>OX393549.1:61389302-61989302 GCA_947650365.1 Chamaelirium japonicum | reverse complement strand
TACCAGTTTGTCGCAGTCATGTAGTCCGTTTGATTTAGTGCACTCCGATATTTGGGGTCCTACATCTTTTTCTTCTATGAATGACTATTTTTAATATGTTAGTTTTATTGATGATTACTCACGTTTCACATGGATGTATCTCCTTCGTCAGCGTTCTGATATTCCTGCGGTCTATCAGATCTTCACTGCCATGGTTTATTCTTAGTTCCATGCTAGTATTAAACCTTTTAGGTCAGATTGTGCATGCAAATATCTCTATTCTATAATGTGGTCTATCTTTTAGTCTCATGGGACTCTCTTCTAACAATCCTGTCCCCATACTCATGAGCAAAACGACATTGCAGAGAGCAAGCATCGTCATATTCTAGAGACAACACGTGCTTAGCTTATCTACTCATGCGTTCCTTGTTCCTTCTGAGCGGAGGCCATTTTGATCTTCGTCAATCTTATTAACATCACCCCTTCCTTTGTCCTCTCGGGTGTTTCGTCTCACGAGCGTCTCTTTGACACCTCTCCTGATTACAGCATGCTGCGTACTTTTGGGTGCACATTATTTGTCCTTTTTCCTTCCCATGAGCGTAACAAACTGTCGGCTCGGTCCACTAAGTGTGTACTCTTGGGAATCAGTTCTGAGCACAAGGGGTATCATTGCTATGACCCCCTGGCTTGTCGCCTTCGCATCTCTTGACATGTCTCTTTTGTCGAGGATGTTCCTTACTATTCCTCTGCGTCTCAGGATCTCACCTTCCCGGAGGTTCCTCCCACTTCCTTCACCATACCTCCTCCTATTACACTCTCTCCTTTTTCTACAGCTCCTTCTCCTGCCTCTGCTCTTGAGTCTTTACCTCCTGATCCCAGGGTCGCTCCTTCTCCTAGCCTGAGTCCTTCCTCTTATTCGGATCCTGTGGTCGCTCATTCTCCTATGTTGAGTCCTTCCTCCTCTTCGGATCACTCGTCCCCTCTGCCTGTTTCTCTCTTTCCTCGTTCATCTGACCCGCTCCCTGTTCCGTCTTCATCTGTTGGTGGCTCCTCTGGTACTTCGTTCACTTCGAGCATCCTACCTTAACCGGATGTGGATCCTCACACTTCTCCTCGCTACCCCCAGCGCGAGCGCCACCCCCCCCCCCCCGACCACTTTGGCCACTCCCCTAACCGCTTTGGTTTTGCCGCAGTCACTGATTATCCGTGATCTTGGTGTTGCTACTTCAGGTCCCACTGATCTTCATTGCGACAACAAGAGTGATATTCAGATTGTCAGTAATGCGGTATTTCATGAGCGAACAAAGTACATTGAGCTTGATTGCTACTTCTCTCGAGAGCAGTACGAAGCTGGGACCATCTCTCTGCCCTATGTCTCTTCGACGAAGCAAATTGCTGATTTTTTCACGTAGTTTCATCCCTCTCCTCGTATCCGGTTTCTTATTAGCAAACACTTGGTGTTTGACCCTCCGTGAGTTTGAGAAAGAGGGGGGGGGGGGGGGGGGGTTAGAATATGTGTATATGTTATAGTATCCCACCGCTACACGCGGGGTTTCCCACGGGTTTACACATGTATGTCCATATATAAATTGACTATGTGTCTAATGAGATTGTCAGTTATTCTCCAAACCCAAGCCGTCCCTCCCTTGCGTAATATGGCTTTTCATTGTGTCATACGATAGACAGGACTCCGTTAATATTTTCAATTTTGAAATGTTAATTTTGTGGATTCAGTGAGAGATGTATTTTTGGTGGGGGTAAGTTAGAGTCGTAATCACGGTTGGAGACGATGCCGGCACCGGCGGATTCGGACAAGAGTTGGTCACCGATGGAAGTACCAAAGCCAGTGGAGATGCCGTCGTAGGTGGAGATGATGCCGGAGGAGGAGGGTTAACCATTAAAGAAAGCGCCAGAGTCATCGGAGCGCACGATGGCTGTCACTCGCAATATGCACTCATCCAGACCTATTGGTGCGTGTTAACGGTGCCCTTAATAGCTGGTTAAGGAGGGAATCAGAAATTGGGAGGAGTGCAAAGTTTCAGCTACCAACTTTTGTGCAACCTTGGCTATTTGGTTGTTCTGCTTCTGTCTTGGGACTAGGGCTGTAAAAGGGCCGAGCCGAGCTCTGATAAGTTTGAGCTTGACTCGTTTATTAAACAGGTTAGGTTTGGCTTAATTAGTGATCGAACAAACTTGAATGTCATTTATCAACCTTATTCGTGAACTCTAGACTCAGCAAAAAAGCTTACACTATATATGTTATGTCCATTCAAGCCTTCTATGAGTCTATTCACACGAGCCTACTCGCAAGTTTGCTAACGAGCCATGAACATGCATGTTCGCGACCCTAACTAAGTCGAGCTTCGATCTGCTTGAGTTTGGGTTTTTTTTTTTTAACATAGTGGAACTCTAGTTAGACCCAAGAGTCACCACAAAGGTGTACAACTACATAGCCGCCGGAGAAAAACACAACACACACGATCCACAAGGAAATCGCCTCACCATTGAGCGGGAGTGCAACACTGAGCGAGAGAAAGGGGCACCTAACACCCGAGAGAAGCCGCCACAATATCGAGCGGGATCACCACACGGAGCAGAGAGCAGGGAGCAGGGAGCAGGTACCACTACCAACTGTGCCCACAGCGAGCCTAAACTCTAGGCTTGGGGTTGGCTCTATTAGCCATCGAACGAGACTGCCTGATTCGTTTGCAGCCCTATCCGGAGCTGATGGTAAATTTCGACCACCACAGTAAATGGTGCCCGTTCATGGAACTGAACTCACTTCGGAAAGCTTATCTCTTTGAAGGATGACAGCTCACCTTGGTGTAGGAGGACATGAAGATGAGGCAGGTGGGCCGCACCGTCGCTCCATGGCAAAACATTACAAGGGGGGCCCATTACTAAAGAGCTGGTTTCAACTTTCAAGAATGGGGTGGCGGTGAGCTGAGGCTGATGGGGGCCCATATACGTAACATGGCCTCAGAGAGAAGTCATTTGGAAATCATCAAAATCTAGACCCTATCTTCGAACCTACTCCCGACCTGGTTGGAAAGGGGACTGAGCGACTCTGTATGGAATCAGTACCCCCCATCCACCATCTTTCCGCCGGCCTCTCAAACACCGACAGCCCAAGTGGGCCAGGCCCAACCACCTAGTGTGCGGCTTTGGGGCGGTCTCAATCCCTCACATCATGTCTGCCTGCTGTCATGTAAAACAGAAGCAGGACGGAGGTAGGACTGGGGTTAGGGTTACCGTAGCTGTTAGGGCTTCGGTTAGGTCCGTAACATAGTTTCGGTTACGAACAAAGAGCAACTCCAACCGTCCTCCTTATGTTTTCTCGGAAAGAAAATGATTCGGGTCTCACATACTATAGGCCTGAAGCAAGCACTATATCGTGGCAGTGCAAATCCATTTATTTCAGGATCGTCCTATCTTTTATTTGTCTTACCTTTATTTTTTAAAAAAATTAAAGAATAAGCCAACTATTCTTTTTATCTTTTTAGGAGATGTGTTTTTTTAAAAAAAATATATAACTTTTTATATATTAATTGAAATTGTGAAAGAATTATATTTTTTGAATCTACTAATCAAGATCAACCAAACTAGACCCATTATGATTATGATATTCCGGGAAAAAAAAAAAACCAAATTACAACTAACCTATAATTAAGTGGCATTTCACTGAATAAAGTGATATACTGATAGTTACAAATAAACAAAAAAATTAACCATCAAAACTAAATTGTCATCTAAACCGACTAAATATTACTTTTCAAAATAAAATGTTACGTAAATTGACAGTTGTAAAATTAAGAGACACTTTTATCGATAATTTGTGTTCGATAAAGTGTTTTGATTTTGTAACTATCAGTTTTTCGTGACATTTGCTTTTGTAAGTGAGATTTAATCAGTTAACATGAAATCAAGATTTCAAAAGTGATATTTTTCAGTTGTTTATAACAATCAGAAAATATCACTTAATTCTATAAATGTTACTTAATCATAGGGTAGTCTTGTATCTATATTTTTTTCTTAGACTTTCATAGGCAATATGAGTCTAGTTTTGTAAATGTTCATGAATAGATTCAAAAAATACCGATTTTATAAAATTTCGATATGTATACAAGAAGTTATGGATTTTTTTAGAGTGAAAAACCTAACTCCTAAAAATTATTATTTTAAAAATCTGATGGATATGGGAGCTGATACTTGACTCATGTAGAGCCTACTGATAAAGACAATTAAGACATTTGAAGTTTGTTATCTTTTTCACATGATATTGTTAATCCGTTGAATGGTTGCCACATCATGGGGCTTTCTAATCGGGTTCCCCTATCACTACTCTTCTCCAAATATTAGAGAAAGATGGCATTTTTCTAACGAATAGTGATAGGGGAGCCTTATTATATAGGCCCCATCATAAAACCCCACGATGTGACAACCATCCAACACATTAATAATATCATGTCAAAAAGATAACAAACTTCAAATGTTTTAATTCCCCTCATTAGCAAGCTCTATACGCAGCAAGCATCAACTCCCATATCTATCAGTTTCTTAAAATAATATTTTTTAGGAGTTGGGTTTTCAACTTTAAAAAATTCATAACTTCGTGTATGTGTGTGTATATATATATAGGGCCGGGACGCTACCTCTCAAAACAGCGTTTTTATTGGTTTGACAACCCACCACGGCCGCGCCACATATGATCTCCAGCTAGAATCAACATAAACAACCTCTGATCATCTCCACCGGTGATCTCCGCTGACACCACCTGTCGGCTTCCACCGATAGAGGACCTCGATGACTACTTCTATTGTGATCCGTCCATTCATCACCCATCTCATCTGGTGACCTCCGATGACATCCGCACCCAGCAACCACCTCTGGTGACTTCTAGCACCTTCCGATTATGAGTTCGAATGACCTTTGTTTTCGTTCAAGGCTTTAATAGCCATCGGCGACCTATCAAAGCAGTGAAGAACGCTATTTTCAAAGGTAGCATCTTGTTTCTCATATATATATATATATATATATATATATATATATATATATATATATATATATATATATATATATATATATATATATATATATATATATATATATATATCAAAATTTTATAAAATTTGTATTTTTAGAATCTACTCATGGAGTTGTACAAAACTAGATCCATATTGCCTATGAAATTCTAAGAAAAAAATTCGGATGCAAGACTACCATATAATTAAGCAACATTTATATAATTAAGTGACTTTGCTGATTATTATAAAAAAATTGAAAAAATATCACTTTTGAAATCTTGGTTTCACATTAACCGACTAAATCCACTTACAAAAGTAAATGTCATATAAAATTGCTAGTTACAAAATCAAGATACACTTTATCGGACACAAATTATCGATAAAAGTGTCTTAATTTTACAACTGTAAATTTATGTAACATTTGGTTGTAAAAAGTGATATTTAGTCAATTTATATAACAATTTGCTTTTGAAGGTGAAATTTTTTATTTATTTATAACTATTAGTATGTCACTTAATTCGGTCAAATGTCACTTAATTATCGATCACTTGTATCCGAGTTTTTTTTTTCTTCAGAATTTTATTGTCACAATGGGCCTAGTTTGGTAGATCTCGATTAGTAGATCCCAAAAATATAAATTTTTCAAAATTTTGATATGTATATTTAAAGTTATGATTTTTTTTTAAAAAAACACAACTCCCTAAAAGAACATTTAGCTCATTCTTTAATCATTTTAAAAAATGAAGGTAAGACGAACAAATAGTAGGATGGTCATCAAATAAATGGGTTTGGACTGCCACATCGATCATGGGGCTTGATTGGGGCCTATAGAAGGTGAGACCCGATTCATTTTTCTTTCCTAAGTAGGGAGCCATTTTTATGAGTGGCATCTCTAACAATACTCCCTTTTGTTGGCTCTTCCGATTGCAATCTACATATTGTTGGCTGTTGCAGAGGCCTTGAATGTTATTCGACCGGTTGTGGCATCTCCTCATATAGGGGCGCCACATTTATATATTTTAGTTATGGAAGATGATAGGGGAGCCCCATTCTATATGCCCCATCAGGAAACCCCATCATTTGGTAGCAATCCAACGGTTGAACAATTTAACATGAAAAATAAAGCAAAGTTCAAAAGTCTTATTTGCTCTTAAGAGCAAGGGTCAGTATACACTCATTTCTATCAAGATTTTTAAATATAATTTTTTAGGAATTGTGTTTTCTACTATAAAAAATCCATAACTTTCTGTGTGCACATCAAAATTTTTATAAAATTTGTATTTTTGGAATCTACTCATGGAGCTCTACAAAACAAGATCCATATTGCCTATGAAATTCTAAGAAAAAAAATTTGAATATAAGACTACCATAGGGGTGTAAACAAAGCCCATTGGTCCGAACATGCCCTAGCCCGGTCAACGGCCCGACTCGAACATACCATGGGCCAAGCTTAAGCTGCCACCATGAGCCCACAGCCTAGCCCAAAAACCTTTTGAAAACTTGGTTTCGATAGCCCAGTCAACGGCCCGACCCGGCCCGGCCTAAACACACCATGGGCCAGCCTCGAGCTGCCACCTTTAGCCCGCAGCCCGGCCCGATTGTTATAAAAAGTCACAAACGACTAATAAAAGTCACTTTCGAAAACTTGGTTTCGAAAGCACGATCAGTGTCATGAGGGCCTGCATTTTGGGAAAACCAAAAGCCTCTCATGACCTAAAGTGACCACCCCTTATGTATGAGGCCGAGGACACATGTTGCTGTCCCCCCCCCCCCCCCCCCCCCCCCCCCTCCCTTGCTTATCCCTAGATTGTTAGGGGATTGGATATAGATCATTTGATGTGTATCATCTCTACTAGCTTATAGGAATTGGCAAAGGGGAGAGGGGGCGGTTTTTCCAAGAGGGGGCTGAATCCTAGGATGCCTAGAGTTTGGCCAAGGCTCTCTAAGGGATGGGTATTAAAGGGTTTCCGAGAGGGATTCGGTCTAGGATGGTTTATAGCCGAAATCCATCCCTCCTCTCCATCTCCATCTCCTCTTTCCCATGATGGCTTTTCCTCGCATGGTGAGTTCAAAGGTGGAGAAAGCTTGGACCTTGAGGCACTCAGAGATCGCGTTATGAGGTTCCAGGTAGCTTACTTGATTGGGTGAACTAGAAGACATCTCTCGCTTTCTTATTGTAAAGTTCCTTTTGTTGTCGAGAATTTAAATGACCAACCTACAGTCCGATGGTTTCCACTAGAGATCCAAAACTCAGATCAACTTCATTTTGGATTCAAACGTTGTGTATCGAAATACTAGACATCTATAAAAATTTCAGTTTGAATATCGTTGTTACACCAATGACTCTCCCGGGTGAATCCGATTCCATATCCATTGATGAAGAAGAAATTCTTCGCGGTGAAAGAATCCACACGTAGGTATGATTCCCTAGCTAACAAATAGATCTAGTGTAGAAATAGAATATGCATACGTGCTAGATTATTTTCTTCGATAGATTGTCGTTAGGGTTTGTTTGCGTTACTTGAAACTATGCATGCACATGCAGATTATTTCGATGAAATTTTGAGATGTCACGCACACCATTTACAGTCCTCGGACCGGATTTGTTCTTCCGCTGTGCACCTCTGACCATGGATTATTTCCAACACCCATGAGGTGTCGGTGCGATGGGCCCCCACTCCCAGGTTGCTTGGTGCATAAGCAAAGTATCAGGTTGATTGGAATGCAAGCAAACTTGTTTGGCCTCTTTAAATAGGGGGCGTCCAAGATGGAAGACATATGAGGGAGCCAAAGGAAACCCTAGAGGGCACTGCCAAGAGAGGAGTTGTTGAAGAGATCAGAGACGGGGGGAGACGCGAGGGCAAGGCCCCCCCCCCCCCCTCCCCCCATTGGGAGGAGCAACGACTGGTGGAGCCAATACCTGGGGAGGCACAAGCATAGACAAAGGAGGTGGTGCTTGATGGACGGACCACATGATTGGCGAAATCTAGCTTGGAGCTGAAGCCGAGCTACATGATTTGGTGCCCGAGCGAATCGAGGTCGAGACTTGGGAGGCGATGCCAAAGGAGGTGGTGCCTGAGCTGAATTACAGGGGTCTCACGGGTGCTGACAACCCAGGAAGCGTACACATGTTCTTTAAGGTTTGGTATAAAAGGCTCTTTGAGCCGTCATTGTGTATGATGCATAATGACAAGTTGAGGACGATTTTAAGCGATGAAAGGGATCTCTTGAATGCTAGGATTCTTCCATGGATAGAGAGTACTAGTCGGTGATCTTCAACGGAGTGAAGATATATCAGAGTTGAAGGAGACTTTGAATGAAAGGTGAGTGCTTTGTTTGGAGAAGAAGTTGTCAGGTGGATATCTTCTTTCTCATTCATAGTGAAAAACCTCTTGAACGCTCTGGCGATAGTGGATGTAATCCAGATTGGGATGAACCACCTAAACATCTCTCTGTCTCTTTGTAATTTTTTTTCTTCTGTGATTGCTTGTGTGTTTGTTCTCGTGCTCGAAAGGATCTCAACGAGTGACTCTTTCCGCAACACAAGATTTTCTAAAAATGTTTCAAACCAACCTTAAACAATGTTTAGCATGGCTCGTTTATACTTGCACATGTTGTAGTATCCTTAATTTATTAAATGTAATATAAGAAAATTAAAATTAAGTTAAAGTAACAAATGTAGTATAGTAATTTTTTGTGAATGACTATGTAGAATCTGATGTTATCCTAACTAGAATCTAAGGTAAGAAGATTTTGTGGATTATTATGTCATAAATGCAGGTTTACCTATTACAGTAAATCTAGTCTAACCGTTTCTTCCAAGATAGTCCAGATGCATGATATATTTTTTCGATGGTACGCGGATGGTGTAATAGACGATGAATATCATGATCGCCTAAAATTAACATAATAGTCACATAATATTGGTGAAATATTCATTGGCGGTGTTGGATGAGCATAAAATCACTTATCTAAAAAACCTAATTATGAAAAAAAAATGGTAATAGATGTGCATATCATTGCTTTATCTTTGTCCGCAGTGCAATGATGTGCACATCTATAGGATATTATCTCAAAAAATAGCTAATATTGGTAAAAAAAATAATAATAACAGTGACAAAAAATAATCTTTTAGAGAAGTAATTTCTCATTTCAAAGTTTCGTTACATGTCTCTTTCATATCTCTTTAAACTCAAAAAGAGCTCAAACTTCAAAGAAATTTTGAAATCGACATTTTAGATCATTACTTTCTACATCATCCTCACTTTATCAACCATAAGATATAGAAATTAGTTTGAAATTATGTATATAGTATATTTTTAGTTCGTAAATGATTAAGTATGACCTATGTCAAGTTGATTTTGTGGAAACTTATGTCATAAATCTACACTTATCAATTACAATAAGTTTCGTTCAAGCCTTTTCTTTGAACTAATCCATGTGCATGACATGCATCTCATAGTGTGCTGGCGGTGCAGGCAGGATGCATATCACAATGACTTATGGTTTTATAATAGACATTCAAGTAGTATCATTGAAATACTTGATGGTGGTTGGCTAAGTGTAAAATCTACTCATCACAAAAATCAAAGTAGGATTGTAAAATTCGGAAGTAGATGTGCATTACACTTTATTGTTATACTGCCTTATATCGGATCCAAAAAGCTATAAAAAATGCTATGATCTTATATGTGTTAGCTATAATAGGAAAGAGCACCTAATATTAGAGTGAAATACAATAGCAGTTACATAAACTTAGATTTTTTAGAAAAAAATAGTTTATTTTATCATGTATTCTTTATTTGTTTTTGATATACATATCTAGCAAATGAATTATTTGTCAAACTTGATTCAAGCTCAAGAAGAACCTCACGATGCCCTAAAAAAAATTTAAATCAACTTACCTTTTGTATGTCTTTACTTGCTATAGAATCCTCACGTTGTAAATAGAATATAGAAATACAGAAATTAAGTTAAATCATTGGTTATAGTATGTCACTTGTTTATAAGTGTGTAGGTAGACCTAAACCTAGGCGATTTTTTGGATAATCATGTCATTAATGCATGTCTATCCATTACAGTAAATTTTATTCGCGCATTTTCTGCTGAACTAGTCCAGATGCATGATGCCAATTCCGTAGAATGCGGGGCAGTGTAATCAACGTGTGGCGGATATCACGAAGAGTTCGAATTGGATAACGGTAATTGGCATTTAAGTATATCAGTGCAATGTTCTCTGGTAGTATCAGAGAGTGTAAAACCTGCTCATCATGAAATCAACGTAGAAAGAGCAATTAAAAATATATATGCATTACACATGTAAATTTTATTGCCATATTATCTTATATCGGTATCCATGATTCTACACATATAAAATTGTTATACACATAAAAGCTATATCCTATAGAATTTTTTTCTTGAATATTAATTGTTTTAAAAAAGTGATAATACTCGAAATGGAAGGAACCTAAAGATCCATATTACCACCTAGGATCACAAATAAAACTGTGAGGGAGGGATCCCATAGGTTTTGATTACATAATGTGCGGGGATGGGGGCAGGTTCTTTGCCACTGGGATGTGAGCTCAATCATGGCAAAATTGATTGTAGGGGTATTGTCCTCGGTTCTCCATTTTGGTCCAGTTTTCGATGAGTTGTCAACCACTGATTCTGTCACCATCGTATTGCTGCTTTGGAATGCTCAGAGGATTTGATCTTTGTGTCTACGTGGTTCTACATGGCATCCGTCGGTTTACTCAGTTGGGGATGGAGACATCAGATGGTTGTGATTCCCGCCACGTCCCCAACTGAGGGAAAAATTGAGAGGATGAGGTTACACAAAAAGCACAGATGCTTTACGTGCATTGGATCCAGAATGCATCATTAATTTCGATTGGGGATGGAGACATCAGATGGTTGTGATTCTCGCCACGTCGCCAACTGAGGGAAACAGGTAGAAGGACAAGGTCACACAAAAAACACCGATGCTTTAGATGCATTGGATCCAGAATGCACCATTGATTGCATACTCGCCGTTTGATGAGCAACCAAAGACTAAGAAAATAAGTCTAAATGAAAAAAAATAAAACAAACTCGAATCAGTAATAAAAAAAATAGTGACAAGGACTGAACCTGAACCGCACCAGTTTTTTTTTTTTTTGGAAACCACTGAACTGAACCAGTTAAGAAGGGGGAAAAAAAAATTGTTTTTTTGGAATGATATCGCCACCCCAATTGTTAAAACTACCTAACTTAGCAGCTGTGCCCGGTTGCCAATGTATTCCAACGTGCACGTAGCAACCGGCAGTAACCCGGCTACTAGTTATTACCCCTGCACCTGCATGGTTCGCAGCAGTGGCTGACTCAGACTGGAAACTGGGTACTGCAGGCATCAAAAAGGGATGGCGTTATCAATCTTTTTCTTTTCTGTTCGGAACAAATATTGTCTCCTTTTTCAGCACACGCGCAGAAAACGGTCAGGTACATCCAGACGTTGAGAGAGAGACATAGAGGGAGGATCTTTCTCTACCCTACTTCCCTTCGTTCTTTTTATTTTTTATTTTTTATTTATTTTTTATTTTTTATTTAAAATTTATTCAAATCCCCATACCGCCCTTTTAGCATCGAACCTCTCAACGCCACCCATGAGGAAAAGTAAAAAAATAAAATAAACAAGGTGGTCCCAGGCTATAAAAGGGGCCCACTGGTCCCTGCTTCAGTCGCACCTCTCTCTCTCTCTCTCTCTCTCTCTCTTCTCTCTCAAACCTGTCTCTTGTCTCCTTTCTCCGCTTCCAGCTATCCCGAAATGGTGAAACCCTACGCCTCTAGCTCACCGGCAGGTGACCAGACCCGTATTCGGAGCCTTTTCTGCTGCGCCGTGTTGCATGTCTGAGCTAGGGGAGCTTCCCCTGCAGCCTCCCTCTCTCTCTCTCTCTCTCTAAACCTTTTTGGTAGGCTGGAAGCCTAGGGAGTGAGATGAACAGCACGGCGGCGGGGATTCGGTGCAGGCCGCCGTTTACGGCGGCGCAGTGGCAGGAGCTGGAGCACCAGGCACTGATCTTCAAGTACCTGATGGCGGGGATGCCTGTGCCGCCCGAGCTCCTCCTCTCCATCAGCAACGCTGCCATGGCCACCCGCTTCTACCACCACCCGGCGTGTAAGCCCAAGCCCATCCTCCTCTCACGCCCCCCTCGGTTCCCTGCTCCATTTTCTCAACGGTGTTAATTTTTTTGCATTTGTTCAGATTCGATCTCGAAATATTTCTTCTCTGGTGGATTCATCTTCCTTCCTCATCAGGGTTTCTATGGATTATGTTACAGCGATCGACGTTTGTTTTGATTGATCCTTCGAGACTGATAGGGTTCTTTTCATATTTACCCATTTCCCCCATTCAATTCACAGCTTTGTAATTTCTCTCCTGTTTCCGGACACCGTGATACGGATACCTTCTTTTTTTTTTCTGGGATTTAATGCAAATTGTTTTTAGTCATTTTTGTGTGTTAAAAGAGGTGTTTTTTTTGTAATTGTTATTTGGTCCTTCACTGTGTTTATTGGAATTTTACGGCCTCCTTATTTTTTTTTCTGGGGTTTAATGCAAGTTATATTTAGTCATTTTCATGGGTTAAAAGAGGCATTTTTTTTCTTCTTGTTCTTTGGTTGAACTGTATTGATGTCTTTCTTTTCCCTCTCTTCTCTAATGTCATCGACGACAGTTGTATGATTTGAAACTGGGCTAATCAGTATTTTTTTTTCCACTCAAAAGATGATAGATCTCAAGATTGGTTCACATCTATTGATTTGGGGGTTTTGAGCTCAGTGGGTTACTACGGGAAGAAGGTGGACCCGGAGCCCGGGAGGTGCAAGAGGACGGACGGCAAGAAGTGGCGGTGCTCAAAGGACGCGTACCCGGACTCCAAGTACTGTGAGCGGCACATGCACCGCGGCCGCAACCGTTCAAGAAAGCTTGTGGAAACGCAAACCCACTCCCACTCCCAGTCGCAGTCGCCCTCTTCAACCGTGACATCCCTCGCCCCCGCTGGGACTGCCGGCAAAGGGAGCGGCAGCGGCAGCTTCCAGAGCACCCCGCTGCATGAGCTTGCAGGTGGTAGCAATCCCCCGGGCTCGTACGCCGGCGGAGCCAGCTCCTCACAGCTGCACATTGACCCTAGTTCCTTTGGGGTCGGCATCAAAGATTTCAGGTAATTCTTTTTTTTTTTTTCGTTTCTTTCCCCATTCATGGTTACATCTATCAATTATGTGATTGTGCTTCTAATTGTTTTGAATTATGTGCTTAGTGTTCATGTCTGCAAAAATGGCCAAGTTGGAATGTTGTGTTGTGGGTTGCAATTGTTCTATTTAGTTTGTTGCAGATGGTCTCTGGATTCTGATTGCAGAGACAAGATCTCTGTTAGATTGGGAAAGGATCATATTAATTACTGTTCTATTGTCAGAGATTTTTTTTTTTGGCTCCAAACTATTGTCAGAGATTGAGGTGTTTGGATGTTTTTTCAAGGCAAGGAGCACAGTGTCTGGTGCTCTTCTCCGCCCTCTAAACATAGGATGTACACTGCATAGAGGTGGCAGCCTGATGCATTTCTGGTTGCTGTCTATCTCCTTTCATGGGTCTGTTTTAATTAGTTGCAGTAACCTGACAAGTTCAGTAGTAATTTCTGCCTTGATTAAGTGCAGGTTGCTTTCCACTTCGTATTCTGCTAATGGGGAAGAAAGTACTGTGGATATCAGATCTGCAAATTGCTGTCTTCTTTATGTTACTTTCATTATACTTGATATACTCCCTTGATTTTTTTTAGGGTGGGGCTACTTACAGGTAGGCCTAACAAAGGGCAGGGCCAGGCCAGGGTTGGGGTCAAACTAGGCCCGTCCCTTTGTTTTAGGGGGGAGGCTCTAGCCCTTCAGGGCCGGAAAACGAAGGGCCCTAGCCCGGCCCTTCAAGGCCAATGCCAGGCAGTCAAGCAAGGGCCGGGTTAATGTCCTTAAGATAAGGATTATCGAAGGATTTATTTAGCCACTTAGGTCATTAAGGCAAGGGTTAAATCTTTTTTCCCCTAAATTACTCATGTACTATTGCCTTTTGACTTTTGGCAGTCATTTAAAACCATTATTCTATACCCGGGCATGAGACGAACAATTCAACTTAAAGTATTATAAGTCTTATTTGTATTATATAATACTTCTAATACTAATATATCTGAACTTGAGAACTACAATTCCCATAGGGCCACAATGAGTGGCAAACTAATGACTGATTAGTCCCAATTAGTCTTTGATTTAGCCCCTTAAGTATTGTATATATATTTATAACAATTTATGTATATGGATGGCTGGGCCGATCGTAGGTTTTCCTAGCCCGGCCCTCATCATGAAGGGCTTATGAAATTTAGGCCCAACCCGACCCTCTTGGCTCTCGTAGGGCAGGGCTGGGCAGGGTTCGTATCAAACTGGTCCCGACCCTTTGTCTTAGGGGGATATGTCCCAGCCCTTCAGGGCCGAAAAACGATGGACCCTAGCCCCGACGGACCCGACCCTTCAAGGGTCAGGGCCGGGGTCGGCAAGGGCCATGTTTATGTCATTAAGATAAGGATTGTCGACTGGTTTATTTAACCACTTAGGTGATTATGGAAAGGGTTAAATCTTTTGTTTTCACATTCAAGGATGCATGAAAATCATCCAAGGATTTTCATTTAACCCTAAAAAGCGGGATGAAATATCTCCATAGCCTTTATAATTTATTCACACCCTTGACCAACGTCACGGATTACATATGTCGTACCAATTGAGATACAAGTTGGAGACATAATCAGGGGATATCAGCTAGCTCGCGAGTTATAGACTTGCCACCTGGTGGATCTTATGTTTAAATTTCAAATAGGCTCAAACATTGAACAGTCTTAGCCCCTGATCTTTGT
Source organism: Chamaelirium japonicum (assembly GCA_947650365.1). Lineage (NCBI taxonomy): Eukaryota > Viridiplantae > Streptophyta > Magnoliopsida > Liliales > Melanthiaceae > Chamaelirium > Chamaelirium japonicum. The sequence goes on along the minus strand of OX393549.1, from coordinate 61,974,373 downwards.
GGTTTCACTAACTTTCCTCAAAGTATAGAAGTCAATGCAAAATCTAGAGACATACTATTTGTTTAATTATACTCACATATAATATTAATCTTTTGAAAGCACTAAAAAATCGTTGGTTCTAGGTTTTGTTCTTTATGTGGCACTAGTGCACTACCAGCTTTACTTGGTTTAATTGCTAAGAGTGATGATAAGTTTTAAAAAATCTTTATTGTGATCATATTTCTGCTACATCATGAATTGTGGGTCTTCTTTTATTTTCTAGTTTTCGTATCTCGTACAATCATTTCTGATAATCCTTCATTGTTAATGCATCGAGAAGCATATTCATTTGTGCGTGCGTTAAAACTTTTTTTGTGCATCACAAGTCATGGCATAATGGTAAGCAACTAAGCATGCTTGAGTAGAGGCTAGTATATTTTCTGCATTTGAAATTACACTTTTTTCATAGTCAACAGCATATTAGTATCTAGTGCCTATAGTAGAATATATTGTGAATTTGATACTTCATATCACTAATTCACTACCATTTTTGTGGGCTCTTGATGATTTTCATGCGTCCTTGAATGTGAAGTAATACTTTGGCAGCTTGGCTGACCCTGTTAAAGCCTTTGAAGTTTAAAGCTCGTTTTATGTGGTTTGATTTGTGTTCATGTAGGAAATATAAACTGAACCCAGAGACTGCTGGCTGTTGGGTTTTTCAGTATCATTTTCAAAGTAATGATCTTTTATAATATCCTGTTACTTTAGTGACTTTCTAATGTACTTGTATCTGATTTTGCCACTCTCTCTTTCTATGAACGGCACTAGCATAGGCTGATTACCAGGATACTGACGTCAATCTCTCAATCAAGCTGTGCTCAGTATGATTTCATTGGAAATCAGGTTGCTAAGTGTTCTGAAAGCATGTTCCAAATAAGCTCTACCCAATCTGATTTCATTCAAATTTACTCATTGGTACCCAGTTTAGTATTTCATCACTGCCTTTGGAAATTTAGCTATCTCTTTTGCTTGACATGGAGACATGGTTCAGTTATTTTGCTCTCTTTTCCAAAGTGCTTCTGGTTATCAATCTTCAACCTGGTTGAAGCCCACTTTTTCTTGTTGCCTTTTAACGTACGTATTTATATACGAGGATGAGATATCCTAGTGTTTGATATGTATGTTGCCAATTTCTTCTTTTTCACTGACATGATTCTGTTGTCATCCATGTACTTCACGTAGAAGATACTTTAGGTATTTCTATAGATTGGATCTGTGAATTCACTGATGGGAATTACTTTCCCTGTGAATTTAGACTGTGGCAGCTATTACATACAAGATTCCTTTGAAGAGCATTTTTGGATGTCCCTTCAAAGTTTCTTGTTAGATATAGTCATTGTTTAGTGACTTAGTCCCACATGGTCTATGGTATTGTAATGGTGTGTCTTCTCCCTATATAATGAGAGGTAGTCTTATGTAATATAGAACCAATACAAGGAGTTTTCTCTCTGAAACCTTAGTCTCGTTCTCTCTTAACTTGGTATCAGAGCACAGGTTGTAAATCCCTAGCCACCAGTCTCTGCGACCCCCTCCTGAGTTTTAGCCACTGGTCGTCCAATCTCTATACCCCCCACCCCCCCTCCCCTCCCCTCGTCTCCTCCCGTATCTCACCCCAACCCAACGCCAGTCCGTGTCCTCTCCCGCAGCACCTCGGCCTCCACCATCTCCCTGCCCACCACTACACCCGCCCCTCGCGGTGCATTCAACAAGTCGGGAGCCCGACCGTTTCTCTACCGTTTTCCCCGGGTGCCCTCAGCATGGCAGGAGCCCAACCTCTCTATTTTGCTTTATTCCTTGGGTGCCCTCAGCACACCGAGAGCCCGACCCTCTCTCCGCTGTATTCATTGGGTGCATTCAGCACGCTGGGACACCGACCGCTGTATTTTCCTCTTTCTCCGAGATCCATCTCTTTTTCAGTTGTGATGATCGAGATCTCTCAGGAGTCGTCGGGCACTTGCTTCGGTTGATTGCTTGTCTCCTACCGGATCTCACATGTCCACATCTCTCTCCCTTGTGCTTTCGTCATTGCTCCACATGTTTGCATCGGGACTTAATGGCCCTTGCTTGCTTTCCGGTTGGCCTACTTGCAGGCTAATTGGGTCCCCCGGTTGTCTTGTTTGCAGGTCAATCAGGTTCCCTGGACGACTTACTTGCAGGTCGACCTGATACCGTCTCTACTTTACAAAAAAAGAGAGGATATTGGATGTATTTTTTTTTCTTTTGTTAGGCAAATTGTTGTTGGTTATACCCCGCATCAGTTTCATGGAATTGTTAGATGTAGTCAACTTTAGTCCCACATGGTCTGTGGTATTGTAATGGTGTGCATTCTCTACTTATATAAGGAGAGGTAGTTTTATGCATGGTTTTCAATTTCTATTTCGTGTCCGATTTCGGTCAACACCAAAACCGAAACTTAGACCAAACTTTTAAAATTTTGGCCGAAATGATGGAAAAATCTAAAATGGTAAAAAAAAAAAAGGCTCTTGGATGTTTTTTGAAGTTTTTTTAAATTTAAATTTTTTATGGTTAAGTTGCACATATTTACATGAATTGTTTTTAGAAAATATACCAATTACCAAATAATAATATGCTTGTATAAACAATATAGAATACCAATAAATTAGAAATTTACTTTTTTAAGATCATATATAATATATTTATATTGTTTTCTTTAACATCATCACCTTCACCTCGTCCAATTATATAATAGTTCTATGTTTTTTTCCTTTCCCTCAACAATCGTCTCTCTATTTTCATCTATCTTTCTGCTTCATTTATTAGTTGTCTCTCGATAACGTGACTACGTTTCTCAATACACCTCTCGTCAAGAAACATCTCATACATATTCTTCTAAAAGGGAGGGAACTTGTCCTATCGTACGACATTACTCGCCATGTAAGTATATAACATTACGCCTCATCCCTTTCCAAAGAATATTATGGCTCATCCCATACAAATGTGTTGGAATTTAATCCTTATATCAAAGACGCAACGGAAGCAAAGACATAGATCCGAAGATCGGATGGTATATGTTTCATCACAATTTATTTCACAAAATAATGTACACGCAAATCTATGAACCGAGCATATGTGCACCTTATAGGCATAATACGATCTACAAATGATCTACATGCATGTCTCTAATTAAGTGTTTAGAATCGTCATACATTTCAAATCTTTTATCCAAGGAGAACGGAACAATCAATGATGACGAACTGTACGTAAGCGGAGAGGGATGCTGACATGCTGTCGGGTAACACCTTGTCTTTTGCGAAGGAAGGAACCCGCGGCGTCCTATCTCTGAATGCAAAGACGACGCGCCGATGAAGGATAGCACGTAGCGAAGACGACAGTGAGCCACAAAGATCTCCTCTCTCTCTTCTTCCTTCTCTTTCCTTCATCCTTTTTCTTCCTTCTTCCTCTTTCTTCCTTGGCTGAAACCACAAAAAGGGAGAGAGGAGAGGGGGGTCGGGTTTTCCAAGAGAGGGATTAGCTTGCTTGGGCCGGCCCCTTCTCCCTTTGTCCATATATAGGGCCAACCACAAAGTGTCTTACGCAAGCGTAAGCTGCTGTAACCGTCCCCTATAAAGGGGGAAAGGGATAAGGCTTATGGTTAGGGCTTCCCCCTTATCTTCATGATGCTTTGAACAAAAACGCCCTCACGAAGTGGGAATACTGTAAGAGAGATAGAGTGAGGTGCGCTAGTCGGAATCGAGTTTCGTCAGCGTTTATGAGCTCCTGGAATTATTCCACTCATTTTAAGATCCATGTTCAATATGTTCAAAGTCATATTTCAGTATTTACCAAACCAAAATATTTCTATGGCCTCTTAACACATGTGAATTATGTTCTTATGCTTCGGGTTTGCGTTCCATCATGCTACTCGTATCTAGCGTGTCTAACCAAGTCGGAAAACAATTTTTATATGCAACAATAAGGTGGAACTTTCGTGGTTTAGGATTTATAGCTCCAACTGGATTCCTGATTAACTGTTTCGGTGACACACCCAAAGTTTCGCTAATCAGTTTTAATCCGATTAACCAGCGTAGCCACCCAGAGTGAGACGCGAGTTGAACTATAGTAATCTTAAACTTATGTTACTCCCCCCGTAACTTCTCTACTATACTCTGATAATCTTTAGTCCCTCCTATTACTGGTGCCATGATTCGATTCGGGCGGTGGAGAGCATGGTCAGATCCGATCAATCATATGACTGGGATTTGATGACTTGTCATCTATAACACCACACACCTCCCGTGCTATGCCTAACATTCGGATCGTCGTCAGTCATACCGACAACCATCAGGCCTGGGTTAATTGTTTAGACAGATTGACTCATCAAAACGTATTCTTACAACTCTTGATGTCGGATAACCTGTAATGGTTGCATGCCACTCCAGCGCTAGCCGGGTAACCCAACGTACCATGGTATTGGACTATGGAAGGTCCGCACATATTGGCACATTAAAGCACCACACAGCCGATTGGCTCAGTGTGCATGGTCCCTTAGGGTTGAGGGCATATTATTTATAATGGTAAGACAGCATTTGCACCAGTCTCTGATACACTGATTTATGCACTGTCTTGGTTTCTGTTCAACACAATCATCGTGCTTGGTCAGGTGAATGAGAATCCAACGTTCCCGTAGTGGAGACTTCATCACTTACTTTACCTGACAACTTTTTTTTTTTTGAAGCAATCGGCATCATTAGAGCTGTGAACTAAGTCTAGGTCTATACAAAACTTGTTCATTGGGTCTCCCAAGCATAGACCCACCATACGCCTTAGGGTTTACTCCCTAGGGTCTTTTATTATATGTAAATCAACACATACCAAAGCAATATTCTAATTAAAGCGATAACCAAAGTCATCTTTATTAATGTTAATACAGAAAATTCATGCTCAGGACATACGAGTTACAACAATCTTCCATTTGGTCTAGCGGAGAGTAACAGTCTTAACTCCTATGGCATCTACGTGCTTCACAAAAGCGTCTTTGTGAAAAGGTTTGTCATGTTAGCTGCAGACGCCACCTGAGTCACTACAACTTCCCACGTTTCTGCAAGTCCCTGATTAAGAACAATTTTTTCTATGCAGTGTAAGATGGCATTCATGTTTCTTTCTCATAGAAAGCTATAAACTATTCTTTTTACCTTCTATGAACCATTGATTGGTGCATGCCTTGGTGGCCTTTGAATCCCTATATTGTAACGGAGTTGTATTCGGTACTTATTGCTTAACATTGTTTCCTTAATTCCTTCTTTGAAATCGTATGGAATTGCATCTCTCTTAATTGGAAAGCTTCTCATGCTAATACATGGGAAATGTGCTCTCCTACCGCATGATTGCCTTCATTTTCTAATCCTAACACAGGTACCTACATGGAGTGAAAACTGAGGTGGATGAGCGAAGTTTCTTTTCTGAAGCTTCCGGGAGTTCAAGAAGCCTCGCGATGGACTCTTCACTGGACAGCTCGTGGCGCCTCATGCCCTCCAATGTGTCCTCGTTTGCATTTTCTACAACGGGAAATGGGTCTGTCTTGCAGGGCAGCCACCCTCAGCTTCAGTCACTGCAAGACCTTGGACAGTCAACAGTGAGCTCACTGTCGAAGCAGCAGCAGCATTCCTTCTTTGGGAGCGGGTTTGGTTCGCCGGAGCCTGCGAAGAATGAAACCCACTACCTGCGGCCTTTCTTTGATGAGTGGCCCAATACAAGGGATTCGTGGTCTGATCTGGAGGGCGAAAGATCCAACCGCACCTCATTCTCTACAACCCAACTCTCAATGTCGATCCCGATGGCATCCTCCGACTTCTCCACCACCAGCTCCAGGTCCCCTAATGGTGAGTCTTAAATCCTAGAGCATGCAATTCCCCTGAGTTTTTGTGCTTTTTCTTGTCAAGCGAGCCACCTGAATGCATGTGCTTTCCCAGACGACTGAAAGTGTTGCTTGGTTGAACTGTGGAGACGAGGCGTGGCGGTGCGACTTGCTTCACTCCCTGAGTATTCAGCAGTGTTGCGGGATTTTCGTGTTACTTTTCATGATTGGGACATATATGAATGTTTGCTGCGAGTTTGTTGTTTCTTCTTCGTTGTCGATTATTTTGGAAATGAAGACTCCATATGGTTGTTTCTTTTTCTTCTAATTATCTTCTTGGATCATGCACTCATAGCAAAAAAAGAAAACTTTTTGGATTAAACCTCAACTTCAAGGAACCATACCAGTGTTTGGTATGTGGAGCAACTGTTCCCCTTAATCCTCTTCCAGAAGAGAAAGAGGTTATTACTGTCAATTACTATTCCTAATGCAATTTGATGGTCCTGCGTCCCGGTTGGCCCTGGGCCTCGGGGGTGCGGAGCCCTTGCCGGCTTTCAAAGCATGGTGTCCACTGATCCGTGAGACCCTGAGCTCGAGGTTGATCTTGGTGATGGAGAGGCCAACTGTAAATAGAACTGCCCCCACTGCCTGTGTGACCCGTCATGTTGGATGTTTGGCTGCACGTGCAGGGCATAGACTAGGTTGTGGTTGTTAGTGATAGTGTATAGCATTGAGATACAGATACCCGTAGATATCTGTATAGGATATCCCTTTTGTTCTTTTTTTGTATCTTTATATATTTGGCCCTTGGCCTAATGAGAAGGTTAATCCATTCTCCGAAAACCTAGCCTCTCTTTCTCTTTTCCTCTCTCCTCTCTCTCCTCTCTCTCTCTCTCTTTCCATGCTAGGTCATCATCGTCACAGTGGCAGGAGGTTCTCAGTCCTGATCAGAGGGGTTGCGGGGTTCGCTAGCAAGGCAGCCTGCAACATGTGGTAGTGGGGCTTTTGGCTGCAAACGTGGGAGTGAGATATGATGGGGTTAACAGGTAAGAGGAGGAATCAGAGGGAAGGGGGGAAAGGTGGGCTGGTCTGATTTAGGGATTAATATAGGGATTGTGAGATGACCAATAGCGGTAACGTGGCCTCTTTATCGCACAAGCGACACGGGAGTCCTCTCTCAAGAGGCGGGTCACTGAGGTAAGAAGCAATCAAGATTTACTAGTCCATGGGTATCAGGCATCCATGCATGGTTCGAAGTGGGCGGGCCATGGTGGATATCAAGCCTGATGGGAAAACAACACCGGCTCAACCACGAAACCAATGATCTTTTCCTCATGAGACGATACCAAGATGAACAAGCAACAACAATCACAAATGTAAAAAAAAAAACAATCACAAGTATAAGAGGCGACACGAGGGTTTACGTGGAAACCATTGCGAGAAAAACCAAGGTGAGTAAATACTCGGAGCAAATGCTGGAGGGAGGGTTTCACCATAGACGGCAAGTAAGATAAGAGTACAACCCAACTCCTTCTCTCTCCTTCGAGATCTACACCTTTCCCCCTTTCTAGGGCTCAACAACTAGAGACCCTAGCAAGCTTCAAGAAACATACCTCCTTACAAGTTTCGATCCAATCCATCCGCCAAGGATCGATCCCAAGGAAATCTCCTCCTCCCTTGTAAAAGAAAGCTATCATTCTTCCTTAGAAAATCAGCCCTCAAAACCCTCTCCAAGGTCTCTTAAAACCAATACAAGCCACACACCAAAAGCCCCTTCAAATAGCCTTAAAACACCCCAAAACGTGTCTACAGAAAAACCCAGAAAAAAATATCCGACCCGACTTCGCATGGGCGAGTTTACTGAAATTTCTGTCCGTTTGTGGCTAAGGAACTCACCCGGGCGAGTTGAATTTCACCCGGACAACTCGACTGCAAGTCTTGTTGGGAGGGAGTTGTGCTCCCCTCCCCTTTGGGGCTCCTCCATGGAGATGGAACCCCAACAATCTTCCCCTTCAGACCCATGGAGAGGAAGACGCCTTCAAAGCCTTCAAGTAAAGTCAATGAACTCACAACATAGCACATGTTTATCTCGAGTCATCATTTTCGTTAGCATATCCGCCGAGTTTTTGCTAGTGTGGATCTTCTCAAGCACCATTTCATCCTCTTCAAGCACTTTCCGAATCCAGTGATAGCGAACTGCAATGTGCTTGGTCCTCATATGGTAGGTAGCATTCTTGCTTAACTCGATCGAGCTCTGGCTATCGCAATTGAGCTCATAAGCCTCTTGCTTCATCCCCAATTCTATGAGAAACCTCTTCAAACATAGAAGTTTTTTGCCAGCTTCATTCACGGCAATATACTCTGCTTCGGTAGTTGATAGCACCATGCACTTCTGTAGGCAGAACTATCATGACACAGCTCTCCCTGAGAATGTAAGCACATAGCCAGACGTGGATCTCTTGCTGTTAATGTCTCCTGCCATTTCGGCAACTGTATATCCTCCCAGAGTCGGACTCCCCTTGCCAAAACACAAACGATACTTGGATGTCCCTTACAAATATCCCAGCACCCATTTCACGGCCTCCCAGTGTCCCTTGCCCGGATTTGCCATGAATTTGCTCAATATGCCTACAACTTGAGCAATATCAGGCCTCATGCATTCCATGGCATACATAAGGCTACCAGCAATGGACATACATGGAATCAAATCCATCTCCTTCTTCTCCTTCACTATCTTCGGTGACAAGCCTGAGCATAACTTGAAGTGACCTGCGAGAGGAGTACTCACAGGCTTTGCCTCCTTCATATGGAATCTCTCGATCACCTTCTATACATATGCTTCTTGAGACAACCAAAGTTGCCTACCACTGTGATCCCTCTCGATCTTCATGCCCAATATATGTTGAGCAGGATCTAAGTCCTGTTGAAGAAGTGGCTCCAAACAAGCCGCATACAACTCCAAGGTTCGTACGCAAAGAAATGACATAAGATAGAGCACTGCGGCATAGGAGGAGTCGGCCAGCCACAGTCGTGCGCATAATTGAGAAGTCCTGTGCATGATTGGCATCGGCATTTTTCTCGGGGGCGAGAAATCGAGGATGAGTCATGCGCACGACTTTACCAGGTCGTGCTCACGAATGTAGACGGCAGCATGCAAGTGCACCAGGTCGGGCTGCGTTTTCTCGTGGAACTCTTCCTACAAGTTGCACACGAATGTATGCCTATAAAAGGCATGATCTAGAACAAACCTAGGGAATCAAGGAGAAGAAGAAAGGCCATTGGAGAGGGTATTCATCATCAAGGGAGAAGGAGATCGATTTAAGGAAGCTTGCGGACATCAGTGAGGGTTTTCTCTTGTTTCTCTGAGGTGAGAGGGTACGGTCTCTTGTGGGAGGGCTTCTCTTTGTGGGTATTGTGCGAAATTGGGAGAGGCATAGTCTTGCACTCAGTTATTCCCACGATAGTAAATCCAGAGATCGTCGTTGTCGCATATCTTGTGTGATTTCTGTGAGTTTTGTTCTTTTGTTTCATTCTTCTCAGCGGTGGTGAGCCATCGTATTCTCCGTGGAAGTTCTCTCGCTCGTCGGTGGTCTCTCGCTCCTTCAGCTGTGCGAGGGCCTTGGATCATAACAAATTGGCATCAGAGCTCGTTTGCTAGTGATTCGGAGGCGCCAGTTCAATGATAAAGAATTCAAAGATGACGACTCAAGGATCGAACCTACGGTTTGAGATTGAGAAGTTCGATAGCCAAATCAACTTTGGCTTGTGGCAAACAGAAGTCAGAGATACGTTGATTCAAGGCGGATTGCACAAGGCTCTAAAGGGCGTCAAGCCGGACAAGATGTCGGACGACGATTATATTAAGTATGATTTGAAAGCGACGAGCACAATTCGGATGTGTCTCTCAAAGAGTGTACTGGCAAACGTCTCCAAAAAAGAATGTGTAGCAAAGCTGTGGGAGAAGTTGGAGGGTATGTACATGACTTGGTCGCTCACGAACCGATTGTACCTGAAGCAGAAGATCTCCGCATTTCAGATGGCTGAAGGTACAAGGATTTCAGAGCATATTTCGGCCTTCAATTAACTGACGAAAAACCTCCTTAATGTCGATGAAGACATGAAGGAGACGGATAAGGCACTTCTTCTTCTGGGATCTTTGCCCAAGTCCTACGAGCATCTGAAGGTCACAATGCTCTACGGGAAATATACCATCAAGTTTGAGGATGTCATGGGTACACTCCTCGCAAACAAACTTCGGTTGAAGGGGTTGGGCGAGGCAGAAGGTGACAACCAATCAAATGCACTTACGGTGGTTGTAGGGGCGAAGAAAAAGAAGCAAGGCACTTGTTGGAAGTGCGGAAGACCTGGGCACTTCAAATCGAAGTGCAAGTGGAAAGGTGGAGCAAGACCGGATTGCTCAGGGTCATCCAAAGTCAAGGATGATGCATTCGTCAGTTGTGCCTCATCAAGAGACTTTGATGAGGGGGATGTTCTGATGGCTACCACTAATGTCATATCAGATCAGAACTGGATAATTGATAGCAGGGCCACAAATTATATTTGTTCACACATGGCATGGTTCGACAAGTATGCAGAGTGCGATGGTGGCAAGTTGACAGCTGGTGATGGATCCAAGGTGTCGATAAGAGGAGTCGGGGATATTCGACTTGAGATGTCTGACGGGCAAATACAGACAGTCAAGGATATCCGTCATGTTCCAGGATAGAGAGGTAATCTAGTCTCTCTTTATAGGCTAGATTCTCTCGGATGCACGTTCACCGATCAAGGTAGAGTTGTGGAGGTTTGGGATGGAGCCTCTATGATCATGAAGGGAGTCTTGGGTGGAGGCTTATATAGATTAACCGGAAGGGCAGCGGCACGTGCACAGTGTTCGGTGAAGAACAAAGGCACGGGTGGAGCACGTTTAGGGGCGAAGATGATCAAAAGGTGGGCTCCAGTAATCAAGTCGAAATACTTGGGCAATCACCAAGCTCAGTGAATGGGATCCCGGTTTGGGGGCAAAGGTGACGACGGGCGATCAGGCGATAGATTCACAGTACAAAGAGAAGAAGTTCGTGTTCAAGGAGGTGCTCACGTCTTGTTATGAATCCAAGATGGAGATTGTTGAAGATGTGGCTCCAAACAAGCCGCATACAACTCCAAGGTTCGTACATGAAGAAACAGCGAAAGACGAAACACTACGGTTAGGAGGAGTCGGTCAGCCATAGTCATGCGCATGACTGGGAAGTCATGCACACGACTGGCATTGGCATTTTTCTCGAGCGAGAAATCGAGAATGAGTCGTTCGCATGACTGTAGACAGCAGCACATAGGTGCAGCGGGTCAGGCTGCGTTTTCTCGTAGGACTCTTCCTACAAGTTGCACACGAATGTATGCCTATAAAAGGCATGACTTAGGACAAACCTAGGGAATCAAAGACAAGAAGAAATGCCATTAGAGAGGGTATGCATCATCAAGGGAGAGGGAGATTGACCCAAGGTAGCTTGTAGGCATCGATGAGGGTTTTCTCTTGTTTCTCTGGGGTAAGAGGGTGCGGTCTCTTGTGGGAGGGCTTCTCTTTGTGGGTATTGTGTGGAATTGGGAGAGACAGTCTTGTACTCGGTTATTCCCATAATAGTGAATCCAAAGATCGTCGTTGTCACATATCTTGTGTGATTTCTATGAGTTTTGTGCTTTGTTCTTCTGTTTTGTTCTTCTCGGCGGTGGTAAGCCATTGTCTTCTCTGTGGAAGTTCTCTCGCTCGTCAGTGGTCTCTCACTCCTTCCGCTGCACGAGAGCCTCGAATCGCAAAAGTTTATCATGTCGAACGCCTTTGTCAAGTCTTGTTTTATCTCCTTGATCAAACTGGCATCTTGAACACCCATGATCAACATATCATCCACATATAGTAAAAGAACAATAAACTTGCCTCCTTTGAATATCTTGATATAGACACAATGATCCACCACTGTCCGTTTATACTTCTGAGAAGTCATAAAGGAATCAAATTTCCTATACCACTAACACGGTGCTTGTTTCAGGCCATACAAGCTTTTTATCAAGCGGCACACTAAATGCTCCTTGCCCTTTACCTCATAGCCTTCCAGCTGCATCATATAAATCTTTTCTTTTAAATCTCCGTGCGAGAAGGTAGTCTTGACATCAGGCTGCTTAATCTCCAAATCAAGATTTGTCTCCAATGCTAGCACGATCCGAATATAAGTCATCTTCACCATGGGTGAGAAGATTTTGGTGTAATCAATACCTTACTTTTGCTCAAAGCCTTTGATAACCAGCCTCACCTTGTACTTTGCAACAATAACGGTGCCATCTTGCTTGAGCTTGAAGTCCCATTTGTTCTTTAACACCTTTTCTCTCTTTGGATCCTGTACTAACTCATAGGTTTGATTTTTTTCCAAAGAAGCAATTTCCTCATCCATTGCCTTCTTCCAATTTGCATCAACCTTGTACTAAGTGCCTCCAGAAAGTCCTCAGGCTCCCCCTCATCTATCACCATGATATACTCCTCCGAGGAGTACCTTCTCGATGGTTTAGGCACCCTAGTCGACCTTCGGACTAGAGGCACTTCTGCAGGTGGGAGATCATTTTTAGCACCGGTAGAAGTATCATCTACTGGGTCGTCATAGGTTCCTCCACTGATCGGTTCAAGAACCGGTAGGTCTTCATGAGTCTCCTCTTCATCATCCACCCCTTGACTTGGTGGAGAGGAGACGGAAGAGGAATCATCAGATTCCTCTACATATCCATTATAGACCTTCGTGGTCTTCGCCAAATCGACAGTGGTCTCTTCTTCAAAGAAGACTACATCACAACTTCGCACTATCATCTTAGACTTAGGATGTCACGCCCTGGATCCGACTATAACGGAAACCAGCCAGACTCAGGGTGCGAGGGGGGTTAAAAGGGTAAGTCAAAGGAGTAAAAGGGTTCTGAGGTTGTTTTTATTATTTAATTTATTACTATATTATCATTAACTAATTACTATGTGATGGGGGATGGCTTTGAGGGAAAGCCTACCGGGCTTTGTGAAAAAGCCTACCAAACGAAAAGAAAAAGTGGTACTGGCATTTATTCAGAGTATCTAACACCATCAAACAAGTCTAACCACTTATTACATGATCAACTGGAAATAAAGATATCTAATTAAAACTTCTAGAGTCCTCTTTTTCAATAACTACGCTTCTCGAGGAGGCACCTGAAAAGGGTCTACAGTACCTGAAAAGAGTATGCCAAAACGGGGTGAGTTTACAAAGGTAAACTCAGTGAACAGCTAACCCTAAACTAACTAGGATAAACTACAACCGCATTCTGCCCATCTCGCGGTTAACGAGGGCAGCCTTATACATCAATTTAAATAATATTATTTAGTTTAGATTAACACGAGAGCAAGCAAAAGAAACTACTATATACGGTTACAATATCAAACTACAAGTCACAATGATACAATGTTTAACACTTACATCTACAATCATGATTATGAATAATGCATGTTAGATCTAATATACTTTTAGGGTGAATCGGCAGTTTTCTATCTACCTGATTCTGTCAACAGAAAATACCTGGTCACAGTGTACTTGGTCAACCAGAAAAATACCCATATGGCCATAAGGGGGCTTGGTCTTTGACCATGGGACACTCCCGCCCAACTTGCTTCGTCAGGGTCATTACCCAGGGGTAGACTACTAGGTCACTCGGGCTTTACCGCATGTCCAACCCTTTGACCCTACCTACTTTATTCGGATTATGCACAGGAGGTGGTTCACATCCCATCCTGTGCACACGGGTCCCCTACCCATGCCCGTGGGTAGTCGGTCCTCCCTTTAGGAAGACGACCTCAACTGAGGCAGTGTCTCAACCAGTCTCTCTACCGAGACTGCCAGCCCTTGTTACTCTGTGGTAACTCGGTTGCACCATGTGTCCTATGGTCCCTAGGATTCAGTTTCAATCATCAACATTTATAATAATATATATACGAAGAATTTACCGTTTCCTTGCATCCTACTGTAAAACTAGATTAAAGCTGACTACTTTCGATGCCACAAAGAATATTACATAGGTATCATATACGATAAAAAAAAATACATATATTTTCAGGGTTCGTTCAGGAGCAAGGGATAATATGCCCACCTCCCACATGCAGTACCGGTCATCCCACCTACATGCATTGGACATACTATAACCATATACCCGCCCCAAACACACAAGATATTGTCCTCTTTGCCCGTGCCCGCACGAGAACTTCCTAGGGTGGTCACTCATCCTAGTACTACTCTCGCCCGAGCACGCTTAACTACAGAGTTCTTACGAACTCCGTAGCGGCGTACGGTTTTAAAACGCGTCTTCTATGTTTGGGAGGCGAAATTATATAAGTAGCTTATGATCTCCTTCTCTCCAGGCGATGTGGGGCAAACTCATGGCGTTGTACACCTCACCTCACCTCATCCATTTTGGCATTCCCGCCTCAGGAGTCTTGGCTCTTGGCAATTGGCCTATTGGATCTTGGTCGTCACAATCCACCCCCCTTAGGGCTACATGTCATCGTGTAGGGTTATACCCCCCCATCCCGAGGAGAACCGGCTCTGATACCATTTTGTAACATCCGCCCCAAACACACAAGATATTGTCTGCTTTGCCCGTGCCCGCATGAGAGCTTTCCAGGGAGGTCACCCATCCTGGTACTACTTTCGTTCGAGCACGTTTAACTACAGAGTTTGCCCGTGCCCGCACGAGAACTTCCTAGGGAGGTCACCCATCCTGGTACTACTCTCGCCCGAGCACGCTTAACTACGGAGTTCTTACGAAATCCGTAGCGGCGCACGATTTTAAAACGCGTCTTCTATGTTTGGGAGGGGAAATTATATAAGTAGCTCAGGATCTCCTTCTCTCCAAGCGATGTGGGGTTAACTCATAGCCTTGCACACCTCACCTCACCTCATCTATCTTGGCATCCCAGCCTCAGGAGTCTTGGCTCTTGGCTATTGGCCTATTGGATCTTGGTCGTTACAGTCCACCCCCCTTAGGGCTACACGTCCTCGTGTAGGGTTAGACCCCCCATTGCGAGGAGAACCGACTATGATACCATTTTGTAACATCCGCCCCAAACACTTAAGATACTGTCCGCTTTGCCCGTGCCGCACGAGAACTTCCCAGGGTGGTCACCTATCCTAGTACTACTCTCTTCCGAGCACGCTTAACTATGGAGTTCTTACGAAATCCGTAGCGGCGCACCATACAATGTTTTTCTTATTTTTGTTATTTACTATACTACAACTACGATTATAGTTCGCCCTAATTAGAGTAGGGTTAGTCGTGTTCACCTAGATTACGCTTGCTGATCCCCAAATGTCTCGCCTGTGGTTACGGTGCTCCACCGAAAGAACAAGCTATCAAGACGGATCTAGATAAACAAAGGCTATCATTGTTAATCGCTATCTAAACTCATAGTTCAAAAATATGTCATGAGAAGAGGGATCCAAAGGATCCGGTTTCACTAGAATCCGATATCGGTCGGATGGTTTTGGGTCAAACCGTATAGCACAGGGAAAACCAGTCACATAGTTGGGTCACTAGGGTAGAAGAGTTTATAGGGTTATATTCTTGGGTCGAAAAGTAGGTCTTGATATTCTGAGTACGATGACGCTGATTTCGTTCGAATTTGAGTTCGGATAAGGAAATAGCGGTCAAACCATGGTGCTACGATTCGATCAGGCCCATTGGTAAAACAAGATACTAAATAGTAGAATTACTATACTAAAATATGTCCAATAGGTAGGATTTTCTGAGCCGGTCGCAATGGCGCTGGTTTTGTCCGATTCCAAGTTCGAACGGAGAAATAGTGGTTGAACCAATTTCTGCTAGCTTTCTAGTCTGGTTCAATTGAACCAGACCGGTCCAATCGGTGGTTCGGGTCTGCAGAGCAGTCGGGTCGAGTTCAAGATTGTTGGGTCGTGTCTGCAGGTCAGGTCGGGTCTGAAGTGGTCGGGTTGGGTCTACAGATCGGGTCGGGTCTATAGGTCGGGTCGGATCTGGGGTATGTCGGGCCGGGTCTGCAATCTTAATAGCTAAAAGGCCTTAGGTAGACCCATTTATTTACGGGTCTACCACTCTCTTCTTCTTCACCACATGAACCTGCAGGTCGAGTTGGCTACGACTGCGATGGCGGGAGGCCAGCCTGGAGACGCCGGCGAGCGCTCGGCCGTTCTCCCTCGCACCACCTCCACGGAGGAGATGCGGGCAGAGCCTCTGAAGCGACCGTCGGAGCACCGTAAGGACTCGATCAAGGAGGGGTTCGCGTGGGTAAATCCTGGGGATGCACTCGTGCGTGTCGGTGGGTTGCTGGCGACTGCGCAGGTCGGTCGGGTCGGCTTGAGTTGGACAAGGTCAAGAGAGGAAGAAGGGGTCGTGGGGTTGGGTCGCAGGTGGTTCTGATTCACGCAGAGGAGACGAGGAGGAGAAGTGGAGGGCTGACCTAATGCTCGGTGCTCGCCAGAGTCGAGGGAGGAGGGGGGCTGCTGCTCCTCTCTCTCTAGTCCTCTCCCTCGAACTCTCTACTCTTTCCCTCCTCTCTCTCTCTCTCTTTATAATTCTCTCTCTTCTTTGTTCTGCCGTTCTCTCTCTTGGTTCTACCATTATCTTTCTCTCTCTAGGTTCTTCATAAAGACAGGAGTAGTTTGTTATGGTGGTAAAGAGGTATGGTGATCAGGTTGTTAAGCCCTTAATTCCTAATAAAAAGGAATGAATAAAGGAACGAAGGATTTTGGACTTATTACTCCAAATCTTGTTCGATCCTTTCCATCTGAATTTCAATTTTTAAAACCTTGGGGAGGGATACCTATGAGGCCTAAAGCTAGCTAGGAGGTTAGAAGTCAGGTCCTAGTGCTAGTTGGCCTCGGTCCCGCACCCTGAAGTGGGCTTGGTTGGAACCCGGTGCAATTCGAATACTTACCGGACTGAAAAGGATAATTAGCCATAACTCACAAACCGGTGGTCAGAATAGGGCCTGAGAGGATTCGTTGGAAATGTCTCGTCGACATAAGCACGTCGGCACTTGATATATATATTTTTTGACTTTTAGGTCTCCAAAAAAAAAAAGAAATACACCAAAATTTAAAATAACAATAACTCATCATCCGGGTGTCGGATCGACCCTAGCTTAGGCTCGTTGAAAAGATATCTCATAGACCCACCCAACGTATCCAGCCTTGCTACGATCTGATTACCCGAACTTCTGTGGTAAACAAAACAATATCAAAGGTCGGTTAATTTATCGATATTCTAGGGTAAAACTACCGAATTGTCGAAACTAGCTGTGGGGGAGGATTTCGTGTCGTTGTACGTGGCCCTCCTCCAACAGTCGATTGAAGGTTTAATCCTTCGGGATGTGGCGCATTTCGAAGCGTTGAGTTGTAACTTGCTAGGCTGTCACACAAACACTATATAATAGAGAGAGTTGACACTAGATGTGGTGACGAAGTTCGGCCGAAGCCTATCTCTCCGTGCGGTAAGACGCAACCTTTGAATCTACTATCTCTGAATGAAGTAGAGCTACTCTCGACAGGCCAAGGAGTGCTTCTTATAAGATGATAGAGGGTGGAGATGGAATCTGAAAACCAGAAAGCTCAGGAAGCTATGGAAAACAAAAAATGGGATTATGGCTTGAATTTTTGGATCTGGAATTATTTACAGGGTTTGCTATTTATAGAACTTTGGTTTATCTAGGGAATATTCCCAAGAATATCCGAGGTTTAATAAATATCCTAGGGGATTTACTAGACCCTAGATAGTGTAAGTGGCCCCCAGACCGGGCTACGGGTCCCATCGTCATACTCGTGAGCCCCAGGCAAGGCTGCGGGTCCCACCGTTGGACTTGTGGGCCCCAAGTTGGGCTGCGGGTTCCACCGTTGGGCGTTTAGCCAGATTTTTCACCCACAGTTACCCCCTCCCAGCTAGATAGGTGTTAACCTAGCTGGTTGGGATTGCCTGGTGCAAAGTCGGTCGCTCGACTGCCAACCCTCTGTCAGGGGTTGGCCGTCGTCTGTCTGCTGACCTACTATGTGAGGTCGATCGTTGGGCCCGTCGACTCCCTGTGCCATGGGTCGATCGGGTGTGTGTCTGCCGACCCGTTGCGTGGGGCCGACTGTTGTCTGTCTGCTGACCAGTTGTGTGGGGATGACCGTTGCGCCCGCCGACCCCCTGTGCCAGGGGTCGGCCGGGTATGCGTCTGCCGATCCGTTGCGCGGGGCCGACCATCGTCTGTCTGCCGACCCCCTGTTTGGGGCCGACTGCTATCTGTTTACTGACCCATTGCGCGAGGCTGACCGTTACGCCCGCTGACCCCCTATACCAAGGGTCGGCCAGGTGTGTGTCTACTGACCCGTTGTGCGGGGCTGACCGTTGTGCTCGCCAACCCATTACTGGGGGCCGATTGTCATCTGTCTGCCGACCCCCTGTCAGGTGTCGACCGTCGTCTGGCTGCCGACCTTTGTCTGGCTGCCGACTTACTGCGCGTGGCTGGCCGTTGCGCCTGCCGACCCCCTACTAGGGGTCGGTCGGGTGCGTGTTTGCCTACCCGTTACGCAGGGGCCGACCGTTGGGTCCACCGACCCCCTGCTAGGGGCCGGCTGGGTGTGCGTTACCCCCTCTTAGTTAGGCAGGTGGGAACCTGATTGACTGAGACTCCATAGGGCAAGGCTGGCCGCCGGGCAGGGGGACCCTGGGGGCGGGGGTTTCGGGCCAAAAACCCAGGGGGCGGGGGGTTTTGGGAAAACAGAACCAAGGGTGGGGGGTTTTTGGCGAAAGAAACTGGGGGCTGGGGGTTCGGAAAAAACTTAGTGCGCGGGGGATTTTGGGCAAAAAACCAGGGGGTAGAGGTTTTGGGTAAAAGGCACAGGGGACGGGGGGCTTTTAGGCAAAAATCCGGGGCAATTTTTTCAGGCTGCGGGGGTGGGGGGTTTTGTGCAAAAAGGGAAAATCTGGGGCTCGAGGGTTTGTTGGGGCCGGTTCGATGAACAGTGGAGGGTGGCAGCGGGGTTGGCGATTGCAGGGCGCGAGGGAGGTTGGCATGCGGTGGAGGGGGCGGGTGTGGGTTTGGGTTCGACGACAGCAGTGGCGGCCGGGCGTGGGGAAGGGATGGCAGCCAGGGGGGTCGGGCTGTAGCAGCGGCGGTAGCACAGGGGGGTCAGGTGGGAGATGGCGGGTGGCTGCGGTCGGGTTCAGGGCGTACCGAAGTAGAGGCTGGAGCCGGTGGGGCAGAGGAACAGGATCCCCTTGAGCGAGATAATGGTCGAGTCCAGGGCCAGCTTAAGTGGGGTTGGGGTCGAGAGGTCCATCATCAGGGTGGATGAAATCAAGAGGTGGAGGAGGAGGAGGGTTGTGGTGGCCATGACTGTGGGGTTGTGGCATGTGGGAGGCGACGAGAGGCGGCGCCGGGCGGTGGGAGTGGCCGGAGGGGGGGGGGGGGGGGTCTTTTTTGGTGTAGGTGTTGAGGGGGGTCTTGCAAGAGGGGGGGGGGGAGGGGGGGTTCTTGCAAGAGGGGGAGGGGCCTTGGAAGATGTTGTTGTTTGTTTTTTTTTTCACCCTCTCACACCTACTCAAAAATCCAAGAGAAGGGGCTGCACTGCTGAGACCGAAGGGAGGAGCCGAGCGAGCTTTGGCCTGCTTGAGCTTGCCTTGTAACCCAACAGACTCAAATGAGCTTGTCAGCGCACGTTGTTCGGCGTCGACCGTCGGGCTCGCCGATGTGTTGTCCGACGACGGGCAAAGCGGCTGCCGCCATGTTGTCCGGTGTCGGCCGTCACACCCATCGCTGCATTAATCGGCGTCGGTGGTCGCGCCCACCGACCCCCTGCCAAGGGCCGGTCGAGGGTGTGTCCGCCGATGTGTTGTCTGATGAAGGGCGTCGCGCCTGTCGACGCGTTGTCCAGCATTGGTCGTCGCACCCATCGCCGCATTGATCGGTGTCTGTTATCGTGCCCGTAGACCCCCTGCCAAGGGCCGACCGAGGGTGCGTCGAGCGATGCGTTAACCGGTGACGGTCGTCGCGCCTGTCGCCGCATTCTTTGTCGGGCACCAAGGCGACGACGGCAGCCTCGGATATTGTCTTTGAATGCCGAGATGGAGGTCGCCTTGGGTCGAGACAATGTCAACGTCTCGGGCTTCGTCAGGTGCCGAGGCGACGAAGCCTGCTTCGGACTTTGTCTTCGAATGCTGAGGTGAAGGTCGCCTCGGGTCGAGACATTGCCAATGTCTCGGGCTTCGTCAGGTGCTGAGGTGGTGAAGCCTGCTTCAGACTTTGTCTTTGAATGCCAACACCTCGGGCTGAGACGGTGACAACGTCTCGGGCTTCGTCAGGTGCCGAGCCGGCAAAGCTGCCTCAAACTTTGTCTTCGAATGCCGAGGCAAAGGTAACCTCGAGCTAAGACGGTGCCGACGTCTTGAGCTTCGTCAGGTGCCAAGACGGCAAAGCTTGCTTCAAACTTTGTCTTTAATACCGAGGCAGAGGTCGCCTCGGGCCGAGACGGTGCTGCCTTCTCGGGCTTTATTAGGTGCCGAGACGGCAAAGCTTGCTTTGATCATTGTCTTTGAATGTCGAGGTGAAGGTCGCCTCGGGTCGAGACGGTGCCAACGTCTCGGGTTTTGTCAGGTACTAAGGTGGCAAAGCCTTGCTTCGGACTTTATCTTCGAATACCAAGGTGAAGGTCGCCTCGGGCCGAGACGGTGCCAATGTCTTGGGCTTCGTTAGGTGCCGAGGTGGCAAAGCCTGCTTCGGACTTTGTCTTCGAATGACAAGGTGAATGTCACCTCGGGCCGAGACGGTGACAACGTCTCGAACTTCGTCAGGTGCCGAGCCGGCAAAGCTGCCTCAGACTTTATCTTCGAATGCCGAGGCAAAGGTCACCTCAGGCTGAGACGGTGCCGACGTCTTGAGCTTTGTCTTTGAATGCCAAGGGCAGGGCCTTGGGATTATTGATTGATGGGAGGTTAGAATTCAGAGTACTTAGCGTAGCACCCTTGTATCGGTTGAACTTAGGCGAAGTACCATGTCAGTCGAACCTATGTATCCGGATACATAGCTTTTGTACCATTGCAGGTTAATCGGCCGTGTCACAACGCGAACTGAACTAACTGTGGTAAGGCACTAGTGCATATGTCCTTATGTGACAATGGGAGCACGTGCGACGCCAATGATTCAGAGTACTCAGCGTAGCACCCTTGTATCGGTTGGACTTAGGCGAAGAGCCGTTTCAATCGAACCTACATATCGGGACACGTAGCTTTGTACCGTTGCAGGTTAGTTGGCCGTGTCGTAATACGAACCGAACTAACTATAGCGAGGCACTAGTCCATGTGTCCTTACATGACAACGGAAGTGTGTGCGACGCCAATGATTCGAAGTACTCAGCGTAGCGCCCTTGTATCGGTTGGACTTAGGCAAAGCGTCGTTTTAGTTGAACTTACGTATCGGGACACGTAGCTTTGTACCGTTGCAGGTTAGTCGGTTATGTCACAACGCGAACCGAACTAACTGTGACGAGCCACTAGTGCATATGTCCTTACATGACAACGGGAGCATGTGCGACGCCAATGATTCGGAGTACTCAGCATAGCGCCCTTGTATCAGTTGGACTTAGGCGAAGTGCCATTTCAGTCGAACCTACGTATCGAGACACGTAGCTTTGTAACATTGTGGGTTAGTCGGCCGTGTCGCAACACGAACCGAACTAACTGTGGCAAGGCACCAGTGCATGTGTCCTTACGTGACAACGAGAGCATGTGTGACGTTAATGATTCTGAGTACATAGCATAGCACCCTTGTATCGGTTGGACTTAGGCGAAGCGCCGTTTCAATCAAACCTACGTATCGGGACACGTAGCTTTATACCGTTACAGGTTAGTCGGTCGTGTCGCAACGTGAACCGAACTAACTGTGGCGAGGCACTAGTGCAAGTGTCCTTACATGACAACGAGAGCATGTGCGACGCCAATGATTCGGAGTACTCAGCGTAGCGCCCTTGTATTGGTTGGACTAAGGTGAAGCTCCGTTTCAGTCGAACCTATATATCGGGACATATAGCTTTGTACCGTTGTAGGTTAGTTGGCCGTATCGCAACGCGAACCGAACTAACTGTGACGTTGAGATAGAATTTGATAGTCTTCGATATAACTTGAAATAACTGGTATTCCATTGATAACTCGAAATATGTTACATCATGGATTTCAGATGAGCGACAATTCGAGTTGTTGACAGTTGGTGGCCTTCTACTCTGATCGGTGGATGGGCTGCTTCTATTTGGTATCCGTGGTCTTCTGAGGCTCTGTGGGTCTATCGCCTGCCCGCCTTGACCTCTTGGAGGTTCTATCTTTCTCAGCCTGTGCGTTGTGAGCTTGAGCTATTGGTTCCTTATCAAAAAGACGCTTCTTGAGGTCAAGTCCCTTTCGTGCAATCCGATGGTCCTCCACCTCAATATCCTTTTGAATTCGATCAAATAGCACTCCGAGGAAGGCAGGAAGATTGCGGATGAGGTCATTTTAGATGTGGAGGTCAAAGCGTAGGGCGTTCTGGAATGCGAGCATGAAGGCTTCATCATCGAGGTGACCGGAGAGCTCAACATGCTCGTTCCGGAACCTCCGAGAGAACTCTTGGAGGGTTTCATCCGATCCCATCCTGAGCCAATAGAGGGAGTCCAGCTTCTTCTTCGACTTGAGGTTTAGTCGATAGTGTTGAATGAAGAGGTCTGCCAGATTTCTGAATTGACTTACAGAGGCCATAGGGAGGTTGTGATACCAGTCCAGTAATATGTCATCTAGGTTGCCAGCGAAGGTGCGGCATAGAACCTAGTTATCGTGGTCGTGTGGCATCAACACCTGCTTGAAGGCGAGGACGTGCAGCATCGGATCTCCAGTCAGGCAGTTGAACTTGGGGAAAGCGGGAGCTTTCCAACTTCGAGGAAACTGGGCGTGGAGAATCTACCGATGAAGCGGGCCTTCGAAGGCGTGAATGTTCTTTCGATCAACTCGCTAGTCGGAGAGGCGCCTCAAAGGAGGAGGAAGCAGAGAGGGCATCAGAATCCCTTTCGTCGTCCGATGCCCAACTGGGGCTCGGTTGTCATTGTAATATTACCGAGCTGTGGAGCGGTGACCATCATTCCAAACATCCCTCATGATACGGAGATCAGGGAATGATTCAGAACCGAGAGACTCAGGATGGCGAGCAGACTCATTGAGACGTTCCCTGGCCATTGGCTTGGGAGGAATAAGCGAGGGTTTTCTCGAAGAGGGCATGAGCGACCGTCGACAAGTATCGACGACGGATCGTCTGGAAGGAGCAGAGGAGAGACTGAGCAACCGATGGACTTCTGCTCCGTTGCTGATATCGATGATTGACCGTGGAGGGTCAACTCCCGCTCCGACGGTGATTTACCGGAGTGAGTCCCTTTTGACCATAAGAGCAGCATTATGCTTTATAAGGGTAAGGAGTTGAAAGTCCTCTGCTGTGATTTGATACGATGGTTGAGCATCGGCACCAGAAGAGACGTGCACTTTCCCCAAGCGTTGAGGGATTAGGTTGATGAGTTGAGGCGACTGTTGAGGTTGAGCCTAGGTGGCGTGATCAATCGACGATCGACTTCTTGAATTAACAATATGTTGCTGTTCTGGGTATTGGCTTATAACGAACCGGCGACTCATTGAGCTAGTCGTTGGATGTTGAGCATCTGAGTGCATGCTATTTTCTTCTGGCGAAGGATCTAGGAAGCTTGGAAGTTGCAAGTTTCAAGTTGATAGCACGGATCTCACAGACGGCGCAAAACTGTAGGGAAGGATTTCGTGCCATCGTACGTGACCTCCTCCAACAATCGATTGAAGATTTGACCCTTCGGGATATGGCGCGCTTCGAAGCACTGAGCTGTAACTTGCTAGGCTGTCACATAAGCACTGTAGAATAGAGAGAGAGTTGACACTAGATGTGGTGACGAAATTCGGCCGAAGACTATGTCTCCATGAGGTAAGACACAACCTTTGAATCTACTATCTCTGAATGAAGTAGAGCTACTCTCGCCATGCCGAGGAGTGCTTCTTACAAGAAGACAGAGGGTGGAGATGGAATCTAAAAACCAGAAAGCTTAAGGAGCTCTGGAAAACAGAAAGTGGGATTATGGCTTGGATTTTTGGATCTGAAATTATTTACAGGGTTTGCTATTTATAGAGCTTTGGTTTATCTAGGGAATATTCCCAAGAATATCCGGGGTTTAGTAAATATCCTAGGAGATATACCAGACCCCAGATAGTGTAAGTGGGCCCCAGGTCGGGCTGTGGGTCCCACCGTCAAACTCATGGGCTTTAGGCAGGGTTGCGGGTCCCACCGTCATACTCGTGGGCCCTAGGCAGGGCTGCGGGTCCCACTGTTGGACTCGTGGGTCCCAAGCAGGGATGCGGGTTCCATCGTTGGGCGTTTAGCCAGATTTTGCACCCACACTAGCTACGCATATACCCGATTACTGCACAGGACGTACCATTGCGACATGTTCGAAGCCATAAAAAAAGTGAACATAAAATATTTTATGGATTTATGACTTATTCTTCCAGAACATGCCCAGAGAAAAAGTCTAACTAAAAATGATGAAAATACCCATGGAGGACTTTTATTATTCCCAAATCTAACACCTCAGGTGTTACATGGGATCTTAGAGGCTATAACCAAAGTCTTCATTCCCGTAGCTGATGAATACATACAGTGTGCCCCGATCATCGAGCTTTGATTGATTCTCCTTTGGTATATGCACAAAAGTCTGATACCCAAACACCTTCATTTGACAGTAGCTAACTTCCTTACTGGTTCAAACCTTCTCCGGAATGCCACCCTCCAAGGGAACTAAAGGATATCGATTGACAATATAGGAAGCGGTCACCACCGCCTCCCTCTAAAAGGTCTTTGGAAGCTTAGCCATAGATATCATTGTATGTGCCTTCTCCATGAGTGTGTGATTCATCCTCTCCGCTACCCCGTTGTGCTGAGGGGTGCGGGGTACACTCTTCTCATGCTAAATTCCAACTACTGTGAAACATACTTGCCTCCATTGTCACTACAGAGGCATTTGAGTTTCTTTCCTGTCTCCCGCTTAACCTTGGCATGAAACTTAGACAAAGCATCAAAAACGTCACTTTTGTTTGCAATGAAGTAGATCCACACCTTGCAAGATGAGTCATCGATGAAGGTAAAGAAAGTAGCGACGCTTTCCGAGTGTAGCAACATCCATAGGCTTGCAAACATCTGAGTGGACAAGCTCCAACACTTCCTTCTTCCTCTCCGAGTGCCCCGAGAATGACACCTGATTTTGCTTCCCGATCAAACAATCACCACAAGTGCCATAAACCATGGAGCCAGCCTGAGGTGTGATGAGCTTCTGTTTCCTCAAGATTTCTAACCTTTTTTTACTCATATGACCAAGCCTTCGATAACATAGCCCTGAAGTAGCCTCATTAGCATTCACACCACCTTCTTGAGTGTGCACCTCCATAGCCATCTTGTATAGTGTGCAACAAGCCTTGCCTTTGGAAACAACCAACGAGCCCTTGCTTAGCTTCCACACTTTGTTACCAAAGGAGCTCACATAGCCGAAGGGCATGACTTTGTAGCAATATATCCCCTTTGGTGTGCGGAATGTCATGAGCTCCTCGTCTTTGGGCGCCATTCGAATCTGGTTGTAGCCTGAATATCCGTCCATGGAAGTTAACACTTCGTGGCCGGTAGTCTCGTCCACCATTAGCTCCGTGATTGGTAATGGAAAGTCATCCTTGGGGCATGCATTGTTCAAGTCTCTGATGTCCACGCACACCCTGATTTGACCATTCTTCTTTTTGACTGGAATGACGCTGGAGATCCATGTTGGGTACTTGACCTCTCGGATGAAGCCGGTTTCGATGAGTTTGTTTACTTTGCTTTCTATCTGGGGTACCAGCTGCAGCCGCTAGCGTCTTTGTCCCTGATGGCGATAGCTCCGTGTTTAATGCCGAGCTAGTGTACTGCGATTTTAGGATCGAGACCTGGCAACTCTTTGTAGGCCCATGCGAAGACGTCTCTATATTATTGGAGCAGCTTGATGTATGCAACTTCTTCTTCAGGAGTTAAGAGTGTGCTGATGAATGTAGGCCGATGCTCCTTTTCTGTGCCCAAGTTGATTTCCTTCAAGTCGTCAACGATGGACTGCCCCCCTTCTTCGAGGACTAGCGGGACATTTTGCAACTCATCGTCAGAAATAGAAGAATCATTGTTTTCAGTTCCGATAACAGAAACATGATTGACGACCACCATGTATCGAACATGGATGATTTATCCGGAGACCATGTCAAACGCATCGACTTAGGTGGGTGGGTGGGCATCGAAACGACATCCCTAACTGACATTCCTAAACGGTCGAACACCGACTTTCTCTTTGCTTGCTTGATTAGCCCGAGTCTTTCGAACACGGATGTATACTTTGAATTTGATCAGCTTTGACTGCTTTTCTTTTTCTTTTGGAGTATGGCCCAACATCGAGCTTATTGTCGTCTTCTTTTGGCCGACTTGATATTGGAACGGACGGCGTAGTGGAGCGTGCATCGGAGACTGACGATCCTTCAGCTGCTTCATTTATCATCTTCACCTCAATATAGTTAGAGGTAAAGGTCTTCTTTGCTGTAATCTTGACGATCATCGGGGTTTGACTAGAGCCGATGCCTCTTCGATTTGGGAGAATCTGCTCGCCGCTTTGAAAAAGACGAGCTTGAGTTTTGGTCATTCCATGTGGTGTTGCAGCTGGAGGAAGCGTGCCCATATGCATAATGCTCTCTTTGTTGTAGCCGGCTTTAAACAACAATTTGGCAGCGTTTTGTCCCCAACTCCCTTTTGGCTTAAATGCAAGTTGATTGGGGTCGATAAATTCGACACGTCCGATCGGACTCGAAGCTTGCATCAGACCAGGTAGTGGCAATGTCATTTCTTTCAAGATGATGACGTTGGCCTCTGACAATGGTGAAACTGTTTCTTTCACTGAAGCAAGAATTTGTCGTTCGTGTTTGCGAAGCCATTGAGGCATGAGGTGCAGGACCGGCGCAGCTTGGACAGGCAACGGAGTATGTTGCATGGAGTTTGGCTTGAAGCTGATACGCATCCTTTATCTTGGCCTTGGTATTGGAATTAAATCCTATTATCAGAGTTGCAACGGAAGCAAAAGATAGATCCGAAGAACTCATGGTGTATGTTTCATTACAATTAATTCTACAAAATAATCTACATGCAAATCTATGATCTTAGCACATGTGCGGACACCCTCGAGACATACTACAATCTACAGAAGATATGCATACATCTAGTTAGGTGTTTAGAATCATCATACCTTGGGGATCTATGATCCGAAGAGAATGGAACGATGATGAACCGCACGTGAGTCGCAAGGGAAGCTGTCGGATGGCACATTGTCCTTGCGAAGGGAGGAATCCTCGAAGTCCTATCTCTGAGTGCAAGGCCTACGAGCCGACGGAGGAATTCGTTGCGAAGATGATGGCGAGCTGCGAGATCTCCTCCTTCTCTCTCTCTTCTTCCTTCTCCTTCCTTTCTCCTTCTTCTTCCTTCTTCTTCCTCTTTATTCCTTGGCTAAAACCACAAAAGAGGGAGAAGGGAGAGGGGGTCGGGTTTTCTTAAGAGGGAGACACTTAGGGACGGCCTCTCTCTCCCTAATCCTTATATAGGGCCGGCCCCTTAGAGATTGGGATGAGGGGGGGTGGTTTTTAGGGTTTCCACATGTCTATCGTGAAGCCTGGACGAAAATGCCCTTCACGAAAAGCGAAATACTGTAAGAGAGATTGAGTGAGGTGCGCTACTCGGAATCGAGCTCCGTCAGCACCTATGAGCTCCTGGAATTATTCTGCTCATTTTAAGATCCATATTTAATATGTTCTAAGCCATATTTTAGTATTTACCAAAATACCCCTACGACCCTTTACACATGTGAATTAGGTTCTTATGCTCCGGGCTTGCGCTCCATCGTGCTGCTTCGCATCCAACGTATCAAACCAGGTCGGGGAACAATTCCTATACACAACAACAGGGTGGAACCTTCAGGGTTCAGGATCTCTAGCTCCAACCGAATCCCTGATTAACTATTCCGGTGACACACCGAAAGTTCCGTTAATCAGCCATAATCCGATTAACCCGCGTAACAACCCAGAGTGCGACGCGAGTTGAATTCTAGTGATCCTAAACTTGTATTACTCCATCGTAACCCTGCTCTCTATTATACTCTGATAATCCTTAGTCCCTCCTATTACTAGTGCCATGATATGACTCGGGCGGTGGGGAGCACTGTCAGATCTCGATCGATCATCTAACTAGGATTTGATGACTTGTCATCTATAACACCACACACCTTCCGGTGTTATTCCTAGTATCCGGAACGTCGTCAGTCATACTGACAATCACCAGGCCTAGGTTAATTGTGTGGACAGATTGACTCATCAAAATGCACCCATCCAATACTGGACGTCGGATAACCTGTAGGGATTGCATGCCACTCAAGCGCCAGTCGGGTAACCCAACGTACCGTGGTATTGGACCTATGGAAGGTCTACACATGTTGTCACATCAAAGCATCACACAACTGGTTGGCCCAGTGTACATGATCCCTTAGGGTTAAGGACAGATTATCTATAGTAGTAAGACAGGTTATGCACCAGTGTCTGAATCACTGAACTATGCACCATCTTGGTTCCTGTTCAACACGATCATCGTGCTTGGTCAGGTGAATGAGAATCCTATATTTCCGTGGTGGAGACTTTACCACATCCTCTACCTACCAACAGTTTATTCTCGGTGAAGCGACCGATATCACCAAAACTGTGAACTAGTTCTAGGTCTACACAGAACTGGTCCACTGGGTTTCCCAAGCATGGATCCACCATGCGCCTCAGTGGCCTACTGTGTTCCCTAGGGTCCTTTATTATATATGTATTAACATATACCAAAGTAGTTGTAACATCCGCCCCAAACACACAAGATATTGTCCGCTTTGCCCGTGCCCGCACAAGAACTTCCCAGGGGGTCACCCATCCTTGTACTACTCTTGCCCGAGCATGCTTAACTACAGAGTTCTTACGAAATCCGTAGCGGCGCACGGTTTTAAAACACGTCTTCTATGTTTGGGAGGGAAAATTATATAAGTAGCTCAGGATCTCCTTCTCTCCAGGCGATGTGGGGCTAACTCATGGCCTTGTACACCTCACCTCACCTCATCCATCTTGGCATCCCAGCCTTAGGAGTCTTGGCTCTTGGCTATTGGTCTATTGGATCTTGGTCGTCACAATCCACCCCCTCAGGGCTATACGTCCTCGTGTAGGGTTAGACCCCCCATCCCGAGGAGAACCGGCTCTGATACCATTATGTAACATCCGCCCCAAACACACAAGATATTGTCCGCTTTGCCCGTGCCCGCACAAGAACTTCCCAGGGGGTCACCCATCCTGATACTACTCTTGCCCGAGCACGCTTAACTACGGAGTTCTTACGAAATCCGTAGCGGCGCACGGTTTTAAAACGCGTCTTCTATGTTTGGGAGGGGAAATTATCTAAGTAGCTCAGAATCTCCTTCTCTCTAGGCAATGTGGGGCTAACTCATGGCCTTGTACACCTCACCTCACCTCATCCATCTTGGCATCCCAGCCTCAGGAGTCTTGGCTCTTGGCTATTGGTCTACTGGATCTTGGTCGTCACAATTAACATCCGCCCCAAACACACAAGATTTTGTCCGCTTTGCCCGTGCCCGCACGAGAACTTCCCAGGGAGGTCATCCATCCTGGTACTATTCTCGCCCGAGCACGCTTAACTACGGAGTTCTTACGAATTCCGTAGTGGCGCACAGCTTTAAAATGCGTCTTCTATGTTTGGGAGGGGAAATTATATAAATAGCTCAGGATCTCCTTCTCTCCAGGCGATGTGGGGCTAACTCATGGCCTTGTATACCTCACATCACCTCATCCATCTTGGCATCCCAGCCTCAGGAGTTTTGGCTCTTGGCTATTGGTCTATTGGATCTTGGTCGTCACAATCCACCCCCCTCAGGGCTATACGTCCTCGTATAGGGTTAGACCCCCCCATCCCGAGGAGAACCGGCTCTGATACCATTTTGTAACATCCGCCCCAAACACACAAGATATTGTCCGCTTTGCCCGTGCCCACACAAGAATTTCGCAGGGGGTCACCCATCCTGGTACTACTCTTGCCCGAGCACGCTTAACTACGGAGTTCTTACGAAATCTGTAGCACATCACAGTTTTAAAACGCGTCTTCTATGTTTGGGAGGGAAAATTATATAAGTAGCTCAGGATCTCCTTCTTTCCAGGCGATGTGGGGTTAACTCATGGCCTTGTACACCTCACCTCACCTCATCCATCTTGGCAGCCCAGCCTCAGGAGTCTTGGCTCTTGGCTATTGGTCTATTGGATCTTGGTCGTCACAGTAGTATTCTAATTAAAGCAATAACCAAAGTCATCTTTATTAATGTTAAAACACAAAATCCACGCTCAAGACACACGAGCTACAACAATCTCCCACTTGGACTAGCAGGGAATAACAATTTTAACTCCCATGGCATCCACGTGCTTCTTAAAAGCCTTAGTCGGTAACGCCTTTGTGAAAGGGTCCGCCATATTACCTGCAGATGCCACCTGAGTCACTGCAACCTCCCCTCGCTTCTGCAAGTCTCGGATAATGTAGTATTTCCGCTCGATATGCTTACTCTTCTGGTGATATCTTAGCTCCTTAGATTGTGCTACTGCTCCACTATTGTCGCAGTAAAGGACAATAGGATCTTGAGCTCCCGATACACATCCTAAGTTCGTAAGGAACTTCATGAGCCACACCGCCTCCTTGGCTGCTTCGCATGCCGCAACATACTCAGCCTCTATCATCGAATCCACGATGCACCCCTGCTTCACGCTCCTCCAACTGACAGCTCCTCCTCCCAATGAAAACACAAACCCTAATGTCGATCTCCTGGATTCTGGATCTGCTGCAAAGTCAGAATCCGTATATCCAATCATCATCAGTTCTTGTGAAGAGTAAACTAACTCATAATCTCTCGTCATACGGAGATACTTGAGTATACTTTTCACAGCAGTCCAGTGCCCTGGACCCGAATTTGACTAATACCTGCCTATCATGACTATTGCATAGCATATATCTAGTCTCGTGCATTGTATAGCATATATCAGACTCCCTACAGTCGAAGCATAAGGTATCTTCTGCATCTTTGCCCTCTTCTTAGGAGTCCCTTCTTGGAGTTGTGCATATTGAATCTGACCAAAATAGTATATATGTAGGTTGACTGTGACAACGAGAGAGTCTTGTTCTGCCGATTTCGAGTTATCTTGATCCCCAGAACATAACTCACTTCACCCAGGTCTTTCATGTCAAATTGAGAGGATAACCACACCTTCACTATAGACAACGTTCCAACATCGTTTCCAATGAGCATGATATCATTTACGTAAATTACCAGAAAAACTATTGTAGTCTTATCGCTCCTCTTATAAACACATGGTTCATCCATGTTCTGTTCAAATCCATAAGACTGGATAGCCTGATCAAAACGTATGTTCCAACTTCTGGATGCTTGCTTTAGTTCATAATTGACCTTTGTAACTTGTACCCAGACTTTCCTGACCTTTTGCGACAAAGCCTAGAGGCTGAGACATATAAATGTCTTCTTCCAAATCCCCATTGAGGAATACGGTCTTGACGTCCATTTACCAGATCTACCAATCATAATGGCTGCAATGGATAAGAGGATCCAGATAGACTTAAGCATAGCCACTAGCGAAAAGGTTTCGTCATAGTCGATCCCTTCTCGCTGGGTATAACCCTTAGCGACTAGTCTAGCTTTGTAAGTCTCAACGGTACCATCCGGATCTCTTTTTCTTTTGTATACCCACTTACACTCAACATGTTTAATATTATGAGGCGATGTTACAAGTGTCCAGACCGAGTTTTGGGACATCGATGTCAGTTCTGCCTCCATGGCTTTCTGTCATGCTGCATGGTCAAAGGATACCATCGCTTCGTCATAGTTCAGAGAATCATCCTCCTGAAACTCTGGATCTACCAAAAAGACATCTCTAATGTATCTATCAGGAGCTCTTGTGGTCCTCCCACTGCAACGAGCCTGCGGTGGTTCCGTAGGAGTCGATTCTACAGTATCGTTTATCTTAGTAGTATCGGCTCCCACTATGTTTTATGTCTGTGTACTCCTATCAGTACCAAACAATTCTTTAAGAACTACTTTATTGGTGGGCTTATGGTCTGTTAAATAATCCTGCTCCAGGAATACGGTGTTTGTCGAGACGATCTTTCTATCCTTAGGATCATAAAATAAACCACCCTTTGTTCCTTTTAGATACCCAACGAATAGACATACCTTAGTCTTTGACTTTATCTTATCTCGCTTGTCCTTCCGCACATGTGTTGGACAACCCCAAATCCTAAAGTGATGCGGGCTTGGCTTTCGCTTTAACCATCGCTCCCAAGGAGTTTGATGTACTGACTTTGATGGAACAAAGTTCAAGGTATATGTTGTCGTCTCTAGGGCATATCCCCAAAAACTAGGTAGTAATATTGCATAACTTATCATAGTCCGAACCATGTCTAACAAAGTTTGGTTTCTCTTCTCAGATACACCGTTTTGTTGCGGTGTCCCTGGTGCAGTCAACTGGGATACGATCCCATATTCACGCAGGTATCTAATAAATTAATTCGATAGGTATTTGCCTCCTCGATCTAATCGAAGAGACTTGATACTCTTACCAGTCTGCTTTTCTGCTTCAGCTCTTAACTCCTTGAACTTATTAAAGGATTCAGACTTCCACTGCATTAGGTATATGTATCCAAACCTTGAGTGATCATTGATGAAGGTGATGAAATACTCGAAGTCTCCTATGGCACGAACACTTATGGGCCCATATATATCAGTAAATACCAACTCCAATACCTCCTAGATCTGCTACCTTTGGCTCGGAAAGTTCTTTTAGTCATCTTGCCTTCTAGGCAAGACTCACACATTGGTAGGCTATCTGAAACATCTGGACTTAAAAGTCCTACCTTAACCAACCTGTGAATCCTGTTTGAGGCTATGTGTCCAAGCCTTAGATGCCAAAGGAGTGTTGGATTATGTGAGGAATTTTTCCTTTTAGATGAATTAACCACATATGCTTCAGTTATGTTATCATACTTATGATTGGAGTTAATTACATAGAGATCATTCTGTATCTTTCCCTTACAAACAAAGGAACCATTTAATTTAATTGACACACCAGAAGTATTAAATAAATGAAAAACCTTCATTATTCAATAAGAAAATAGAAATTACGTTCCGTCTCAAGGACAGTACATAAAGTATGTCTCTAAGTAATAAACTTCTTCCATCAAGAAACTACAAGACGATATCTCTAATTGCTTCAACCTCTGCCACAGCTTCAGTTCTCATGCGTATGATGATCTCCCCATCACCCTATTTTCTTGTTTCCTTGAACCCCTATAAATTATTGCAAGCAAGGTTAGTAGAATCTTAATCCACAATCCATGAGACTGGAGAACAACTGGATGCTACAAGGGATTCAACTATGTGGATTTAAGATATACCTGTCTCAGCCTTCTTGGGAGCCGTGCGGCAGTCACCCTTCCAGTGCCCCTTCTTGCCGTATCGGAAATATTTTCCTTTGGGCTTCGCCAGACCATCCTGCTTAGAAACCTGCAACTGCACCTGATTTATCTTCACGGGCTTCTTAGACTTTCTTTTCTGGAACTTGCCTTTGGCTTTCAGAGAAGACTTTCGCTCTATATTCAGGGATTGGGCTCCTGCATTTATCCCATCCTTCGCTACCTGGAGAGCCGCTAGGAGCTCTGCGTTAGTCATCTCCAATCGGTTAAGATTAAAGTTGGTAAAGAAGCCCTCAAACGTTCCTGATAGAGACGCAAGAAAAATATCAGTCTGGATCTATGCATCCAAGATGACATTGAAAGAACCAAGTTAATTCACATAGCTAAATAATTTCAGCATATGATCCCGAACTAAAGTCCGCTGTGTTATCTTCGTGGACACCAATTTCTTGATGGTCAGGTAACGAGTTACCCGACTACGACTCTCGAATATTTCCTTTAAATAGAGCATCATGTCTAAAGTGAAGGCCATATCTTCAACTTGCTTCTGAAGGACGGTCTACAAGGATACCACTATGTAGCACTTGCACATCTCATCAGCATCTAGCAAGTCTTTCCATTCCTTCAACTGGGCCTTAGTAGCACTTGGTCCCGGTATGGCCGGTTGACGGGTACTTCGGGCAATTGAGTGTTTGCCAACCCTTAGGACGAGCATTAGGTTACACTTCCAGTCCTCATAGTTTGGTCTCGTAAGTTTGTTATCATTAAGGATGGAGGCAAGGGGGTCGAGCTTGGTTATAATTTCTGTAAACAATGGTTTAAAGCATAAATTAGGGTCTACTACAATCTATTTTATGGAATTTAAAAATAGATAATGTTTACTCCATTCGCTATATCTTTACTACCTCAAGTGGAGACATTCAGGAATCTAAATTCCCTGGGCTCAAGCACTGAGACTATCGACCTTGAATTGGAGACAGTATCTCGATAAGAGCATGCAACCGCTTCTGTCAATGGGGTGTTTACGACCCAGTCTTCATCAGAATAACCCATGGTGAATTGAAAGACCTCCCAGTCTCCTTTTGGCCAGCTTTATATGACCCGCCATGCGCAGCAACGACGATTTTACACAAGCTTTCGGATGCTTCCCATAAATCTAGGTGGTGTCGGCAGGGGGGTTCATAGGCTCCCGCGGTGCAGGAAAAAATCATCACCCACTGCCGCCGGCATCCTCCATGTCCCGAAGAAAACTACTAGGTGAACCAGCATGGAACGAAACACAGCTCTCATCCGGTGGGAATATCGAACTGTGTACCTCCCATCCAGACCCTTAGCCGGTTGATTGTGAAGTTTTGGAGGGAACCTCTTACATATCCCTTCTTTATGAGGTTTTATGCATATCTAGAAAGGTCACGACCTCCTAGACCTATACCCTGGTCTATCGTGCTCCCACTAGGATTACAAACCTTCTCGCAAAGTATTAGTATACTTGGAAAATATCATAGTCCCTACCTTGAATACTCAGCTTTTGCCTTTCTTGCAAGGATCATATTACATAGATTCGAAGGATCCCGATACTTCACTAGTTTGCCCATAATCCTAAGATCTGGAGCCTAGCTTAAGGTCAACGTGAAAAGGACTCCCACTAGAATGACGCCTCGTTCACAATTTGATGCCTGATGTCATAGTAGACCTTATCTCATTACAGGTTTCGATGCTGGCCAAATAGGGACATCCGATAACCTCCGCCGGACCTCAGCCTAATGGTGGCATAACCAAATCATGATGAGTTTACACTACCATCAAACGTCAATTAGAAATGGGTATCACTTAGTGGAATCCTAACCTAACTTGGTCGCTAGGACCATGTGGGGAAAGGGCTTCCCACTAAGGTTATCATACTTCTTATGGGGACATTAGTTATCTCTAAACAAATCTAACAATGCATCTATCTTGGCGCACAATACTTGGCTACCTGAACTACCACGAGGGTGGTTACCACCTTTCCTTTTAGTTAGCCACCGGATTTGTACGTATTAGAACCATATAGAGACACCAATAAATCCATAAGCTAAGTATTAACCCTAAGCCTGATCTAGAGACTAACTCACAAGTAAGATAGATAATTAAATTATCATCGGGGTTATCTAAACACTAAGTAAAGAGAACAACAGAAAACGTATCTAAACTGAATCAAGTCTAGGGTCTGACCCCTGAACCTGAATAGCACAGCCAAGATATCCTGTTCTTCCATTCTGCATGATCTCCGACGACGATCCCGATCATCGCCAATGTGCACGCTTTCGCCGGGTCTTTGCACTCCATGGCACCGCTTGCCCGAACCGTGGATGTAGCATCATCTTCTTTTTCATGTGATCGAAAAACTAACACGCTCCGAGCAAGTGCTCGTTCGTGTACAATTTTACTAGAAAGAAAAAGAAACAATCCTAGAAAATATGGCCAGGGAACCGAGGGTGGTCAACCTCCACCCCCGCCCATCTAGAGCCTTAAAATCCACAAGCACAATAATAATCAATGCAAAAATCAAATCCGGGGCCCGACCCCCCGGAGGTATGCAATCACAAATTATTATTCAGCGCTGCACCTACAAAGAGATGATACATAGCACAGTCCATATGCATGATCTACGTCGAACCCCGATGAAAACATATGCCATTATATATTCACATTATGTTTTCACGAATTCATGCATGAAACACACACCGAAGCGTGCTCTGATACCAATTGTTGGAATTAAATCCTATTATCAGAGTCGCAGCGGAAGCAAAAGATAGATCCGAAGATCTCATGGTGTATGTTTCATTACAATTAATTCTACAAAACAATCTACATGCAAATCTATGATCTTAGCATATGTGCGGAAACCCTAGAGGCATACTATGATCTATGAAAGATATGCATGTATCTAGTTCTAGTTAGGTGTTAAGAATCGTCATATCTTGTGGATCTATGATCCGAAGAGAATGAAACGATGATGAACCACACATGAATCGCAAGGGAAGCTATCGGATGACACCTTGTCCTTTGTGAAGGGACGAATCCTCGAAGTCCTATATCTGAGTGCAAGGACTACGAGCCGACGGAGGAATTCGTTACGAAGACGATGGTGAGCCGTGAGATCTCCTCCTTCTCTTTATCTCTTCTTCCTTCTCCTTTCTTCCTCCTTCTTCTTCCTCTTTCTTCCTTAGCCGAAACCACGAAAGAGAAAGAAGGGAGAGGGGGTCAGGTTTTCTGAAGAAGAAGATACTTAGGGCCAGCCCCCTAGAGATTGGGATGAGGAGGGGGGGCAGTTTTTAGGGTTTCCACATGTCTATCGTGAAGCCTGGACGAAAACGCCCTTCATGAAAAGCGAAATACTGTAAGAGAGATTGAGTGAGGTGCGCTACTCGGAATCGAGTTCCGTCAGCGCCTATGAGCTCTTGGAATTATTTCGCTTATTTTAATATCCATATTTAATATGTTCTTAGCTATATTTTAGTATTTATCAAAATACCCCTATGACCCCTAACACATGTGAATTGTGTTCTTAGGCTCCGGGCTTGCGCTCCATCGCGCTACTTCGCATCCAACATATCCAACCAGGTCGGGGAATAATTCCTATATGTAACGACAAGGTGAAACCTTCAGGGTTTAGGATCTCTAGTTCCAACCGGATCCCTGATTAACTATTCCGGTGACACACTGAAAGTTCCATTAATCAGCCCTAATCCGATTAACCTGCATAGTCACCTAGAGTGCGACGCGAGTTGAACTCTAGTGATCCTAAACTTGTGTTACTCTCTTGTAACCCTGTTCTCTATTATACTCTGATAATCCTTAGTCCCTCATATTACTGGTGCCATGATACGACTCGGGTAGTGGGGAGCACCGTCAGATCCCGATCGATCATTTGACTAGTCATCTATAACACCACATACCTTCCGATGCTATGCCTAGCATCCGGAACGTCGTCAGTCATACTGACAACCACCAGACCTGGGTTAATTATGTGGATAGATTGACTCATCAAAATGCACCCACCCAACACTGGATATCGGATAACCTGTAGGGATTGTATGCCACTCAAGCGCCAGTCGGGTAACCCAACGTACCATGGTATTGGACTATGGAAGGTCCGCACACATTGGCACATCAAAGCACCATACAACTGGTTGGCCCGGTGTACATGATCCCTCAGGGTTAATGACATATTATCTATAGTAGTAAGACGGTTTATGCACCAGTGTCTGAATCACTGAACTGAGCACCGTCTTGGTTCCTATTCAACATGATCATCATGCTTGGTCAGGTGAATGGGAATCCCATGTTCCTGTGGTGAAGACTTTACCACATTCTCTACCTGCCAACAGCTTATTCTCGATGAAGCGACCGGTATCACCAAAGCTATGAACTAGTTCTAGGTCTACACAGAACTGGTCCACTAGGTCTCCCAAGCATGGATCCACCATGTGCCTCAGTGGCCCACTGTATTCCCTAGGGTCCTTTATTATATACGTATTAACATATACCAAAGTAGTATTCTAATTAAAACAATAACCAAAGTCATCTTTATTAATGTTAATACAGAAAATCCACGCTCGAGACACATGAGCTACAACACTTGGTGCCTCCTTGACCTTGGGTATCTCCTTGCTGGAAGGTTGTTCTGGATTTGCAGGTAGAGGAGTTTTGTCCCGTTTCACCTCTTTAGCTTTTTGAGTTCGAGAAGCTTTAGTTGGAAGGACTTTTGCAGCAAGGTCTTTTGTTTGGTAAAACTTGGCGTTAGCAAGGTGTGCTTCGGCCTCATTGAACGACTTGTCATCAGCGACGATGCACTTCTCTATACCTTCCTCGTAGTACTTGAGGCACTAGTGCCAGGTGAACACCACGGCACCGTTTTCGTGTAGCCATGGTCTTCCCAACATGAGGCGATATGATGTCTGGCAGTCAATGATGTGGAAGAGGATCATCGTGTCAAATTGATTGATGGAAAGATCCAGACGAATGATCCCGATGGTGGACTGTCCACCCTGGTTGAATCCTTGAATGACCAGCTAGCTTTGTGAGAGCTGGTCGGTGGTGATGCTGAGCTGCCTCATTGTTTGGATGCGCATGATGTTGACGGCGGAGCCACAGTCTAGCAGGATTTGATTTACCGGCTTCTCCTTGATGTACCCGAGACGTAGACGGGCTGGTTATGCAGTCGTGCTCTGAGTTGCAGATCTTCATCTGAGAAGGTTGTTGCTGTATTGCAGGAGGCAACAGTTCTGCCCTTCTCACCATCTTTCCTCTTTCTTTTGTAGCTATCTAGATCCTCCAGGGCTGCAACCATTGCTATGCGAGCTTTCTTCGGGAGGTGCAATGCTTCTATGAGCGACAAGTGTAAGATCGCCTGGTCGTGGAAAGCAGTGCCCTCCTTGTCGGAGTCGTTCTCGTCGTAGGAGTCGCTTTCTTCAGAAGACTCGATCTTGTCTTTCTCTCCCGGTATATCGTGAACTTCAACCATGCAACAGGAGGCTCTGAGATACTGATCGGATGAGAGGAAGTGATCGGGAAAGAACTCTTGCAGCGTTGCCGGTTTCGGAGGGCTTTGCTAGAGGAGATCTTCTAGATTTGCTGGCAGCACTTTGAACACTTTTCTTCCTAGAGCTTTGCTTTTCTTCTTGTAGGTTCTTCGTTCAAGGAGCTTTCTCGCCACCCGATCTAGCTTGTGACGTCTCACCGGCCGTGGTCTTCGTCTTCGAGGTATCATGATCCATGCATCTTCATCGGTGGATTCTCCCTCGCCAAGGTGAAGATTTGGAGCAGCAATTGCAGGTTCTTCATTGGCCGGAGAA
The DNA here is from genome assembly GCA_947650365.1 of Chamaelirium japonicum. Lineage (NCBI taxonomy): Eukaryota > Viridiplantae > Streptophyta > Magnoliopsida > Liliales > Melanthiaceae > Chamaelirium > Chamaelirium japonicum. Next base: position 61,934,982 of record OX393549.1, on the reverse strand, counting down.
GCTTGTTCTTCTGGAGGCTCTGCTGGCTCGTCTTCTGATCCCCAGCAGGTGGGTTTGATTTCTTCGATCGAAACGAACAAAAGCTTGGAGTAGAAAACATAGTAGTCGAACTTGCCCGAGGGCTGGACCAACAGGCCGACCTCTGGATCTCCTTGCTCGTACCTCTTTTGGAGAGTACATTGAGATGTAGCCTTGGTGGGAGGGTCTTGCTTTTTTGCAGACTCCTCCTCTGACCCCCATTCGGTTGGCATGATCTCTTTTATTGAGGCTGATGGAGGATGGGAGTAGAGGACGTAGTAGTCAAACCTTCCCGAGGGTTGGCCCAACATGCCAACTTTTGGATCTCCACACTCGTACCTTTGTTGGAGAGTTTGTTGAGACATGGCCTTGCTTGGGAGAGGTGTTAAAGTGAGCGACAGTTGCCCCTGGGGCAATGGTGTTTCATTCCCAGCGAGCGCAGGAGCATGCCATCATTGCTTTGAGATCTTTGGTTGTGAAGCAGACTTTGTGATTGGTCTTTAATGGTTGATGCGCAACTTGGGCGTTCTCCATCGTGTAGCAACGAGTACTGGCAAAAAGGAACTGAAGGTGATGGATGTCATATTTGCTGTAGCGACATCATCGAAGTCAATCTTGATCTTTCCTTGCTTTGCGATCGCCATGATTCTCTCTTTGAAAACGAAGCACTTCTCGATGGGATGGCTAATCACTCGGTGATATTTGTAGAAGAGAGGGACATCGACACGATGTATTTGCTTGGACCTCTTTGATGGAGGAAGCTCGATCATCTTCTCCTGTAGCAACTAGTCGAACATGGAGGAGACTTCCGAGTCCGAAAAGGGATACTCCTTTGCTTCGAGCTCCTCGAAAGTCATCCTTGGTTGTCTTTGAGGCTGAGGCGGCGGTATGGCGGCCTCTTTTTCTTGATCTGGCTTGCCACTGATTTTGAGCGGTTTGGAGGTTGAAGCGACATCGACAACGTTAACTTGCTTTGCTTTTGGTATCGGCGGTTTATCTTTATTCTCCACCTTCAGGAAATCTTTGTTCTTCTAGTCCCCACAATTTGCTAGGCTGAGCTCTATGTCGCGATCCCGAATGGCGAGTTCTTCGAAGGATTGGGGCTTGATCCCTTTGAGGATATAGAGCAAGCCCCAATGTATACCTTGGGTGCACATCTCGATGACCGAGTCTTCAGACAAGCGATCTCATGAATTTAGCGCAAGGTTCCTCCAACGATCAATGTAGTCGATCACCGACTTGTCCTTCCTTTGCTTGACAGCAGTAAGCTCGATTATGCTAACGATGCGTCGGGTATTATAGAAGCGGTTGAGGAACTCCTTCTCCATCTGGTCCCAGCTGTCGATGGATCCTGGAAGGAGATCAATATACCAGTCAAATGCACTACCTTTGAGGGTGCGAATGAACTGTTTTACCATTTCATCGTTGTATGTGCCGGCGTTGTTGCAAGTTTCGACGAAGTAGGCAACGTATTGCCTTGGATTGCCATTTTCGTCAAAGTGCTGGAACTTTGGTGGCTGAAATCCGGTAGAGAAACATAGCTGCTGGATCTTTGCAGTGTAAGTCTTCGAGTAGGTCGTCGTAATCGGAGGAAGACTACCACTATGAGAGCGCATCATGTTGGCCACCAATGACAGTATCTGCTGGATAGTCATCGTTGCTGCCGTCGGTGGGTGTGTGGCCACCGAGACTGGAATTAGAGAGATGGCCTCCATTGGGACGGGAGCCGAAGAGAGTGCCGGAGTAGTCGCTAGAATCATCGGGACAACCTCTGCCGGGGTGGGAGTTGAAGACGGATCTAGAGCGGCTACTAAAGAAGCAGGAGGTTGATTGACTGCTGCAGTATCCCTCGTGCTTAGCTTTTGAAGTAAAATATTGATGTGACGGTCCTTCTCCTCCATCAGCCGAGTAATTTGTGCCATATTCTCACCCATTTGTATAACTTGGAGTTGAAGAGCGGGGGGGGGGGGGGGGGGATGATGACACAAAACATCTTGATGTTGCATGCCTGTATCTTCATCGTCGGAGACGTAGTTGCTCCGACTTGCTTCTGCTTGATGACGGACGTTTGCCCCCTACAGAGGAGGTGCAAAGTTCGTTGGAGAACCCAACTGGGCTTGGGGTTGGTCCTCCCTAAATTTCTGGACATGGATTCCAAGATTGAGACTTGTTTCTTCATGCGCCAAGGCCTCGTCGACGCTTTGGCGAGCATCATCGGCAGTAGTTTTCGGTGTGAAGACGTCCGCTAGAGTTTGAGTACGCTAGGTGTAGACGCGTACTACCGGGGGAGCATTATCCTCCGGGTTTTCTGGATCACTATGTTGGAGTAGTGGAGACTCGGTGATGGGCGAAAGGCTTGTTGGGGCAAATGTAGCATCGTTTGTCCCGGCCATGGTGAACTTGAAGCAACTCCTTCAGACATACGGATGAAAGGAGATGATGGTCCCCTTGGGAGTGCCAGTAATCTGTATGCGTAAAAAAAGATTTGGATCGTCTTTATTACACAAAACGAGATTACAGAGGCCGACACCCGGGGACTCGGGGGTAATAAGTCGGGTGCGGCGAAGATTTGATCAGGAGATTGTGGGAGAGATCCTCTAGAGGGTCCCTTTGATCCGCGTCTCCATGTTACTTCATACGAGAGCTCTGAAGGGGTTGCCCAGGACAGAGATCTTTACAGGGTGAGGGTTTCATGAGTGGCTAAGGATTTATCACCGTTGCTTTTATTCCTTCCGTGCTTTGTGCTTTCTCGACTAGGGGAGTTTTTGGCTTTGCTCCTCGGTCTTTGCGTCTCCCTCGGCTCTGGCTAGATCTCGGCATCCTTGATCATCGGTTCGTGGTGTCGATTGTACTTTTGGCATCGGCTTTGGCTTTCGTCTCTGGCTTTGCTTTGGCGTGGCTCTGGCTTTTGCTTTGCTTTGGCGCTTGCGTTTGATCGTAGACGGGTATAGGCTTGCGATGCTTTAGTTCTTCAAGACTTCGCGTCATATCGGCTAGAACGTGCGGTGCTTTGCTCGTGACCGTCGTAGTTGCTTGGCTTTGATACTTGCATTGCTTTGGTGCGAGCTTTACCGGTGCTTTTGCTTCGGCTTCTTGCGTTGACTTTTGCTTTGGTGTTGGCTTGATATTCTTCTCGAACGACGATGGTTACATCTTCAAGGCTTCTTTATTCTTCCTGCTTCCTCGACGGTTATGGCGTCGGCTTGACTTCTCCTCTACTCCTGGCTTCTATGGCGTGATTTGAGTTGAATGATTTATTTTAAAGACGACGGGTGTAGCGCCGCTTCGGGTGTCCTTCTCTAAACTTTTTACTTCTTGAATGGAGCAGATGTTGTTGAAGACGACATGGTGATGCCGCTTCGATCTTCTTCTCCGGGCTTTTGGGCTTGATCGGAGTCGAAGGCTTGTTGAAGACAACGGGGTGAGGTCACTTCGATCTTCTTCTTTGGGCTTTTGAGCTTGATCGGAGTTGAAGGCTTGATGAAGATGACGGGGTGATGCCGCTTCAATCTTATTCTCCGGGCTTTTGGGCTTGATCAGAGTTGAAGGCTTGATGAAGATGACGGGGTGATGCCGCTTCAATCTTCTTCTCTGGCCTTTGCTTCTGGCGTCTTCAGAGTTGAAGATTTCTTCTTCTCCAAGCTTTCTCTTTCGTGCACGGAGTCGAATGGTTGATCTTCTTGTGCAAGGGTCTTCATGTTAATGAGGACTTTTAATGGATTAAGCTGGTCCCAAAGGGATAGGCTTTGCCCGAGCCTTGTGAAGCCTTGGGTCGTTGAAGGCGTGTCTTCTCGTTTGCAGAGCTTCCTTGTCTCTGGCTTCGACTTCGACCCGGCGACGGTTATGGTGTCAGATTCTTCTCCGGGCGTATTTGGCGTAATCGGAGTTGAAGGCTTTGTTGAAGACGAAGGGTGTAGCGCCGCTTCAAGTATCCTTCTCCAAGCTTTCTTCTTTGTGAATGAAGCGGATGTTGTTGAAGACGACGGGGTGATGCCGCTTCAATCTTCTTCTCTGACTTTTGCTTTTGGCGTCTTCGAAGTTGAAGGTTTGTTGAAGACGACGGGGTGAAGCCGCTTCGATCTTCTTCTCTGGCCTTTTCTTCTGGCATCTTCGGAGCTGAAGGCTTCTTCTTCTCCGAGCTTTCTTCTTTGTGCACAGAGTCGAAGGGTTGATCTTCTTGTGCAAGGGTCTTCATATTGATAAGGACTTTCAATGGGCTAAGCCGATCCCTAAAGGGGTAGGCTTGCCCGAGCTTCGTGAAGTCTTGGGTCGTTGAAGGCGAGTCTCTCCTTTGCTGAGCTTCCTTGCCTCTTGCCATCCGACTTCGACCTCTTGAGCCTTCCTCCTCCCCCTCTATATATAGGTGAAGGGGGGTGGGGAGAGATATGGGAAGGTTCATTCAAATCCCTTGATTATCTCTTCCATAACTACCCAAGATTCATTAGCTCATTTTTGGGAGAATAAACCTTCATTTATTTTTCTTTTATGGAGGAGTAGTTATGGCTCAATCATTTTGAATTTTTTTTGAATCTTGCACATTAAATCGATAGCGACCCGGCTTCGTTTCTTGTCCGTCGGATCGAGGGATCGATGTAGATCCAAGCTTGTGTAGACGTCTACGCAACCCCCCCCCCCCGCACATGGCGGTTTTCTTTCATTTTTTTTTATTTTTTTTCTTTCTTTCTTTTCTTTCCTTGTCTTTCTTTCTTTCTTTCTTGTTTGGGCCGGTCGCTCCCTACCCGTGGGTAGGGGGCACGGTTTTCCAAGGGGGTGGCCGGGTGGCTCCCACTTGTGGATGGGTACACCCGACCCCTCTTTTGGCTCGGGTCGGGTGCTGCGGGTCCGGGTTCGTGTCGGGTTCGCCCCCGGGTCGGTGCACGCGAGTCGGTTTCGGATTTGATAAATTTTTGTGTGTCTACAAGCTTGTCCTAGTTAGTTTTTTTGTTCCGTTTTGTCTAGTGAGCACAAAACCGACGTCCCTTGTTATATAGAAGATATACGAGTTTGGTTCTCGGGTTGAATCGGGTCTATTAGAGTCGAAATCCGTAACCAACCCATACAAAATCAGTCCACAACTTCAAACTGAACTGATCCATTTGGTCAAAATAACCAAACCAACCCGACGCATGTATATCGGTTTGGGCCGATTCTCTGTTTTACCCAACCCAAGTTGCACCCAACCAACACAAGCGGCCAGACCATCGGATGAACGAACCGTGATGAACGCTCAAACTGTCATTCCTTCAAACGCCCGGTAAACAGAAACCGAAGAGAGAAAGAACCGCGTTCGTCGAGACCAAGAAGAAGGGAAGCGAATAGAAAATTAGACGAGACTTGTGCGTGCCAACTGAGAGATCAGATCTCGGAGTAAGGGATCGTGGCGGCGACTGTGGCGGCCGGAGATGGGGTGGGGGCGGACGGTGTACGAGGGGACGGTGGTGATCGGGTCGCTGTGCCTCCTCGGTTGGACCGGTCTCTGGTTTCTAAACCGGCGGCTGTACAAGGAGTACGAGGAGAAGCGGGCCCTCGTCCAGATCCTCTTCAGCCTCGTCTTCGCCCTCTCTTGCAACCTCTTTCAGCTCGTCCTCTTTGAGATCCTCCCCGTCCTCTCCAAAGAGTAAGCTCTCTTGCTGTGTGTTCTCTGATTCAATCGTGCTTGGGTTTTCAGTCTCAACTTCCGAATTCTAAGGTTTTAGGTTCTTGCTTCTCGATTTGGGTTTTGGTTAAGGGAGGGAGAGGGCACACATTGTTGGTTAAACACATTGTACATCTAAGTTTATTTTGATGTCTGGTGTTTTGGTGCAGTGCGAGATGGATCAATTGGAAGGTCGACCTATTCTGCTTGATAATGTTGTTAGTCTTCATTCTGCCTTATTATCATTGCTATTTGATGCTTTGCAACAGTGGTAAGTTTCGTTTCTCCTCGATTCATCTTCGTTCTTTGACTGAGAGTATTCTTTTTTGGTTCGGGTTTATTGTTTAGTGTAGATGTCTTATTTGTGTTTCTTAATTCAGGGAAAGTAAACTTAAATGGACAACTTATCTTTAGTGAGCGTTGGCAGTGGCATTTGTTTAATTTTATTGCAAGACCCATCCTTTATGAACATTGCAAATGTGTCTTTACTAACCTATAAACCACTTATCATCCTTGGAGCGATAATGTGAATGTCCAAATGAAAATCCTCAATCATGACATCGACAATCTAAAACTCTGTTGGATTGTTTGAAATTTATTGTTTAGGCTTTCATTCCTACTAAAATCCTTCTAGTAAAATGAAAAGACATTTTATTATTCAATGCCTTGGAAAATCAAGTGTTTTTGGAAAACTAAAGGTTATCTCTTAAAGCCAAAAGCGTTTTGAAAATCAAAGGTTTTTTTGGATGACCGAGTGCGACCTTAAAAACTGAAAGGTTTTCTTGATAAACCAAAAGTGTATTTGGAAAATCAAAAGTTTTTTTTAGAAAACCAAAAGTGTTTTGCAAAATCAAAGGTTCTCTTGGATAACCAAAAGTGTTGTTGAATTCAAAGCATATAAAGCTGAAGTAGAAACTTGTGTCAATCCCAAAATCAAGTTTGAGAATTGATAGAAGAGACTATTTCAACTGATCTGTGAAATTAGTGGAATCAGTAAAGAGATGACCTCGCCTTATACTCGGCAAAACGGGGTAGCCCAAAGGAAAGAATGGAACATTGATCGGTATGATTAATTTTTTTCTTACAACTTATGGTGCTTGTCTCGACCTCTTGCTCGTCCTTTTGTTTCAATACTATCTTCGTTTGACCTTGCACTGTCAAAGACAATGTCGGTGCTTCTCTATTTGTACGCTCACGGGGTTGTTGTCGATGGGTTTGGAGATTGGCCAATGTTTGGGTGATTTGTTCCTATTGGGCTTGGATTCGATTCATATTTCTCTCTTGACCCTTGTAGAGAGCTTGCCAATTGCGGGGTGGTGAATATCTGTTTTGTTCAGTCATATGAATATTTCAAGAAACTAGGGGACACCACTATTCATCCTATGGTGCTTATTGTAGACATTGAAATATTACCTAAAACCAGAAAACCAAAAATTTGGCTAAGTCTGGAAGGCACTATTCCCTGATGTCCAGGGGAATCTTTTCTCTACAGTCAAAAATTTGTCTAAGTCTGGAAGATACTATTTCCTTAGTGACCAGGGAAATCTCGATCTACACTTGGAAATTTGACTAAGTCTGGAAGGCACTATTTCCTTAGTGACCAGGGAAATCTCAATCTGCACTCGAAAATTTGGCTAAGTTTAGGAGGTATTATTTCCCTAATGACCAGGGAAATCTCGATCTATACTTAGAAATTTGGCTAAGTCTGGAAGGTGTTATTTCCCTGATGACCAGGGAAACTTTTCTCTACATTCAGAAATTTGCTAAGTCTGGAAGACAATATTTCCCTAATGACCAGGGAAAATTTTTCCTTACACTCAGAAATTTAGCTAAGTCTGGGAGGCATTATTTCCTTGATGACTAGAGAAATCTCGATCTATACCCAGAATTTTGACTAAGTCTGGAGGCATTATTTCCCTAATGACCAGGGAAATTTTTCTCTACAGTCAGAAATTTGACTAAGTCTGGAAGACACTATTTTCCTAGTGACCAGGGAAATCTCAATCTGCACTCGAAAATTTGGCTAAGTTTGGGAGGTATTATTTCCCTGATGACCAGGGAAATCTCGATCTATACTTAGAAATTTGGCTAAGTCTGGAAGGTGTTATTTCCCTGATGACCAGGGAAACTTTTTTCTACATTCAGAAATTGACTAAGTCTGGAAGACAATATTTCCCTAATGATCAGAGAAAATTCTTCCTTACACTCAGAAATTTGGTTAAGTCTGGGAGGCATTATTTCCCTGATGATCAGGGAAATCTTTCTCTATATTCCGAAAATTTGACTAAGCCTGGAAAATGGAAGAGTAAGAAAAGTGCTATATCCCTATCATCCAAAGGCCATCTCTAAGTCAGTAGAATAATACTTAGATATAAGCATCTTTTGACAAGCCGATATACAAGGCCGAAGAATAATCAAGCTCAAGCTCCTACAAGTAAGCTTACGCTAGATTCAACAGACTCGTTGAGTCCACCAAGTCAGAAAAAGACCGGATCAAGAGTTAACTTTGTTAAAGTTTGAGTCGCAGTAAAGTCGATTCGGATTCAAGATCCGAACCACAAGTCGTTTTAATCAGACCGGTTCACTCAAACTCAAAAGAATTAACTACCAGTGGAAGTTACAAAACCACTTGTACATTATCATCAAGGAGTTATGTAAACCACCTGGAAGTTTCTCTAACCATCCAAGGGAGTTATAGAAACTACCGGGAGGTTACTTCAACCACTTGAAGTAGTTATTCTCTACAATAACTACTTCGACCCTTATAAAAGGGGGATAGAAAAAGAAAAAAAAGGAGATCTTGGGCCATAGCAACAAGAACCTAAAAAGCTCTCGATTGAAGATACTTCAAAGCTCCAAGAAATCCCGGAGAAGAAGGATCGAAGATCGAAGCAAACCAAAGAAAATCGAAGACTGAAGATCGAAGAAGAAGATGAAAAATTGAAGATTCAAGTCCAAAGCAAGTTGAAGAACGAGCGAAGAACAAGTGAAGATTCTAGGAGAAGAAGAGTAAAACAAAGCCCCTAGCCGATCACGCGCAAAGCCCGGAAGGATCAAGCACCGCAACGCTGTTCTCTTTTCATTTTCTCACTTGTTGTAATCTTTGTACTTCAAAATTGAGTATCAAAGGATCTTAGACGGATTTCCCCGCAATCTCCTGATATACATTATGTACTCCGCTCCCTCGAAGCGAGTCCTTTGAAATTTGTACTTGAGTGAAAATAAAATATTTGCTCATACACTTATCTATGTTACTAATGATGACTTAAGTGGTGGCTTGGCTGGTCCTCTAGTCGGGTGCAAACAAACCTTGCATATAGGCGAGCAACTGATACTAATGCCCACAAAACATGATCAAGTTATCTGAATAATGTCCAGAGTTTGGCATTGGATAACATAAAACACTACACTAAGATAAAAATGAACTGATGTGATCAAGATAAAGGTAGATGTTGGTTCGTCTACTTCAAATCATAACCCAAACTGAATTGTCACCTTATCATTGACTGAGGTCTGAGGTAAATTTATCCTTTTGATGGTTTGTCGTCCAATCCGACGCTCAAATCTAGCTGGAAATAGGTTGTAAATTTACCAACAATATTGCTATTGGTTTAAATCAGGATTTTAGAAAACCAGCCCAAGGCACGACCTAGGAGAGGCGCACCCAAAACACCTTAAGGAAAGCAATATAAGCAAGACTTAATTTGGACGCACGTCTAACTGGCTAGGCGTACGTCTCAGACGCGCCTTTTTATCATCAGTTTGTCTCTCAACTTTTATTTATCTATGAGTAAAGGTTATCTCTTAAAGCCAAAAGTGCTTTGAAAATCAAAGGTTTTTTTGGATGACCAAGTGTGATCTTGGAAAATGAAAGGTTTTCTTGATAAACCAAGAGTGTCTTTGGAAAACCAAAAGTTTTTTTAGAAAATCAAAGGTTCTCTTGGATAACCAAAAGTGTTTTGAATTCAAAGTATAAAAAGATGAAGTAGAAACTTGTGTCAATCCCAAAATCAAGTTTAAGGATTTATAGAGGAGACTGTATTTCAACTGATCCGTGAAATTAGTAAAAAGATGACCTCGCCTTACACTTGGCAAAACGGGTAGCCAAAAGAAAGAATGGAACATTGATCAGGATGATTGATTTTATGCTTACAACTTATGGTTCTTACCTCGACCTCTTGCGCGTCCTTTTGTAGGCCTTGCACTGTCTAAGACAATGTCGGTGCCTCTCTAGTTGTACGCTCATGGGGTTGTTGTCGATGGGTTTGGAGATTGGCCAATGTTTGGGTTATTTGTTCCTATTGGACTTGGATTCAATTCATGTTTCTCTGTTGACCCTTGTAGAGAGCTTGCCAAGTGCGGGTGATGAATATCTGTTTTGTTCAGCCATGGGAATATTTCAAGAAACTAGGGGACACCACTATTCATCCTATGGTGCTTATTTATGTTATTAATGATGACTTAAGTGGTGGCTTGGCCAGTCCTCTAGTCGAGTGCAAACAACCCTTGCATATAGGCGAACAACCGATACTTATGTAGTTATGTGCACAAAACATGATTGAATTACCTGATTAATGTCCAGAGTTTGGCATTGGATAACATAAAACACTACAATAAGATAAAAATAAACTGATGTATTTCAAAATGATGAAATGGAGTTTCTATTGAACAAATTTAGAGACCCATGCAAAATGGTCAAAATTTGTTTTAATACTATTGTTGCTATTTTCTTTTGTACATATGTACTTGCCCTTTTGAATGTAAAAGTTGTATATACTCGGCATTGCATGATTGCTATGTATTTAAATGTTGTATTGTTCATGCCTGTCATACAATACAGGGGTGCATGCCTTGTGCAAATTAAATGCATGCAAATTTACGCATTGCTATGGTAAACTAGGGTAATTCATGAAGTTTGCTTTCTTCTCTTTGATATACTCATTGACACACATTTTGTTTTGCATGGCAGGAGTGAGGAAAGAGCGAGCCGCACTTGGGGCAATCTTTTTCTTACTGGCTTTTCTGTATGCTTTTTGGAGAATGGGGGTTCATTTTCCTATGCCTTCTCCAGATAAAGGTTCTGAGATATATTTTCTATCTCATCATTAATAAGGATGGTGTGCTAAACCTATCTTATAAATACAACATTTAATACGCAGACGTGGGAGAACTATTGTGACGTTAAGTTTGGCGTATCATACCACTATACCCTTTTGATCTTCTCTCCAATCATCTATCTTGGAGCATCACAACTTAATCAAATGCAGTAGTATTGGCGTCTTCTCAATTCGTACTTTCGATAATTAAGGATAAGGCCCAACTGTCACATGACTCACATTCCATAAATTTTGGGACTAGAATCCCATTTTTAGGGGGATAATCCAGTCCTCATTAGAAAAAACAAGGGTAATAAATACCTACTTTTAAGAATTTGAAACATAGATGGAATCTTTTAGTGTTAGATTAAGACAAAAAGAGGATTTATCTTCTAAGAATAAGTGCCCAATGCCATTAAGTCTCCTATTCAGGTGTTAACTTATCCTATGGTGCTAGCGTTCTACATGCCGAGAATATTCAGATTATTTCAAAATTATCCAATTATTCAGAAAAAAGTTGTAGTAGATGGGAAGGATTAGCAGTCATATTTCTATCTACTCTGTATTTCTAGATTTCAGATTTTGCGTTCTAGTTGGATTAGGATTGATCATAGTTAGGTCTATGTAAGGAAAGGTTCCTTCACCCCATTGTAATTAGTTTCTTTTATCAATAAAATATAGAATTCAGCCGTTGCTGATTTTATTTAGAAGAGGCGATTTGGGCTTCTTTGCTATTTCTTTCCTTCTCTCCTCTGCTGTCGATGGTGTAGTCATGAACTCATGATCACTATCAAATTGGTTCTTTTCCCTGGATCATAAAACTTCTTCTGTTTTTTCTGCCCTTCCTTTTTTTTTTGAGAACCCCTCAGCGTTTCATCTGAGGGGGAGGGTTAAGGCAGTCCCCTGCCAGTTATTAATACGCTGCAAGCGGGAATTGTTTTGTGTATTCTGTTCACTAGTTTTGAATATTACGTTATTACAACTGAGATTGTCTGCAATTTTATTTACACTTGGTCACTTGAAGAAACTTAACTTTGATTGCATCATTCCATTCCTCTTGGTATATTTCAAAGTTTATTCTTCTCTATGTTTATGTTATCAAATCAACTAATTTTTTTGACCGTTATATAATCTGACCTGATTTGCTTTGTAGGGTTCTTCACAATGCCTCAGTTGGTCAGTAGAATTGGCGTCATAGGTGTGACTGTAATGGCTGTACTATCTGGCTTTGGAGCTGTCAATCTGCCTTACAGTTATTTATCCCTCTTCATCAGGTTACTAATATAACACGCCTCATATTTATAATTATAAAGGTAGTTTTTCACTTTGGAACTTAAGTACCTGTAACCTGAGTCCATTATTTGAATTTAGGTAACATTCAATCACCTATTAAAAGCTCAATGTAAAATGCTGATCATTAATTGATCCAAGTTTTATCCGATCTATTGTTCATTGATCTTGAATATTCTTACTACATATAATATTGATGAAGTAATGTTTTCCATACAGTGTTTTGGGATGTTTATTGTGAGGGATGTCCAGTTTGTTCATACCTACTTGTTTTGTACATTATGGATTCTCATTTTAACTTTTGTCATTTGTTGTGGTGTCTCAAGTACAATTAGTTTGATCCATGAAGTTTCATGCTTATGTGAATATATTATGGTACTATTGGTGGAGGATCTATCTGTTTGTTCAGAGTTGATGTGCTAAAAGAATTTATATGGACCTTGGACATGGTATCCACTTCATATTGGTCTTGTTTTCAAAAGAGTATGGCTTTTGCTTTACCCCAATTTTTTTGTCAAAAAGCTGTAAAATCGTGATTCTGAATTTTGGCTAAGTCTTGAGGAGAAAAGAGATCTTGTGAAAGAAATTTTTTGTAGATTCAAAATATTTTACCTGTCTTTGGATTTTTAAGTTGATCTTATAATTCTAGATTCTGATATTTTTTTCTGTCTAAAATACTTTAAGGTTTTTGTTCCACCGAACTTTCTTTTTTAACAATAAATTGTAGAGTCTGATTTTGTATAGGAACTAGAAAATGACATTTTGATTCCTTTGGATTTTGATTTTTATGATATTTTTGTTGAGTCCAAATGGGGAGTATTTGCTTATTTACATAAAATAACTTAAAGTAAATGAAATCATTTACCTAAATATTTTTTATGTAAATAGGATTGTCAAGCGGTACTGCTGAAAAATACCTTACATTGAGCCCTGTCCTATTTTTTCTAAGTGCTGAGTTTCGAAACCAGAAACATGGAGGGTTTTGCGACCGGTTTCGACCGAAATCAATCCGAAACGACCGAAACGGATCAGTTTCGGTCGAAACTCTAAACCCTTAACATATGATGGGTTTTAGCTTTCTGACATAAAAGATGGAGAACTGACACATGCAGTCAGTTTTATCTTTGATATTGACAAATTATCAAGTTATTCCCTCTATTTTTACCAGTTTTTGAATATTATATGACCAAGTGAAAGTGTTTATTTTCATATGTTTGGATACTTGAAGATCATTCACAGGTGATCCTCAATTTATAGGATATTATCATATTAGTCAGTCTTATCGTTTCATCACATGTACGTTAACTTTCCAAATTTCTTTTTACAATTTTTAGTCTTAATTTTTAAATATCATCAATACCATTCCGAAGCTTGGATGGAAAATGAGGATGGTTCAATTTAGGGTTGTAAAACAGAAGTTTGAATAATCTAATAAGTCTCAATATTATTGTCCTTATAGCCATGCATAACCTCACTCTTTTTAACTGTGATAAAATGATCAAGGAAAATAGCCATGATGAACATGGCAAACATCCATGTAATAACAAAATTCAGTCTAAATGTGGAAATATCCATGAAAAAAAAACACCAATAAAAGGTAAACAATGTTGGACCCTAAATATTCAATGTACAATAATATGGCTTGATAAAAGATTTGTTGTCACTAATGAAGTGCATAGGATCAAGCACTTCCCAACTTTTTTTTTTTTTGAGAAATTCCTCTTTGAGGGGGAGAGGATGGGGTTAAGCATACCCCAAGCTTTTATTAGAAGAGCAAAAATTCAAAGGTTACAAAGGAAAGGTAGGATCCGACTCGAGAGGTTGACAGGGAAACCTGATGACCAACTATGAATCAACGAGACAAAGTTGGACCAGAAGGTCGTGACCGAGACTTCCTTGCCCGAGAACACTCTAGCGTTGCGCTCTTTCCAAATACTCCAGCAAAGACCAATCGTGAGCAGATCCCATGCTGGGCGAAGCTTAATCTTCACTCTACGGGACCTCCAGAGCGTCCATAGGGAGGGGATAGTGGCAGGGTGCCCTTTGATACTGAAATTCCGTTTCAACTTAGACCAAAGTTCCCTGGAGAAGGGGCATCTAAGGAATAAATGATTGACATCCTCCCTATGACCATGGCAAAGAGGACATGACAGATCTGTCACATTTGGGTTATTTCTCCTTCTCAGGTTGACCCTCGTCAGGATTCTCTCTCGGATTGCTAGCCACATGAAAATCCTTGTCTTCAAGGGAGCTGGCGACCTCCAAAGATGGCTCGCTATGGGGCAGATGATGCCACCATTATTAAAGAATTTGTAGAGCGACTTAACCGAGAAGATTCCAGAATTATCCCACTTCCAGCTGGAGGAGTCCCTGTCGTCCCCGAGGGTGAAGGCTTCCACAATACTGTGAAGATCCGCTAGTTGACTCTGAAGAGAGACTGGAATCGACTGTCTGAACTTGATCGACCAGAAACGACCCGAAGCTGCCTCAGTCGTCTGGGAGCGAACTGATGCCTGAGGATTCCAAGCCAGACTAAACAGTTCGGGGAACATAGAAGCCAAGCTAATATCATCTACCCAGTGGTCCAGCCAAAATTTGATATTTTTACCATTGCCGAGAATCAACCTGGTGCTGATTCGAAATGGGGCCCCAATCTTACATATACCATTCCAGAATGTGGACCGAGTGCCTGATTGTCTGCTCCTCGTCTGTAAAGGGGAAAAGCGTTTGAAATATCTGTCTCTGATAATAGCCGACCAGTGGTCACCCTGATCATTCTGTAACCTCCACCACCACTTCCCGAGAAGCGCTTGGTTAAAGTCTTTCAGGTTGATAACCCCTAAGCCGCCCTGCTCCTTCGATTTACAGGTGAGTCCTCAATTAGCCAGATGGTAGGAGCCTGCTGACCTATCGGGACCTCTCCAAAGGAAAGCGCTACGAATCCCATCAATCCTCTTGATAGCCCAAGCTGGAAAAAAGTAGAAGGCTAAGTAGTAGGCCGGGATGGCGGAAAGAACCGAGTTTACTAAGGTCAAATGTCCTCCCAGAGAGTAGCTTTCCTTTCCAGTTCGACAACTTGCCTTCCACTTTCTCCACTAATCTCAGCCAATCATTACGACCTAGATTCCTGTTACTCACAGGTAATCCCAGGTATTTCATCGGAAAAGATCCCACTCTACAATTCAACATGGAAGCGGCAAGTAGGCCTATCTCCTGGGACTGCCCTACGAAATAGAGCGAACTCTTCGAGAAGTTGATCCGGAGGCCTGAAGTGAACTCTAGCGCATATAGGATAATCTTCAAAACCGCCACCTGCTCTAAAGCCGCTTCACAGAAGAGTATCGTGTCGTCAGCAAAATGGAGATTGGAAATGCACCAGGAGTTACCTCGAATGCCTCGAAGGAGATTAAGCGAGCTCGCGTTACACAAAATCGCGTCGAACGCATCCACCGCCAAGATGAAGAGAAAAGGGGAAAGAGGACATCCTTGCTTGAGCCCTTTTCTCATACGAAAATGGCCTCCCGAAGCACCGTTAACCGAGCAAGAAAGCTTGGAGGAAGACAGGCAGCAGGAAACCCAGTGGACCCACTTAGGCGAGAACCCCTTAGCCCGCAGGGTGGAGAGAATAAACTCCCATTGGAGTCTATCAAACGCCTTCTCGAAGTCTAGTTTGAGAACCAGACCTTCGATCTTGTGCTCCTTCATGTGGTAAAGAATCTCTTGGACGGACGCAACACTGTCCAGAATCTGGCGGCCTTTGATGAAAGCCGATTGGCTTATGCTAATCAACTCATTCATGAGCGGAGAGAGGCGGTTCGCTAGGATCTTGGTAACAATCTTATACGCGCAGTTGGATAGACTAATGGGCCGGAAGTCCCCCACTGACTCTGCCCCCGCCTTCTTCGGGATAAGAACGAGGAGAGAGTAGTTGATGCTCTCCAAAGTAGAAGCCCCCGAGAAGAAATCAAGGATGAATCTAGTAACATCAGTGGAAATGCAATCCCAGTAAGTCTGAAAGAAGTGCATAGGAAAGCCATCTGGACCTGGCGCACCGTCCCCTGCCATGTCGAACACTGCTTTCCTGATCTCCTCTTGAGAGAAATCTCTGTCAAGATCTTCTGCTGGAGAAATCCGCTTGATTGGCAATCTATCCCAAGAGAGAGAAGCAGAGGACTGAGGAAGATCTCGGAAGTAGTTCCTGTAGTGGTTCGACACACCAGAAAGCACCTCCTCCGTCCCTTCAAGTCTCTGACCCCCTACATTCAAGAACTGAATAGTATTCTTCTTCCTTCTGCCATTCGCCATCTTATGGAAATAAGACGTATTAAGGTCACCCAGCTTGATCCATTTGTCTCGAGACCGCTGCTTCCACATAATTTCTTCAGTTCTCAGAATAGCGAGAAGATCTTCTCTCGAGGAGGAAAGAGAAGATAACTCGTCTGTCGAGAGAGGGGAGGACTCTGCCATGACTTCCAGCTCTTCTATCCTCTTCAGAAAGAGTTCTTTGCGGCGAATGACAGACCCGAAGTAGGCTCTCTCCCAACCTTTGATCTTCTGACGGAGGCATCTGAGCTTGCGAACTAAATTCCTGGTAGAGTTAAAGTCTGTTGGGAATTGACTCCACCATCTCCTAACAAGAGCGTCGAACGAAGGGTCCTCTCTCCACATCCGCTCGAAACGGAAGCGTCTGGATGGCCTCGACCAGGAGAAACACGTGTCTAGTAAGAGTGGAACGTGGTCAGAGACTGGAGCTTGCAAGCTTTTCTGGATAGAATTAGGGAATAGGGCCTCCCATTCATTCGAGGTAAGGAACCTGTCAAGCCTGGCCATGGAGGGAGAATCCCTCTTATTAGTCCACGTAAAGCGTCTGCCTCGCAGGGGTAGGTTGTTCAAGTCCAACCGCCTAATGAAGTTCGAGAAGTCTTCCATAGCTCCCAAATGGCCTAAACCTCCCAATCTCTCATGACTAAACCTGGTGACGTTAAAATCACCGCAAAGGATCCAGGGATCTAGTCTGAGTCCTCTAGCGTTTGTAAGCTCTTGTCAAAAAGCATGGCGAAGACTCATATCGTTCGGGCCGTATACAGAGGTCACTAACAATGTGTCGTTCCCAGATTTAACCGATAGGGACACCGACAAGGAGAAAGAGCCGACTTGCTTACTAACAAGATCAAAGCTATCTGCTTTCCACCCGATGAGGATACCTCCTGAAGAGCCCACCGCATCAAGAGCCTCCCAGGTAAATCCGCTCCGACCTGTCAAGCTACTCAAGAAAGATGAACTCGGATTTGACGTCTTCGTCTCCTGCAGACACACCACATCCAGACCATGCAAAACACAGAAAAGAGCTACTGCCCTACGCTTATCAACTGATCCCAACCCCCTAATATTCCACGACAAAAACTTCATTAAGACATTACAGGCCCTCGGCCAAACTCCTAGCCTTCTCCAAGTCCCGAGAGGCAGCCAAAAACTCTCTCGCCGCCTTCCCATCACTCCCAAACGCGAAACCACACGCCGAGGCGATCTCCAGCACTGAGACATCATCCAAAAGGTTCAAGAAAAGAGCGAGGTCCTCCTCCTCTCTAGAGGCCAAAAAGCTGCGAAGATTCTGCATCACCGGTTGTTGCTGCCTGGAGTTCTTTCTGAGGTAGGTTTGGAGCTGCTAGGGAGGGACAGAGTTAAGAACTTCTAGACGCTCTTCCGACCCCACCCCGGCCTCTACTCGATCTGGCTCTGGCTCGGAAGCGGGGACCTGGCTAGGTAAAACCAATGGTACGTCAGAAATAGCAGCCCGTGATTGAGGGGGATCCACCACTGCCTGATCCCCTAAATCACGGGAGAGGTTAACGGGATCCACGATAATCTCCGGGATACAAAATACAGAAGCAGGCCCGATCGGGCAGGTGTGCTGAGAGGAATCTCGAGAATTCGGGGAAAGGGAATCAAATCCAAACCCGTTACCTTCCGCGCCGGCTCGGTTCGCCGAGGTGGACCCCTCCTCTCGAACCGGGTTCAACGGGTACGGAACCGTCGTCTCTGCATGTGGAAGGTCTGAGGAGCTGCCAGACTGATGCACAGAAGCTGAGGACGATCCCGGTGAAGACGATACAAAGACCCTGATGGAGAGGTCGAAAAAGTAGTTCCCAAACCGAACCGATAGGCACGAGGGGATAGCTGAAGGGTTGATCGTCCGGAAGATGACCACCATCTCTAGCAGATTACTCGAATTCTCCAATTCGTTCTCCACTTCTACGACCTCCCCGAAGGAAGACAATGCTGACTGAATAGCTGAAGCGTTCCAGCAATGGTGCGGCACCCCTGCAATGGAGAGGCGAACTATGGAAGAAGATTAAGTACCTCGAGCTCTGTGGGAGGGAGTCCAAGCAGAGAAGTCCAGGGCCAGCTGCCCGATCCTCGCCGAGACTCTGCTGACGACAGAGTGCTTGGCATACGCAGTCGGGAACTCCACTAAGAACTTCGATAGCCCAAGTCGCCAGGTAGGAAACGCCCAGTCCGATTGCCACAAGGTCTGAAGAGCTGAGGACAGGTCGGCTGAACTGGGGGACCCCTCTCTAACCCGCACCAGAGCACATGTGTCCATCTTTGACACTGTGGCCTGGGAGGCCCCTGAAGAAGGGATGGTCACGAACGGGTGCGGGAAGGACCTCGGGGGAGAAGGAGGATGAAACGCCGGTTGGTTATGAAGGGAAGAGGCCTGGATGACTCTGAGGGGGCAAAGGGAGGAAGAGTGGTCTATTCCACGGCATATCCAGCACACCATGGCGTTCCTGCAGCTGGAGACGAGATGACCCTTCTCCCCGCACCTGAAGCAGCACCCTTTCGCGAAAGGGCAAGGGACTCTGGCAGGGGAGCGGGGCGGCCGTGGTGGATGGGGGGGAAGCGGAAGGAGTGGAAGCGGTGGAGGGGGATGAAGAAGGGAGGGATCCTGAGGAGGTGGCGGTGGAGGCGGAGGTGGGGGCGGGGGTGGAATAAAAGAAAGACGGGAAGCCCAAGAGTCGCCTCTTGGGAGATCGTGGCCTGCGCCCTCATGATGAGATCTGACGGGATGGGGGGATCCAGCGGCTAGATCTGGCTGATTACTGACAGGAGCAGGGATCTCCTTCCCAGTGGTACCTTCCCGAGGCCAGGGGGGAACCACCCGAGATCTACCCGACCCCTGATCTCTCCACCTCCCGTTCTGAACCCTAGGGTTGAGAACGGGCCCCACTGGAAAGTCAGACGTCGTATCCCTACGCCAGTACCCATTAAGGATCCTGGGGTTGATGATCGGGTTCTGGTGTCGGCGCCGTGTACGAGGATGCCAAACATCCGGAGCCGGGCAGAGCGCCGGTCGCCTTCCGCAGCGCTCTCCGCACCCTCTCATCTTTTCGCACTTCCCAACTTGCAGTTGCAGATCACATGATAAAATAGTTCATTATATGGCCTGCCTTATATGGATAGTAGTATCATTGAAGAAAGAATTTCTGCTTCCTTGGGTTCATTTGATTTATCAACCGATATATTAAATTGAAAAAAAAAACTTTTAAGATGAATCGAGAAACGTGACCAAGATGATAGCAAAATTGGAGGCACACAAATCCATGGCGCCCAAAGTAAAGGTAGCAGGGGGTACTTGTGGGGGGAAACATGCTCTAATTGTATAGCTCACAGGCTCACACAACTATGTCACAATCGTCTGGTTTAGAGTGTATTGCTTATAAAAAAATAATAAGTGATGAATATAACTGTGAAGCCGGATTAGCATGCTAACTTACATACCCACCTTCATTAATAAACAAGACCATCTAGAAAATGTGTTAATCGTCTTTTATTGTCTCAAGATGGGTAATGGATTCTTTGTTGAGATACTTGCTAGGTAGGCCCATCTGAGGTGTAGGTAACATTGCTGTTTAAAAAGGAGAGTAATTTTACACGTTAAGAGATTTTTGAATGAGAGCAATATGAAGTGTGGATCTAATTAGAAGATGACATATTAGATTTCGAACAAGCTTCAAGGATGGAGGTAAGAGTGTAACAAATGAACCTTCATTAGGGCAATAGCCCAAGATATGTATACAAGGGGATAAAGCATACTATCCAAGAGGGGAAAACCAGAGGAAAACATAATTACATGCGTGCAATCTCTAACACAGTCCTCAAACTCATGGTGGATTATAAACCATGAGTTTACGTACAAGAAACTAAAAGCGGAGTAGCATGTGTGGCTTGGTGAACAAGTCCGCAATATTATCCGGAGATACATGACGAATGAAGTGACAAATGACAATCGATCTCAACGTGCTTTGTCCGTACATGAAAAACTGGGTTACTAGCGATTTGGACATCATTCATGGATATCACAGTGAAGAGGACTGGGTGAAATAGATTCAATGCTCAAGTCATGTTGAATGCGTAGAACCAAACAATCTTATTATAGGTTTCAGCCGTAGCACGGTACTCATCCTAGGTGCTGGAACGAGACTCAAAGTCTTGCTTCTTGCTCTCTAGGAGATATTATTCTCAAGTAAGATGCGTACCTACTGATTGATTGGCGATCTATGGGATCGCCCACCCATTCAACTTCGATAAAAGCTCGAAGGTTCAAAGAAGAGGTAGATGACATAAAGAGTGAGTGAATGATGGTGCCTTGAAGGCACCTAGAATACGTAGGAGAGTATTATAGTGTAGACAGAGCGGGGAGCACCGACAAACTGATGGAGGGTGTGTGATGCAGGAAGACGTGGAGACAACAAAAGAGAGGGGATGGAAGGGCGAGGGGGTTGTCGGCCTCGCATCAACAATATTCTGACCTCACATTCGGCGAGCCTCTCGCTCTTCAATCCTCTTTTAGGAATGCACTCGGGATCCTCTCATAGGAACACAAATCAAATAATTGCCATTTTTCATTCGTCATACCATTGATCTTTCATAACTAATTGGGGGCCTATTAATATGCTTAGATGACTTGATCACCAATTAATAAAAAAACTACCAAAAATAACACAATATGTTTGAAAATGCCTTGTATGACACGCTTGAGGACTCCATCAAGCAATCTAATAACAAAATGGAAAGCCAAATTACTCAAACAAGCTTCATTCTTTAATATTTAAGATAATTAAAGTAGCAAGTAACAAATAACAACAAACAATAAAATGCCAACATAGGACTAGTATTGTCAAAATTCAAAAAAACAAACAGATGAGAAGAAAAATATAAAAAATTAGTAGAAGAAGCAAGATCATGATCCATACCACTAAACTTGAAACAAATCTTGATCTCCCACTTGTAGTTGGTAGACAATCCACAAAGAAGAAAAATGCAAGTTTCAGAATCGAAATTGGAGAAGAAATGAGCGCTAGATCTTGATTTTGGGTTTTTGGGGACAAAAGGGTTTCAAAACCTAAAGAGATCTAAATGGGTTTAGGAGGTTTCAATGGGTGAAAAAAGGGCCATGGGGGCGAATTACATATCAAACTATTAGTGTCCCCCACACCAAACATTGGTTTTAAACCCTTTCCACCCTATGTTTCACGCCTACAGCAAAAGGCGCACGCCTCGAACGCCTTGAGGCACGCCTCGGACAGAGGCGTACGCCTCTTGCTGCAAAGGCATAGACTTTTATATGTGGCTGCTGAGGCATGCTCCTCGAGGCAGCACATGATTGCCTCGACTCGAGTCGAGCCTCGAGGCGTTGGCCTCAAATGCATTTTTAAACATTGTACACAACAAAGTTGACAAACGTGCTGTGTGGGAACGGAAGATCCATTTAAAACTCCTTGGATGTCATTTCGAAGATGCAATCTTCACGTCCATCTGCTAAAGTGGACATCAATTACAACAACGAGAGTACGAACATAGGTCATATTGGATACAAGGAAAAAGGTCTCATCGTTGTCAATGCCATATTCCTGAGTGAATCCTTGAGCAACCAACCAAGCCTTGTGTCGCTCAATAGAACCATCTGACTAAGTCTTGATCTTGTAGATCCAATTGCAACAAATGAGGACCTTCCTGGCATGAAGTGGAATAAGCTCCTGAGTACGAGGCTGTTGAAGGGCCTGTCGATCCATTCAATCCAAGTTATGTTCCTCTGTTTAGAGGCTAGATCCATCGACCTATTCATTTGCATCCTCCAATCTTTCTCATTGGCGCCCCTCTGTACTACATTTCTTTTATCGCAACAGCTGTTGCAGCTCTAGGTCTATCGGCATTTAATTTTTTATTCGTAGGACTAGTATCGAAGGGCATTATAGGCATCAATTTTTTTTCTAAGTGTTAAACTACACACTTAGATAAGGAAGCTAAGTCCTAAAATTGACTCTGTACCAGGGCCGACCAGGTTCTATCTGTACGAAAGGCCGGCTAGGCTTTTGACTAGGGCTTACCAGGCTCTGGCTGTACTAGGGCCGACCAAGCTTTTGACCACGGCTGCTCAAGCCTCAAGACAGGGCCAACCAGAGATAAGAAAGTAAAGAAGGGATCTGACCGAGTCTTGCACCAGGGCTGGGTAGGCCCTAAGGAAGGGCCATCCAAGTCATTTCTAGGGGAAGTTATGTAACTACCCCACTACTTGAAGGGAAGTTAACATAAACTTCCCCCACAACTCCCGAGGTGGTTGTGCAACTCCCGAGATGGTTGCGTGATTCCTTAGGTGAATGTGTAACTCTTGAAATGGTTGCGCAACTCCCAATGTGGTTGCGTAACTCCCAAGGGAAGTTATAATAACTTCTTTCCCTAATCCTCTATAAATAGTGGGGAAGATGAAGAAAAAAGGGCCTTTTTGATCTTTTTGGGATCTGTGGATAATCCTTTCCAACAAGTGAAGGAGAGAAATATGGCACAGAGACTCTAAGAAGACAAAGACTCTTACCACGAAGAAACTAAGGAGTGAAGCACCGCTAGTCCTGTTGACTAAGTAGCAAGTAAAGAAGGATGCACGCAATCTCTCTTTTCTTTCAAAGTCTAAAAGTTCCAAGTTCAAAGTCTTCAACAAGTCTCGACGGAGATCGAGTACCAAAGGACTTTAAGATGACTGCCCCCACAATCACCTTGACACTTGACACTTTCTGTACCCAGTTCGTCATGAGCAACCTTGTACTCTGTAATGTTGAAATAAAAGTTTGGAACTTTTTTCGTCCACAAGCATATAGATGTAAGGGAATTGACATGACAAAAAGAACATTGCTTGACTTGTTAGACTAATACAGTCCATTGAATTGTTAGGTTAGATTAGATATATTTTTTATTTTATTCTAGATCTAGTTGTTTTGTTCCTTAATTTGTTGTTAATTTTTTTAAAAACTACTTAATGTTAATTTTACTGTATTGAGAGGGTTTGTTGCAGCTCTAGAGGGTTCTGTGTTTTAAAAGCTCTCATGCTGGCGGGTGTGGGTTTGGGGGAGCTACAACCTAGGCACACCGCCAACATGTGCCGAGAGTTGAAGAAGCAGATCGAGGAGTTCATACAACAGGGTAAAGTAAATCAGTAGATAGTCACTCAACTCGCTCCTCCCTCGGTTGAGGATCAGACATTGGAGCCTAGCGGGGCCCTAAAGCTACATGGGGGGAGGGTTCATGACCCACGCGATCTCCCGACATATTGGATGCCTAAAAGCCAACGTAGAAGAGGATCCAAGTTCATGTGAAAAAGGTTAAACGTGTGAGACACGCCAACATGTTGTCTGTCTGCTCCAATTAGGCAACCCTGAGTAGGGCAGACCTCCTAGAGGTGATTCAATTCACCGCAGAGGACTAACAGGGGGTTACCTACCGCAATCACCCATAGTAATTCGAATCAAGAACGACATTCCTGACGTATGCCTTGTCCTTAGTGAATATCGGGAGCATTATAGATTTGCTATTTCTGAAGGACTATTTAGATATGAATCTGGGTGAGTGTGCCTTAATGAACTCACTTTACACTACATGGATCCATTGAGGAAGCAACCAAAGTTACTGGTGAGGTTACAGTTTTGGTGGCAGGCTGGTAGCCTGTCCTATCACGATGATGGTGACTTTCCTCGTTGTGGATGACAGGTCACACTATAATGCCATCCTGTCGATGCTCTATTTTTACCAAATGAAAGCTTTTCCATCCATGTATCATTAGAAGCGTAAGTTCCCGGTAACTAGGCATTTGTCGCCGTGTGCCTTTTCGCTTCGACCAAGCCTTGAAAGCTTCGTGAGTGTGACGCCCAACCAATGAACCAAGATTAGCAATTACGTCGGGAACCCACCATCATGAAGAATGGGATGGGTCCTTTGTTGTCGATCCAATTGTGGAAGTTACCTTGGTGGCTCGGACTACTTCGAGTCATGTATTTTGGCTCGCTAGTAGCCGAGAACGAGAAAGAGCAGGTGGCCACGTTCCTACGGGAGAGCAATAACGTTTTCTATTGGTCCTTCGGAGATATGCCTGAGATCGACCAAGAGATCACGTGCCACATGTTCTAGTTAGGGCAGGGTATGCGTCTTAACCCGTATGTTAGATTTGCTTTAATTGTGTATTTCAGGTCTCAGTTGAAACCTAAGGAACTACAATTGTTTCCTGATGAGTTGATGGGATTTGAAGAACTCCTAGAGCTCCAGAAACGGATGCATATCCGTCAATGTGTTGAAAGGTGGCTCAAATTAGTCTTAAAGAAGGTGTGACCTCTTTCATTCAAAATCATCGGCACATCAACCCGGCTCAAGCGACAACGGTTGAGGAAGAGTTCAGAAAGCTTCTCTGAGCGGGCTTTATTCGAAAGCTCTAGCATTCCTAGTTGGTCGATACATTATATTCACAAGTACATACTAGCTTGGAAGATGCAATATGTTCGCGACTGGGAGCATACTAGCTGCCTCATATTGCATTGAGCCAAAGCAATATATTAATGAGTTGTTTGGAAGATGGATTTTTGAATTCGACTAGTAGGCTCAACAAACAACATAGTATAATTGCTAATCTTTGGGTCAATCCAACTTCAGTTTGAGTTGGATGATAAGGAGGCAAAGGCAGACTTAGCCACATTTGACATCGTTGAATCAATTTGTTACAGGGTCACTAGATTAAGATCAGAGCTATTGATGGGATCTGATATCAACTAAATGCGATGCGGAATGCTTAAATTAAACCAAGTGCTGAATTTTAAACATTAAATCAGATTTCAACATAAATAAATCAGATTTCAGCAATACCCTGAAGCACGATTCATCATTCATTCAATCCCCAATCAGATTTAAGTCAATGAGATCATAAAACTGACAATAAGAACAATAATTTCAGATTATAAGGACTGAATTTCAGCAATGATAACAATCACTATCACAAATAATATGCCAATGTCTCAAGAACAAATAAAGATCTAAACGAATAAACCCTAACGGATGAGACTCTCGGGAAAACAGAATTTTAGGGTTCCTACGGTAAAAACAGCAATAAGGCCGGTTGTAGGAAAGCAGGTTATCACATGAAAATTATCGAGGATCGATCTCACCGTGCTTCGGTCAATGCCGGCAGCTTTCCGATGCTCCGAGGTTGCAGATGAATGGCGCGGAAGGGGAGGCGTGGCTCAGAAGACGGGGTGAAGAAGCCGAGACGATGATCTTGAAGAAGGAGAAACTCCACGTCGACCTTCCGTGAAGCCGAGGATGAATAGCGAGGCGACGGGGTAGAAGCGTGCGGAAGGAAGAAATAGACAAGAAGCCGAGAGGATTTCGTCGGAAGAGATACACCGAGCAAGCGATCCGCTTCTCCGTTGTTAGGGTTTCAATTCAATTCATCTCCCTTTGTGCAATTAGGGTTTTAGAATTTATAGGGGAACAACCAAAGAAAACAAAAAAAAGGAAAGAAGGAGAGAGAGGGGCCGGTCGGGTAGAGAGAGAGAGAGGGACGCGCGGGTGAGAGAGAGAGGGCGCGAGGTGTTCGCGGGAGAGAGAGAGAGGGCCGGTCGGGTGGGCTTAGGTGAGGGATTTTTGGGATTTTAATTCCCCTTCGAATCTCATCCGTTGAGATCTATTCTGACCTAACATCCTACGGCTAAAAAGTAAACACAGAAACGAGTCAGTTCGGCATCTGTGGCTCGAACCGGATGCGAACATGGCTCGCACCTACCCAAACCAGAAATAAAAACTGAAATAACTAACGATCCGCTGGTCGGATCGAAATAAAGTAAAAACCAAAACTGTGGGGCTTCGATGAAGCTTTCCACTGATGCAGACGGATCGACGATCGGGTTTCTGGATCTCCGGCGCGGATGAAAATACGCCATCAGCTGTAGAAAAACTGCACGTAGTGGCTCGTCTGCATCAGCTATCATGAAGCAGCACGTGGATGGTGCCAAACCACACTATCCAATTTGCTAAGATTTGGTTGGAAGGTGATGGTCTCACATGTTACCATGATTCTAGGAAGTTTCCATTTGGTAATGCAAGTAAAAAATATCATGGTTAACTGAGGACAAGTGAGAGCAAACATGGGACTTGTAAGGTTGCAAAGGCACCTTATTTTAAACAGCTGGAACATCAAAGGTGGGTAAAAGAAGGCCATAAGATGCAAAAGGTGGCAAGGCTATGCGATACTAAAGAGGTGAATCAAGTGTCGAAATAGTGATTGGTGGACCAAAAAGTATCAAAGATGTATGACGAGATGGAAGATAGCAAATGGAAACAAATGAGGAATACACTTCTAGAAGCCAAAGGACACATAAAACCCCAAAAAATAATTGGAGATTCAATACTCATTTGCATTTGTAGAACAATGTTTGAGGGAGTAAATGGGATTGAGGGTGGTTTCAACAAAAAATATTGGTTGACTGGAGGTCTGAAGTGATGGTTTCTCAAACTAGAAGCAACAGGTACTGCACCTTAGAAAGTATTTATAAGGTAGGCACGACCTTAGAAGCAAGATTACTAAAATAACATTGTTGAATCTGTTTGTAAACCGTGTTTCACTCCGGTTCTCTCTCCGATATTCAATTGTTGGCAACATAAAATTTATTATTCCTTTACTGTATCACATTCACTCTCATGGCATGTAAGGTGAATCTTTCTTGAAAAATCCTAACCAACAATGCCACTGAATGAACTTGCAGTAAAAGATGGGTTCTCGGAATTATCCACTAGTATAGGAAGTTCCCTTTCAGTATATTGAATTTTGATAGCTGGAGGACTTTAGGAAGCGGGAATTGATATGCTTGATGAATTAAATTTATGAAATATATGCTTATTTATTGTATATTCATTCATATATAGTTCGTGCAGCTTGTGAGCAACTTAACACCTAAGCTTTTGAAGTAATTGATGTATAGCTCCCTACTCTTTCTAATGTCATTTCCAATGTAATGTTCCTCGAATAATGTGCGAGAGGATGTTCCTAGCAGCATGGCTTCTTTACCTTTAAAGCATCTTTAAAAATTACATTTCTTGATTTCTTTAGTGCAGCTGAGACACAAAGTTAAATATGGCAAGCGTTGCATATACTATTTTATGTATTTGTCTCCTTAATTCTCAGTGATGATTTACCTTATGTGAATTTCGTAGGGAGATTGAGGAAACAGATATTAAAGCTTTGGAGAGACAATTGATGCAATCAATAGAGACATGTATCACGAAGAAAAAGAAAATCATATTGTCCCAGATGGAGATGGAGCGGATTCAAGGATCAGAAGAGGTATTGGTCTAGTCATGTTCATCATGTTCACAATCTTTTTTCTTTTAAACAACTAACTTGAGGATGATCAATTACATATAGAACTACCATTATTCAATGGTGTGTTCCGAACATAGGAGTCCCATAATGTAGTTGTTTTGGTTATTATTTAAGCCTATGATCTGTAGACACGGACACGGGTGTCGACACGGACACGGGTGTCGGAGACGGCAATATCATAAAAGATGGATACGGAGACACGTGGGTGTGTGTGTGTGTGTGTGTGTGTGTATGTATATATATATATATATATATATATATATATATATATGAAATTGATATAAATTGAAAATTAATATCCCTTTAGGATTCGACTCCTACATGGTCTACCATATTCCTTTGTTCACCCGATTGGAGAAGGGAGAGAGAGACTCACAACATTCGGTGTAATAACATGGAGCGATGGTATCATGCCGTGTCGACATGGGTGGACACGGGAATTCTTGTCGACACGGCTCCGAGGGCTCAATTAGAGGTGTCCCCCATATAATAGATTTAAGCAGTCTTTTGCTGTAGCTCAAAACTGCAAGATATCTTTGTAAAATAGATGTTTGGAGTTTGGATTGCTAAAGAACGGTTTTCTTTGCCATGGTTAAAATATGGAATTTAGATAGCAGTCTATAAAAGGAGAAAATCGTCTAATGTTTGCAATGGACAGCGAATGAATGTGAACTGTTTCTAGTTACTTTCTTTCTCACCCTTTTCTTCCTTCTTCCCTCGTGGATTCTTTACTAATTTTTTGTTTAAATCAGCAAGAGCTGCAAGACCATGGATTAGGTCAATTCTTCTCTTCTTTTACTCCGATCTGAAATTTCTTCTTGGCATTCTCCTTTGATAGATCAGTCATTCTGGATGAATCTCGAACAAGGGTTAAGGATCACAACTGGTTCATGGTCGGATTGCAAGCTTTGGCTGAACAGCCACTTACACAGGAATGCCAAGAAATAAAGTATGATTGTTTCTCAAAAAAAAAAAAGGCATGAGAGGAGTGGTTTAATATTTACCTAGATTGATGATAGAAATATCCAAGAATAAAAATATTCAAGGAGGCAAGGTAATGACATTATTTCGCCAACTACTAAGATATGTGAAGGAGAGTTCGAAATTTGCATTTGTTTTTCTAAATGAATGTACAACGAAAAGAGTAAGATGTATTTGCTAGGATAAGTCTAAGTTTAGTGAGCACTTCTTTCATAGCTTGGATCCTTCTGGATTTTGTGTTCAAAGATGCTATTGGGGGGAGACTTTGCCGGACTCTCCAGTAGTAAGATTGCAAGCCTTGAAAAGAAGCAGGTTTTTTACATTTTAAAGTTGATTTAGCTAGTCAACTTGACATTTCAAGCACAACCTTGTTGTCCAAAAGCATTGTTCAATGAATCGATGCACCTTGCAAATACTTGATGTATTGGTGGTTTACATCAGGGGTTTCCCTCACAGATGAATGCCATGATTTTACTCACGTCTGCTATAATGACCCAACTTCTCTTAAAGGATGGGGTTGATTGAGAGGAATTAGTTCAAGGAATATTTCTACGTTTTTATGTCTACTCTGCCTCGTGCTTGAGTGCAATCAAGGATTTGTTTTGGCCCATGATGCAAAATCCTAATTCAAATTTAAGCATTAATTTGTAAAACTGGACATTATAATTTTTGCATTAAGCTCTTTTGATATTGCTTGTTGCAGAAACTAAAGGCTTCATCATTTCTGAAGCGTATAGTTGGAACTGTTGTGCGATCTGTGCAAGATGATCAAAAAGAGCAGGGTGAGCCTAAAGATTTTTTCTTCATTTTAGTTTGCTTTTCTACATCATCATTCTCTCTTGGAGAATCAGTACATATATCTAATGTTTAATTACATGTATCTACATTTATCTTGTATAATTCCATAAAATTAGTTCTGCAATGATTCTAGATCTAGCGTGCAAACTTATATTTTTAAATCTTATATGGTTCTAGTGTCCAACTGCTACATCTTGTCTTATGTCCCTCATTTTAAGGGAAAAGAGATATATTTCAGTGGAAAATCCTTTTAGGTTGTAGAGAGACTTAAAAGGAAGAGATAGCAGAATCATCCTTTTCAATCATTCATATTTAGTATAGAAACTAGCCAAATTTTGTATTTGTGCTTCAACGAGAAATGGTTACTGCACTAATAGAGCTGCAAGTTTGTTTGATTGACCTGGACCAAAATGGACCACATGTATATGTCATCCAATATTGACTAAAGGATCAAGGTACGACTCCAACCCCTTTCATTAACTACACTGTCTGTGTATATACTATATACAGTTTAGGCCATCTAGTTGAAATGCCTTGCATGACTTGGATTGATTCTTGGACCCAGAACAATATACTTGATTTTAGAGTACTTGCCTACTTCTTGTTGGGGAAAGCAGACATGGACAATGAAGTTGAAGGCAGAAGTGAGTCGTGACTCCTTGAAGGTAACAAAGAAACATCCAGTACTTGTAGTTGGATGTTCATGGTTGGTGATACTGGGAAACACAATTCACTTCAATGGTAGTACTTGGATGAATGAGTATTGAGTTATTAAAGCATAAGCATTTTTTTTTAAAAATTGATACTCGCGTTGTCAGTATTGAAGCAAAACACGGGTTAGGGTTAAACAAACCCTAACACACCCTTTTATAATATAATGAGATACCAGAATTACAAAGAAGTCCTCAAAGGAAAACATATTACTAATAAGGACAAACTTATTACTAATAAGAACAAACTATCTCCAATACTCCCCCTCAAGCTGGAGCAAAGACGTCAGACATTCCCAGCTTGGAAACAGTAGTAAGAAGACGAGTAGGTCCAATAGCCTTGGTAAATGCATCAGCAATCTGGTCAGCAGATGGAATGAATACTGGAGTAATTGTACCAGACCGAACATGATCCCGGAGGAAGTGAATATCAACCTCAATATGCTTGGTCCGCTCATGAAGAACAGAATCAGAAGCAAGCATAATTGCTGACTAATTATCACAGAAAAGAGTCGAACAGCCGGACGTAGGAAATCCAAGCTATGATAAAAGAGAATGTAACCAAATCAACTCGGTGGTCCCATGTGCCATAGCACGATACTCAGCCTCAGCAGAAGATCGAGAGACAACATGCTGCTTTTTACTCTTCCATGAAATGAGATGCTCACCATAAAATGTGCAGACGCCAGAAGTAGAGCGACGATCGGAAAAGGGAACCCGCATAATCCGAGTCAGTATAACAGGATGACTCGAATCCATCCTGAACCCGATAAAAAAGTCCAAGGCCAGGAGCAGCTTTAAGATAACGTAGAATCCGAATTGCAGCCGCCATATGTGATGTGCGGGGAGCATGCATAAACTGACTTACCACACTAACTGCAAAGCTGATATCAGGTCGAGTGTGAGTTAGATAAATCAAACGACCAACAAGACGCTGATAGGAACTGGGATCAGAAAGAAGATCGTCGGATTCTGCATGTAGACGATGATTAGCATCCATCGGTGTACGAGCCGGTCGATACCCAAGAAGACCAGTATCATGCAGAAGATCAAGTGTATACTTTCGCTGAGAGATAGAGATACCCTGGCGAGAACGAGCTATCTCAATCCCCAGAAAGTAACGAAGAGGACCAAGATCCTTTACTTCGAAGGCAGCCTGAAGAGTATTCTTGACAGCAGTAATCTCATCTGCATCATCCCCTGTAAGAATAATATCATCAACATATACCAGAACAATAGCACGTCGGCCCTCAGCATTGATCTTAATAAAGCAGGTTGGATCAGCATAACATCGAGTGAAGCCGATGCGAAGAATCACTGTACTAAAACGCTCAAACCAAGCCCTGGGAGACTGCTTCAAGCCGTAACGTGATTTGAGCAAGCGACAAACTCGGCCCGAATACTCCCCCTGAAGACGGTACCCTGGAGGGGGGTCCATATATATCTCCTCAGCCAGATTACCATAAAGAAAAACATTCTTGATATCAAGCTGATGAAGAGGCCAAGAGTGGCGAGCAGCAAGAGAAAGTAGTAAACGAACACTGGTCAACTTGGCAACAGGAGCAAAGGTAGCACCAAACTCAGCAGCAGTCTGCGTAAAACCTCGAGCTACAAGTCTGGCTTTGTAACGTTCAAGAGAACCATCAGCACGATACTTTACAGTGTAGACCCACTTGCAGCCAACAGTACGCTTCCCAGGTGGAAGAGGAACCAAAGCCCAAGTTCCATTCTGGCGCAAGGCAGACATCTTAGCATCCATAGCTTTGACCCATTCAGGATCACGTAGAGCCTCAGTAGTAGAATGAGGAATGCGAATAGAGTCTGTGGCAGTTAGATAAGCATGATATGCATGGGAAAGGCCCTGATAAGAGACAACACTCGCCAAAGGGTGATTAGTGACACAAGTACGCTTGCCCTTGCGAAGAGCAATAGGCATGTCATCAGAAGAAGCAAGAGGGATAGAGGAAGGAGGGACACCTGACGTCGGAAGAGGTTCTGGCACAGTGAGAGGGCTAGACAGGACAACTGGAGCTTGGTGCGATTGCCTGTGATATGTTTGTGTAATAGGCGGGCGAGGAGGCAACATACCGGTGATAGGAAAGACAGGCATAGGCTGAGCAGCCGTAGATGACACAGGAACAGACACCGGGGGAGACCGAACTTGAAAGAAGGATACGTCCTCATGAAAAGTGACATCCATAGAATAGTAAACCCGACATGATTTGGGGTCAAAACAACGATAACCTTTGACCCCAGAGGAGTAACCAAGAAAGACACACCGAATAGACTTATTATCAAGTTTCGACCGGGAAGGACGACGATCTTGGACAAAACACACAGCCAAAAACACGCAAAGGAATGGGGCATGGTAGGATGAAGTATATAGAACGGAGTTTTACCATTAAGAGAACGCGAAGGAGTTCGGTTGATCAAATAAGCGGCAGTAAGAAGAGCAGAGCTCCAAAAAGACTTAGGAACCGACATCCCGCGAAGAATACATCGGACAATATTCAATAGATAACGATTCTTACGCTCCGCCACACCATTTTGCTCAGGTGTATAGGGACACGAAAACTGATGAATAGTGCCCTGTGCTGCAAGATAAAAAGTAAAAGAACCAGAAGTATATTCACCACCATTGTCAGAACGAAGAACATGTATGCGAGCTCCATACTGAGTCTGAACCATTGCAGAAAAGTGACAGTACATAGAAAACACATCAGCCTTGCGTTTCAGAAGATAAACCCAACAACAACGAGAATAATCATCAATAAAGGTAACATAGTAACAAAAACCATCATATGCTGTCATGGGAGACGGGCCCCAGACATCAGAGTGAACTAACTCAAAAGCAGCAGATGACCGACTAAGAGATGGAGAATAAGAACTACGTGTGTGTTTACAAAGTTCGCACATATCACAACGAAAAGAAGAACTAAAGGAAGAATCAGGACAGACAGAAGCCACAGTGAGGGGACTGACATGACCAAACCGAGCATGCCACAGAGCACCAGTCGTGGAGGTAGAGAAGCGGGCAGGAGAAGCAGTAGAGTCAACAGGCAGAACAACAGCAGCAGCAGGCGGAACAAGCGGTCGATCCAGCAAGTACAACCCATCCTTCTCACAGCCCGTGCCAAAAGTCCTCCTCGAAGTCGGGTCCTGAAAAACACATCCACCAGGAAAGAATGTCACAGAACACTGCAACGAATGAGTCAAACGACTAACAGATAGCAAATTAAGGGACAGTTTAGGAACATGCAAGACAGAGTCAAGACTAACAGCAGAAGAAAGAGGGACAATACCCTTGCTGAGGATCGGTGTAACGGATCCATCAGCAAGGCGCACATTTCGCTGACGATAAGGCTCAATATGGGAAAGAAGACGAAGTTCACCAGTCATGTGGTCAGTAGCACCAGAGTCGATCACCCAAGGTGAAGAACTGGGATCAACCCCGGATGCTTGGAAAGCGAACGAAGTACCTGAGGAGGAAGCAGTGGGCACTGAGGGCTGAGAAGACGAAAGCTGAAGATGCTGAAGCTGACTCATCAGTTGTTGCACCTGAGAGACCATCTGACTGAAATCCGAAACTCCAGGAGTCGGAGAAGGAGATGTTGACGAACTAGAGATGTCTGCAGCAGCCATAGTCGGTGAACGAGGAGCAGGTGGAGGGGTAGTACGCAGATGTGGGTACAGCTGGTAACATCGGGAGCGATCATGAAACTGCTTGCCACAATAGGTACAAGGACTAGGAGGACAACTAGTGCCACGATCACTAGGTAGACCACGACCACCAGACAGAGAGCGACCACCACGACCACGAGCGTGCGAGAGCGGAGGACGGGAACCAGAAGCAAGAGCCATCTGCTCAGTCGGAAGATCACCGGAAGGAGGAACAAACACCCGTTGTGCACCAGTAAGACGAAGGCGACGCTCCTGATCAGCAACCAAAGAAAAGGCATCGAGAAGATAGGGGAGAGGGGACATCCCAATTATCTGAACACGAATAGCCTCAAACTCGGAGCGAAGTCCCATAAAAAACTGATATGTCTTCCGTTTCTCCTGTCGGTGCCGAGCAAGCGCATCATTAGTAGGGTCCTGTAAAGCACTCAACGGCTCTAAATCAGACAGCTCAAGAAAACGACTCTGAAGAAAAGAGAAATATTCTTGAATAGAACGATCCCCCTGAGTAGCGGCAGTAATTTCCCGATATACAGCATAGATCCGAGCATCAACCCGAGTGTGACCATAAGTCCTTTGGAGAGCAGAGCATAAAGCAGAAACAGAATCATACCGCATGAACTGCTCATAGATTTTGGGCTCCATCGAGCATTGAAACCAACCAAGAATTTGAAAATTTTCGGTGGTCCACTTTAATACTTCGGCCACCTCTGTAGGCTTCGAGACACCAGTAAGCCATGCAAGCTTATCGCGACCGGCAAGATAGACACGAACAGAGTTGGACCAGGAAAGAAAGTTCTTGTCATCCAAGAGAACGGTAGTAATGCGACGGACAAAACCGTCTTGAGAGCCAACAAAGGGGGCGACCTTGGAATCCATGGGGAGTGATGAAAAGAGAAAAAAAAAACGAACAGGATGGATGTAGACGAAAAAGAAACGGAATCACCACCCCCAAGAAAAATACCAAAGAGAAAAAGTCCGGTCAAGGGAAAAAAACTGACAAACAATCAACCATCAGCACTCGCCAGACGCAACATCGGTGACGCCCAACAAAGACAGCTGCAACAGATGGCGCAGGAAGCGTTGTAGAGGGCCGCAGGGGGTGCGGGATAGTGCTGTAGAGGGCATCAGGGGGTGCGGGAGTGGCTGCAGGGGAGCAGAGGGGACGCAGGGTGGCGCAGGAGTGGCGGCAGGAGCGCAGGGGGGGTGCGGGGTAGCACAGGGTGGCGCGGGAGTGGCGGCAGGAGCGCAGGGGGGGGTGCGAGGTAGCACAGGGTGGCGCGGGAGTGGCAGCAGGAGCGCAGGGGGGGAGCGGGGTGGCACAGGAGGGCGAGGGGTGGCACGGGGAGGCGCGGGAGGGCGCGGGGTGGCACGAGGAGGCGCGGGGGAGGCGCGGGAGGGCGCGGAGAGGCGCGGTGGAGCAGCAGGGGAGGTGCGGGAGGGCGCGGGGTGGCTCGTGGTGCAGTAGGGGAGGCGCGGGGGCGACCGGAAGGCGAGTGGGCGGCGCTGGAGGCCGCTAGGGTGAGAGGCAGAGGCGGGGGTGTCTCGTGGCTCTGATACCATGAAGCAAAACACGGGTTAGGGTTAAACAAACCCTAACACACCCTTTTATAATATAATGAGATACCAGAATTACAAAGAAGTCCTCAAAGAAAAACATATTACTAATAAGGACAAACTTATTACTAATAAGGACAAACTATCTCCAATAAGTATCACATGTAAACAACCACATGTAAATTGTAATCTCACCTAGGGAACTAAGGGAACAACTAAGAATAGTTAGAAAGGAAATTATTATAACTCCTACATGTCAGATCTTTCAAGGATTCAAAGAGTAGATTTGTTCATTCAGAGAACTAGAAGTTGGTGTAGAGGTAAATAGGTTTCCTTTAGTCTAAGAAAGTAGTGCACATTTTTAGCGTCTGGAAAACCGTTTGCAGCTTTGACCAAAGTCAAGTGATGTTAGACATCTTATTACGACTGATGACCCTGTCAGTGACAGTGTAAGAATGGGAATAAGTTAGGAGTGAGAAGTATCCACTGCAATCATCCATTGCTGAGGGAAACAACTCAATGCACACACATCTACATGAGTATTGAGGGAACCATGGTTGTAAGTATAACATAATACAAGTATGGATGTATTATACATAACACAGAGAATGGAAGGAGAAACGTAGCATCAAATTTGATTTTGTGAAGACGTTGAAATGTTGAAGAGCGAAAAAAATGCGAGATAAAGACACTGTCACGATGATTTAATTAATGAGTCTTGTTGAGTCATTTTGATGTGTTCTAAGTACTTTCTCTGTTTTCAAGATTTTTTGGAATATTTTTAGCTATTTAGGATTTGATTATAATTTGTGTCAAAATTGGGCGATTTAGTCTGTAGGTAGTCGGATGAGTATGGAAATATGGTCGATTTATAGAGGATGAGGATAAGATATTAAAAAGGGATTTTTGTTTGCATTAATTTCTAATAATAAATTTATAAAGAAGGAGAATATGGGCCCATCCTCAAAGGAGAGGTCTGTGATTCCCTTCTACCCATAGGTTTTACCCCCTGGGTAATAAGGAAGCTGCAGGAATTTCCCGTGGATGAGGGCTTCCCCCTCTTTCTCCTCTTACGTAACTTTCTCTCCCTAAGTCCGATTATTGATAGGAAATAGGGGAATAAACTTCATAAAACTCTAGTCCACCTTTGTTTCTTCTTCTTTTCTGCGGAATAACCATAACCATCAAACCATGTCCCATCTACTTGGGGTCGGCTTTATGAATCCTTCATGTTCAGCAAAAGAAAAGATAAATATACAAAAGACATGCAGAAAATAAAGATAAATAGAGAATAACTTTATTATTAATTGGTAGCCCATAGCACTATTCCTATCTAGGTTTTTTCCTTAATTTCTGGATTATGTCTCTTTGATGAATTACATTTGGTCCTAGTTACATCGATTTAAGGAGGGGGTCTCCTCCCATTCCAATCAGATTTTTTTATCAATACAATCTTATTTCAAGTATTCAACATTGCTGACTTGAATGCTGAAGAACTAAATTTGACCGTAGATTTTCTCTCTTTCCATTCTGTGAATGGCGCCTAGATGATCCATATCAACATGGATTTTTTCCTGGAGTAGGTGTGTGAAGCGTGAATCCATCTATGAACTTGTGAGCTGCGTATAGAAGAAAGAATTGTGGGCTGTTTTTAGAGATTTTCAATTAGGTCATATGGGTAGGTGCACGGTGCACCACGGGTCAATATTTTAAATGTTTTTGATGTCAAGTTTGGTTAGTTAAAAAAAGATTAATGTCGGTGGAAAATATGGTTTTAAGGAAAATTGTTAATGGACATTTCAAAATTTGTTGGTTGATTTTGGCCAAAATTAGAATTTTTCAATCAAATTTGGCCAAAATTTGGAATTTGTCGGTATGTTGATTGCATGTATGTATTCATTGTCTTAAATTAAGCAACATTTGTGGTTCTAACAACTAAATTAAGCATAAATACACACATCTAAGTGCACTGAATTCATATATAATTCACAAAATAAAGTACAATGCCTAAAATTAATCATAAATACAACTATTTAAATTATGTCGGTATGTTGATCGCAATCCAATGCCTTAAATTAAGTAATGTCTGGTCCCAACTTTTGTGTGACCAAAATATGCCGACATCTGTCGGCCAACATGACCGGCAAGTTGGAATAATTGCACGATGGTAAACCTTTTCGCCGACATGACCAACATCTGTTGACAAATTGTGCCAATTTGGAGTTTTGGCCCCATCTCTTTTGGTTCTCTGAAAAACTGAAAAATGTCGGTGATTTTGGTTGCTATTTGTCGAGTTTTGATTCTATGCCACTGGTACAGCCATGTCGAACAGAAAATGAAGTGTCAACAATGGCTAGTCTGCTTCAACCCTAGTGCAGTTGACAGCACCATATTTTCCCCCTTCATAGAATTGTATTCTCCAACTAGTTATAATGAAATGGTGATCTGTCACATCACTATATAAGGTGAATTTAGAATAATCTTGAAGTTGGAGAATAAAAGAGCATAAACTAGGTGCATCCGTGACAACGACTGATATGCAGATCCACCTCATAGAGCAAAGAACTGGCTGCGCGTATGGTGGTGCCTCGAAGATAATACTGAATATTTAGTCCATGCCATAGAGCGCAATTCACAGGGCGGCAATAAATTTACTGCGGGAACCCGAATTTGGTCGACCAAGGGACGTGGAGATGGAGCTAGCTCTTGTTCTTCATCTTCCGTCCGTGACGGAAGGGGATCGGTTCAAGGATCTGTTGGTTCGGGATCTAGGGCTCTGGATTTCAATTTTGCTGCAGATCCTAGGCCGAATAATGCGGTTTTGCTGGATGAATCGGGTAGATCTTCTGGATCGCAGGTTGCTGCTAGGGATCAGGTTGGTAGCGGGACTCTACTGGGTGAGGTAAGTCACGGGGCTGCCAGGGTGTTGCTTTCTGAAGGGTTGGATCCGGGTAGGGAGGAGTTCCCGTCCCTCCACTATGCTCAGCACAGTCCAAGATTTGCTGGAAGGGCAGGGGAGTTGATTGGTGCACCAAAGGTGTTTGTGGGAATGCATCAGCATGCTGTGGGCTGTGCTATTACTCAGAAATCAAATTGCACTCCACTTTTGGATGCACAACAGGTGTCTGATCTTATGCCAGACCCAATTCCAACTGCAGTACCTACAAGAAAGTCTTTAGGTGGGGATTCTTCCAATCAAGGCATGCGAAATGCTTGGAGTCTTCCAGTGAATCCTTCTGCCCTTTCTACAGAAGGATGTAGGCTTGCTTTCTTTGAGCCTAGTGTTATTGAGGGTAAAAGAGTGACAGTTTGTTCTCAGGAAGAATTAGATAAAACTGAAAGTTTCTGGTG
This sequence comes from Chamaelirium japonicum, assembly GCA_947650365.1. Classification (NCBI taxonomy): domain Eukaryota; kingdom Viridiplantae; phylum Streptophyta; class Magnoliopsida; order Liliales; family Melanthiaceae; genus Chamaelirium; species Chamaelirium japonicum. The sequence continues at coordinate 61,896,171 of OX393549.1, read as the reverse complement.
TCATTCCTTAGTGGGCTTTGTTCTGGGGAAGCGGCCTTATTTCCTCCACCTCAAGGCTGCAGTGCAGCGGTTATGGCAGCCTTCTAGTGAGATGGATATGTTCTCCCGAGAGAATGAGATTTTCGTTTTCAGATTTAACAACGACAAGGATTGCTCCAGAATTATGGAATGGGGACCGTGGCATTTCCAGGGGCGACCCATAGTGTTGAAGAAATGGACGAGCGATATGCAGTATAGCCGCAAGTTTTTTTTTTTTTTTTTTGAGAATTCCTCCCCGAGATGGAGAGGATGGGGTTGAGCATACCCCAAGCTTTATTAAATTAGCAAAAGGAAGTTACAAAAGACCAAGAAAAGGGGTTATCTTTCCCGAGTTCTTCACAGATAACCCAGGAGACCAGCTAGTGACCAAGGAAACAAAATTAATCCAAACCGACGCCGGCTGTAGCTCCTTCTGGGAGAATACTCTGGCGTTCCGCTCCCTCCAGGTACTCCAGCAGAGGCCAATGACCAAGAGGTCCCAAGCCTGATAAAGCCCCTTCTTAATCCTCCTCTTCCTCCAAAGAGTCCACAGAGACCGCATGGAACCCGGATGCCCTCTGATCCCCAGACGACTCTTCAGCATGGACCACAACGATCTGGCAAATCGACACCTAAGAAAAAGGTGATCCACACCCTCTCTATGTGCGTGGCACAAGGGACAGGAGGTATTTGTAACGTTGGGGTTATTCCGCTTACGAAGATTCCACCGAGTCAAAATCTTATCCTTAATGGTCAACCACATAAAGATCCTAGTCTTCAACGGCGCTGGAGTCTTCCAAAGATGCGAAGCAAAAGGGCAGACCAAACCTCCATTGTTCAAGAATCGGTAGAATGACCGCACCGAGAAAACCCCTGACGACTCTAGCTTCCACCTAGAAGAATCTCGGCCACCCCCCAGAGAGAAATTCTGAAGAATGCTGTAAAGATCAGACAGTTGACCTTGCAAAGCTGCTGGAATCGACCTCCTGAATTTCACCGACCAAACCCGACCCTCCAAGGAAACCGCAGACTGAGAGATCACCGAAGCTTGGGTGTCCCAGGCCAACTCAAAAAGATCACCAAACAAAGAGGCTAGGCTTATGTCATCTACCCAGTGGTCTAACCAGAACTTAATGTTCTTACCATTACCTGGAATCAGGCGGATGCAGGCGCTAAAGGGAGCACCTACTCTCCTGATACCTCTCCAAAACTGCGATAACTTCCTTGACGCTCTACTTCTGGTCTGCAGGGGAGAGAAGCGCTTAAAATATCTATCCCTGACAATGGACGACCAGGTATCCCCTTGATCGTTCTGCAATCTCCACCACCATTTCCCTAACAGCGCTCTGTTAAAGTCTCTGAGGTTCAAAACTCCCAAACCCCCTTGGTCACGAGACTTGCAAGCTGTGCCCCAACTAGTCAGATGATAGGACCCCAACTTCCCGTCTGCCCCCTTCCAGAGAAAAGAGCTTCGGATCCCGTCTATCTTCCTGATAACCCAAGCTGGAATAAAATAGAACGCCAAGTAATAGGAAGGAATAGTAGACAACACGGAGTTAACAAGGGTGAGCCGGCCCCCTAGAGAGAGAAACCTCCCTGCCCAATTCGTAAGGCGCTTGTCAATCTTCTCTATAACTTTTCGCCAATCCGCTCTACCCAGCAGTTTGTTGCTAATTGGAAGGCCCAGATACGTCAACGGGAAGGAGTCTAACTTGCAGTTGAGGATAGCCGACGCCAAAACGCCCTTCTCTCTGTGAGGCCCAACGTAGAACAAGGAACTCTTGAAGAAGTTGATCCGCAGTCCAGAGCAGAACTCCAGAGCATAAAGAATAATCTTCAGCACCGCTACCTGCGCAAGCTCTGCTTCACAGAAAAGGATAGTATCGTCAGCAAAATGCAAGTTAGGGATGCACCAAGAGGTACCTCTGATCCCTCGGAAAAGGTTCTGGGAGTTCGCCCTGCGAAGAATGGCATCAAAGGCATCTACCGCCAGGATAAAAAGGAACGGGGAGAGCGGGCATCCTTGCTTCAGTCCCTTGCTCATACGGAAGTGGCCACCAGAAACTCCATTAATCGAGCAGGCTAATTTAGAAGAGCTAAGACAGCGAGACACCCAACCAAGCCAAGTCTGAGAAAAGCCTTTAGCCCTCAACGTGGAGAGAACGAAATCCCAGTGGAGCCGGTCAAAAGCCTTCTCAAAATCCAGTTTCAGAATCAAACCTTCTGATCTAGACTCCTTAAGATGATAGAGGATCTCCTGCACCGAAACCACGCTGTCCAGAATCATCCTGCCCTTAACAAATGCCGACTGTGATTTACTGATCAGCTCATCCATAACCGGAGATAACCTGTTCGATAGAAGCTTGGTAATAATCTTGTAGACACAGTTAGAAAGGCTGATCGGTCTGTAATCTGACACTGCAGCAGAATCTGGTCTTTTCGGAATGAGGATGAGGTTGGAGTAGTTCAGACTCTCCAAGGAAGCCGTTCCTGCAAAGAAGTCTGAAACGAATCTGGTTAAGTCTGGAGCGATACAATCCCAGAACGTCTGGAAGAAGAGCATAGAAAATCCGTCAGGGCCTGGAGCACCATAGCCGTTCATACCCCGAACTGCTTCCTTAATCTCCTCCTGCGAAAAAGGACTATCCAACTCCTCAGGAGCCTGCAACTTCTGGATAGGAAGGTCCTCCCAAGATAAGGACGCAGAGGACGACGGGAGGTCTTGGAAGTACGCTTTGAAATGAGACGAAACCCCCTGCAGAACCGCTTCTGTCCCTTCCAATTGGCGGCCCCCTACCATCAACTGTTTGATGTCATTTCTAATCTTCCGCCCATTAGCGACCTTATGGAAGAAGGACGTGTTCAGGTCCCCCAATTTGATCCACTTCTCCCGCGAACGCTGCTTCCACATGATCTCTTCCAGACGGAGCAACTGCAGCAAGTCCTCCTTAGTCGAATCCAGAACTGATCGATCTTCCACCGAAAGTGATCCTGTTTCCTCTTTACTCTCGAGCTTCTCAATAGACTCCAGAAGTGCCTGCTTGCGGCGGTTGACTGAGCCGAAGCGAGAGCGCTCCCAGCCTTTAATCTTCTGCCGGAGGCTTCGAAGCTTACGCACCAAGTTCCGCGCCGAGTTGAAATCCGAAGGAATTTGAGACCACCATTTCCTCACCAAGGGGGCAAAAGTAGAATCCTCAAGCCACATCCTTTCAAATCGGAAGCGCCGGGGAGTAATGGGCCATGCAGTACCAGAATCCAACAAGAGCGGTACATGATTTGAAACCAGCGACTGCAAGCTCCTTTGCGCAGAGTTGGGGAAGACCGCATCCCACTCAATAGAGGTCAGGAACCTATCCAATCTGGCCATGGAAGGAACATCTCTCTTATTGGTCCACGTAAAAAGCCGGCCTTGTAAAGGAAGATCAATAAGATCCAAAGAACGAATGAACGTGGAGAAGTCGGCCATCGCCCCAGGGTGACCTAACCCTCCCAACCTCTCATGGCTAAACCTCGTCACGTTAAAGTCGCCGCAAAGCACCCAAGGGACCGTCTTGGTACCTCTCAATTCCACCAGCTCCTGCCAAAACCCATTACGGAGGCTGACATCATTCGGGCCATAGACAGAAGTGATCTCCCTAAGCTCGCTGCTTGATTTACACTTCAAGGTCACCGAAAGAGAAAAGGTGCCTACATGTTTGTCTGTCAGTTCCAAAACTGCATTCCGCCAACCGATTAGCACTCCTCCTGACGCTCCTGTCGAGTCTAAAGATTCCCACGTGAAACTAAGGCCGTCCGTAAGAGTCCGCAGAAAGGCTGAACTCGGACCAACAGTCTTAGTCTCCTGCAAGCAAATAACATCCAGACTATGCATACGACAAAATAATGCCACAGCCAACCTCTTGTCCACTGACCCCAAACCACGAATATTCCAAGTGAAAATCTTCATAAATACATTACTGGCCGTCGGCCAAAACTCTAGACTTCTCTAAGGCTAGAGACGGAGACAGAAACTCCTTCGCGGCCGAGGCATCTTCCCCGAAGGCAAACCCGCACTCCTGAGCTATATGGAGGATCGCGTCTTGGTCCAGCAGGTTTAAAAACAGCGGGTAGTCTTCCTCCACTCGCGAAGCCAAAAAGGTCCTCAGACTCTCCATGATATGCTCCTCTGCTCTGGGGGCCCTCCGCACGTACGTCCGAAGGGGCTGAACTTCCGGGGGGAGGGGGAGGGGGTCAACGCCCAGACCCCCCAGGTCTACCGCCTCTGGGGGGACCTCTAGACAGGGCTCGGAGTCTGCGGAAACCTGTCTTGGCAATTCCAGCACAGGGTCAGAAATGGTCGGCTGGGCCTGGGGTGGGCCAGCCGGAGCCTCCCCAGCACCGAGCTGAACAGGAAGGACAAAAGCAGGAGGAGAACCCCTCAAAATAATACGTGGGGAAAGGAGGGAGCAGAAATCCACGGGGGACCCGGTAGGGAAACCGCAGGAGGGAGGAACCGAGGCAATAGGGCAAGGAGAAACCTTACCAAAAGCCATACCTTCCCCTCTAGCCGGATTGACTGAAGTAGAACCGCCCTCTCTAACCGGGTCCAGCTGCGCCGGCGGGGCTGGGTCGTTGGCAAGGCCCAGTTGGTCAGTCGAGCTTCCCGACTGGTGAACCGAAGCAGAGGAGGAGCCCGGAGAAGAGGGTCAGAGACCCGGATGGTGAGCTCAAAGAAGTAATCTCCAACCCGAATGGACAAAGCCGCTGGGATGGCCGACGGGTTGATCGAGCGGAAGGAGACTACCATGGCCTGAAGATTGCACGAAGAAGCCATCGGGTTCTCGATCTCCATCAATTCCCCGTAGGGTGCAAGCGCCGATCTCATTGTCGACTCATTCCAGCAGTGCAAGGGAACCCCCGAGATGAACAGTCGGACCACCGAGAAAGCGCAAGCTCCTCGAGCTCGGTGAGACGGCGACCAGGCTCGGAACTCCAGCGACAGAGAGCCCACTGAGGAGGAAACTCTGCTCAACATAGAATGCCTCGCATAGGGTGTCGGGAATTCCACCAGAAATTCAACGAACCCCAGCTGCCAAGAAGGAAAGGCCCAATCCGACTGCCAGTGGCTCTTCAGGGCTGCCGAAAGCTCCGCAGCCGACGTAGAACCCTGCTTGACGATAACCAGGGCGCAAGACTCCATCTTCTGCATCACCTCTCTCGATTCCGCAGAGGGGGAAATGGTGACAAAAGGGTGCGGGAAGGATCTGGGAGGGGAAGGAGGGTGGAAGGCTGGCTGGTTGTGCTCAGAGGTGGTCAGAATCACCCGCAACGGGCAACGGTTGGACGAGTGACCAATGCTTCGGCAGATCCAACACACCATTGCGTTTCGGTAGGAGGAGATCAGGTGTCCCTTCTCCCCACAGCGAAAGCAGGATCCCTTCTGGAAGGGGCAGGGAACCCTAGAAGAGCTCGAAGGACGAAGAACCGGGAGGGGCGGCCGAGGTGGAAGCGGAAGGAGAGGAGGCGGAGGAGGAGGAGCGGTGCGGGAAAGAGAAGGAAGGGCTGGTCCTCGTCCCCCAGCGATATCAGCCCAGGATCTCGGTTCCCGATTCGGTCGCAGAGGATCTTCGAGAAAACCCTTCGCCTGCTGTTGAGATACGCCGGCAGGATCCATATCTGCATGATGGGAGGCCTGGCCAGGGAACGATGCAACTTCCCGAGGCGAAGAGACGGATTGGTGGGCCCCATTGATCGCTCGGCTTCGCCAACGTCCGTTCTGAACCCTAGGGTTTAGGACCGGATGACGCACGAAAGATCTTCCCGAAGGCAGAGCCGCCGAATCCCTTCGCCAGTACCCGTTCAGGACACGGGGATTGAGCGAGGGGTTCTGATGACGGCGCCTGGTACGAGGGTGCCAGACGTCAGGCGGCGGAGAGCCACCATGACGCCCGCGGGATCGCTCTCGGAGTCGCTCTCCGTACCCTCTCATCCTTTCAAAATCTTTTCTAAGGTTGTTGGAATTTTCATTTTTCGTATAGCCGCAAGTTATTGTCACTTATTCCATTATGGGTCAGATTCCCTAATTTACCGGATAGGCTTTGGTCTTTTGACGCCTTGAGCAGGATGGGGAGTGTTCTAGGTACTCCTATAGGGATGGACACCCCTACAGCCGCTGCAGTTGTGCACAAAGCTGTTGGAAGGATGAAATATGCCCGGATTTGTGTGGAGGTTAATGTGGAGGAGCCTCTGCGTGATGAAGTGGAGGCTCGGTCTGCTGCGGGCATCCTCCTCTCTATGCAAAAAGTCGAATATGATTGGAAGTCGACTCGTTGTCGAGCTTGCCAATCGTTTGATCATAACGAGGATGCTTGTTTGGTTCATCCCAAGATTGCCTCCGAGTGGAAAAAGCAAGGGCTTCCAGCCATGCAATATCGGAAGCATTGGGTGCCAAAGGGGATTACTGTTCGGCAGTGTGAGGCAGGGGCAAATTCTGAAATTCCGTCAGTTTCCTTGCATGATCCATTGAACACTAATCCATGGATTAGTGTGGGTTCTAAGCGAAAAGACAAGGGTCCAGCGTTACCCAATGATGCTAGGAGGGGGACTGGATCTCGGTTTGATGTGTTGGGGACTAGGGCAGATGTTGGAGAGACCCAGCCCAAAGAGATGTTGGCACTGCTGTTGCTGTTGCAGCAATTGCTAGAAATGCTGTAGATGTTGCTGATGCATTAACTGATGCTGTAACACCATATGTTGCTGATGCAGAAACTGATGTTACACTGTCTAAGGTTGCTGTTATGCAAGTAGAGGCTGCTGCTGTAACACCATATGTTGCTGATGCAGTTTCTGATGTTACAATGCCCAAGGATGCTGCTGCTGAGACTGATGCTGATGCAGTGCCTGATGCTGTAACACCATATATTGCTGATGCAGTACCTGATGTTACACTGCCTAAGGATGCTGTTACACAAGTAGATGCTGCTGCTGAACGTCAAGAGGCAAATATTTCGCAAGTAGAGGCTGCTGCTGAAAGACCAGATGCTGCACTGCCAGAGCTTGATGTTACGCAAGTTGAGGCTGATACTGAGCGGCAAAAGCTAACTGTTACGCAAGCAGAAAGTATAGCTAGCAAGGGGGGAGGGGTTTCGATTGTCCTCACTCTCGCTAGTGGGAGTGGGGTTTCTGCTGGCGGTACTAAATTTACTAGTCGACGGAGCCATCGAGATGGAAGCCCCAGCCTTTCAATTCCTGCTATTCAACGAGCTCATCGAAAGAATTTGGCTCGGAAGGTAGTGGGATTATCGGATGATACGGCGGCAGCTGTTCTGCAGGATTTTGGTGGTGAATATGGGGAGGATACAGATCGAGCGGAGGAAGCAGGTGATGCTCATCCCCTGGTGCCCCCCCATCTTGCCAATCGGTCCTCTTTTCTTACCATGCCGAATCCAGCGATTGCGTCCCGAGCTAAAGATTCTTGACCGAAGGGACAATCTGATAGGGTTACGAGGAGTACGGGGGCTAGCTAATGCGTTCAAATATCTGATGCTCTTGCTCTCGGGTGATTGGTCTACTTTTTTCTTAGACTTGAGTGTTGTGTATTTCCTCTAGTCCGGGGGCTACCATGTCGGTCTGCTCACCGTGCGATGAGGTAGGGTACTCTTGTAGCTGTGGCCTTTTGGTCGTGGGGTCTGCTTGCTCATTTAGAGACAAGCCGTGTCCTGTATTTGTCTTTATTTATCAGTAATAGATTAGTTTTTACCCTTCAAAAAAAAAAAAGGAGTTCGACTCCTAATGGACCTTTACATCCTGCTTTGGAGGCAAGCATGGAACTCATGAAAATATGGAACTTGTAATATTCAAGTCACAAACTAAATCACTTTTTACAACATTTTTACCTGCTTGATTGTGATTTTCACTATATGTGACCTCCAGTATGTAGAGTGATGATACACATTTCATGTGCATAAATGTCTGCCAGCTGTACACACACATTTTTCATGTGTATGTGAACTAAAAAATTACATTCTAAGTTAAAGTTGCTGATCTTGTAAGAAGTAATTAATGTGCATCTGAAAGATTTTGTTTGTTGGGATTTTATCATATTTTTCTATTAATTGTTTTTCTGTTTTTTCCTGTTACTTTGAAGATATTAAAAGCATGGAAGCAGAGGTACAAGCTTTGGAAGAGCTCTCAAAGCAGTTATTCCTCGAGATCTATGAACTTCGTCAAGCTAAGGTATATTCATTAAATTTAATGCAGCTATCTGCTTTTATTTATTCCTTTCTAACTACTCTATGATCACCAATTATTCGCTTTGATTGAACTTTCATTTTGGAAGGATTTAAGCTTGGTTTCAAATAGAGTTTCAAGCAGTGGTTTATATCAAAGGATACTAATAATCTGACAGGCTACTGATTTAAGCCTCGAATAACCCCTAGAGAATAAGAGGGGAAAAAGGAGAAACATAAAGTAACTGAAGGAACATAAGATCACTGAATCATAAAATTTAATAAGAACACAATTATAGGGAATATAAAGTGAACTCTTTTGTAGTGATTATATTGGATCCATGTCTATAAGTCTGCTTAGTGACTAGTTTGAAGCAAAAAGTTCACTGGTTGCCTTCTCTTGCATTAGTTGGTGGTGGTACCAACCTTCAAATTTTCAATGACTTCCAGGTTGTATGCCTTTCCTGCCTTGGGCTCCCACCTATCATGGTATTTAATATCGCAAGGCTTATTACTCAAGCACATGGTATATCAAATTGAGGAAAAAGCATAAAACAATGTGTTGAAGTGGAAGAGTTTCATTTGACTAATTTTAAGAAGTAATTCCTGAATGTGCAAATTGAGGCTCCAAACATGAAACATATCAGAAAATCTAAAACATTTTACATGGTGACTATACTTGGAATTGTCATTCTCTTTTTCGTGGATGAGATGCTACTTAAGATTGTTCACATGCCTTTTTACTGAAAACAAGGAGATTTGCTGTTCTAATCTTCCACTGGCAAGATGAGGAGTGCCTATTGTTATTGCTGTTGTTTTTTTAATTGACAGTACAACTTCCAAAACTAATTGTTTTGGAAGGTAACCTAAATTTCGAACATCCATCCATTGAAAAATATATTAAAATCATCCAGACAATTACATTAACCAGCACCTAACTTGAAGCAGCATACCTTAAACATATTTTTATCCCTCTTTATGCTCAAACTATGCATGTGGGTCTTTTTCGTCCTTGCCACCACCCTCCACAGTGGTCCTCGTCACACACAGGATGTAATGTTGTGAATATTGCACTATCTAACCCGGGGTTAGATTGGCTCTATTAGCATTTTTTCCCACCAAGTTAACTGCTGCTATCACTTTTATCGATGCTTCTGCTAGTAATGGCTCAATAAAAGTGGCCTTAGAATCTTGGATACCTGGTAATTTTGTGGTTTAAATATGTCTCTTAATCATTTCTGCAAACACTCTGCATGCAATTGCTTAGACAATCCATGTGTTCCTACTGCATGAATGGCAGCTGCCTGCTCCAGTATTTATTATTGACTGAAACATCGTTCTTGAAAGTATGTTGCTTTGTTCTCATTTCCAAGTTCTGAGAGAGTATGCTTAGTAATATTTTAGTCCAATGTTACACTGACTGGCCATGCTGAACAGAACTGTCAATTTATTATCATTGTAATTGGTATCCTTATGCTGAGGAAATCACTTTAAACATACACTGTGTATTTTGGAATTGGTATCTGTATGTGTGGTGTCATTTTTAATTCTCATGTATTTCCTTCTTACTATCATTTCCTATCAACTGCCTTTATATCGCCTAACCATAATTGTATGAACACTATATGTAAAGCTCTCAACATTTTCATACGAAATTTTATCTATTTTCCCATTCTTTCTAATTCAAATTCAAAATAATGCTTGTATAGATCTTCACTTCTGTTGTACATAGATTATTTTCTTTTTTGGCCTTCGCTACAATTTATTCTTGGTTATTGAAACCTGTCTGATAATTATTGCATGTATAACTTTCTAATGCTTTGGCAGATCTGTATTATCGTTTTATGTACATTTTCAGGAAGCTGCTGCATATTCTCGGACATGGAGAGGGCACCTGCAAAATTTATTAGGCTATGCTTTGTCAGTATATTGTGTATACAAAATGTTAAAGGTATCATCTGTTGATTTGCATATTGATCTGTTTTATTGGGGGTCCAAATTTTTCTAGAATTTTTTTTTTCCTCTTCCAGCACTTTTGTTCAAAATATTTTTTTGATGATTCATTTCTTACTGCTTAATAAGGTCTAGCAGAACTCAATTCAAAAGCATGCATAATTGTAAACGTAGACATAAGTGTAAACAACTAGCATGGTCCCTTTATTCTCGGCCAGTTTTCCTGATACTACTTTTAGTTAACAGTTAATACCCTATACCATGTTCTCCAAAATGAAAAAGGTGTTTTCCAATTCACTACAAGAGCACTATATCGTATTTTTGTTAATTTAATTTTAAACTGGAATATTTTATTATGATCCTAGCTTAGTTTTAGATCTAGTATAGGAAGCTTACTTGGACTAGAATTTAACTTATAAGCTACTAATTTATCTGTTTTGGCTGTTATATTGATCTGTGCACTCTGGATACTCAGTAACAAAGAGATACAATATGACATGACTAAATTTTGTATGAAATTGACAATATTGACTTGTTTGTTGCCTTTTTTATATATAATATAAGCTTTGGTACACATTGTACGTTCCAATATACTTTATGGTGTGTTTGGGAGCAGGAAAGGGGTGAATTGACTGGATTCCCTTACGGAGGATTCCAAATCTCCAGAATGGATGGGTCTTTTCTCATGTTTGGGAGTTGGGAAAGAGGAAAGCGAGGATTTTGATGTGATAAATTAAGCCTTTTGCCCATAGGGAGATTTGGACTACCTCCTCTCACCGGGGGAAGCAAATCCCTCTTCCCGCCATTTACCCCGTTGGTGCTGAGGTGACATCGTCCTTTAGGTGAATCATGGGGTAGCCAAACAAGGTGTTTTGAATCCCCGTTATTCCCCCATGGGTTGCATCCCCATTTTCCCGGTTCCCAAACAAACCATTACAATTTTAAGTATAATTTGTTTTATAGTTTATTATATCCATTACTCCTATGAATTTTTTAATTCAAAGTTGATTTTAGGAACATAGTCCATGGATTCATAGGTTACAATCTAGGAAGCATGGACACTTCCCCAGGCCTCCCGTACCCGTGTCGGACACCGACACTCGCCGGACACGCACCGGACACGCATGTGCCGTGTCCTACGTGCTTCCGAGAGCCGGACACGGTCGAATACTCCTCGGACACTCGCCGGACACTCCTCGGACACTCGGGACACTGCGGGTTGAAGGACTGTTCGATATAGGGTCAGATTATAAGCTGTGGTGATTCAGTTTTGAGCCTTTTGGTTTCAACCTATCTGATCCTCTAAGATTATAACCTCAGAGAATCAGATAGGTTGAAGCCAAAACTGAATCGCAGTCGTTCTTTTGCATGACATTTGGGCCTGAGTGTGATTCACTTGTCAGGATGGTTATGATGGACGGTTACGATTCATGTTTGGCTTTAACTTATCTTATCCTCTGAGGTTTCAGATAGGTTGAAGTCAAAACTAAAACACAACCGTTATTTTCGATACCACTGTCTGCGATCACCGATCGGGCTGGATGTAACTAACGATAGCGATTTAGTATGCATTAAATTTTTATTTTAGTTGTTTTCTATGAGGTTTTTTCGGTTATTGAAATATATATGAATTGCAAACATACATAAAATATAAATTTAAAAATATAAATTTATTTTGCCGTGTCCCCGCCGTACCCGTGTCCTTTTTTAGGATTTGCCGTGTCGGCGAACCCGTGTCGTGTCGTACCCGTGTCCCCGTACCAGTGTCAGTGCTTCTTAGGTTACAATTTTCTTGGGAAATCCAATCATCTTTGGCCCATTGATGCAAGAAAGGAATTGGTGGGTTTAGGAATTGGGACAACATCAGAATTGGGAAAGCTAAGTTCAGATCTGAAATTGATCTGATGCATGAGCATCATTAGTGTATTCCAAGAGCCCAAAAGCTAGCTAACTCTGTCATATGATGGCCGATTAGGGTCTTCAATCATCTACTACTTTCTTGTTACAGGATAATTTCCTATTCAAAGGAGTACAACTTTAAATTTCAGTCTTCTTTGAAGTCCCCACTTCTTAAGTACATGGTGGAGATCTTGGTGTATACTTTGGAAGAGAAGCATTGGATATAGTGAGTGAGCGTTATTATTGGGTACATATGGCAAGGGAGGTCGACAAAATGGTGAAAAGGAGTAACATATGTTAGTTTGCTAATGACGGAACTCAGAATACAAGATTATACACACCACTTCTTGCACCAGATTATCTCTGGCTTTACATCAACATGGACTTTTTTTTAGGATTGTCAGAAACTACAGAAGGATACAATTCTAATTTTGTTGCTGTAGGAATGTTCTCTAACGTCTCACTTTATTGCATGTGCAAAGATAGCATATGCTTTTCATATATCACAAATATTCTTCAAAAAGATTGTGCGTTGGTATGGAGACCAAGATTTTAAGACATGGTTACTTTTGCGTAATCTACTTATTGGCACGAAGTTGTACTACTCGATTGCTTATTATTTTCAAACCGCTGGGGGTTAATAAAAATTTAATGAGATGCATTCTAGACTACCATATCAACTCATGGGATACAATACTACCACATGTAGAGTTTGCTTATATTAATTTTGTTAAGCGTTCTATCCCCCATTTGAAGTGGCACATGGACACACCTCAGAATATTGATCTTGTTCCATAGCCTCTTGATTTAATAATAAGTTAAGATACAGATGCTTATGCAAGCCATATCCAAATAATTCATCTAGACGTGCATAGAGCTACACAATCCAGTAAAGAGAAGTTCAAGTTGTTGTAGATGAGCACAAGAAGGTAAATGAATTTTCTGAAGGTGATTCAATGTGTTTTATTTACGCAAGGATTGTTATCCCTGAGGCACTTATCAAAAGATGAAGTCAAAGAAATTTAGATCTTGCAAGATCTTGAATAAAATCGGAAGTAATACCAATCTGATTGTATCTTCCCAACGGTCTGAATACCAAACTAGTTTTTATGTTGTAGGTCTATATGACTACCTCGGTTTTGACGATATCTTAGAAGATGGTGATAAGGTGGATCATGCTAAACAAACTCCTCGCATAGTCATATACAGATTATCAAAGATTTATGATTTGCACGAGATGCAATCATGTCGTGGACATATTATTGAAGATTTCCAATCTCTGGTAAGAACCATAGTGAAAGCATGTGGATAATGGAGTAGTTGAAGAAAATTGATCCTGTTCGACATGAGCAGTTCTTGGGAACCACATTTGAGTCAAGTATTTCCCACCCGTGGAAATTGATGGAGGAGCATTATCAGTGTATTCTAAGTACACAAAATTTTTGAAATCAATCATATGTTGGTCTGCGTGTGTTTTTTCTCATTTGCTACTTTGTTGTTAACTTGTGATTAGTTCTTGGTTTTGTTGTAATTTTAGGCATTTTGAGTTTTTTTTTCCTCCGATTTTACCGTAAGTTGGGACTTTGTTTTAATTTAGAAATGGTTGAGCTTTCAAGATTTTATTGGAAAACCTGTGCCGACAATAGGCAAACTTTGAACTTTGCCTCTTTCATAGATTTTAGGGAACTGATCCCTTAATTTTAGGAGGCTAACAACCTCCGTAAAGGAAAAGACGAGAATCCCGTTTTCAGAAGAGTTTGTTAGGAGTCACGCTCTTTCCCTGAAGAAAGAGGGTCGCAAGTCCTGGGTGGGGAAGGGGCCAGTTCACTTTCTGTTAGCCTCACATCAACCCTATTACAACTTGGTTAGTTAGAGGAATGTTTCTCTCTCCAACATAGATTGTCTTTGGATTTTTAATGTCTTTTTCATTATTTTCTGCTGGAAATCTGTAGCTTAGAAGTTTTGAAATTCTATCGAAAAAACACAGAAACTCGGAAAATAAATGCTTGTGGTGATTAGGATCTTAAGGTATTCCTAGTTAAATTTTTTCGAGTTAGAGTCCTTGATGTGTTGTAGGCCACATTAGTTGAGCCTATATAGGGAATGGACCTCTATCCTTTGTAACACAATATTTGGGAATTAATTTCATATTTCACTCTTTGTACAATTTTTCCTTGAGAGGCCCAGTATTAGCTTTCTAGTCCTCTTCTATGCTTGTCATATGTTATTATTGATTGTAGGTGTTAAATACTCAAGTTCCTGGATGGTTTTTCCGTCAAAATTACACTAGAAAAATGGTCAAATTTGAATAAAAGTTGACTGATAAACAGTGTGATGCTTAACATGTTAGAAAAACCTTATGAGTAGATTAACGACAGCCAATCCGATGAGTTTTGCATGAAAAGAATATGGATCTAATTTAAACTTACCAGTGGGCATTGCTAACGTGCGCGGAAGCACTAAGAATTGTTTCTGCTCCTTCCCTCTTTTCCTTAAGAGAGGGTATAGGTTAGGATATTCTCTTTATCATTGAGGAGGAGCTGGGACCACCCTCTTCTTTGGATATTTCCTTCAGATAGTCTCTTGCCATCACCAAAAAACCAGTCCGATGCACAGGTTACCTGCTCTACTTTATGGTTGGATATATAAGATGCATATGAAGTCTCGTTGATCAACCTTCATTTCAAGGGTGTATGCAAACTGTATGTTTGATGCATCAAGCACCTTTTATTTGCTTTCTTTGAATTAGTTATCTTTGCTAACTCACGTTCCTACCTAACAAGCCGTGAGTTAAAGGATCGTTGCACAGACTGTATAAGGTTGCAGATTAGTTATTATCTATGAATGCAGCCGAGAAAACAGGATCCACTTGTTGGTTATGGTTATGGTATTAGCTAACATTTTACTCTTTGGAACTTTGGAGATCCCTTACGTGGCGATTTATCTATTAGTTGCCTTCTTCTTTCTCTGTTTATTGCCGGTAACTTGTTTTATGGTGGTCTATTATAGTTCTTCGTTCTATTTTTTTTGTAATTATTCTCTTGATTCTTTTTGCAGTCTTTACAGAGTGTGGTCTTCAAAGAGGTACTGTTTTTGTTTTTGTATCTTGAACTGAATTCTTATACTTTTTTTGTAATATAACCTGAAATTTCCTTGTAACAATTTCCATTTTACTCAAGCTATTATTTAAGCTCTATGTTAACAACTTATAGTTGTTTATATATCATGGGGGCAATAATACTCTATTTTTTTCATTGTTTGATAGGCTGGTTCTGTTGATCCAGTGACGATGACAATCAGTATATTCTTCCAGTTCTTTGACATTGGCATTAATGCTGCACTTCTATCTCAGGTTCTTCTCCTAATTATTCAAACACACATTCTAGGAAACTTTGTTTGGAAATACATAGTTTTATTTTCTAATTGAGTTTATTTCTAGTACGCCTCACAATCCAATCTCTTTTATCTGCTGATCACTAATATATTTTAATGATTCTTGAAGAATACACACCCATCCGATTATAGTGGTCCAGCTGTATTGTTGTAAATCGAACAATTAATAAATAATTGAGCCAGTGGTTGGTGTAAAATCCAATCATTTGCGAACAATTTTCTTTTCAAGATAAAAGTACACCTCACCATCTTTTATTTTTGCCTCACTATTGCATATGATGCACTTATGATAGATTTAAATCGAGAACTCATTGAGCTGATTTTTTCCTCATTATTTCAAATGTTAGTGATTTTATTGCCTTCTTTTCATCACTTGCAAGTTTGTTTGTTATATTCAGCTTTAGAAAAGCTTTAGCATCACAGATTCACAGTAACATCAAACCCAATGTTTGATTTTAAGAAGCAAAAATATGTACAATTATATCTGCTACGTGGTCTTGCATGGATCCATATAGTGTGCTTCGTTTTAAGTTGAGTGGTTTAACATATTTGATTTTTATATTTTTTCTGTGCAGTATATATCTCTACTATTCATCGGCATGCTGATTGTCATATCTGTTCGAGGCTTCCTATCAAATCTCATGAAGGTTATATATTTTTTTTCTCTTTCATTCTATTCTCTGCCCTCTCTTATATGTAAATGTTAACAACTGTCATGATGTTTCTAGAAGACCTAGTCTTTCTATTTTTTAAATGAAATCTCCTAACTCATTAGTATCTATCATGCAATGAATTCCTTGAGTTTGAGTTCATTAATGTTTGGATTCTCACCTGGAATCGAATGTAAAATATGACACCTTATGAGATGCGGATGTGACACTTTACCCTAACTTACGTATGTCGACACAATAGGACACCATACATTGGTACCTCATCAATGCTGATTTTTAATCGTCATTTTTCTTTATGTTGCTCTAAAAAAGAGCTTCACCAATTTCTCTCAACTTGTCACATACAACCTACTTTTGATACCATATAACTTATCCGGTTACTATGGCCTCTCAAATACAAAACCAGTGAGAGAAGAAATCACTTCAATCCTGTCAACTCTAATATGTAGTAAAAACGAGAAAAGTGGGATTGGATTTATCTTTTTATTTTGGTTGCCGAGTGGGACTAGAATTTTTGATAGTAGCGGTTAGTAAACCTATAGATTTGTAGAAATTATCTCAGTAAGTTTCGTGCCATGTAGTGCCATCCCTCGTTGAAGTCAGATCCCCCCTACTAGTAAAGGACCAGTTTTACTAAAAGAAGTAAAGTACTAAAACATCTAGTATTCTCCATAGGTAGATGACATTGTGTGCTTTGGTTTGCCTTATGGAGCGTTTGCAAAATCCTTTTTGGATTGATAGACATGACCTAATCAAATGTTATTATAAATTGTAAATTTTGGTTTGATTGAGGGTTTTGGGCCAACAAACGAGCCCAAAACAGGTTGAAAAGATTGGTTTATGGTATTTTGTTTGATCACCATGTCATCGTGGTCCCGAGTCGGTCAACTTGGCACACAAAATAGCGAAATGTCTAACAGATCAAACGATGCTTCCAGAGCCCATTGCAGGCCTGCTTGAAATACATCGATCCTTCTGGATTAGAGTTCCCCTATTGGAGGGGTTCAACTTCTATTGAACCAAAAGTGAAGGTGGGAAATCTCTCGTCCCCCCTCTCTTTGTTGTACCACTTTAACCGGCTTGGCAATGGGCCTTTGCTTCCTATTGAAAGGATTCAAACCTACCCCACTGAGTCATTGTGACCTTCCATTCCATGATGTCGTCCTAAGTTGAATGTTTCCCTTGCTCATTCGTAAATCATCCATTAGCTCGTAACAAAGAGGTGTGGCCTTGGTCTTCATATTGGTAGAAGCCTCCAACAACTTGAGACACTCTACATTAGTAATAGAATGCATTTATATGTCCGGTAGTAGACCAGGTTGTAATATTTCCTCTCTGATCTTCTTGAAAATCCTAAAGGGACCATATCAAATAGCTTTTAGCTTCTTATCCTCACCCTTCAACCATTCACTACCCAGGTGTATCTATATAGCTCACCCTCAAAGAAGTTGAAATTCACTCGATGCTTATCATGCCTATCCTTGCACCTTTGCTGTGATTTGTGCAGTCGCATATCAAGCTCCAAGTGCACTTATCCTATGCTATGTGGAAACCACTGAGCTCATGCCAGCTCTCCATTTACTCTTACTGAACTTGGGCTACCACTGTATGTGTAACTCCAAATTGAAACAACTTTGCGAGAAATAACCTAAACATGCATAAAAAAGGGCAATTTTTTCAGTGTAATCGTGGATAGACCTGTTGTATGCAAATTGGACATAAGGCAAATTTTTTTTTTTGGGAGCAATTCCTTTTCGAGGAGGAGAGGATGGGGTTAAGCCATACCCTAAGCTATTTTATTAATAAAGGTAGCCATCATAAGGCAATGTTGTCAAGTGCGATGTGCGATCACACAACTCTACATGCAATCACATGTATGATTGTGAACCACGTATACCTTTTATGCTTTTTTCTGTTAAATTAGAGAAAAAACCTGAAAAATCTATTTTTTTTTTTTTAAAATGGGAGGCTTGAATGCATATCGGGCTGAAGGGGGGTGAGGAAATAGTTTTTGGGGTTGCACATAAAGTCGTGCGACTACATAATGAGTTGCGAGCCCTTGGAGGTGTGCGATCACGCAGTTTCATGTGCGGTCGCACAATAGAACTTGTGCGACCACAAATAGATTGCGGCCTCACATGATCCGATGTATATGTGCGATAGTCGCACTACCATTTCCATGGTTATGCATCACATATGTGACAACATAAGCGGATATGCGATCACACTTGACAACCTAGATGGTAAATCTCTGGATGCTTAAAATTATAGCCCAAATTTACACCTTTTGTATCCACTTGTATATGCATGGAGGAAAATTCTCCGTTGTCCATCATCGTCAAAATGGTTTTCAAAAGTAATTGTTTAAATTATTATCTCAATATTAATTTCCTCACATATTACATTAACAACCTAGTTGCTTCTTCACTTCGTCTTCTTACATGGAATCAAGCAGACCATCTTCATGAACCGACCAATCACCACTAACATGTAGTACTGTTTGCACTTAGTTTGTGGTGATTACCTAGGAAATCCATTAAAACATGGTCCCATAATCTGTTAGGCATTGGTGTTGGTGTGGATAGACCTAGCTTTTAGTGGAACGGATTTACATGCTACACAATACATAAACTGTCAGGAGGACCTATAGCCCCCCCCCCTCTCTCTCCCAACACACCACACACACCACTTTGTTGTTTGCAATAGTCCAACAAAACCAAAACTTTTTTTCTTGGCCGATATAGTATAACAAGCTATGCCCCCTTTCATCCGATTAGCCTTTTGTCGGGACCCAAGCACTCGATCATCCTCACACTCCCTGAAGCAATGGAATTGAAAGTTATGTGGTTTATACATCCTTTATTTTCTCACGTCGCCGGTCCAAAAATAGTTTTTTGTGGTTTGTGCAACATCCCTAGTCAGTTTCCTTTTTCCCCTTCCGACTGAAATTGCAATCCCAACCTCCAAGCGCTCGCTGAGCTAGGGGTTTCTTTCCTTTCTTTCCCCTTCAACACCGAAATCAAGATCCCCAATCTCAACGCTATGGCACATCATCTCTTTGTCATCCTTGACATGGTCTCCAGTGGCCTTGGTTAGTTGGTCCTCATCGTTAAGGTCCCCTTCTTGCCCTTTTGTGTGGACGCCAATCACGACCTTGCCCTCTCCCGGCCACCCCCTTTGCCACCATGTGCAAGTCCTACTCTTTCAATCTCCTCCACTCCCTATGCCCCAAGTGCGGGTCGTCAGCTTGATCTTACCTTTTTATTATTATTATTTTTTCTTTCGTAGTTCTTTATTTTGCTAACGAGTCCGCTAATTGCAGATAATATTTGGTCCTACTAATTCCCACATTTGTTCGTCCTTTTTGTTTACGTTTCGTGTGATGGACAATGTTGGTAGTGGTTTTTGAAATGTAATGTCCTCTTTTTGCCTTTTGCTTTTATCGTACTGCTCTTATAGTTTGAGAGTACGAAATAGATGATGTTTAATTAAGGAATTCGTTTAAAAATGTTCATAACGACACTAATTACATGTAAACGTTTGTGTTATATTTAAAGATTTATGCCTTATTTGCTGTAAATGTTTTCAAAAACATATGATCGATATCTCTGAGGATTATGATTTTGAAATATAATATGAGATCAAGCTTTTAGGGACAAGTATATAGCAAAGAGAATATTATAGGAACAGGTGCAGAAAATTGTTAAAATTATCAGTCCCCATTCCTTGATAGTGACTTCACATCTTGCCCTCCTAACAAGAAAATCCTTGCTCCGCCCTTGCATATGACCATGATTATTGTGCTACATCTTGTTGCATCATGGCAATATACTTTATGTACGAGTTAAGAAATGTCTTCTCAATGTATCGTGCCTTGCAACCTTGGAAGTGAGCACCTTGTGAATACTCTCTTGTAAGCACAATATACTTTATGAAAATGAGATGGTTATCTATCGAGACTTAAGGAGATGGCCTGCATGTGGAACTCAATGGCGTGTATCTGGACATGTTGATCATGTCTTTATTGGAGATACTGGCACTTGATCCACTTGTCTTCCTCATAATCCATGGAGTAAATTGCATGATCAAATTCTCTTCTTTTTTACCACAACATATCTGAGGCATCATCATTACTCATATATGAAAAAGTAATGTTCTGAGAACTATTGTAACCATATAACGAGAAGTATGTGTCGGATCTAAAGATTGTGACTCTTTCATATATTTAAATTTATGCTTCTACTTCAAAAGATTGTGAAAAGATTATTGTGTTACGGACGATATTAATATCCTTCTCATCCTCTTCGATGGATGACTTATTCTCACCTACTAACAATTTAGACATGTTTGTGAAAGAAAATGAAAGCATGCAAAGTATCACATTTGAGGTATGACCGTGGATATAAATGTGGTATGCTGTCAACCTGCTCTGTCATCCAATAAAGGCATGTATTCAGATCCTTATTAGATCCAACCATCTTCGTTGCTTTGTCCTGCGATGAACCTCAGGAGATTTTGCTAGTTCATTTTTGAATTGTTGGTATTGCTTTGGGGTTTGGAGTATAAACTAGGTGTTCCACTTCAGGAATATCCTAGCTTTGATACCAACCTGATCTGCTGAGAGAGAATGACTCACTTCCTTCAACTTGTAAGTTGCAGCTCTAAAGAAAATTACAAAAAAAGAAAGTAATATTTTTTAAAGGAGGATTTCCTTTTATGGTTTGATTAAACATAGAATTGTGCACAAACAGTTACATGATCTACTTTTTTATTTATGGGTTTTCACCAATCCTCATGGGAGTTATTATTATGCTGCTAGTAAAGAACAATTTTTTCTAAATAAACCGAGTACAAAAGAGCCCAGGATTTGCCGTGCAACTAGATAAACATGGAGCTTTCGCAAATTCCTTCCAGATGAGTACTTCAATCACATCAATTTTTATAAATACTAAATTATAGTTTGATTAAGGGTGTCAAGCCGAAAAGCAAGCCAAACGGCTTGAAACATTTCCTGTTGGAACTCTACTCGATAACCATTCCGTATTTCTTGTTGAGCTGGTTATTTTGGCACTTGTAACCCAAAAAGAACATTTGTGAGAAAAATTTATACCCTCTGGAAGTTTGACAACATTATTGAAGATGCTACGGGTCAAACAAGATTCTCGAAAATCAAGCCGACTTGGCTGGAAACTCGGACTAGTCACTACTCAGGCTGTGACTCAGTCTGACTCGGGATGACTCAGTCCGAATCGAGAACTACTCGGGCTATTTACTATTTTGAGATTTGAAAACACACACACACACACAGACACACACACACACACACACACACACACACACACACACATATATATATATATATATATATATATATATATATATATATATATATATATATATATATATATATATATTACAGTGATCTGCGAGCTGCGGGTGGAGAAAATGAGCTGCGCTCATTTTGATCCCCCTAGGAGTTTTGGAATTTGATGAAATTTGGTGAGGGTGTTGTCTAGGGTAAGATGATCATCCTCACCAATTTTTATCAAATTCCAAAACTTCTAGAGTCATCAAATGATAGAAGAAGCTTTATCTACTGTCCGCAGTCACCGTTAATTTTGCTTCTACCATTTGATGACCCAAGGAGTTTTGGAATTTGATGAGAATTGGTGAGGATGATCTTCTTACCCTAGACAACACCCTCACCAAATTTCATCAAATCCCAAAACTCCTAGGGGGATCAAAATGAGTGCAGCTCATTTTCTCTACCCGCAGCTCATAGCTCGTTGTAACATTCCTCTCTCTCTCTCTCTCTCTCTCTCTCTATATATATATATATATATATATATATATATATATATATATATATATATATATATATATATATATATATATATATAGGGGAGGGATACTTTTACTCATGTAGTTACCTATGATTCGGGCCGTCCATTAGATCCTCCCGACGTACGGTTCGGATTAGATGGGGAGTTAAAGCAATGGTGTCCGTATTAAATGCGGGCTTTTAATATGGACTTTTAATATGGGCATTTAATGCGGACACCATTGCTTTAACTCCCCATCTAATCCGAACCGTACGTCGGGATCTAATGAACAGCCCGGATCATAGGTAACTATATGAGTAAGAGGCCATGAGTAAGAGTATCCCTCCCCATATATATGGGGGCTGCTATGCTGCGGCATGCGGTGCGTGCGGCATCGCACCGCAGCCGTGTGATGCACGCGCTGCGTGCATGCGATGCACGCAGCAGTGCATCACACGGCTGCGGTGCGATGCCGCACGCACCGCATGCCGCATTCAAGCATTTCTATATATATATATATATATATATATATATATATATATATATATATATATATATATATATATATATATATATATATATATCGAGTCGCCCGATTCGAATTTCTAGTCGAGTCTTCGAATTACTCGATTCAGTGGACTTCTGAGTCGAGTCCAAGTTTCAGGTTTTTGAACACCGATTCAAATTATTCACAGACTCTTTGATAATTCAAGAAATTTGCGACCAAAAAATTTCTCTACTTATCCATGTAAGTTCACTGTATATGTATGAAGCATCTATATATTTTTAAAACAATTTCTTTTGTTGTTCTTGTTATTATTATATGGTTCCCGACCCCCATTAAATGGATTATTTGGTTGTTACTTTTCATTTTCTATGATTCCTTGTAATTCAAGTACTTCAACGAAATTTTTGCATGTTTTTTTTTTTGGATTTGTCTCTCTAGCTGAATTGTGCCCTAATGCTGAGCCTCTTACTATACAACAAGCTATGCAAATTTTAATGGGCAACATGTTGCCCATTGTAAGTAATAAAAGATTTAAGATAGCATTTGAATTTCGAGTCTAAGTGTAAGAAGAAAATAAATGTTGCGTGGTTTTTTATTGTTCAAATGTGATGACTTACCTTCTATCATTGTCTGCATGCAGTTCTTCTTTGCAGTTTCTCGTGTTGGGAGTGGTTCATCTACTAATGTTGTCCTTTTCCTGTCTGAGATTATGGGAATGTATTTCGTATCAACTATTCTATTGATAAGAAAAAGTCTAGCAACCGAATACAGGTATGTTCTACATTAGTAAGATACCCATATAAGTGCTTGGCTATGTGAATTCACTTGTTTTTTGTTCTGTTTTTCTTGCACTTACTGATTGATCTTTGGATGGTAGGGAATTGCTATTAGATGGAGATGCTCTGTCCATTACAATTGTTTTTTGTTGCCTTGCTAAATTTAAACTTCCCATGTTCATGAAGGTGAATCTTGCTTGTATGTGTATGTACCTTAAAAAACGGATGCAACACTGGCCTACCAATCAGCAAAAATTGAATCGAATGAAGGTGGCCTAAAAGAAGGCATAAGTAGGCCATATACCTAAATAGTTGGGCCCGAGATAAATTTACATCGGGGTTAGATGTGGACTTTGAAAATAAGCTGTACATAAAATACAATCATTCAAAATTTATTTCAAATGATCTATGTTATATTCGAGCTGATTATGGCCTGAACTATACCCAAGACTAGCCAAATCATGTACGGGGTGGGTTTGAGCCTATTGTATGTTCGCTTATTCAATTTGGGTAGGGCCTAATCTGGTATTATGTTGGGGGCAAAGAAGAGTTTTCTTGTGGTTGGCCCAGCCTGGCCCATTTGTACCCATATCTAGAATAAATAAACTGGGAACAAAAGGTTCCATTCTTATACTCCTGCATAACATGCACTTAAAGATCATGTGAGTATGGTGATGAAAGTAAATGGATAATTATTTGAGAATTAAAGTTAATAATCATCTTTTGTAACGAGAAAATACAAGGAAAGGCGCACTTATCCCTAACCATAACCATCATAAGCTCTATCGTATTGGTTGGCTGCTATGAATCTTTGTTGCATGTTAGTATAACGAGCTACATCATCCTCAGATCTCGAAACATTTCTTACAAGCTCCATCGAGGTTATCTTAGCTCCTTCCCTTGTTTTTCCTGCTCTTAAATAGAGCCTCTTTCTCAGGTGTTCCTCTTCTAGTCTTTTTACAGATGGTTATATTTTCAATAAGTTCCTGATTTTATCTTTTCTTGTTGCATTTCCTATGCTTTCTGATGTGATCCGACTTGGGCCCAAGCCCGTTGGCCCACCCGAAGGCCCATCCTAGTCTGCCAGGGATGAATAAGGCAGGATATCTCTGATGATATCTTTTAGAATCTTTTTTTATTTGAGATCTTTATTTTAGGCAAGTTGTTAGGATACTTATTGGCTTTTAAATTTGTTGTCATTTTTATCTTTTCTTTTAGCCTATTTAAAGGCCCCCATTGTAACCATTGAAAGGGAGATTATGATGAATGAAAATTGATGGCGGATGCCTTCGTTGGCTCATGAATTTGAGTCCCCACCTTGTACCCTGATGGATTTCAGGCCCCCTCTCATCTAAGCTTCTAACCTTTTCTTCTCTGTCGCGGTTCTTACCCCCTCCGCCACTTCACTCTCGGTGATTCCGTATCACTAGTTATCCCTTTACAAGAAAAAAATACAAAAAGAGATTACATCGCCTTCATCAACCGCTCTTGGACAACGCGCGCCTGCATCACGTTGGTATCAGAGCTCCGGGCTTCGTGGCGTTTTCGCACCACGAACGATCTTCACTTCGATCGTCGTCCATCGTCATCGTCGCCGTTCCATCGTCACCATCCTCACCGATTCGGCGTAATCTTCTTCTGGTACGTCGCCCTACAATCCCAACAAAAAAAAAAAAGGAGAAGAGAGATCAGATCTTGAGAAAAAAAAAAAAAGAGAAGAGAGAGAGCATACCTCCTTCATCTGCTACCCACCTCCTTTGCTCGCTCGTGCAACCACCGCAAGCCACCCGCGAACCTTCCTTCTTTGCCCGCCCGCTCGTCCACGGCAGGCCGACCCTTCCTCTCGCTCCACCCGCTGAACCACCACCCTCTGTCCCGTGCTCCCGCGCACCCGCAGCCAAAAAAAAAAAAAAAGGGACCAGATCTGCCATCAGATCTGTATAGCAGCAGAAAAAGGCAAAAAAAAAGAGGAAAGAAAGTGAAGAAAAGGGAAGAAAAGAAAAAAAAAGGAAAGATTGAAGAAAAGGGATGAAAGAAGAAGGAAAGAGGAAACATACCTGTGCTGATTGCTACAGCTGCAGCCGCCCCTTTGTTGCTCCCAGCTGCAGCCGCCGGCCCCTTTGCTCCTTCCCTACCTGCCAACAAACAAACAAAACAAAATAAAAACCCTAATCCGAACCCCCCTTTGCCTCTTTCTATTTTCCCAATTCACCCCCCACCACAACCCTTAGATCCCCATCCAACAGCCCTCAAATCCCCAACCTTTCTAGTTGCTATTTTGCACTTAAGTGCTGAACCCGAGTTGAATTCGGATCCAACCCGTTTACAAAAACAGACCCGTTAAGACCCAACGACTTCAAAACCCCATTTCTTTCTCATTTTTCATCCGATTTGGACGTTCTTGGTACCGAATCGAAGCCCTTTTCGAGCTCTACGCATCTATACCATCCATAGAAATTTTCAGTGAACCAGTAATTACAGATTTCCATATTTACCCCTGGACCACACTTCCACCATTGTGCATGGATGCCAAGATGTAAGGATTGATTCGTTGTCATCAAGGGAACAACTCCGTCTATGAGTATACTTCAGCATTCTATCGGCGCATGATCCGCTATGGTTTTTCAGAGAAAGATTTCTTGGCAGTGGTACACTGGTACTGTACGTTAGAGGACTCCGCTCCGACATAAAGGGCAAGTTTTCAGCTAGATCTTGGAGGGATCTGGACGAAGCCTATGAGATAGCTTGTGAGATTGAATGAGAGCTACAGCAAATGGACTTACCTCTAGCGGCCTCCACAGATGAGTCTCCACCTCCAGCACTTCCAGTAGAGCCTTTCCCACCGACAGAGCTTCCTCCAGTTGTATCTTTGGTAGATCCATCACCTCCAGTACCACCACCAGCCGACGAGCTTCCCCTTCCAGAGGATCTTCTGTCGCTTTCTATGCTACCACCTACTGCGGATTCTTTCGAGATGGTCTCTCTAGCCGAGCTTCAGTATATTGATTTTCTTGGGCTAGACCGACTATTGGCGCCGACAGTGTTTGTTCAGCTCTACCTCCGTTCAGGCGAGCCGATGTTCGAGCTATCGCAGCGGTCTGATATTACGATCCGACTCTGTCGTCTACCCCAGCACTACTTTGACGTATGTTTTTCGATCGACGGCAGTGATACCTTCTCATGGGACCCCGGTGGTGACTTCGGTATAGTGAGACATCATTTGTTGGGCCTCCACCATCAGCTCCTGACGACAGATACCATATCGGCGAAAACCTCGAGTATGATTGCACTTTACCGTATGAACTCGAGGGCGAGTTCTTCGTAGCGGAAGCGAATGATGTGATCCGATTGGGCCCAAGCCCGTTGGCCCACCCGAAGGCCCATACTAGTCTGCCAGGGATGAATAAGGCAGGATATCTCTGATGATATCTTTTAGAATCTTTTTTTATTTGAGATCTTTATTTTAGGTAAGTTGTTAGGATACTTATTGGCTTTTAAATTTGTTGCCATTTTTATCTTTTCTTTTAGCCTATTTAAAGGCCCCCATTGTAACCATTGAAAGGGAGATTATGATGAATGAAAATTGATGGCGGATGCCTTCGTTGGCTCATGGATTTGAGTCCCCACCTTGTACCCTGATGGATTTCAGGCCCCCTCTCATCTAAGCTTCTAACCTTTTCTTCTCTGTCGCGGTTCTTACCCCCTCCGCCACTTCACTCTCGGTGATTCCATATCACTAGTTATCCCTTTACAAGAAAAAATACAAAAAGAGATTACATCGCCTTCATCAACCGCTCTTGGACGACGCGCGCCTGCATCACTTTTCAATGCTTTGCACCATTCTACTTATTAGTTATTACTGTCTTTCTCCATCCTAGTTTTACGATACATCTGCATCATATTCTTACCTTAATAAATTGGGCGCTCTGCACAACACTTTATTCGACAACCGCTGATATGCTATAGGATCCTTGTGTCCATCAACTCCATCCTATTCTTAACCAATTCCAAAATGCCTTAAACATCTCTTGTCCTGTGTAACCTCAGCTTCATAAACATATTTCATGAGTTTGAAACATTTAAATTTAAGTACCTTTTGGCTGTAAGTATTCATTTAGAGTATTTTTATTTGTTAGGATGCGGTGTGCGGTGCGTGCGGTGTATCCGCAGTCGCACGATCGGGGATGAATGCGATACACTTGTCGGGGTGGGGTGCATCGAATGGCTGTGGGGCGACACCGGTGTACACGCCACATTTTATCATTCCTATATATATATATATATATATATATATATATATATATATATATATATATTTGTATGCCCATACATTGAAGGCTTCAATGTATGCTCCTCTATTAACATACATAGAGGTTTCCAAATTTGCTAATTTTTTGTGGAGATGATATCTATGTTGAGATGATCATCCTAAAAAAAAATCAGTAAGTTTTGAAACCTCTAAGCATTTTAAATAAGCTCATGAAATTAACGATTGAAATGGATAGACGATACAACTTCTATCATTTTGATACACCTAGAGGTTTCAAAATTTGCTGATTTTTGGTGAGGTGATCATCTTGCTATAGATAGCGTATCCACCAAAAATCAACAAATTCTGAAACATCTAGGTCCCGGAGGAGGCTTTTAGCCTGAGGATGGACGATTCCGTCCAGGGTTGGTCTTCCCGATCCTTCGCCACCTCCAGCCCACTCATATTGCTAGGGGTTTTGTTCACAAGAGGATCTTGGCCAATGATTTTTTGCATAGCCTTTATTTGATAAAATGAGAATTTGAAACATTCCATTAAAAGCTTCTAGCTGTTACATTCTTAGGCCCGAGAGACTGCAAGCAGTCTTGATTAGTTGGCAGAGGGGGTACCTTCTTGTACTTCAACGGCATGCGTGCGTCGGGGATAGTTAATGAACTGACTGAGGTAGCCTGCTTCAATGAGGTCCTCGATGTGATTTTGCAACGCTCGGCATTGCATACTGCATAGTGGTATGTCTGTGCTCTATGTGGTTGTTACAGTAATGAGATAGGTCTCATGCCCCCCTTTCTGTTGAACGCAATGGCGGTGCCCTACGGAAGTACGACTCTTCCTTGATAATCTCGAAGATTTCGTCAATTGGCATATTCTATACCTTGAAGTCCCGATTTCATGGAGTGTAGGGTGCCTTGTCGCGATCACCCCACTTTTGATGTTTTGTGTTGTGCCGCGTCGACTCGCCCGACTGTTTTTCCACATTTCTTACAGCTGCTAGTCGATTGAAGACGGGCTGCTGGTCACATAAGTCTTTAGTCTTTCGTTTTCGTTCTGCACCTTCAATCGTGATGTATTTCTCCACTCTCTGGAATAGTTCGTTGATCGTTTTGGGCGATCTCTTGATGAGTGAAGCGCTAACTAATTGGTTAGGCCGTACTGAATTCTTGAAGGCCGCTACCACCATGAGGTCTTGACGTCTTGTCCATCAATATTTTCCAAGCTCAGGTATTCAGTCTTAAACCCGTGATTGAATTGCTTCAGTGACTCCTTATGGGTCATGCTCATCCCAAAGAGAGATTCCAAGGTCTTCAGCTCTCGTTAGTTGCTAGTGCAACGATATTGGTTAATGAATCGCGTGCTCAATTCCCTGAAAGAGAAAATAGACGAAGGTTAAGTTTGTGGAATCATTCGAGTGGTGTTCCCGATAAGCTATTATCGAAAGTACAACAAAAGATATGATCTTCATGGGGGACCAGGTCGTCCCGAAAAGCAAGCATGTGATCAACTAGCCCTTAGTCCTCTCAAACTTTGGTAGGCAGGGCGGAGTCCAGCCTCGCAGGAAGGGCATCCTAAGATTCTAAGAAACTCCGCGGCGATTGGCGACCGGTTGGCCCCCCTGATTGCGATCTCCTCCTGGCGATCTGGGACTCGAGCCCCTAAGCGATCTTGTACTTGCTCGGCGTGACCCCCCAGATGGTCTTGAATTAACCAGTTGAGCCGGTCTTGCACATTCCCTATGTAGGTATCCCGTGCTGATCGCATGCTGGCGAGTGGTGAGTGATAATTTTTGCGGGGTCGGTGGTGATGGTCTTCTCCATATGCTCTGACTCGAGACTTGGTTGAGCCGGATCCCGAGTGGTGACAATGCGAAACAGCGGTCCGACCTATGCAAGACCCCAGTCGAGTCCAGAGTCTCCAGACACTCGACTGGTCGGGAGTTTCTTGACAGTTCTGGTTCTGTCTAGCCGGTAGTGAAGTGCGGGTAGACTGGGCTGAATATGCTTAGTGTTGACCCCCCTGCTCGTCTTGGCGGGTTGGTTGTCGTAGCTCCTCGACCAACCTGTTTTGCTGAACATACGGTGCGTGGGGCCGTTGTCCGGACCATTGGTAACTGAGTCGTCTTGGGCCTCAATGGGTGCAACTTGGATGATGTTACGAAGTTCATCATAGTCGCATTGAATCATTTGTAATTGAGCCATTAATGCTTGTTGTGAAGATATCATTGTCGTAGGAAAGGCCGCAGATAGACCCCCTGTTGGAGTGGCCAGCTTCACCACCGGAACTTGAACCACTTCATTGGCCACAAGTCCCAGGTTGTTCGCAGGTGGATTCGGAAGTTTAACGTTATTGGCCGAGTGGACGGGGTGACTAACGCCATTAATGGCCGAGTTGCTAGTGTTAACCTGCTCTCCAGCGTTGTCTTGAAGCTGGAGTTAGCTCGAGTTGCATATGGTCTGATAGCCCCAGGTTTCACCATGTTGTCGTGAACTGACCGGTCGGCCGTTTCAAGAAATGACTGGTCGGTCATTTCGGGTACTGATGGGTCGACCGTTTTAGAAACTGACTACTCGGTCGTTTCAAGAGCTAAAGTGTCGATCGTTCTAAAAACTAATGGGTCGACCGTTTTCAAAACTGACTGGTCGGTCGTTTCAGGAGCTGACGGGTCAGTTCTAAAAAATTGACCGGTTGCGAATTTCAATATGAAGTCTTACAGACGAAATTCCCTCAGACGGCACCAAGACTGGTTTGAAGCTGTTTAACTGGAAAGTACAATTTCACAATTCAAAGAACAAAATAGACAAGATCAGGTTTATGTGAAAAAACTCATTCTCATCGTCGAAGGGGAAAAAAACCTTATAGTGGGGCGAGAAATGCGCTAACAAGCTAAACGGGTTACAAACTTTTACCTTGATCCGCTTACACCCTAAAAGGACTGGCCTCCTAAATGCCGACCTCTCAACTCTCTCTCAGTCTAGCTCTGCAAACTCCAGGAAGTAATGGGCTGCACCTCCTCTTCCAGAATTCAGCCTCTTTGCTTTGAGGGGGTAGGCCCATTTTATAGTGCCTCGAGGTGATAGCTGGTGTACTCCAAGTGGGGTGAGAATTGATGGTGCGACTCCTTGATCTGTGCAATCGCCCCGCTCGTGGACTACGTGTCACCTTCTAGGCACTTGGTAGCTATGGCTGGAGATATTTCTTGCAATTCTGGTTGATCGAAAATCTCGAGGCGTGGGCTGTCCTCCCTTAACTGTCACCCGACCGAGATTTCTTAGTTTATGATCTTCGGGGCCACTCTCTGCACGAATACCGGAGCTGCCTTGGGGCGAAAAAAGTGGCCCTCTTGTTTATTTGCACCTTGGTCGGTCAACAGTTTCGGTTGGTCGCCTCTCTCTGGTCGACTCCCATAGGTTAACTGGTCGATCGACAGTTCGGCTGGTCGGTCGGTGGATTGTCTGGTCGGTCGAGTCCCACAGGTCGACCGGTCGGACGACAGTTCCGATCGATCGACTCCCTCTGGTCGATCGGCCGAGTATGTCTCTATCAAATGTGTCTCTAGTTTGCTCTTCCTTCTAGTGTGACGGCCGGCCGGTCGGCTTTGCGAGGGGCGTACGATCCTCCTTGGTCGGCCGGTCGAGTGAGATCGCCGGTCGGTCGGCTTTGCGAGGGGCGGACGACCCTCCTTGGTCGACCGGCCAGGTGTGACGGCTGGTTGGTCGGCTTCGCGAGGGGCGGACGTCTCTCCTTGGTCAGTCGGCCGGGCGACTTCGTGAGGGGCGGATGGCCCTCCTTGGTCGGCCCGCTGGGTGTGACGACCGATTGGTCTGCTTCGTGAGGGCGGATGGCTCTCCTTGGTTGCTTGACCGGGTGTTACGGTGGGTCGGTCGGCTTCGCGTAGGGCAGACGTCCCTCATTGGTTGGCTGATCGGGCGTGACGGCTGGTCGGTCGGCTTCGAAAGGGGCGGACGACCCTCCTTGGTCGGTCGGTCTGTCGGCTTCAAGAGGGGTGGTCGGTCGGTTGAAGAAGTGGGGGAGGCGATTGGTCGGTCCTCTGTGATCCCACCCCCTGTTGGTCGACTAGTAGAAGAGGACGATCGGTCAAATATCTCATTCATGCTGATTGGCCGCCTAGTTAATACCGATCAGTTGATTCTTCGTTCAGTTGAGGCCACTCGATTTGGCCAACCGGTCAATATGTTTACTTGGAGCCACTTGATTGTCCGACTAATTAATTCTACATGAACATTCGTTTGCATCAAATCAAATGGGGAAGTCAGAAGTTCCACTCTCTTACATCTGCAATGATGATGGGAGTGGGTGGGCAATGATAATCTCACCCACTCATTTCCAATGACTAACAGACCACATAACTAACAGACCAGTCGTTCACGATCAGGAATACACTTTGTAATTAGTTGTAGCTCGTACCCATGCACAACCTCGCCTTGCAATAATATGGGTTGATTGAATCGCTACCTTGAAGGTCATGTGCCATTGGTGAATTGAACCTAGCTTCTTGTAGCTCGTGCACGATTGATGTATTGCACCTAGAATTGGTCGAGGATCACACCGAAGGCCGACCGTTTTTCTTACCAAAAACCGGCTATGAACCACACCAGAGGTTGGCGGCCTGTACTCTATAGCCTCCACGTGCACTGTTCTGATTTGCTAACCTCCCGATAATATTATGGTACACACAAGATGAGTTAAGGTTAACCTCTTGGGTGATCACATAACTTGGAACTCATAGTTATTGTCATAATTACATGTCCTTAACTTTTTAGATATCCTGTAACACATCAAATAGTTTATTGTCTCTATAAAATGTTTTTTACATGATAGTGATCCAGATTACATATAAAGTGATTTTTATGGTTTGGTATAGTTTTTCATCGTATGTACATCGATCATAGAATGTATTCAATGGGGGTGTTATACTTGAGTGCACTAGCATTTTGCGCCATGTACGTTGTGTTATGGGGTCATATGAAAGCCTCACCTCAAGATACCTAGGGCATCACTTTTGAGGAGGATATGGGTTCACTTCATCATAATACAATTCTTTGTTTGTGGGGTCAAAGACCTCTATACAACTGCAAAGAAGAAAAGAACTAAAACAAAATAAATATTGCATGGACTACTCCCAATTGCTTGGCTCAACCAGTGGATACTGCAAAAATACAACAATCTAAAAATGTAATAAAATTAGAGAAGGTTGAGGAAGATGGCTTATGTATGACAGTTGTCTCCATTTTAGGGACTTAGATTCATTCTTTAAAGGACCAAATATGATATAATTTACTAGAAGAGCATACTTGATGATTGTAAGGTTTAACTATGTACAGGCCAAGGTCCCAAACTTAAGGTGATCCAAATGAGATGTGGACTACCAAGGAGCAGAACTTGATGATGCACATGCCAAATGTGGAGCGAAGCCCTTAACATCAAGTGATGCATGCAAATCTATATTTTTACATGAATATGCATGGTGACATGCTTGATATTGCAATTGTGAAATTCTGGAATTGTGTTTATATGTGCGTGATTGATTGAAATCTGTGTTAAGAATGCATTAATTTAGGGGAAGTTTTTCTATTGGACACTAATGTTTATTTTCACTGTCAATTTTCAAATTTGATAACATACTCTGCTACTAAGTTATTTCTTGTTTTTGGATATGCAAAGACAGGGTGAATCAAAGACTGAATGACTTGGAATGAAACAAAAACCTGAGTCTTAAAGTTGAGCCACCCCCAAACGTGAAGTAAAAACTATTTTTGTACTTATACGGAGCCAACTGAAAAGGTGAAACTTTATGTGTCAGTTAGCAAATTCAGGTTTGAAAATCGAGCACGAGGAGGATCGAGAAATGTGGTCCTTCAATTTTGAATATTTGAACTAAAATGAAGGATTATGTTGAAGTGTTGCATCCGATATGACAAGGAGCAAGTATGGGTACTGATAACAAAAAAAAGGATCTTGGTGTCATAGCTTCAAGCATTTACCCATAAGGTAGATCAAATTCAAATGGTCAAACCATAAACAAACTTTATGTATTTGTTTGTATAGTGGAATCATCATTGATGGTAAAGGCAGAGAGTGCAAGTGCCCCTTTTTTGAGTGAAGCATCCTCGAAGATGACCAAAATAATTCTCAAAATGTCATCATTAGTGAGGCCAACCTCGAAGGTGGAGGTAGAAAGGTTTCAAATCTAGTAAATAGTGCCCGACTGAAAGTGAATTTTGGCTTGTTGTGAGACCAAGTTCATTTATTACTAGTGGTGTAGTTTGGAACCACTTGACTTCAGTTTTATAAGCTATTTTACTGCCATTGGTACAAGAGGGCTTGCGGGAATGGAAAGTATGACAATCATAATATGGAGGAGGGATAAACATTTTTCTGTTCAAACATTAACCAAAAAGGTCTATATAATGACACGTGTCAGGGACTGATGGTGGTTTCATTGTATTGATAAATTCTGGCACCCAACCTTCAAGAATAGAATTGAGCTTGGGTGAAATCGTAGGTCATCCAGTCTCAGGCAGATGACCTTGTTGGGGTTGATGTTGGGAAGCTCAATAAATTCCGAATTGGGTCATATTATCTATGCGTCACATCTTCATTGCCATATACAGTCTTTCTTATGGAATTTGGTATTATCTGACCAAAAATGTATCCTGCTGATTAGTGTGTCGGAGCAGTTAGATAATCACCCTTAGTCAGCCTCCAAACTTTCGTTATCCACTGTCATAGGCCACTCCAACTGGCTTTGTATTGTCTTTTTTTTGGTTGGTACATAGTGGGGCCCTAGCCAGACTCATAAGTCACTACTACAGGGCGAACTACACACAGCCACTGGATCCGAACTGGCCAAGAGGAAGGGCCCACCTGGCCCACAGAAATTCGCCACACAAGCGAGTGGGATCACCACACAGAGCGGGGAAGGGCCCACCTGGCCCATAGGAATTCGCCACACCATCGAGAAGGAGCAGGTATCGAACGCGGGTTAGTGCCCACGAGGAGCAGTACCACTACCAACCGTCCAAACCAGCGATGGTATTGTCTTAGCTGATGTATTCTGACCTTGCATGTTATAGAGGGTTCATTTTTAAGGTATAGTCAAGCATGGATTTTGGGCCAAGTAAATAGCTATGAAGCCTCCACCATAAAAATGAATCAAATGAACTATGAGCAGATATCTCTGCTTGCAAATCCCCTAATTTTTCAATGTCTCATATCTCTTAGTTTTACACACAATGAGCTTACAGTATGATCATTTGAAAGGTATTACCACTGACAACTAGTAATAATGTATTCTACTAAAACTATTTGTTATTTGAGAATATGTTGTTTCATTTCAGCTCTTTGTTGTATATACTATACCACAAAGATCAAAGCAATCCTTTTATCAAATCTTGTGTATAGATTCGTTCCTAGTCTACGGGAACCTTGGAGGATTGCTCCATGGTTGCATGAGCTTAATCCCATACCCAACAAGGTAGATATTACTATTGCCCGTCAACTGGTCTTGGTGTGTAGAGATGCCTCTTTTGCCAAGTTACTTTGGTCAGCACCAATCTTTAGGGGATTGACGTCAAGTCAGCTGGTCAGAAAATTCTTGTCATTCTTCCTTATAATCGATCCTTTCTAGATAGGATAAGTCTTCGATGATGATGATGGTTAGTCGACTCTTTGCTATCTAATATGTGATAATAATCTGTAATACCTAGATATCAGAGTTTGTTCCATAATTAGTAATATCTAGTAAGTAATAATATTTCGGTAAAGCTACGTATACTGTTTGCAATGTCAATCTTTGTGCATGCTTTGCTACAGCTTATATACAGCATTCGCTTGTAACCAACCGGACCCATCAGCTCCTTCCATAAAGTTGTCATATATTCTGTGTAGAAAACTCAGAAGAAATTAACTCAAGAGAGCAAATTTCATGGCTTGGGATGATGTGCAACTTTTGGTGTAGGTTGTTAGGGAAGGCTATAGAGATTAGTCAATAAATTAGAGATTTTCGGCGTACAAAATAAGAGCAATACCTTGAACGGAATTACAATTGTTTTTTTTTTTTTGGGTTATATCGAATTGTAAAAGGGTCTTGGTAGCTAGCTTGTATAAGAAATTTTGAATTTTTTTTAATGTTCTACGATTACATTATATTGATGTTGTTTGCTAAATGTACGAAGCTGCACTAACGTTTGTATGTCAATCTCATGATAAGAGATGATGTGCTATGTTAATAAGGTTAAATTTTTGTAACAAGAAAAGAGTTTTATTTTTCTTTTCACTGTGGTTTTTAGATATTAGAGAGGGAGGCTACTATATTTGTATTATGTCCGCACTGGTAATTGTTTTTTACTGCATTTACTGAAGTATAGTTTTAAACCTGAATGGGTGACAGGATGATCATCACCGACGTTTTAGGTGGGGACATTCAATTCGACTTCTACCACCGTTGGTTTGATGCGATATTTGTGGCGAGCGCATTCCTTTCTCTGCTCCTGCTCTCCGCACACTACACTTCTCGCCAGGCAGACAAGCACCCGATTGATTGATTGATATCCTCATGTAAATATGTACAGATGCATTTTCTTTCCCTCTATTCACGATCACTTTCGGCAGATCCCTCCCCCGTCACCGCAACTTATTTCGTTGATCTCGGCGGGTGCAGTTTTAAGCCCAACTATACGCCCATTACATGAACTTTTATGCAGGGCCCTCCAGCACAAATCCTGACTGGTGGGCACGTGAGAGAATTGGTACTTGAGCTCAAGTTGTGGTGACCTCCTGATGTGCAGAAAAAGAAAAAAAAAAGAAGGTAACATGATTGCATGAACATCAATTTCGAACAAGACTATGGGGTGAAGTAGAACATGATTTAGATTCTCCCAGTGACCCACATACATCGTTGCCCTTGTATAATTCTTCCACAATTTTTTGCTCCATGTATCATCCTCGAAGCGATTCTCCTTGAAAGATTATAATTTGTCCAAGATTAACGATTTTGTTCTTTCTCATAATGATGATGATAATGGTTGTTTAGTTTGCTAGGAGGCCATTTGAGATCCCATTGGTGTTGATTAAATTTTCAAGGATTATGAATCCAAGGATGCAAATCGGAGGAAATTCGTGAATGCAGGAACTAATATGATCGAGAATAACAACTCGTTGCAATTAGTTTTGAAATGGGTGTACAAAGATGGATTATAAGCGCGGATCGAGTCAAAGGGTTATTATCGTGGTGTAGAGTTATTAGCAAAAGCTCAATTTTTTTTTTAGAGTAATGCTATTCAAGACAAACAAATTGACAAACTAGAACCATGAAGTGGTGGTAGGGCCTAGGGCATATATAGAGAGCAACAAAAGATATGTGATTCTAAACAATATCGACTTTCACTAGAACAAACTTATTACTTTTATCCTAAATAAGTAAAATATATTGAGAGGGAATGGTTCAAAAAACTAATACACATTTTACTATTTTGGGTTCGGGCCGAGCTTGAGGCGACATCACCATCGCTCAATTCTTTTCCCTTGGCCATAACCACGCCATCACCCATCGCTCAATTTCTTTCCAATTGCAGCCGATGCCCCCTTATTTAAAAGGTTTTGTTTTAAGTTTTAGATGTATGTGGGGTATAAGATAAGGGTAAAATATATTGAGAGGGGATGGAGTTGCCATTGTTTAGAATGGACAATGAATTGCCGTGCCAGTTAGGAGGCCAAGGGTTATGGGGTTATAGAAGGGGGTGGGGGTGTGCGGTATAATATGTGGGGGTATTCTTGATGTAATAAAAAAGGAAAAAACCGATGATGTCAGTGTAGAGTAGTGTGGAGGAACTTGGCCAATCAAAGCATGCCACGTTGCTTGAAGCCACTCCTCAAGTAAAACAGAAAATTTAAAATAAAAAAATAAAATTCATATACGTGAACCCGCCAATATAAATAGGCGGGACCTCGCATTTACCTCGCGGAGGAGGCGAAGATGGCGAAGAGAGCAGCAGCAGCAGCTACGACGACGAAGAGGAAGAAGAGAGGAGGGGCTGGTGCGAAATCTGTCCCGATCTCGCCGCTCGAGCGTCAATCCAAACCCTACGATCCCAAAATCCCATCCTTCATCGCTGCCGCGACCGCCTCCGCCAAGAAAGCCCTAGCTCCGGATCCCATACCCAGCTCTCCCGTAGCGCGGCCATCCAAAACCCTAAACACCATATCGGATCTCAAGGATCTGGCCTCCTCCGGCATGGAATCCCTCAAGAGACGACTCGACCTCTGCCATTCCGAGGCCCTCAAGGAGATCGATGCTTCCATGTCCCGCGTCTCCAAAAGGATCAAGGTAATGGCGGTCTCTTTCACTATATTTTGTTAAGTGTGAATCGATCTCCTTTTCTCCCTCTAGCTAGGATTCAGATCTTCAACTAGTTTTCGGTCTAATTTGTTTGAAGATTCAAGATAACAATCTAGGGACGCTTATGATTCTTGACCTGTTAATCTTTGAATTCCTGTTTTTGCTTCCTGTGTGTGAAGAAATCTCATATAAAATTGCTAACACGTCAAGAGTATAATTCTGCTCTTGATAAATTAGACCTCCTACAGAATCATGCTTTCATGTGATGTGGATGTAATGCTGATTTTATGTTAATACTATTTTTTCTCTCTCTCTAGCTAGGATTCAGAACTCCATCTAGTTTTAACTCTAGCTTGTTTGAAGAAATACAGAGAAAAACTGGGGAAGCTTAGGATTCTGGATCAGTTATCTTTGAAATTCCTGCAGTTCCTCTGTTTGAAGAAATCTCATATAATTCTGCTGACACATCAAGTTTATAAACCGGGTCTTATGAATTCGACCTCCTACAGCAACATGTTGTCATGTGGTGTGGATGTAATACTGATTCAACGGTATAAATTATTTTGATCTCTTAACCTAGGATTCAGATCTCCAACTAGTTTTCTCTCTAGTTTGTTTGAAGAAATACAGGAAAAAAAGTATAGGGGAGCTTAGGATTCCGGATCTGTTATCTTGGAAATTCCTGTAGTTCCTCTGTTGTGAAATGTTTTTGCTGAAATCTCATTTAATTCGACCTCCTACAGCAGCATGGATTTAATGGGACACTTGATTTTTTTTTAATCCGTTTCTTCTTAACAGAGCTCAATGAATTTAACCTCCTACAACAATGTGGCGTGCATGTTGTAGAATATAGTGCTACAAACATAGGATCATTAAGTTTCAAAATTGGACTGAATGAATATGTTTATTTGGGTATCCAAGATGTTCACTACACGCAGGTGATGGCTGCCTGTGGCCCTGTACTAAATATCTGTAGTGGCTGCCAAACACTGTAAAGGGGGCATTTTAGAGCGCCATCGGACATGTTATTTTCTTTAATAATTCTGTTATTCTACCAAGCCATTTCTACACTGCTGGTGCCGAACCTAACACAGGTTAGGTTCTGAATGATAGGTGCAGGCCAACTTGTGAATAGAAATTTATTATACATTTTATCTAGCCCCTAAGTCTTTTTATGGTTTTAAGATGACCTACTGCAATCACTTTATACTGTTTATATTGTCATCACGTGTGTTCATGAATAAATAGTGAATGATCTGTGCTCGACCATCGAAATACTTGCATTATGTCTTATATGAACAGCTTAGGAATCCCAATACCAAGAAGTAACCTTGAGGTCAGCCAACGATCCTGTTTTGCAGTTAATCCTTATCTATGTCCTTGTCCGCTATCGTGGAAACTTTCTTAATAATTCCTTTTTAACCGGATCTTCAATGTTATGCTTGTATCACAAAAACAGCAAGAAAGTCACTGGTGCATGCAGATTGACTTAAGCATTGACAGATTTTCAATGTCTAAGCTGAAGAAGTACCATAGAAGTCTGGCTGAACTTCAAATCTCAGAAGAAACTTTGAAATATTAGCCTGCTGCAAGGGGATACTGTATTTATTTATTTATAAAGAAGATAATTTTGTTCTGTTTAGGCAAAACTCGATCCAAAATAAGTGTATTATCTGCGTGTTTATGACTGATATGTGATCTCGACGATAGATTGTGTTTAGTTCATTTTATACTATATACTATTTGTAGAAGAGTACCAAATGCTTCAAAAGCACTATTTAGTATCATTATCATAATTATTTGTGTATAACGATTTCATCTCTTAAATCATGGAAGATTCATGTTCAATACTTCTCCGTATTCATGTTGCACTGGTAGCCCTGTGATGAAACCAATTAGGTGTTGGGTCTTATACGACTCTCTCGGTCCCTCCCTCCAGGTCCAGACACAAGCATGCCTGCAGTTAACAGAGGAAGCAGAAAAGGAATATAAGAAGACACATGATATGATAAATGAAAGTACAGAGTTAGTAAAGGTGTGGAAATGGAGACCTTAGATATTAAATCATGTTTCTATTTTTTTATCTTTTTCTTGGAATCATTTTGATCTGGTGGAATTTTTTGTCAGGCCTCATATGGTGAGCTTATCAAGGAAGCACAGGCAACAGCATCTCGAGGTATATGAAAGCAAGATTTTTTACATGATTCAAAGATTTTTTTTCTTCATATTTTATGTTCTATGATGAATTTATTTGAAGATGTGGATATATGATGAAGTGATGAACGTTTAAGGATCATTGAATAAGATGTCATATCGACTGATCCGGAAAAATGATTGGTGGTTAAGCATTAAAGAAATAGATATTTAGACAGATTTTTTAGTTGTCTAGGAGTTTCCAATAACTGCAACTGTTTAGTGTTCGCAACCTTTTCATAATTTAGCTGTTTTTTGAGTTGAAGAGTTAGGCAATAGCTGTTAAGTGACAGTGTGCCCTTTCCAAAAAGTTCCAATGTCATATATTTAGGGAACAACAAACCTAGTTGTAAGGAATCGACATATTTGTATAATATTTAAAAAATAACTATTTGATGACAAGGCTCTAACATCATATAACTATCGGGTTACATATTCAAGCAACAAAAGCCATTAGTTTGCAAGTGATGAAGCACTTGTTTTCTCCTTTTGGGTATATTCATGATATCTTTCTGAATATGGATCAGTGTGCAAGGTGTCAATTCGTGAACTTGAAAAATCTATGGAGAAAACTATTGAAGATCTGCGGAACCGTTTCAAGATTCCAGTGACTTCAGCATAGCCACACTCACACTTCTAGGTGAGTGCTACCTTTTTTACCTCTCTTATATACTCAATTGCCCATGCTTGACAATTTTATTGTTCAATGGTACAATAGTGTTCAATGGTCTCATTGATGTGCAGTTGCTAACTGAGTGGTTTGTAGTACTATTACAATATTATCAATAATTGACTGATATTTTCATATTTTAAGAAGATAGCGTGAAAATAAAGTTTGTATGCAACTAGAAAAAAAGATACCTATTGCCAATTAGGTTATGGAGATTTGTG
This sequence comes from Chamaelirium japonicum, assembly GCA_947650365.1. Classification (NCBI taxonomy): domain Eukaryota; kingdom Viridiplantae; phylum Streptophyta; class Magnoliopsida; order Liliales; family Melanthiaceae; genus Chamaelirium; species Chamaelirium japonicum. The sequence goes on along the minus strand of OX393549.1, from coordinate 61,855,219 downwards.
ATCACCCCCTCATCTTCCTTGGTGATATTTCCTCATCTGATATCAAATATTGAAAAATGAATTTATCCTAACTCGCACCTCTTGTCAGCACCTTCCCTGTCCTGAGAAGGAAGCCTTTTGCTCATCTCTGTAGGACCATTCTTTCCTTGGTCGTGTTTCATTGCTCTAGAAAATATTGCTAATTCCTTCATGGGGAGTAAATAAACCACCCCCAAGTGAGGTAGTTGCTGCTCTCTTATCAACAAAAGCAGTGGTCATCTGTCCTCTCCTGATTGACTATGTAATTATCTATTAGAAGGGTTTGAAGGCTTACAGATTTTTAGCCTTCTTAAAATGAAAGGATGCATGCATTGGTTGTCAACACTAACTGCTAATTGGTTGAGCAATCGGTGCAATATAAGGGGATGCTCTTTGATGGGGACTGACTCAGGGGTTGGTCCTTTTCTGCACATAGATGAGAACTCTGATCAAGTTATCCATTCATACCCATAACGAATATATCCAAACCCTCAACTTTTGTCTAGAGAAGTGATTAGGTCAATCTTTCTAAGTAATGATCGCTATAGGTGTCTCGACTATAGGCTTTCTTGAAGTACGACCTAACAGTACAAGATATGCTTAAGTAGTAACAGAAGGTTTACATCGGTTAACTCAGATTTATTTTCACATTTTTTTTTCCCTTGTCAATGTGAGTAGTTGGCAATGTATTCATGTAACTTGGAAACTGGCCTACCTCGGGAAAAGAATAAAAAAAACTCTAAGAAACTTGCTTACAAAAGTGATCATCATGGCACCATAGTTACCAAATCAGGCGTTTTTTTTGAAAAAAATGCGTATTGATCCGAAGTCGTAGCAAATAGGAAAAAAAAGCTCGTTTTTTTTGAAAAAAACGTCCGTACGTGTTTATACGTGTTTAAAACGGGAAAAACACGTATAAAACACGTTTGGTTTGGTTCGGGTTTAAATTGGGTTCGGGTTTTATTTTTTTCATGCTTAATAAACGCATATGCTATATGTTTTGAATTTTTGATTACTTAATGTTGGAAAATGACATATATACATACTTGGTATAATTTTTAAGATTTTTTTTGTTTTTTCCGATGTTTTCACATTTTTTTCCTGTTTTTTCTGTTTTCATCATATCTTTCCGATTTTTTTCGTTGCCATTTTTTTTCCCGTTTTACGACTTGGTAACTATGCATGGCACTTAGAATAGAAGTTCCCAATCGATTCAAGAACTAGTCTTCATACTGCTCTTCTTTTCCCCAATTGACCATTATTTTGGTGTCGCTTGTGTGCATCCTAGGGCATTGTTAATTGGGACTAACCCGAAGTGCTCCAAAAGACTAACCTCTTGGAGGGAGGAGAGCACAGCATGTAAATTAAGCACCCTAATGGTGCCTCCCTTTCTGATGTGGGACTAAATCTGTCTCAACAGTTGTCACATAGGAATGACTATTGTAGGCTTCAAGATGGCTTCATATATCTCAAAATGTAATATGAGGACAAAGGCCAAGGCTAGGGCATAGAAAATGGGCTCGCTCACTTCTAAATGTTGTATTTCACATTATAATTTCATTAAAGATGATGTTTATTTTTTCTTTAACTTGTATTTCACACTTATATATTTTTCTGTAAGATGGGACTGTTTCTTGGTCATCTCTCAGTACTTTTTATCCTTGAAATTCCTAGTTTCTGCTTCCCATCACTATTGATGTATTGATTATCTAGCTGATTTCATTAGCATAAGATTAAGTCTTCTTAGCTTTTTACTAACAACAATTCCCTCTGATCATAATAATTGATGCTAAAGGGAATATAATAAAATAAAGCAGCTATGTGTAATCTCTCTCTCTCTCTCTCTCTCTCTCTCTCTCTCCAAGCCTAACAACTTATGATGTGAATTTATAATGATCCTTTTTACAGAGGACTGTTAGGAGACGACGGCTAGGGTTTGGAGAGGAACAGAATGATTCCATTGAGGGACTCAAGCCTAATATATGTACAGTAAACCCGACCCGACTATACAGTAAACCCGACCCATTATATTTACATTAACACTCCCCCTCAAACTCACGGTGGATCATGAACCGAGAGTTTGCCTAGAAAATGTCTGAAGCGAGCAGTCGTCAGTGGTTTCGTCAGAAAATCAGCAGTCTGCTCCGATGAGGGAATGAAAGGCAGGGAGATGATGTGATCGATAAACGCCTGGCGAACATAATGGCAGTCAACTTCAATATGCTTTGTTCGCTCATGGAAGACCGGATTGCTAGCAATCTGAATAGCACTCCGGTTGTCACAGAAGAGAGGGGTCGGCCCGGATATCACCACTCCCAAGTCAAGCAGAAGACGTCGAAGCCAGACAATCTCGGCGGTGGTGGAAGCCATAGCCCTGTATTCGGCTTCGGTGCTGGAGCGAGCAACAGACTCCTGCTTCTTGCTGCGCCATGAATCAGTGAGTCACCCAGAAACACACAGTATCCTGTAGTAGATCGACGAGTGTCTGCATCTCCTGCCCAATCTGCATCTGAGTAGGCGCAGTACCAACGGAGAGGTGGAGGGAAACAGGAGTGAACGGGTGATGGTGCCCCGGAGGTAGCGGATAATCCGAAGAACAGCTGCATAGTGTACTGACCGGGGAGCCTGAACAAACTGACTGACAATGCCAACAGCATGGGCAATGTCTGGCCGGGTCATGGTGAGATAGACAAGCATCCCAACCAACCTCTGGTAGCGGAAGACATTCTGGAGCGGCTCACCATCGGTAGCGAGAAGCTTCAAATTGAGCTCCATGGGTGTATCAGCAGTACGTGTGTCAGTAAGGGCAGCATCAGTAAGAATGTCGGAGATGTACTTCTGCTGGGAGACCAACAGACCACGAGCTGACCTGGCAATCTCAAGGCCCAGAAAGTAGCGAAGAGAGCCCAGGTCTTTCATCTCAAACTGACTCTGGAGGTGCCGCTGGAGAGAGGCGATGGTGGCACTGTCATCCCCAGTGATGATCATATCATCCACATAGAGGAGAAGGACTGCAATGCCCTGACTGGAGGAGCGAGTGAACAAGGCATAGTCGGAGTGACGCTCAACAAACCCGGCGGCCAGAACTGCACTGCGAAAGCGCTCAAACCAGGCACGAGGAGCCTGCTTGAGCCCATAGATGGCCCGGCGCAACCGACACACGTGTCCTGGAGGAACTGAAGTGCCCGGAGGAGGAGCCATGTAGACTTCCTCGGAGAGATCACCGTGAAGAAACGCATTGGTGACATCCATCTGATGGAGAGGCCACCCTCGAGCAGCTGCCACAGCTAAGAGGGTGCGCACAGTAGTCATCCGAGCAACTGGAGCAAACGTCTCCTCGTAGTCAATCCCGTACTCCTGGGAGAAGCCACGAGCAACGAGGCGAGCCTTGTGCCGCTCAATGGATCCGTCAGGTCGAGTCTTGACCTTAAAAATCCACTTGCAGCTAACAGGCACCACCCCGGGGGGACAAGGCACCAACTCCCAGGTCTGGGTCCGCTGAAAAGCCTCAAGCTCAACTGACATGGCCTGCCGCCACTCTGGATGTAATGCTGCCTCACGGTACGATTGGGGCTCCCGATGAGTATGAAGAGCAGTAAGAAAGGCCTGAAAGGATGGTGAATAGGAGACACTGGCAGAGAAGCCAGAAGAGTCAGGAGCGTCAGTGGGAAAAGCAGAGTAACCAAACCTGTCAGGAGAGTAGTCGTATCTGGCAGGAGGGTGATGTTCGCGCGCCGGGTAGCGCCGAACAGGAGCAGGATCCACGACCGGGGAGGAGGGAGCAGCAGCATCAGGCGAGGGAGTACCAGGGAGAACCGACTCTGGAGGGGGAGCTGCAGACCGACGTACATAGACACGAGTAATGGGTGGTGGTGGAGGTGGCGTGGGGGACTGAGGAGGTGGTGGTGGTGGTGGCGATGGATACTGAGGAGGTGGTGGTGGTGGTGTAGTAGGCGTGGATGGGGCAACAGAAACCGGGGGTAGAACAGGGATGTGGAGATATGAGGAGGGCGAGGAGGATGACGAAATAGGCAAGGAAAGATCCCGAGACTCAGGTGCAAAATACGGGACATCCTCAACAAAGGAGACGTGACGGGAGACACGGATCCGACGAGCTAAGGGATCATAGCAGCGATACCCCTTATGCTCACGACTGAGCCCCAAGTGAACACACCTAACAGACCTCGCAGAAAGTTTGGTGCGCTCATGGGGAGGAAGAAGAACGAAGCACGTGCAGCCAAACGTGCGAAGAAGAGAGTAGTCAGGTGGACTGGAGTGAAGGCGCTCGTGAGGGGTGGCACCGGACAGAGCAGATGACGGAGTGATATTGATGAGGTGGACAGCCGTCATGACAGCTTCAGCCCAGTAGGAGTGAGGGACAGACGCAGAGAGAAGCAAGGCTCGTGCAGTCTCAAGGACATGACGATGCTTGCGTTCGGCAACGCCGTTCTGCTCATGGGTGTGGGGACAGGACTGCTGGTGAAGAGTGCCGTGAGACTGAAGAATCTCACGCATCTCAGAGGAGAGATACTCCTTGGCACAATCAGACCGAAAAGTCTTGATTCGCCGACCAAACTGGGTGTGTATCATAGTGGTGAATCGCCTAAAGATGTGAGGAATTTCAGACCGATGACGCATGAGATAGACCCAGGTGCACCTAGAATAGTCATCGATAAAACAAACATAATACATATAACCAGATAGAGATGCAACAGGAGCAGGACCCCAAATATCCGAATGAACTAAATCAAATAAAGCATTAGACTGGGAAGTACTAGCAGAAAAAGGAAGAGCTAGATGCTTTGCCAGTCGACAACCCGTACAGACAGATAGGGGGGAGAAAGACGCTCGACCCAAAGCACCCGAGCGGAATACGCTTTTGAGTCGATCACTCGATATATGACCTAACCTTCTGTGCCACAGGTCGGCATCAGAGGTGACAGACATGACAGACGCAACTGAAGACACATGGAGATGGTCCAACTGGTAGAGTCCTCCTGCCCTACGGCCCAGCCCAATCCTCTGACCCGTCCGCGAATCCTGCACAACACAAACAGAAGGGGTGAAGGTGACAGTCAGGCCAGAGTCGCAAAGAGAACTGATAGAAATCAAATTAATATTAAGACGGGGGGCATGATGGACATGAGATAGGGTCAGGCGACCAGAAGGGTCAGAGGTGGTGGTGATGGAGCCACATTGCGGAATAGGGACGAGAGTCCCATCCGCAGTGCGAACCTCCTGGTGGGTGGTAGTGGGAGAGCAGTCCGTGAGGACAGTAGAGTCAAAAGTAAGGTGACAGGAGGCACCCGAATCGAAGATCCATGGAGCAGTAGTACCAGAGGTGGCAGACAAGCCGTGCGCAGTCGCGGAGCCGGTGGAGGCGATGTGGCGAAGAAGGAGCTCCTCGAGGCGCTGAAGACGGTCCGGCTCAGGCGGCGAAGGAGCTGTGGGAGCAGTGGGGAGCGGCGAGGCCTCTGCAGTAGCCGCTGTACCACCAAAGTGGCGGAAAGAAGACGAACCACGTCCACGGTTCCGTCCACCACGACCGCCGCGTCGATCATCGCGTGAAGACGAAGTCCAGCGGGATGCTCTCTCATCCGGACCCCAGCGGGGGTTGCGAGGAGGACGAGTAGGGCATTCGCGCTTCATGTGACCGGGCTCCTTGCAGTAGTGACAGAAGACAGCCTCATCGGAGAACCCGGCTGCCAGGACAGAGTCGGAGCTAGGAGCAAGTGGAGGAGGACGAGCGCCCTGAGTCTGAAGGCGGGTCTCCTCGTCGACCAAGGCGAGCAGAGCATCCTCGAGTCGAGGGAGTGGCTCACGGTGCAGGAGCTGGGCAGCTATGAGAGCAAAGTCCGGTCGAAGCGCTGCCAGGAACTGGTGCAGGTGGCCCTCGTCGAGGTAGCGCTGGAAATCCCGGGAGCGGGGGCAGGCACACTGCTCCGGGATCAGTGAGTCCAGCTCATGCCAGTAGGCACTCATCTGACTGAAGAAGTCCTGAATGGTACGCTCCCCCTGTCGTGCAGACTGCGAGTCACAGATGAGTTGATGCCGGCGGGCGCCTCCGCGCGGGAGAAAACGGTCCCGGAGATACTCCCACATCGCGCGCGCTGTCGGAAGGCGGCCGATGGGAGCAAGGAGCGGACGAGCAACCGAGTCCAGAAGGTACGCCCGGATGGCCTGATCGTGGCGGCGCCACGTAAGAGCAGTAACGGTGATGGCTGTGGTAGCAGTCGCTGCAGAAGACGCAGCACTGCTGGTGACAGAGGACGAGCCGGAGTAGTCAGTGGGCGGAGGATCCTCGCCGGTGATGTGACCCCACAGATCACGACTGGAGAGGGCGGCCTCGACGGTGAGGGACCAGTCAGGCCAGTCGCTGGCCGACGACAACTGGAACGCGACCGCCTTAAGCGGTGGAGAGATCGCAGCAACGGTCAGGACAGCTGGAGATGCCATGGAGGAGGCTGTAGGGTGTCGGGAGGGAATCGGGTGGGCTGTAGGGGATCGGGTGGGCTGTGGGGAGGGGATCGGGTGGCCTGAAGGTGGGCTGTAGGGGATCGGGTGGCCTGAAGGGCTGTAGGGAGGGGTTCGGAGGGCCGGTGGTGACTGGAGGGTGTGCGAGGGAGGTCAGAGGAGGTGCGGGGTGGGCTGAAGGGGGTGCGGGGGAGGTCGGCGGTGACTGGAGGGGCCGGGGGGGGTTCGGGTGGGGTCGGGTGGGGTCGGGAGGGGTTCGGGTGGGGTCGGGGGGGGTCGGGTGGGGTCGGGGGGGGGGTCGGCGGTGACTGGAGGGGCCGGGGGGGGGGGGGGGGGCCGGCGGTGACTGGAGGGGCCGGGGGGGTGCGGGAGGGGTTCGGGTGGGGTCGGGAGGGGCCGGCGGTGGCTGGAGGGGCCGGGGGGGGGGGGGGGGGGCGGCGGTTGCTGTAGGCCGGAGGGGGGGCTGCCGATCAGGTGAAGGCCGGAGGGGGGGCTGCCGATCAGATGAAGGAGGCCGGAGGGGGTTGCCGGAGGTGCTGCCGTCGCCCTAGAGCTCTGATACCATGTTAGGAGACGACGGCTAGGGTTTGGAGAGGAACAGAATGATTCCATTGAGGGACTCAAGCCCAATATATGTACAGTAAACCCGACCCGACTATACAGTAAACCCGACCCATTATATTTACATTAACAAAGACAAAAAAGGAAGGAGTCGTCTTCATGGGTTTAATCTGAGAGGTTGTATGCAGTAAACGAATCACCCTGAATGTTGCTTGTCTGTGAATCTCTCTTTTTCTTTTAAATGTATGTTTGGAAATTCTAACTGGAGTCTATAGGCCGTTAGTTAGTTCCTTGTTGTGGGAACTTAGCAGCTTTAGTCACTGATGTTGGTGGTAGGAACTGTTCACTACCCCTTCTGGGTTCATGAGAAGGCGGGTTATGTTTAGCATTTTCCAAGCCCGCTAGATTTTAGTGAAGCTACAAAGTTGAGCTCTTTGTTTTCTGAGTAATGCCCGTGCTTACTAACCCGGAGCGGGCCACAGTTCTGATACCATGTTATTAACCCGGAGTGCTCCAAAAGGCTAACCTCTTGGAGGAGGGGGGAGGGGGGTGGGGGGGGGGGGGGGCACAACATGTATATTAAGTGGCCTATTAAGCACCTCCTTTTCCGATGTGGGACTAAACATGTCTCAACAGTACGTTGTCTGATAGGATGACTATTGTAGGCTTCAAGATGGCTTGATAGTTGATATATCTCAAAATGTAATATTAGGACAAAGGCCAAGGCTAGGACATAGAAGATGGCTTGCTCACTTCTACCTGTCGTCCTTCACATTATAATTTCTTTAAAGCTGCTGTTTTTTTTTTGTTTAACATAACCTCTTTATATAATCTTCTATAAGATGCAACTGTTACTTGGGTATCTCTCAGTACTCTTTATCTTTGAAATTCCTAGTTTCTGCTTCCCATCACTATTGATGTGTTGATTATCTAGTTGATTTCAAGAGCATAAGATAATATGCCTTCTTAGCTTTTTACTAACAATTCCCTCTGATCATAATAATCGATGATAAAGAGAATAAAATAAAATAAAGCAGCTGTGTGTAATCTCTTCACATGAATCTCTCTCTCTCTCTCCTGCTCCGGATATTACAAAAGGATGGTTCTATTTCCCTGCGACTTAAGACTTTGCCAAGCCTAACAACTTCTTACGTGAATCTGTAATGATCCTTTTTACAGAGGGAAAAAAAGGAAGGAGGCATTTACCAACATCTTCTTCATGGGTTTCATCTGAGAGGTTGCATGCAGTAAACAAATCACCCTGAATGTTGATCGTCTGTGAATCTCTCCTCTTTTTTTTTTTTCTTTTTTTTAAAAATGTATGTTTTGGAAATTCTAACTGAAGTCTATAGGCCGTTAGTTAGTTCCTTGTGAGAACTCATCACTATCCCTTCTGGGTTGATTAGAAGGCTGGTTACGTTTAGCATTTCCAAGCCCGCTAGATTTTAGTGAAACTACAAAGTTGAGCTCTTTGTTTTCTGAGTAATGGCGGTGCTAACTACCACGATACTACTTTAACTTCCTCTTTGCTTTGACATCAGCTGTTGTTTGCTTCCTTATGGGAAACTGGTTGCGTGATCAGTGACATAACTTTCCCATCAAGGTAATCTAAATCTAATGGATCACTAGAGCTTTGTAGTTAAACATGGACCACCGCTGTTCTCGCCTACAATAGAAAAAAGCAGAAAAAAGCTGTGCCTTCTCTCCCTTCTAGCCCATGGACTACGGCGCAATCCAGTCCAAACTACCCTCGAATCCATTTGAGCCCACCCCAACATTTGAACTTGTATGCTACCTGACAAACGTTCCTCCAATTTTTTTGAAAGGTGGTGTGAATAATTCATGAATTTCAGCAGGACATATTAGACAGCGAGTTATTTTCCTGTTTGAAACGCACCTGAACTATTTACAGATAATTCAAGAATTCAACTTCTCTTTGCTATTGTTTTCTTTAAACTATAAATATATGGACCTGTGTTTATGATATATTTTATGTTTTCCAACTTTTGTTTAGCCCATTCTATCCCCCCCTAAATTCTAAAATATCAGGAAAAAAAAAAAAACAATAAGTTATACGGTCAGTTTCTCAATTGAAGTGGGTAGAATGGGAAGCACACTTACATTGCTAATCTCCCTTTGCGACACGATCAACACTGAGACAAGGAGAAGAAGAGATTATGGCTCGGTCTCATTAATAAACTCTGATTGTAGGGATTAAATGGTTCTTAACATCAGAAAGTAAAAAGCTGATGGCATCTTACTATGTTATGAGGATTTAGGAGCTGTAGGTTAGGTTACATTAAAAAAGAAAAATTTGATGCTAAAGATAAAAAGGAGAGCACAAGTACGTAGCAGGGCTGCAATTTGGTGCAGGAGCATGAAAGTAGCTGGGCCTAGTCCATGCTGGACTCCGGGCAAACCCTTTCTTGGGTGAGAAGAACTTGGAAGATCTCTTTTAGGAAAGGAGGGCTTAGTCCGTGCTGATCTCGCCATGTGGCGATGATGATGATGATGATTATAGAGACCAAGCGCGCCTTTGGCTTTCTATCTTAACCAGTGCCTTAGGCCTTTGGCCTTTAGCCTCCTCCTCCTCCTCTTTTTTTAAAAAAACAACGATCTGTCGCGCCACTCAAAAATGCTCTCTTTTTCAGACGACGAGCGCTAGATAGGGTATAAAGCCACACAGCGGATGAAATAAATCCCCAGCACTACTCAAGACCCAGAAGAGATCTGATCATCACCACCACCACCGCCTGACTTGCTCCTTTGGCCGTACTTCGCCTGACCTGCTCCTTTGACCGTTGGGTTGCGCGTAGGGGATTTGATTTTATTTATTTTGATTCGTTTTGGGATTGGAAGTCTTGGAACCCGGCCCATGACTTGCCTATTCAGCCATCCGGAATGGGGGGCCATCTTGCCCTTGCACCTGACCAGAACCGTCCCTTTGCCTAAATCATTATTTGGGGGGACGGCTGTGATCAGTTCCACATCAGGATGGCTGAACAGCACTTTCCAAACTTAAAAATCCCATTGATGTATGTTTTCAATCAGAATGTGCACTCCAAAAATTTGTTCTTGCACTAGTTTAAGATAAAGATAAAATTTCCGGAACCTCCTCTAATGTTAGGCAATATTGTAAGAAAACTTTATGATATTTGAAGAAATTTGTTATCATTTGCTCAATATTATTTTTGCAGGATTGCCTAATCTGAAGGGGAATGAAAAATTTGAGTAATGGCCATTGGTATTGCGCCACATACGTCACAACTTGGTTGAAAATTACCTCCTTACCCACCCGATTGAAAATTACCTCAAATTGCCTCTACGTGGCGCAATGCCACTGGCCAACAATTCCCAAAATTAACTATTTTTTTCTCTTGAAGGGGTAGCTCTGATTTTTTTCTTTTTTTTCTTGGGAAACCCTCTGTGATTAAAATCCTCACTCCAATCTTTCTCTCCCATCATGAACAATACTCGGCAGCTTCCACGTGTGCCACTAGGCTCAAGCACATAGTGAGGTGGTGTACATGGATTAGTGGTGTGGGCCCACTAGCTTGCCACGAGTGTAACTTGGTTGGGTTTTGGCTCCTTTCCAGTTTAGCCCCCTCCATTTCCTCTAATTGCAGCCCAATTCATGCAATGTGGCATGAACGACATCACGGTGGTATGATGGCAGACATCCCTACAGATAAATTGCACTCGGTCGAGTGAGTGTCCCATGTAGTGGATCCAGCAGGAGGGGGTGAGACTGTGGGGGGATATTTTTTTTTTAGAATAAGATAGTTTTTATAGAGATTTTTAGTTTTTTGATAACCCTTGAGGTGAGAGGGGGTTAGGCATGGACCCCGACCTGTTTTTATAGAGATGGTATGCAAGAAACCCTACATCGAACTGAATCTGATTGATGTATAGATGGTTTTTATAGAAAATTTATTTGACATGTTCTTTGATCTGTTTTAATATTGTTGGAGTAGGTAGCACAGGTCCGCATGGATAAAGGAGTTGGACTTATTAGACATCAATCATCGTGCATCGTAAGCTCTCCTCTAAACACAAACTATTTTACAATGAAAGCATGCAGCAGTGAATCGCAGTTCTTGGAACAGCTCCAACTGTTTACAGTTAGAAGAGGTCTTCAGCATGCTCCACCAATCCAACGGTCGAGGTCGACAAAGGCAGCTGTTGTTGGCACGTGTGCTCCTAGGCACGGTTCGGAGGAGCTTGACCACTCGCTGCAAGGCGACTGGCTCCTCCGTACACCCATCGCTGGACCCCGAATGGATCCCTGCAGTACAGTTCAATCGATGGGACCCATCAGGGGGACAAGACCTTTCATCACAGAGGTGGCCTCCGATCGAATATCGAATGGCTGAGATGACCCGACTCGATGCAGGCAAAACGGTCCTGATTAATTTGCTTTCTGAAAGGCTGTTGGGACGAAATCTTCCATTGATAACCTTTCTTTATTTTGACGGTCCAAGGACCGGGGACGTGTGTTAGCAGACGGAAAAGGTAACGGCCGTTGAGTCGATGTATTTGATTTGAAGGCGGCGAGGGCAGGGAGGGAGCGTCTGTTATCTAACCATTTATAGGTATGAACGGGCAGCGGCGATCGAAGGCGCACACCCGACCCGAGGCTTTCTACTTTCGGACATCAAGCTAGCGTATCGAAGCCCAATCCCGACGGCGCTCCGGACGGAGCATTTCTACGAGATCTTACCGGATTTCTCCCCTCCGAACCCCTCGAGTTCCGAGCTCGATCGCTTTCTATTGCAGGATCAGGGCTTGGAGGAAGTGGCTGCTTCCGGAGCTCTGATGAGGTGATTGGAGCTGACTCAATAGGGAGGACAGCAGGGCATCATCATCGAAGGTAAGAATAGAAGGCAATGTTGTTTCATTTTCTGTTACTCATTCCTCTCATCATTTTCGTCTGCAATGTGGTGATGCATATCATAAACTTTCGGAGATCGATCCTTTCCTCAAAATTTTCCCCCCCTCCCCTTTTTTCTGCGGTTCCTTATTTTTCCTCGCCAAATCTGTGATTTGTTCCTCTTTCATTACAGGCAGGAAATCGGGGATTTCGGCGTTTCTTGTTCATATCCGAAGAAATCGAACCCGATATCTTGTGATATATAATCACTTGACCCCAACTCTTTTAAGATTGAAGACAAGAAGAAGGAAATCGAAGGAGTCGGTAAGTTTTTATTTTATTTTTCTGCATGCACTCTGTCTCTCTCTGTGTCTTCTGCCTGCCATTTCATCGAACGGGCGAGGCGCAGAGAAGACAGGGCGGGTGCACACGGCTATCGAAAAGAAACCTAGTCGATGATAGTAGGGGGTGTGGTGAGCCAGAGATTCCAAGGCCTCTGGGTCCCCCGGCGCTGTTTAAACGCCCTCGGGGATCGCGTGTCGACTGGGTTCTGTTGGGCTCCCATCAGAGATCAGAACCTTCGCCCCACTCCCTTCTCGATTTTAATTTGCTGCGGTACGATTAAAGTGGTGTAGATCCTTTCGCCGATCACAGAAATGTTTCTATTATTATTATTATTATAAAATAAAATACATCAGAATCCCGGATTCTGCAAGAGTGGGGCAGAGGCCGGGGAAGGTGTTGGTGGTGGGGTTTACTTGTCGTTTGTCCGTTTCCCCTTGTCATCCATATTCGTCCTGCACTTGTCTCCGATTCCCACAGCCATGCATCTCTTCCAGTTTCCCGTTACACGCCGTTGGCATCCAATTCCCCACAGTGGCAATCGGGGTTGCATTGGAATGTCCAAAATGCTCTCAGACGTTTCCTTTAGTTTTACCGTCTGATCTCTGTGTCATCAAAGCCCAAAGCACAGCCACGCTTTCACTTTTTCTTTCCTAATTCCTATTGCTTCGCTTTCGCAAAGGACATCGTGGTGATCGAATCGGTGTTTGTTTGCAGGGGTAGGATCGGGACCGGAGCAAGATGCTGGCCTGCATCGCGTGTTCGAAGCCCGAGCTGGAGGAAGGGGTGGGAGGTGATGGTACCGCGCGTGGAGGAACCCCGCGTAACAAGGACGCCGTCAAAAGCCTGACCTCTCAGGTAACACGTCTCTCTCTCTCTCTCTGTCTCTCTGCACAACTTAAAGCAGATAAAGGGCATGGCCTTGGGGTAGGGACGGGACCATTCATTCGATTCAGAGTTCTTCAAAGCAGGCAGGGGCGGAGGGGGAGTGTAAAACCCAGAAGGTCTGAAAGCGACCGACCTGGGTTGTCCTGGTCCGTTCGACTGCACGTTGAACCCAAGTCGTGGCCCCGTCCAAACGCATCCAAACAGCCATTTTACTGCATGATGAACTCAAGCCCTGACCCACCACCCCAACACCGATATCGATGGTCTGTCTGTTCAAAGCAGCAATGCCCCATCTATAACCCTCTGTTCTATTATATATAATTATGGATTTCCCACTGTTCTCGGCCCCGAACCGGTTGGGGAATTATAGACAAGTCCTCGCCTGATCGGCTCGGTCCATCTTTAATAAAGGTGGTCAATTGGAGGGTCTCTTTCTGTCATTCCCTCGGGGGCCCCGGGATCCAGAAATGCACTGCAACTGCAACAGCAACAGCGGAGGGGAGGGGAGGATGTTATGCAACGAGGGTGTGGGCTTTATGTGCAAGTTCGTCCAAAAAGAGTCGGATTGGGTGAGGGAATTAGATAGTATCTTTCTCTCGCTCTCTTTTTTTTCTTTTACTTGCCTATTTATTTGGAGAAAAGGGTACAAGAGGGCGGGTCTTTTTAGAAAAGAGCGAGAGAGAGAGAGAGACAGAGGTCCTCCGGTGGAAAAGAGATCCATTGGATGTAACAACAACAAGGGGGTCGCTTGGCTGAGCTTGGCTTGCTCTACGGAAAGAATAAAGGGTGGAGCATGGGTGGTCCTTGCTTTGCAAACATTGATTGATGTGATGAGTTACAGTTGGACAGCGTCTTACTCTTTTTCCTTTTTCTTTCTTTCTTTATTGTTTTTTAATATCGTCTTCCAGCCACTGACACGTGGGCTCTACTCCTATGTGGCATCCACTTGTAATTGAGTGGCCATTGCTCCAAGTATCGCCTAAAACTGAGCCCATCAACCACTCATCTCCTGCTTTCTTGGGTCTGCATGTGGGTGGGCATCGAGTTGGACATCTGATTCGAATCTTGAGTCATTGGCTCATTTGCTTATACCTATTGTGTTTTTTTCCCTTTTTTTTTTTTTTCATTTTTGGTCTTTAATGTTTATTTGCCCATCCCTTAATCTAAAAATAAATAAAACTGACAGATAAAGGACATGGTGTTGAAGTTCTCCGGATCCTATAGGCAATGTAAGGGCGGCGGCGGTGGACCCCATCGGCACAAGAGCCACCACCACCACCACCGGAGCGCTTACCTGTCTCATGACGAAGATGACGCCGCCTCCGACGGAGGGGACCATTGCGCGTACCTGACGGCGGCGAGCTCGAACTCGACGCCGGCGTGGGACTTCACTAACTTAGGTGGGACGTCGGACTCGAGGTTCAACAGGGCCAAGTGGATCCCGGGCATCGGACTGCCGCCGGAGGAGGACGTGGTGCTGGAGGAGGACAACGGGGAACCCAAGGAGTGGATGGCCCAGGTGGAGCCCGGCGTCCACATCACCTTCGTCTCCCTCCCCGGCGGCGCCGGCAATGACCTCAAACGTATCCGTTTCAGGTTTGCTTTCTACCCAAACTTTGATTTATCATTTTTTCCATTGCAATTTGTATAACAATTAATAGAATCATAGATTCATTTGTTACATATATGTGGGAGAATTAATTGTTCATTTGTTCTCTTTCATTGTAACACGATTGTGAAGCCGGGAGATGTTCAACAAGTGGCAAGCGCAGAGGTGGTGGGGGGAGAATTATGACCGGATTATGGAGCTGTACAACGTCCAGAGGTTCAGCAGTCAAGCCCTCCCTACACCCCCGAGATCTGACGACGGCCAGGTCTCTCTCTCTCTCTCTATCTCTCTCTCTCTCTCTCTCTCTCTCTGCTCATAAAAAAAAGGGTGAATTACACTTTAAACCCTTGAGGCTTAGCTCAAAGACATTTAAACCCCCCAGTCTATTTTGTTCCAAATCGATCCCTATGATTTGAAATGTTAGCACATTACCCCTTTTGTCAAGTATTTAATATCTTTTATTTGGTAATTTTTATCTTAATTGAAGGGGGGCAAAATATCTTTTAAAGTGTAATTTATCCTAAAAATAATAAATCAGCTGAAGGGTATTGGGGATCCCACCGGTAGTGGGATGATCACATGCCCTTGAAACATGGCGAAGTAGGATGAGTTGGATTGCCGCTTCATAGACTCCGATATTGCTATTGGTTCGAGGTTTTTTTTTCTTTAATTACTATTGCACGTTCGGATCATGTTCATGCATGTTTCTTTGGATATTATCATGGTCTAATAGGTTAGGTATGCACGTTGGGCTCATGCATGTTTGGACCACCGTAGCTCGACTCAAGTGAGTCACACCCATGGTTCCTCCCAACTCTGTTAAGCACAGTTGGTAATACACCCTTCAGTCATGGCCTTGGTCATGGGTTCGAAACTCTGGATTAATTAGCAGCATAGCATTGACGAGGAGAAAAACATAATAATAATTGTTTGGGGGGTCATTGGGTTGTTTTGATGCAGAGGGAGTCGTTCTACTCACGGACGGGGTCTACAAGGGAGAGCCCGGCCACCCCTCCACTAGCCAAAGATCGTTCGTCATGCAGACCTTACTCAACAGCCGCTGCTGCTCCCTCCGGGAGAGGAGCATCACCATACTACCTACCCTCTGTACCCGACCCTTCTGAACACATCCTACCCTACCACCTGAACCCAACGGCCGCTACTGTGTCGGCGGCAGCTGGCTGTACGAAGGGGGAGGCCTCTTCGATGTTTGACGCTGCGTCGAGGACGACGACATCCTCCAGGGACGAAGCTGCCTCCATCTCCATCAGCAATGCGAGCGACCTGGAGATGACGGAGTGGGTGGAGCAAGACGAGCCTGGGGTCTACATCACCATCCGTGAGCTCTCCGATGGCACCCGAGAGCTCCGACGTGTCAGGTTTAGGTATATAGATAGATATAATATTTCTTTTTATTACTACGTACTGCTAAAACCCCGTTGATCTGTTTCAATAATAATAGACTCGATCGACAGATTACAACAAGTGGGTCTTTTGTGCATTAATTTTGGTGGTGGCAGCCGAGAAAGGTTCGGGGAGGTACACGCGAAGCTGTGGTGGGAAGAGAACAGAGAACGAATTCAAGCCCAGTACCTCTGAAAAGGAAGCTGAGGGAGGATCGAGTACATTATGAATAGCTCGAGGAGCTAGAGGGGACAGCCAAACCAAAGTAGAAGTAAAGCAAGCTCCGTGCGCGTCAAAACAGGAAAAAAGAAAAAAGAAATGATCAGTTTAGGTTCAGCCATCAGTGTTTTTTTCTCCTCCATGCCAGTTCCTCTAGGTATTGAATGATCTCTCTGTATCATTCACTTCTTCTCTTATCAATGCATGGTTGTCCTCGATCTTCAGAAGAAAAAAAATATGTTGGTCTAGCTGCGTTATAATTTTGACTACCTTTTACTACTGTATGCATGTGTTAATCAATCTTTGTTATGTATGGGATGTGCTAAGAAAGGAACCCATATATAACAACAACTAGCACCACAAGACGGAGCACAACAACTAGCAGTCAAAAAATCCGTCATGGACAATCTACAGTCTGTCAAGATTGCAGGGAGAAGACAACACAAAGCTATAGACGGAGCCACAATAGGTACCACCGAATTGATTACATCACAAGCAAGTTTTCAGAGATGTCATAGCAAACAAAACTTTCTGTTAAATGCATAATACTAGACATCACATCCAACAGCACTGTTAAATCGGTCAAAGATATTTTACCATTATATAGTAACAGGATTTCAATTCAATACACACACACACACACACAGACTGCACACTAAGTGAGTTCTGTGGCTATTGGTCAGGCAGTCATAGAAGTCGATGGTTTTCTTAGCCAACATGCAACAGAGCTACTAGACATTGTGGTTTCTCCTTCACAAGTGCATGAGGTTCCCCTCTAGAGCAATCGAGATTCTAAAGGTGTTCTTACAATCATAAGGGTGATGGCGGCTGACTTCACATTTTCAGGTGTGAGCATTTTGGCTGAATACGTGGCTGGTGTGGTTAAAACGTTAGTGGTTTTTCCGCTGGTGCCTTTGGGGTTGTCCACGAATGGCGTTGCGTGGAATCATTCTAAAAAGATTCTTACTATTGTCATGGTTATTATGGTGGCTGACCCGAATGTTGGGGTAATGGAGCTAATCCCCTTTGCCCATTCGGAGGAGACCAAGGAGATGGAGATGAAAAGCATTGATGATTCCCCTTATGAGGATCGAACCGAGGATGGTTCTTCAATAGATGAAGGTGGAGTGGAGCTGGCCACACCTGCTCGGGGGGGGGGGGGGGGGGGTTGGATCCTTCCATTGCAACCGAGCCAGGAGTTAGGATGACTTCTATGGAATCCTTAAAGTATTCCATGCTATTCTCGATAACATTTTCATGGATAATCCAGATTGGATTAATGAAAGAAGGAAGATTATGTAAGAGAAAGAAAAAAAGCAAAAAGAAATGATCGAAGAAGAAACAATATTTGACAGAGAATTCTGAGAGAAGTTTGAGAATTACTAGTGGCAAAGCTATCCGACCCTCTTGATACCATGATTAGTTCTTTGTTTTTTTGATATTTGTTGGATAGATATTTTAGTAGGTAGTTTGAGTTGCATTGTCTGCGTATAGCTACGTGGTTAGGCTTCATAAGAGTACTTCCATTGTTTGCTCATCTAGAGTATAACTAGGATCTGTAATTCCCTCCTTCCTCCTAGTTCAGGGGTTCTTAATACAATCTCATTTATCTTTCAAAACCTTTAAGAGAGAGAGAGAGAGAGATGAACAAAATATAGTTGGAGGCCCATAAGAGGGCAGGTTCTTCAGCCCACGAGTTTCATTGGGTAAGTTATTCCGTGGCAGAGCGGATTTCATATGACCACCCAAGGAAGTCCATATGTCTGCCAACAACACCAAGACTTTCATCGAATGCTGGGATGGCCTTTTGCAGGCAGCTGCAGCGGAGATCTCACCATCATCATCACCAGCCTCAATGCTACATCTGAAACTTCACCCGATCTGTCATGCGTACCATCTTCTGGAGGATTATTCCCACCTCGGTAAAGTAGAGAGCGAAAACAATCCTTATATGTATGATGGGACCTCATCTCATTACCTGGGTTTTGGGATAGAGGAAATCTCACACTTCCCAGTGACCCCTACTAGGGTCTCCAACCAATCAAATATGCTGTTGCACATTAGGGACAACCGAAAATCCATTTTAGAAAAGGCGTACTGTTACTACAAAGATGTTTAATTTTTCGAATATCCAACATAGGCCAGAGCTGTTCTCAGCTTCAGCAGTAACCAGACATTTCTGAAAACCCTCCCTTCCTTTGGAACCCCATTCCTTCCGATCAGGCCAGGCCAGGCCAGGCCAGGAGATGATCGTTATTGCCAGAATTGACATACTAGCTAGCTCTGCAATATCATCCAGACCCTTCTTTTCCTTCTTTTTTTTTTTGGAACATGGACAATTATTATTGAAAGGCCCCAGTTATACAGAGGAAATTCAGGGCGATACAGATTAGCATAACGAACAACAAAAACATTGAAGTATTTTGTATAAATAACTTCAGGGGATATTGAGAATTAATGTAGGGGCTCATTCAACTGCCTAACGTTCATCATTAACCATGCCAACTAAGTGATCTAAATAAGGCGAACGGACGGCTTAGAACAACACGTACGAAATGATCAATGCAGTTAACTACGACTAGCCTGGATGGATATAAAGGTGGCTGATTGCAAGTTTGCCTTAGGCTGCTGCTCTTCATCGATCCTTATCCTTAGGTTCCTGATGACCCATCTCCAGCACTCCTTGTGCATCTGAGACAATCATTAGTAATATATATATATATATATATATATATATATATATATATATATATATAGGGAAAGGGTAGCCTACTCCATGGAGTAAAAAACTTACCTACTCCATGGGTTATATAGACACCACATGGCACTTTTTAATCAAATTTTTTATTCATGTATGGTCAATCTAATATGGACAGATTAGGATTATGAACCAACTCGATCAAGTTGAAACAAATTTAACGGTAAACTGTGTATCTTAAAAACATATTTTTTGTGGATGCTAAAAATGCCACTTGGCATATGTTTTTCTCAAAAAAAATTTGTTGATAATTGTTGGGAGGGGTGAACCTAACTTGATCAAGTCTTAACTTCCATCAAAAAGTGCAACACCGCATTCATTTAACTTCCATTCAAAAAGTTCAACACCGCATTCATGCTAAAAATGCCACCGCATTCTTCTCAATCTCACCCCTGCATCTTAACTCTATCCAATCTCATCCGTTCCCCCTACCAAAATGAATCTCAATCATCCTTTACATCAGCATCCTATTTCTTATCTTAGCCTTTCTTTATATAATCGGACGTTCTGAAATAACTATGGCATAGTGGCACGATTGTAAATAAATCGAACGCGCTGTGATATGTATATATATATATATATATATATATATATATATATATATATATATAGAGGCTTGTTACATTGCGCTGTGTGCTGCCCCCGCCTGCAAATGCGCTGTGCGATTTTCCACCGTCCGATCGCGCGGATCGGCTGCGAAACCCGCGCGAAACGCCCTGGCCGTTTGATCCCGTGCAGTGCACCCCCGCCCGGCCGTCCGATCGAGCGGATCGACTGCGAACCGGGGCGAACTCTCCCGGCCGTCTGATCGCCTGGATCTGGCCGTCTGATCCCGTGCAGCGCACCCACCCCCGGCTGTCCGATCGTTCGGTTCGATTCCCATCCGTCGGATCGATGGGAATCAAACGGACGTAAATGTTTTTCGCTGTTACTGTAGCGGCTACAGTAACAGCGAAAAACATTTACGTCCGTTCGATTCCCATCGATCCGACGGATGGGAATCAAACCGAACTATTATATGCCCGGCGGGGGTGCGCTACACGGGATCAGACGGCCGGGATCCGGTGATCAGACGGGCGGGAGAGTTCGCGCCAGTTCGCAGCCGATCCGCTCGATCGGACGGCCGGGCGGGGGTGCGCTGCACGGGATCAAACGGCCAGGGTGTTTCGCGCGGGTTTCGCAGCCGATCCGCACGATCGGACGGTGGAAAATCGCGCAGCGCATTTGCAGGCGAAAGCAGCTCACATCGCAATGTAACAAGCCTCTCTCTCTCTCTCTCTCTCTCTCTCTCTCTCTCTATATATATATATATATATATATATATATATATATATATATATATATATATATATATATATATATATATATATATATATATATATAGAGGTTCTCTTGATAATTGTGTATATTGTGAGCCCACACGTTTAATAAGAAGAAAGAAGAGAAAAAGCAACATACAAAAATTAAATCGGAAGATCCTTGGGAGAGTGTTTACACGGTTAAGATACTCACATCATACAGGCCAGGAAAACGCCTAGGAACGTACAGAAGAGAATAACCTGTTCTCGAGCAGAGAAACATTCATCTTTGTCGGTAGCTTTAATTTGTTCCCTGCTGTAAACTTCGTTTCGGGTGGAGGAGTAATATTAAAAGTAGGATGTTAATGACAAAGCATTACCAAAGTGAGCACAATGAAAATCGAAAGGATATCCACAGACCATTGGGCTCGTAGATATGAGAAACCATACTAACTGTATTTTCTGTTGGTTTAGGACGAAGAGCTGGTGGGATCACTGGGATGTACGTATAAATAGCAGTAGCAGGACTGCATGGCATAACTAGGAGGGGTGACAAGGATTTTAATCTTTCGTATATCAAAAGTGAAAATGGGTAATCAACCAGATTGAGCCATCCCAATGTGGCATAGCGCTGCACCCAGCCCCGGCCCAATTCGGGTTCAATAGTCACATCGCCGCGCCCTGTACGGAGTTCGAGTGTGTAAAATTTTCACAGATAAAATGCCCATCTCTATCACTGTATGAAGCCAAATATATTTGTATCTCCATATGTATATACAAGTTCAAACGAGCCGGTGTTGTAGACCTTTTATGCATGACTAACGCTCAATACACCTACAATCAGGGGTGGAACCTCTAAAATTTTAAATTTTGGAGTTCCTGGGTCCGGCACTACCTACAATGTTCCTTGTAGACCTTCACCCACTAAACTATGGTGGGTGAACTACATGAGGAGATTGTCCCCGACGAACTACAGGTTATCTCTCTCTCTCTCTCTCTCTCTCTCTCCCATGTTCTAGGGTTTGTTGGGTTTTAGAAAAGAATGGAGATCAATTTGGAGGAAAAGGGTGAGGTTGTCGTCAGTGGAGCGCTGCCGGTGAGGTTATTTTTCCTCAGCGTTTTCCTCTTTTTTGTAGGTATGATTGAAAGGGTACAGATGGTGGCTATGTCGTGGGATGCTAAGATCGTGGGGTACCGACTATGGGTCCGCCGCTACGGTTTGGCGAATTATCGTGTAAGTATGGAGGTCATCCCAAGTTCATTCATTACTTACCAAGTGCATAGTCATACATAGCTAGAAGACTGAAGCAAAACTTGAGGCACAAGAAACTTGCATCATCCACACACATAAATACTAGACAAGATGTATAAGAATGTCAAAACCAAGTGTGAAAAATAAGATTGAGGTTAGTTAGTGAGCTAGCACTTACCAGTGAGTGGAGACATATATTCTGTATATGGTGCATGCCTGTGAGCAAACCTCCTGAGCAAGCCCAAATTAACTTTGTTATCTTCATGATGCCGTTTTTTAACCAATAAATTTCTACACAGGATTTTCAGAACTCGGTGTTTCATTAAAAGTACAAAAACATACCTATCCATTATCTATAATGATAACATATATAGATTACTCGATGAAACAATCAGAGTTAATTTGTTCTAAATCAATTAGTAGGAGCATTGATACAAACTAACAAGATGAGCATAAAAAGATCAACAACTCATAAGTCCAATCTACAATTTACTGTTTAACACGAAAAGGCACAACTTGGATGTAGCTTATCAGATTTAGTAGAGAACTCCAAACAGAGGAGACAACTCACCAATATAAAGGTATCCTCATCCCCCATACGGTTTGTGAAAAAAACATGCTGTTGAAGACAACTACCATCATAGAGTCGATTACTTCTAAAGATTCTTCCAAATCTCGAATCATCTCCTTTCATAGCCAAATTTTAAATCCCTCAAAATACTTTCATCTTCTGCACCAAAACCATCCTCTCCTTTTTTTCTCACTTTTTTACTCTCTTATCATTCTTTATTACTTGTTTTGATTTCTCCTTTTATGTTGCAAAACGTAAATCATGTTAATGTAAATTTATAATTGCTACTTAAATCTTTTTTGTTTTAGTAAAAATTACGTTAATCTCTATTGCAATCAACTTTCGGGCCAAAAATACTTATAAATAAACCCTAACGAAACCCTAGATTTTCAGAACGATCTTCAACCACCCCTTTTACTTTAGGACTCCTTCCTACCTTCCAATATGTGCAAGATACTATCCAAATTCCTCTCATTTGAAAATCTTTTTGCTAAACTTTTAGATATCAAAACATAAACTTGGTAATAGATCTTTTTCTAAAGTCTAGAAATCTCAATTCCTCAAGACTTGGCAACTATCGACTCGAGAATTACATTATTAGTTTGTAACACATGATGCCGAGGCTCCTCGATAAGAATGATTGTTTGGATGTTTTTGTGACACCAAACTCTATTTGGATGTTTAGTAATTCAATGTTTTAAATTGTCCTAGGTTCCTTGGTACCAAGTTAGCTCAAAGTCTATAAATATAGTATCCAATGACAATGTAATACAAATATGATGATAAATAATGGACACAAGTTTCTTTTGTAGTGGATTCCACAAATATCTCATTTCTTCTTCTGTTTTCAGCTTTTATTTTTGGTCCTCTTTAGAGTGAAACTTTACATTGATGTTGTCACAATAAATTGTTATTAATATCTGAGTGAGGCTTCTAGAGTTCTAGATGTTCATAGTTCCCGTACTGTACATAAAGATGCAATGATACCCGTATCTACACAAGTTAAAAGAGGTGAGATGAATTGCATGCTATGATAAACAAGGAGATAAGCTAAAAGTTCTTGGTTCGAGAAGATGAACCCAACACTAGTGTATGAAAATTGAACAGTTGAAGATCAATTAACCAATAAACAATTCGACAACAAGGATGGAATAAGAGTAGATACAATAATTCAAAATATCACAATTTTCAACCCATTAAACAATGTAGAGTGTAAACACTAAAGTATTTATGATCGAGGCTAATCAAACATTCGACATGCACCCGAGGAGTTATCTCCATAAAAATTCATAGTCATAGCACCAAGTTCATTTACATTCATTTCTACTAATCTAATGCACTCGACGATTAAGATTAAGCATCACCATAGTAATCGCTTCGATACAGATGAACTAGAGGCTCAGAAGTTCATAATTAAAAAATTAACCACCTTCGTTTATATCAATGGCTGTCACTCATCTAACTGAAGGTCAAACAAAGCATGAAGGAACCACATTGGGTTCCATCACATTATCTTCATAATCTAACAATGAAAATAAAGATGAAAAGGCTCTAGCATTATATGGGAAACAAAATCGTGTGATGTAGATTGTATTTATTGTTTTTTCAGTTGAATTGATGGTCAAACAAAATATGAAGGATTAACATTAGGCTCTATCACAATATCCTCACAATCCAGCAATAAAAATAAAGATAAAAAGGCACCAATATTATTTGGGAAACAAAACCGTCATATATCGATTGTTAGATCATAGTTAATGTTAGTCATGGATTCCATCTTTCAGACATAAAATCTCAACTTTTAAAATCCTACATCTAGACTAAAAATAAAAAAGGTCATGGAATAGTTAATAAGGATAAATTACAAAAACGTCCCCCAAACTATGCATCTCATTTCATATTAGTCCCTCTACTTTTCTTTTGAACAATTTGAACCCTGAACTACGCTCCATTTGCATTTAACCCCGATCAACTTTTATTGCAAAAACAACCTTGTCCTATTAAGCATAAATTGAATATTTCAGAAATTATTTAAGTATAATTGGAAATTGATAAGGATATTTTTGAGATAAAAAGTTGCCCAAGGGGGCTAAATGCATACATAGCATAGTTCAGGGTTCAAATTATTCAAAAAACAAAAGTTGAGGGACCAATATGAAATGAGGTGTATAGTTAAGGAGAGTTTTTTTAATTTGCCCCAAAAATAAACAACATAATCATTTCTAACTAAGTTTTATACTCGGTCATAATACATCCCTTGATCGCAAGTAGTAGGAATTTGGTTGATTGGGTATTGTACCATAAAGAGAGGATGATCGACTAGTAGAGACAGTTTAAGAGTTATAACAGAGAAGAGTTTCTGTGGCTAAGGGGGAGTGTCTAAGCGTAAGTTGCTCCTATTATGTTGGTACCTATTATTATTTGTTAGAATTACTATTATAATGATTTAACTT
Organism: Chamaelirium japonicum; assembly: GCA_947650365.1. NCBI lineage: Eukaryota > Viridiplantae > Streptophyta > Magnoliopsida > Liliales > Melanthiaceae > Chamaelirium > Chamaelirium japonicum. The sequence continues at coordinate 61,830,502 of OX393549.1, read as the reverse complement.
CATTAATATTCTCATCACTTCTGTGCTTATTATTTTTTGTTCCTCCTCTCCTCCCTCTCTCCCTTAACGTTCATTATTGGCAGCCCCCCAAACCTACCAACTGGCATAAATGAAGATTCTAAGTACAATCTGCAAAAAAGACGGATGTTAGATAAACATCTTAATGCAATAGGATTCTGCCCAACATTTTCGTAGAACCAAGACATCTAAGTGGAATAGAATTCGGGAGACATCGTTCTACAAGATGCAAATCCTTAATCGTGGAATTTAAAGAACATTGTTACGTGAATATGCGATGATATGCTCGACCCAAGCAAGTTTATCCCTGATGTAATATCCAAAACAATCAAGTTCCATGATTAAAATATCTCTAGATAGAACCAATCTCTCGTTAATGATAAAGAAAAATAGATGAATCGATAAATTATAGAATTTGAACATGTGAAAGCCATTTAATAAAAACAAATTGAGGATCGGGTTATCCAAAATCAATATGCAGACTAGACATCAATTGATAAACAAACATAACAAATTCTAAAGTACGTATACACTTACATGATAGATAATTCAAAAAGGATGATAACAATAGCTCTAATGGGATGCAAATTCAAAAATAGCAATAACAAACATTCAATCTCTACGCAAACACAGTGATAATCAAATAAAATCCACAGATTCAAACATGAGAACCCTTGAAAAGTTCACGCTAGAACTTAGAACACGGATTCATCGAAGCAAATTGAACAACACAAATGTTCAAACCCTAGATCCGGTCTCCAGGAACCTAAAACAACCAGAAATCACCACCTAGTATTTGAGCCTCCCCATTTTCTCCGGCACCGAAGGATTTGGAGAAGATGAGGGAGATCGGATTGATACCTCGGCGTCTTGTGGCGTTACCTCCCTTTGCCTCCCACCTCCAGCTAAAGGCCAACTCTAGGATCGTCCAACCATAACTGAGATGGCAGCAACTAACTATATAGACATCAACGAACCAAGGGAGTGAGGAGATGACGCGCGAAGCGCCTTTAACTATACCCGTATGGTGTTCCCTCGGAATAACATTTGTCAACTTATACCTCGTATAATTCTCCTTAGGGAAATTTTATTCATACCCAAAAATCTATAAATAGCCCCCGTCATGCATCCGTTTGACAATAACTTACTCATAATTTTTTAATACCATTTATACCTTTATATTATACTCCACATTCAACTAAAACTTAAAACATAACCTTTTGAATAAGGGGGCATCGACTGATTGGAATAGAATTGAGCGATGGCAACGACATGGTTGTGGCGTTAGTGGTAGCAACATCGACAACGGAGCTCAAATATATTACTTCCCCCCAATCGGATTCCTCCATAGGTGGCAACGGGCTCAAAGGCCCACTTCTCCCGATCGGATTCCTCCATAGGAGATCAAAACCCTCCTGCAATAGGGAAAAAAGAGGACCATCTCTCTCTCTCTCTCTCTCTCTCTCTCTCTCTCTCTCTCTCTCTCTCTCTCTCTCTCTCTCTCTCTCTCTCTCTCTCTCTCTCTCTCATCAAGCTATCAATGAATGGTAGACGATGAAAATAACCCTCCCTCCACGTCCATTTCCTCATGGGGCTTCAACATATGAAAGGAATGAGGAATATGATTAAGGTGGGGTGGACCATCTAACTGGGGTGTATTCAAGGTGGGGTGTAAGGGGGAAGGGTCATTTTGGGATAGGAATGAGGTGATTAAGGAAAACAGGATGTGTTCAAGTTTGTTGGAAATGGAGGCTAATTATAGATTTTTGGGATTTGAATAAAATTTTCCTTATAATTAAGGGTAAATTATACTTTGCCCCCTGAAGTTTAGCCCAAATCCACTAAACCCCCTTGTAGTTAATAAACTATATTTTGCCTCCAATTCAGTTTTAAATAGCTAGAAAATGCCAAAAGAGAAAATTTAGTAGTTGACAGAAGGGGTACACTAAAGAGACCTATTTGAAACAAAACAAACTACAGGGGGTTTAAGATAATGTGGGCTAAACTTTATGACGGTAAAGTGTATTTTACTCAATTATAATCGGGTACCTGAATTGGCCTTTAAAACACGGTTAACTAACCGGTGGACTTTTGTCTTTATTGGAGAGAGAGAGTTAGTTTTGTCCTTACACAAGACCCCCTTGGTTTGATCCATAACCACTTTCACACCTGGGCGAGGCTCACGAACTATTGGCCAGGTCATTTCATCGAGCACTCATAGCCAGCAAGAACAATATCTATATAACAAGTGACGTCGGTTTTCTGCTGACTAGATAAAACAGAACAAAAAAACTGACTAATACAAGCTGACTGGACAAAAATAAATCGAATAAATCTAACCATTCGTTCAAAATTCAACGCACGATCTCTCATTGGTTTCAAATCCCAGCCCATTTAAACTGTACTAAACCCCTAAAATCCCGGCACATTGAAACTGCATTAAACCTGACCGATCATCCCGTGATTATTGTTCGCATCAACAGCTATAAACCCACATGCTGAAATTTCGGCCGCCCCAAACCATCGGGTCGATCTTGAGGAATCAATTTGAACAGAAACAGTTGTGATTGATCGATTATAGGGGGAGGGGGAGTTGGTCGCGCCGAAGGCACCCGCTTCGTGCCAATCGGCAAGGGCGAGGAAATGGGTGTCCCTATGAATGCCGGTGTTGTCGTCGAAAGTGTTTTGTTTCCGAAGACGTTCAGGTGTGTTGCTGCCAAGGCGATCCGTTGTAGTGCCAACAAACACGAGCATGCACTAGTATATCATACCCTAAAAGCAACTCCAACGAGCTTTCTTATCATTCGCCACATCACCTAAACAAGGAAGTGGAATTTTTTTCTACTCCAACTGCCTCCCTTCCCATTCCTTAGCATTCGCTTTGTTAGTTTCAACAATTACATGCCATAAAAATAGGCTGTCTCGATTTCCTTCAACAAACAGCTCCGGTTGATTCAGCAACATCAAATGGTGGCATTGACATGTTGGACCAGCCAAGTGATTGGCGAGTGATGGACGTCTCCCTTAAACGAGCGAGCAAAATTATGTTCGCTCGGTTAATCTAGCGAGACCCTTGGAGTGCGCTTTCACTCGCTCAAACGAGCCAAGGGGCGTAGCTAAGCGAGCCCCCCTGGTGATGCTCTGACAATGGTGTTTAATCCAATCAGACCTCCATCCAAGGGTTCAAGTTGATTTTCCCTTAGGTTACTGCTGCCTGATCGCCGAGCAAGTCCCGAGTCTTGGCCGTCTGATAGAAGGCACGATAAACTTCCTTGGTCCCCACGATCAAGCCTCCATCATAATGTCCCCATCGACTTTTTCCAAGTTAGAGGGTAGCGCTATGCAATTGGACCTAGATCGAATGGTCCCATCAAATTCCCCGGGTTACTATAGCACTTAAAAAGATGATGGAGTGAGGGGACGGATCAAGAAAGATTTTTTTTAAAAATAGTATCATCGCACAAGGTTCGGTGGAAGCAATGGTAAAAGAAGATCAAGTCAAGATCAATAAATTCAATGAGACGAATTTTGGGCTCTAGTTGATGCAGATCGAAGACTTTGTAAAAGAAGGATCTGTATTTACCGCTCGGTAAAGAAGTGAGCAAGTTGAAGGAAATGATCAATTCGGAGTAAGCTGACCTTGATAGAAAAGTCCTAGCAGGGGCGGATCTAAGAGTGGGCTCGGCCGGGCTACAGCCCGGCCGAGATTTAACAAAAAACTATGTTTTTTAGGCCCAGCCCAGCTCTGCCCCACAGATAGCCCGGCCCAATATCCCAGCCTGCCTTAAAAGTTAAAACCCACGGCCACCCGAATACCCGATCTCCTCTAAAGGCTAAAGCTCTGTTCTTTGGGGAGCGGCACTGCTCATCCCCCCGTTTCTCCCGGAGTTCGGACTCCGGACCGGCACCGCACGCGGCACGGGCCACGGCCAACAACGCCGAGTCACCGGAGTCAGGCGTGCGTGGGGACTGGGGAGTCGCCGAGTCGCCGGAGTCGGGGACCGTGGCTTCAAGTCTTCAAGACTTCAACCAGGCTGAAGCCGCTGAACCAGCACCAGCAGGGCAGCAGGTGAGTTTTCTCTTTTACCTACTTCTTCTTCTTCTTCTCCTCCTCCTCCTCGGAAGATTCGAATTGGAAAAGAACATCAAAATTTTTCTGATTTTTTTGGATCGGAATCATCCGATTCCGATGCTTTCGAACTTTTTGGATCGAAATTCGGAATTTTTGGAATACCTTACCCTTCCGATTTCGATCCGATTTTTTTCGGAACTTTCGGAATTCGGATTTAATTATACGGTGCTAGAATCAGAATATTTTGAATCGGTTTCGGACGGAATCAGAATTTCCGTTCCAACTTGCATGGATCAAAACTCAAAATAGCCTCTTATTCTTCTTCTTTTTGAATCAAAACCCGAAACAACCCGAGAATTTCTATTTTTTTTCTTAATCTTAGCCCTAAATCGTGCCGGTATTTAGGGCTGGCAATTTCGGACCCGACACGGCAGACCCGACACGAAGTTAGCGGGTCTAGGTCAGGGCTAAACGGGTCGGGTCCGGGTTTAGGGTCTGGACACGGTAGACCCGAAAAGACCCGTTTAGTATTGAACGGGTCGTGTCGAGTCAGGTCGGGTCTACCCGCAATCTGATACTATAATATATAATATCAGTGGGTTTTTCGAGTCAGGTCGGGTCGAGTCGAATTGGGTCGGATCGGGTCAACTGTATAGACCCGGGTGGTAAACGGGTCTTATCGGGTCTACTCGTTTATTCGCGGGTCGGGTCGGGTTCTCTTTGTAGTTGGTTCAACATTAGCAAACACATAAGGTTTATGCAGGTTCTAATATGAATGTGTGATGCAGCCCAAAAGTCCAAACCCGTGTCATATATTTATGTGGACTAATATATATAAGTTCGGTTCTCGGGTTGGGTCGGGTCTACTCGAGCTCTAATCCGGAACGGACCCGCATTTAGTCGAGTCCACAAAACATAGAACCAAACCAACCCGTTTAGTCAAAATACCCGAACCATTTAGGGGTGTGCATTGGTTCGAAACCAACCTATTTTAGCAAAACCCAAATAGATCAAACCTTGGTTGATTTTGAGGATCTCCAATCCAATCCAAACCAAACTAAGATTGGAATCCAATCCAATCCAATTAAAGTCGGTTTGGATTGGATTGGATGGTCGGTTTGGCCTTTGACCGATATGCATGTTGGCTTATTTCCCCTTCTTTTAGAACCTAGTTTTAACTTTAAAAAATAATAATTGTTGTTAAATTATTAGGCATAAATAAGATTTGTAACTGAATTTGACCCCCATAGGAGTTTTGTCGGTTCTCGATTTTACCCGATCCAAGTAACTTATTATTGTCAGATATTTTTTGTACTTACTTATGATAACTTATAATCTTAAAATTTTGTTATTGTAGGTTATAATGTCAGATCCTCAAATGCTCAAGCAAAAAAAAAATATTCTTTCATTTTTTAAGAAAAGAGATAATCAGTCAACAAGTGAGACACCTTCTCCTTCTACTATTGATAATCTCGATGAGCGCCCTTCTAAGTCTCTCAGAGTCGAAGTTAAAGAAAGCAATTCTTTTGAACGTGATCCAGGATTACGTCGTCCAATATCAACATATCCTATTAATCAACGTGATGATGTTCGAAGAGCATATATCAACATGGAACCATGTCAACCAAAATTAGCAGAGTATCCACGCTCCCAAGATGGCAAGCAATATCGTCAATTTCAATATTCTTGGTTCATACGGTTTCCTTGGCTTGAGTATTCTGAAGCAAAAGACAGAGCATTTTGCTTTTCTTGCTTTCTTTTTGATAGTGATCCGTCAAAGTTTCCGGTATTTACTGTTGAAGGATTTAAAAGTTGGAAGAGGGTTAATAATGGAGATAAATGTGCTTTTATGCATCATGTAGGGGTTCTTTGTTCACCACATAATACAGTTATGCGCAATTGGGATAACTTAAGAAACCCATCTCAGCATATTGATAAAGTGATGAATGCACAATCTTCACAACAAGTTTTGCAGAATCGGTTGCGGATCAAGACTACAATAGGGAGCATTAAGTGGCTTGCAATGCAAGCATGTGCTTTTAGAGGTCATGGTGAATCTTTGGAGTCCTCTAACCGTGGCAATTTTATTGAATTGATAAAGTATTCGGCAATGTTGAATAAAGAAATTACAGAAGTTGTTTTAGAAAATACTCCGGGAAATGCCAAGTATACTTCACCAACGATTCAAAAGGAGATCTTGAATATTCTTGCAAATAAAGTGAGAAATAAGATTCGTGAGGAAGTTGGGGATGCGAAATTTTGTATTCTTGTCGATGAAGCACTTGACCAATCTAATAGGGAACAAATGGCTATTGTTCTAAGATTTGTTGATTGCGATGGTTTTGTTCGAGAGCGTTTTTTCGTAGTTGTGGGTGTTGATAACACTACTTCATTGACTCTTAAAATAGAGATATGCAATGTTCTTACTCGTTACAATCTCCAAGTAGAAAATATACGAGGTCAAGGGTATGATGGTGCTAGCAACATGCGCGGTGCATGGAATGGATTACAGGCATTATTTCTCAAAGATTGTCCATATGCATATTATGTACATTGTTTTGCTCATCGACTACAATTAGCATTAGTTGCGGCATCCAAAGATGTGCATGATATTTGGCTATTTTTTTCAAAGTTGGGTTCTATTGTTAATCTTGTCAGTGCTTCTCCCAAGCGTCATTCTGAGTTAAAATCTGCTAGTGAAACTGAAATTGTAGATATGATATCTTCTAGAGAATGTGAGACCGGTACAGGGGCTAATCAAATTCGTACTTTGCAACGAGCCGGAGCTACTCGTTGGAGCTCACATTTTGGTTCTGTTAGTAGGTTGATTAATATGTTTGGTGCAACTTGTACAGTTCTTGAAAATATGACTAAGAATGGACTCAACAACAATATACATGGAGAAGCTATGGGCGCTTATAAAACGATGAGATCCTTTGAGTTTGTGTTTATATTGCATTTGTTGAATAAAGTTATGGGAATTACTGATGTGCTTTGCCAAGTATTGCAACACAAATCTCAAGACATCTTAAATGCTTTGAATTTAGTCTCAACTACAAAAAAACTTCTTCAGAAATTAAGACAAGATGATTGGGATGCTTTCATTGGAAACGTGACATCATTTTGTGAAATGAATGCTATTGATATGCCTGATATGAGTGCTTGTTATATGAAGGGTACACGTCGTTCTTGTCAGCAACATGATTATATTACAGTTGAGCATCATTTCCGTATTGATATATTTAACGCTGTAATTGATTTTCAGTTGACGGAGTTAGATAATAGATTCACGGATCGATCAATGGAACTTCTTATTCTTAGCTCGGCTTTGGATCCTAGTGATGGATTCAAATCATTTAATATTGAAAGTATTTACAGTCTTGCCAAGAAATTCTATCCTCAAGATTTCAATCAAGTTGAGATACATACTTTGAGAAATCAATTGGAGCATTACGAGTTTGATGTACCTTGCCATCCAAAGTTTCAGAATATGTCTTCTCTTTCTGAATTATGTCGAAGATTGGTTGAAACAAGAAAGTCAGAAATTTACTTCTTGATTGATAGATTGGTTCGTCTTGTGTTGACTTTACCTGTATCTACGGCAACGACAGAACGAGCTTTTTCAGCTATGAAACTTGTTAAAACAATACTTCGCAACAAGATGGAGGATGAGTTTCTTGCGGATTGCATGATAGTCTGCATTGAAAGAGAACTTGCTGAAAATATTGATTCAGATTCGATAATTGATGAATTCTACTCTCTGAAGCATCGCAGGGCACAACTTCAGTAATATATTTATATTTGCATTACATGTTTATTTATTGTGTTACCGTTTTTTTCTTAATTTATGTTCTGTTTATATATCTTTTTTATATTAATAAAGCTTTCTCGTACTGTCAATATTCGTTTAACAAATCATACTCAGTTTTTCTTTACTATCTATAATAAAATTTTTATTATAAAAAAATTAGTTTAGGTTCAGCCCAGCCCAAAATAAATTCCTGGCTACGCCCCTGAGTCTTAGCTATGATTCAGTTATCCATATTTGCTTATGTAACCTTCAATATATATATATATATATATATATATATATATATATATATATATATATATATATATATATATATATATATATACTAGTGCATGCCCGTGCCTGTCGGCACTGCAGCGGGCCGCCTTCGGCGCCAACACACCTGTCAGCAATGCAGCGGGCCGCCTTCGGCGGCAAAACACCCCCTGAGCATCACCACCCCCACTCCTACCGTCGTATGCGACGACAACACACTTGACCGCCTTCGGCATGCCCGTGCCGCTTGGCACGAAGCGGGAGCCTTCGGTGCGACGACAACACACTTGGCCGCCGGCACTGCAGCGGGCCGCCTTCGGCGACATGCACCTGTAGGGCCGTTTTCGGCGGCAATACACCCCCCGGTTAAAAGCTTTAACCATTCGATCGAACGGATGAGATCCGTGAGATCTCATTCAAATAGGACAAAAAAGTATGATTATCGTTAACTGTTTTCGTGCATATATATATATATATATATATATATATATATAGAGAGAGAGAGAGAGAGAGAGAGTGAACGGCTGTGATGACTTTCCGTCTGGTTAAAAGCTTTAACCGTTCCCGGCCGTCCGATCGGTATGAATCGGACGGCACAAAACCTTTTTGCCCTGGTTAAAAACTTTAACCGTTCGATCGAATGATCGAACGGATGAGATCCGTGAGATCTCATTCGAATAGGACAAAAAAGTATGATTACGTTTCTTTCCATCCGGTTAAAAGTTTTAACCATTTTCGGCCGTCCGATCGGCATGAATCGGACGGCACAAAAACTTTTCGCCCCGGTTAAAAGCTTTAACCGTTCGATCGAATGATCAAACGGATGAGATCCGTGAGTTCTCATTCGAATAGGACAAAAAAAGTAATGAGATCTCACGGATTAAAAGCTTTAACCGTTTTCGGCCGTCCGATCGGTATGAATCGGACGGCACAAATACTTTCCGCCCCGGTTAAAAGTTTTAACCGTTCGATCGAACGGATGAGATCTGTGAGATCTCATTCGAATAGGACAAAAAAGTATGATTATGTTTTGTCCTATTTGAATGAGATCTCACGGATCTCAACCGTTCGATTATTTGATCGAACAGTTAAAGCTTTTAACCGGGGCAGAAAGGAATTGTGCCGTCCGATTCATGCCGATCGGACAGCCGGAAACGGTTAAAACTTTTAACCGGACGGAAAGGATTTGTACCGTCCGATTCACACCAATCGGACGACCGGAAACGATTATCACATTTACGCATCCAGCAAGATATCACATGAGATCGGTTCTTATAGGTCAGGGCTTTAGGGGCAGTCGGGAAGAGAGAGATCATGGGGGGAAGAGAGAGAGAAATTGGGGCTCTACATTAAGGGGAGGGGGACCACACGCATAGGTGGCAGCTCTAGGTAATTAATCATTGGTGGGAAAAATGCGTGAACAATAGAATTAATACCTACTGCGTCCTCAATTTTTTACATAAAAACCCTTAATTATATTATAAAATATAATTTGTTCACAATATGGTCCTTTGTTCATTTAATTATTATTCTTCTCAATCTCACCCCTGCATCTTAACTCCATCCAATCTCATCCGTTCCCCCTACCAAAATGAATCTCAATCATCCTTTACATCAGCATGCTATTTCTTATCTTAGCCTTTCTTTATATAATCGGACGTTCTGAAATAACTATGGCATAGTGGCACGGTTGTAAATAAATCGAACGCGCTGTGATATATATATATATATATATATATATATACATATATATATATATATATATATATATATATATATATATATATATATATATATATATATATATATATATATATATATATATATATATATATATATATATATATATATATATATATATATAGGGTCAGGATCGGATGACCCAGCAAATTTTTGACCCAGCAATAACCCAACACCCTTTGATGAACCTAGAGGTTTTAGAATTTGATGAAAATTGGTAAGCATGCTCTCTATGGTATGTTGATCATCCTCACAAAAAATCATCCCATTCTAAAACCTCTAGGTGCATCAAATGCGCTCTTCAAATCAACGGTTAAAATTGACAATCAGAAATCGTTGATTTGAAAAGCGCATTTGATGCACCTAGAGGTTTTAGAATGGGCTGATTTTTTGTGAGGATGATCAACATACCATAGAGAGCATGCCTACCAATTTTCATCAAATTCTAAAACCTCTAGGTTCATCAAAAGGTGCTGGGTTATTGCTGGGTCAAAAATTGCTGGGTCAGCCGATCCCGACCCATATATATATATATATATATATATATATATATATATATATATATATATATATATATATATATATATATATATATATATATATATATATATATATATATATATATATATATATATATATATATATATGTATATATATATACATATATATATATATATACATATATATATATATATATATACATATATATATATACATATATACATATATATATACATATATACATATATATATACATATATATATATATATATATATACATATATATATATATATATACATATATATATATATATATACATATATATATATATATATATATATATACATATATATATATATATATATATATATATATATATGGGGAGGGATACTCTTACTAATGAGCGATTACTAATGACAGTTACTAATGACGTCGACCGTCCGATCAAAAAAGATAGACGACTGAGATTAGTCTCAATCCCGTCACTTACAACAATTCAGTCCGCGCGAACCGATACCCCCGATCTGCCTCTCTCCTCAGCGCGAATGAGGACCCCGATCTCCCTCTCTCTCCTCCGCGTGAACGATACCCCAATCGGAGCTCCGATCTTGCCCTGACCTCAGCGCGAGCAAGATCAGCTGCTCCTCTGTCCTCCCCTCACCCCGATCGGTGCCCCGATGATGCCCTTTTACCCGATCAGAACCCTAATCTCCCCCGGCCTCCCTCTACCCCAATCGGAGACCTAATCGCGGCCTGCCTCCCTCTTCACTGGTTTCGATCGCGTGCGAGCTGTCCTCCGAGCCGGCCGATCGGAGAGGAAGAAGAGCAGTAGATCGGAGACTGTGCGAGCAGCTGCCTCCCTCTTCACTGGTTCCGATCGCGTGCGAGCTGTCCTCCGAGCCGGCCGATTGAAGAGGAAGAAGAGCAGCAGATCGGAGACGGTGCGAGCAGCTGCCTCCCTCTTCACTGGTTCTGATCGCGTTCGAGCTGTCCTCCGAGCCGGCCGATCGGAGAGGAAGAAGAGCAGCAGATCGGAGACGGTGCGAGCAGCTGCCTCTGCCTCTTCCTCTGGGTATTTTTCTTCGTGAAGAAAGAAAGAAACCATCATTCAATATTCAAGAAAATAAAAAATGGATTGAATGCTGAAATCATAGAATTGACAGAAAAATGCAAACCAAATGAATTTTCCACCTCATTGCTGGAAATTAGCCTCTTGTGAGTATTTCTTCTTTATATCGAGCAAAAATGAATGACATTATGCCTTTGAAAATCAAATATCTCCCACACCAGCTATTTCTAATTCTAACCAACCTATCCCTTCTCTCATTTTACAAGAACTATGATAGGAACCAGCAACCCCCATAAAAAAAAATTTGAGAAAATTTTTCCAACAGATTGGTACTCCTGTCATTTACTCACAGAGAGATGTATGTAAGTAGTTGATGAATGTTTTACAAAGAGGCAATGATGATAGGTCCACTTTTAGCTGCCCTTAGTATTACTAAGTAACCACCCATGACTGGAAGGGGGGGGGCCTCGTGCTTCATCTGGATTGCCACCAAAAATTATTTTCAGTGCAATCTTGTTCTCTCTCTCAACATCGCCGCCATCGAAGCCGCCTCTCACTTTGTTAGCGCTACTCCGTGAATAAGGTTGGAGCAGCAGCATCATCGAACCGAATAGGGTTCTGATTTTGGGCTATTTACAACCATCTTCGGCGAGGAATTGCTGATGGGTGCTGAGGGGCACTCGTCTCCCGCTGTCTGTATGATATCTGCGGCATCTGGCGGACAGTTGAAGCTTTCATTCGCGCTTTCCTTTACGTCGTCACGTTCATCCGGAGCGATCTTAGCGGGGTGGAATCACCCCGCTAACCTAGCCTCAATTTCCAGCTCATTGCATTCAATCTAAGAGGCAGAAAAAACCATTCTATTATCTTATAAAAGTTATCCTAAAGGATAGGAAGTTGTTATTAGCTCTTAACCATGCATGGATGTATTTCTACCATGGTGATTATTTTTGTGGTTTTTCTTAAGACAAGGTATAGAAATCTCATCTGATTGTTAGGCCTGATTTTATTTTTCTATATTACGTTGTTTCATGACAGTGGTGCCATAAGCTAAATCTGAAATCTTCAACAAGTGTAATTTTGATAGAAATGACAGAAGAAGGAAGGTATTCATTTTGTCGTCACTTTTCTTGAAATTTTTTTCACTAAATTATTTCGTCATATTACAGTTTTTTATCAAATCATATCACTTTGATCTCGTGTCTTTTATCATTTCCTTAGAAGCAATTCTCATGATGATCTAGCGGCTACCATTGATCCGACAACAGAGTGCTATAGTGATGGAACTTCATGTGAGGCTATAAAAAATCAAGATATAGCTCAAAGTTCGAAGGACTGCAGGGATATAAACAAACCGTTCATGGGGATGTTGTTTAATTCTTTGAAAAAAGCAAAGGAATATTATATACAGTTTGGTCGTGAAAAAGGGTATACGATTCGTACTCCGTCATCAAATAAAGGGCGGCGTGGGGATGGTATCACTTTTGCCAAATTTGTTTGCTCATGTGAGAGAATCCATCGAAAAAAGTCAAAAGAAGAAGGCATGGACCATAATGGAAAATTTATTATCAGAAGAAGTCATTCGACAGTTAGGGGCGGTTGCACTGCTTATATGCGTCTTGCGAATATTAAAAAGACAAATCAGTGGGAAATTACAGGCTTTAGTGATGACCATAATCATGCATTGGTCACTCCTAGCAAGGTGATTCATATGAGGTCAAATAGATGTATGCCCGATGCAGCAAAAGATTTGACCGAATGTTTTAACAGAGAGAATTTGCAAGTAGGAAAGCTACCATCTATTTTTGGTGACGGTTATTCAGCCGTAGGTTTTGACGATAGGGATTGTTGGAATCATCTGAAATCGGTCAGACACAAAGACTTGGAATCTGGAGACGCAAATGCAGTTGTTATATTTTTTAGCAAGAAACAGGTCGAGAATCCACACTTTTTCTATGCTATTCAATGCGATGAAAATGCTCGAGCCACAAATTTTTTCTGGGTGGATGGAAGATCAAGAATAGCGTACGAGCAATTTGGAGATGTGGTTGCATTTGATACCACTTATCGGACAAACAAGTACAGTATGCCGTTTGCTCCCTTCACAGGAGTAAATCATCACTCACAATCAATATTGTTCGGTTGTGCATTATTGCAAGATGAATCCGAGGTGAATTTTGTTTAGCTTTTTCAGAAACGGTTAGAGGCCATGGGAGGAAGACATTCGTTGTCTATAATAACAGACCAAGACTTAGCTATTGGTAATGCTATAGCAAAGGTCTTTCCTGAATCACGTCATCGTTATTGCCTATGGCATATCCAAAAGAAATTTCCAGAGAAACTTGCTCAAGTGTATTTCAAGAAGTCAAAGTTCAAGCAAACAATGAAAAAATATATTCATCATACATACACAAGTGAGGAGTTTGAAAACCAATGGCATTCTATGATATTGGAATTTGATTTAGCTGAAAATGATTGGCTCAAGAGTCTATACGAAATTTGGCATATGTGGGTACCGACGTACAGTCGAAGCACCTTTTTTGCTGGAATGAATACAACTGGCAGAAGTAAGAGCATTAACTCCTTTTTTGATGGATTTGTTTCGTCTCAAACTAATCTGAAAGATTTTGTTACACAGTATGAACAAGCTTTGGATAAAATTTATACAAGAGAGAGGAAAGAAGACTATATCTCTATATATAAGAAGCGGATTTTGAATACAATTAGTCCGATATTGAACCATGCCTCGACTATCTACACAAGAAATATATTTGACAAATTCCGATATGAGTTTGATCAAGTATGTCGTTATAAAGTAGGTGAACATGCAACTGACGGTCAATGGCGCATCTTTAATGTTACGACAAAGTTTGGCCTACCTGAAGAGTTCAATGTAAAATTTAATTTACAAACAAAAGATGTAAAATGCGGATGTCAACACTTTGAGTTTATGTGAATCATTTGCCGACATATATTAAAACTCTTCGATTGTCTTGACATAGATGAGATACCCCCTCATTTTATACTCAAAAGGTGGGCAAAAGAAGCAAATAGACAAAATATGGTGAGTGAAGATGCAGTACTCTTGCTAGATCATCATATGGGTCAGAAGCTATGCGAATTAGCCACATATGTCGTCGGTCAACCCAGTTGGCATGTATGGCCGAAAAATCAGAGGAGGCATATAAGATTGTGATGGAGATAATTGATGAGGGTTTCAAAAAGATTTCATTGATTGAGCAAGAGTTGCTTAAAAATGAAAATAGAAATGAAACTCTGAATGAAGGAGGCGAAAGTTCAATATATATTGATACCACTCAAACATCCACATTGAGATCCACAACACAAGATAAGTTTTTAGATCCACATATATCTCAAACAAAGGGTAGAAAGAGAACTGAAACTAGCAGGTGGAAGAGTAGCATTGAGATAGCATCAAAAAAATCAAGAAAATGTAAACAATGCGGAGGTCAAGGGCATGATAGTCGTAATTGTCCTGTCCACCCAAAAAAAAGTAGAGTGGAACCTAGTGAACCAAGTATGGCAACAAACCTTTACTTACTACTTTTTTACTTATTATTTTTTTTTATCAAATAGTTTTGGTTTATTATGCTACATTATAATATTGATCTTTCTTTCTCAGGCATGGATGATGCATTGATTAATTTAGAAAGCGACGTTGATGGTGGTTGGAGTAATTAAACGTAACTATCAACGTTGCTTTCTAAATTAATCAATGCATCATCCATGCCTGAGAAAGAAAGATCAATATTATAATGTAGCATAATAAACCAAAACTATTTGATAAAAAAACTAATAAGTAAAAAAGTAGTAAGTAAAGGTTTGTTGCCATACTTGGTTCACTAGGTTCCACTCTACTTTTTCTTGGGTGGACAGGACAATTACGACTATCATGCCCTTGACCTCCGCATTGTTTATATTTTCTTGATTTTTTTGATGCTATCTCGACGCTACTCTTCCACCTACTAGTTTTAGTTCTCTTTCTACCCTTTGTTTGAGATATATGTGCATCTAAAAGCTTATCTTGTGTTGTGGATCCCAATGTGGATGTTTGAGTGGTATCAATATATATTGAACTTTCGTCTCCTTCATTCAGAGTTTTATTTCTATTTTCATTTTTAAGCAACTATTGCTCAATCAATGAAACCTTTTTGAAACCCTCATCAATTATCTCCATCACAATCTTATATGCCTCCTCTGATTTTTCGGCCATACATGCCAACTGGGTTGACCGACGACATATGTGGCTAATTCGCATAGCTTCTGACCCCATATGATGATCTAGCAATCACTCACCATATTTTGTCTATTTGCTTCTTTTGCCCACCTTTTGAGTATAAAATGGGGGGGTATCTCATCTATGTCAAAACGATCGAAGAGTTTTAATATATGTCGGCAAATGATTCCCATAAACTCAAAGTGTTGACATCCGCATTTTGCATCTTTTGTTTGTTAATTAAATTTTACATTGAACTCTTCAGGTAGGCCAAACTTTGTCGTAACATTAAAGATGCGCCATTGACCGTCAGTTGCATGTTCACCTACTTTATAACGACATACTTGATCAAACTCATATCGGAATTTGTCAAATATATTTCTTGTGTAGATAGTCGAGGCATGGTTCAATATCGAACTAATTGTATTCAAAATCCGCTTCTTATATATAGAGATATAGTCTTCTTTCTTCTCTCTTGTATAAATTTTATTCAAACCTTGTTCATACTGTGTAACAAAATCTTTCAGATTAGTTTGAGACGAAACAAATCCATCAAAAAAGGAGTTAATGCTCTCACTTCTGCTAGTTGTATTCATTCCAGCAAAAAAGGTGCTTCGACTGTACGTCGGTACGCACATATGCCGAATTTCGTATAGACTCTTGAGCCAATCATTTTCAGCTAAATCAAATTTCAATATCATAGAATACCATTGGTTTTTAAACTCCTCACTTGTGTATGTATGATGAATACATTTTTTCATTGTTTGCTTGAACTTTGACTTCTTGAAATATACTTGAGCAAGTTTCTCTGAAAATTTCTTTTGGATATGCCATAGGCAATAACGATGACGTGATTCAGAAAAGACCTTTGCTATAGCACTACCAATAACTAAGTCTTGGTCTGTTATTATAGACAACGGATGTCTTCCTCCCATGGCCTCTAACCATTTCTGAAAAAGCCAAACAAAAGTCACATCGGATTCATCTTGCAATAGTGCACAACCGAACAATATTGATTGTGAGTGATGATTTACTCCTGTGAAGGGAGCAAACGGCATACTGTACTTGTTTGTCCGATAAGTGGTATCAAATGCAACCACATCTCCAAATTGCTCGTACGCTATTCTTGATCTTCCATCCACCCAGAAAAAATTTGTGGCTCGAGCATTTTCATCGCATTGAATAGCATAGAAAAAGTGTGGATTCTCGACCTGTTTCTTGCTAAAAAATATAACAACTGCATTTGCGTCTCCAGATTCCAAGTCTTTGTGTTTGACCGATTTCAGATGATTCCAACAATCCATATCGTCAAAACCTACGGCTGAATAACCGCCACCAAAAATAGATGGTAGCTTTCCTACTTACAAATTCTCTCTGTTAAAACATTCGGTCAAATCTTTTGCTGCATCGGGCATACATCTGTTTGACCTCATATGAATCATCTTGCTAGAAGTGACCAATGCATGATTATGGTCATCACTAAAGCCTGTAATTTCCCACTGATTTGTCTCTTTAATATTCGCAACACGCATATAAGCAGTGCAACCGCCCCTAACTGTCGAATGACTTCTTCTGATAATACATTTTCCATTATGGTCCACGCCTTCTTTTTTTGACTTCTTTCGATGGATTCCCTCACATGAGCAAACAAACTTGGCAAAAGTGATACCATCCCCACGCCGTCCTTTATTTGATGACCGAGTACGAATCGTATACCCTTTTTTACGACCAAATTGTATATAATATTTCTTTGCTTCTTTCAAAGAATTGAACAACATCCCCATGAACGGTTTGTTTATATCCCTGCAGTCCTTCAAACTTTGAGCTATATCTTGATTTTTTATAGCCTCACATGAAGTTCCATCACTATAGCACTCTATTGTCGGATCAATGGTAGCCGCTAGATCATCATGAGAATTGCTTCTAAGGAAATGATAAAAGACATGAGATCAAAGTGATAGCATTTGATAAAAAACTGTAATATGACGAAATAATTTAGTGAAAAAATTTTCAAGAAAAGTGACGACAAAATGAATACCTTCCTTCTTCTGTCATTTCTATCAAAATCACACTTGTTGAAGATTTCAGATTTAGCTTATGGCACCACTGTCATGAAACAACGTAATATAGAAAAATAAAATCAGGCCTAACAATCAAATGAGATTTCTATACCTTGTCTTAAGAAAAACCACAAAAATAATCACCATGGTAGAAATACATCCATGCATGGTTAAGAGCTAATAATAACTTCCTATCCTTTAGGATAACTTTTATAAGATAATAGAAGGGTTTTTTCTGCCTCTTAGATTGAATGCAATGAGTTGGAAATTGAGGCTAGGTTAGCGGGGTGATTCCACCCCGCTAAGATCGCTCCGGATGAACGTGACGACGTAAAGGAAAGCGCGGATGAAAGCTTCAACTGTCCGCCAGATGCCGCAAATATCATACAGACAGCGGGAGACTAGTGCCCCTCAGCACCCATCAGCAATTCCTCGCCGGAGATGATTGTATATAGCCCAAAATCAGAACCCTATTCGGTTCGATGATGCTGTTGCTCCAACCTTATTCACGGAGCAGCGCTAACAAAGTGAGAGGCGGCTTCGATGGCGGCGATGTTGAGAGAGAGAACGAGATTGCACTGAAAATAATTTTTAGTGGCAATCCAGATGAAGCTTGAGCCCCCCCCCCCCTTCCAGTCATGGGTGGTTACTTAGTAATACTAAGGGCAGCTAAAAGTGGACTATCATCATTGCCTCTTTGTAAAACATTCATCAACTACTTACATACATCTCTCTGTGAGTAAATGACAGGAGTACCAATCTGTTGGAAAAATTTTCTCAAAATTTTTTTTATGGGGGTTGCTGGTTCCTATCATAGTTCTTGTAAAATGAGAGAAGGGATAGGTTGGTTAGAATTAGAAATAGCTGGTGTGGGAGATCTTTGATTTTCAAAGGCATAATGTCATTCATTTTTGCTCGATATAAAGAAGAAATACTCACAAGAGGCTAATTTCCAGCAATGAGGTGGAAAATTCATTTGGTTTGCATTTTTCTGTCAATTCTATGATTTCAGCATTCAATCCATTTTTTATTTTTTTTGAATATTGAATGATGGTTTCTTTCTTTCTTCACGAAGAAAAATACCCGGAGGAAGAGGCAGAGGCAGCTGCTCGCACCGTCTCCGATCTGATGCTCTTCTTCCTCTCCGATCAGCCAGCTCGGAGGACAGCTCGAACGCGATCGGAACCAGTGAAGAGGGAGGCAGCTGCTCGCACCGTCTCCGATCTGCTGCTCTTCTTCCTCTTCGATCGGCCGGCTCGGAGGACAGCTCGCACGCGATCGGAACCAGTGAAGAGGGAGGCAGCTGCTCGCACGGTCTCCGATCTGCTGCTCTTCTTCCTCTCCGATCGGCCGGCTCGGAGGACAGATCGCACGCGATCGGAACCAGTGAAGAGGGAGGCAGGCCGCGATTAGGTCTCCGATTGGGGTAGAGGGAGGCCGGGGGAGATTAGGGTTCCGATCGGGTACGAGGGCGTCATCGGGGCGCCGATCGGGGTGGGGGGAGGACAGAGGAGCAGCTGATCTTGCTCGCGCCGAGGTCAGGGCAAGATCGGAGCTTCGATCGGGGTCTCGTTCACGCGGAGGAGAGATAGGGAGATCGGGGTCCTCATTCGCGCGGAGGAGAGAGGCAGATCGGGGGTATCGGTTCGTGCGAACTGAATTGTTGTAAGTGACGGGATTGAGACTAATCTCAGTCGTCTATCTTTTTTGATCGGACGGTCGACGTCATTAGTAACTGTCATTAGTAATCGCTCATTAGTAAGAGTATCCCTCCCCATATACATACATATATATATATATATATATATATATGGGGAGGGATACTCTCACTAATGGGGTCTTACAAACAGATGTTACTAATGATCCCAGCCATCCGTTTGAATTGGATGGGTGGCTGGGATTAAAGTGAGATCTCTCTCTCTCTTTCTCTCTTGATTGATCAGCACCAGCCCCGACCCCCCCCCCCCCCCCCTCGTCCGACTCCGGCAACCCGACCCCCCCTCCCGTTCGACTCCGGTGCCTCGACCCCCCCTCCCATCCGGCACAGATCGACCCCCCCCCCCCCCCCCCCCCCCGTCGAGCGCAACCCCCTCCCGTCCGGCTGCAGCCCCCTTCCCCGTCGTCGAGCCACCCCGCCGGCGTCGGGGATGAAGATCGGGCTGCCAGTATCAGAGATGGAGGGTGCGGTCGAGGGCTGGTGCGATCGGCGCCGGAGCCGGAGGGGAGGGGGCTATGCTCCACGGGGGGAGGGGGTTTCGATCTACGCCGATTGGGGCTGCCGGATGGGAGGGGGGTCGGGGCTACCCGACGGGAGGAGGGATCGGGGCTGGTGCTGATCAATCGAGAGAGAGAGAAAGAGAGATCTCACTTTAATCCCAACCATCTATCCGATTCAAACGGATGGCTGGGATGATTAGTAACACCTGTTTGTAAGACCCCATTAGTGAGAGTATCCCTCCCTTATATATATATATATATATATATATATATATATATATATATATATATATATATATATATATATATATATATATATATATATATATATATATATATATATATATATATATATATATATATATATATATATAGAGGAATGGGATGCTGCCTATCAAAGCAGCGTTTTTTGCTGCTTTGATACATTGTTTGACCATCCTAGAAGTTCTGGAATTTGTTGAAATTTGGTGAGGGTGTTGTCTAGGGTAAGATGATCATCCTCACAAATTTTCATCAAATTCCAAAACTTCTAAGAGGGTCAAATGGTCGAAGCAAAATCTGCAGATATATATATATATATATATAGGGTCAGGTTCAATGGACACTGTTTTTGCACTTAAATTTTTACACCGATTTTCAAATCAACTAGATAGAGGTTTCAGAATTTCTTGATTTTTTGTGAGCATAATCACCTTGACTTAGATAGCACGTCCACAAAAAATCAGCATATTCTAAAGCCTCCAAGAACATCAAAACTAAAAGGCTTTATTAATCGTCCATTTTAATCGTTAATTTGAAGAGCACATTTAATAAGTCTAGAGGCTTTAGAATGTGATGATATTTTGTGGACGTGCTATCTAAGACAAGATGATTATGCTCACAAAAAATCAAGAAATTCTGAAACATCTATCTAATGGTTTGAAAATCGGTGTAAAAAATTAAGTGCAAAAACAGTATCCATTGAACCTGACCCATATATATATATATATATATATATATATATATATATATATATATATATATATATATATATATATATATATATATATATATATATATATATATATATATATATATATATATATATATATATATATATATATATATATATATAGCGATAGAGAGAGAGAGAGGGCTGTTACGTTGAGCTGTGAGCTGCAGTAGGAGAAAATGAGCTACGGGTATTTTGACCCTTCTAGAAGTTTTGGAATTTGATAAAATTTGGTGAGGGTGTTGTCTAGGGTAAGATGATCATCCTCACCAATTTTCATCAAATTTTAAAACTTCTAGGGGGGTCAAATGGTCGAAACAAATTCTGCAGATTTTAATGATGACTACGGATGACAAATTTTGCTTCGACCATTTGACCCCCCTAGGAGTTTTGGAATTTGATAAAAATTGGTGAAGATGATCATCTTACACTAGACAACACCCTCACCAAATTTCATAAAATTCCAAAACTCCTAGGGGAGGCAAAATACCCGCAGCTCACTTTCTAAACCGGCAGCTCACTGTAACATTCCTATATATATATATATATATATATATATATATATATATATATATATATATATAGGGGGCGGGGAGCCTGCACCCGAGGTGCAGCAAGAAAGCTGCACCTCTCGCTTGTTTACCTACCTAGAAGTTTTGGAATTTGATGAAATTTGGTGAGGGTGTTGTCTAGGGTAAGATGATCATCCTCACAAATTTTCATCAAATTCCAAAACTTCTAGGGAGGTCAAATGGTCGAAGGAAAATCTGCAGATTTTAACGGTGATTGGGGACGGCTGATTTTGCTTCGACTATTTGACCCCCCTAGAAGTTTTGGAATTTGATGAAAATTGGTGAGGATGATCACCTTACCCTAGACAACACCCTCACCAAATTTTATCAAATTCCAAAACTTCTAGGTAGGTAAAACAATGCATGAGGTGCAGCGTTCTTGCAGCACCTCAGGTCCAGCATCCCCGCCCCCATATATATATATATATATATATATATATATATATATATATATATATATATATATATATATATATATATATATATATATATATATATACAAGGTTCGAAATTTCCATTTCGGTCAATATTTCGACCCCTCTGGATATGGAAATATTTCGTGGAAATATTTCGACAGTGTGAAAATATTGTGATTTTATAGAAATGGTAAAAATATTGATTTTTTAATAGAATTTTTCAGTGAATCTCTGCATAGTCATAAACCAAGTATATATACACAATTTGGAACACTCAGATAATAATTATACCCAATCTACAGGTGTAAAGCATCACAAAGCCTGTATTCTACATTTGAGTATGTGAGTCTTGTGCAGTCTTGTTTGGTCCTGTTTTGATCTATGTTTTTAAAATAGCTTTTAATCTTTTTGTGGATAAAAATATTTTCAAAATAAAGATTAGTTGAGTGTTAAAATAATGCTTCAAACGATTTTAAAAACGGACTTAAGACAAGAAAGTTGTGCAAGTTTTCTTAAAGAAAAGTTTTTTTACTAAGTCTGAAAAATTATGCTGAAATGCAAAACACTGTTTTTTTACTAAGTCTGAAAAAATGAGTTTTTATAAAGAAAAGTTTTTATATATTCAAAATTTTCTTTGACGGACCATGATTTTCTAGATGTACTTGTAGTTCTACATCTTGTGAAATTTTTTGAGCTAAAAATGAGTTGATTTAACAACTTTTCTCAACATACAAATTTTATGAAAAATCGAAAAAACTGTTTTCTCCTACTAAAACTGAAAACCTACTTTTTGATTTACTTGGTTTTTGATTTTTTTTATATTTTTATTGAAATCAAATGGGGGGGTATTTGCTTATTTACATATAATAAGTAAAAGTAAATGGAGAAAATAAAAATTAAGTAAGACGACATTTATTGAGAACGAAACCCCCAGTCCCCTTTTATAACCAGTCAGTCCCAACATTTCGGTGTCAAAATCCCAAAATTTTTCAAAATGTCTCGAAATTTCCACGAAATATCACGATATTTCGTGCCAACAAATATTTCGCGCGAAATATCACGATATATCGCGATATTATCATGATTCCTGTTTCGTTCGATATCACAATAGGAATTTCATGCCGAGGTTTGAGAAAACCGAAATATTTCGTGATATTTCACAAAATATCTCGAGATTTTGTACCTTGTATATATATATATATATATATATATATATATATACACACACACACACGAAAAACCTTCGGCATCAAACAAGGTTTCTTTGATGAAGAAGTTTAATATAAAGGTGAAAGAAGAAGAGTGTGGTGAAACACCTGAACAAATTTAATACACGAATGAGTGAATTCATTCGGTGAAAATAAGTTTTGATGAGGAGATTCGGGCCCTTCTGATTCTTTCGTCCCTCCCTGATAGTTGGAGCAGACTTGTGATGGCTGTCAGTAACTCTTCATAATCGATCGCTCTAAACTATGAGGATGTCATGGGAGGTCCCTACAGAAGGAAGAACTGTGGTAGATCCGGTGGAAGATCCAAGTCAAGAGGTCCTTCTGATAATTGGAAACAAGACAAATGCTGAAACTATGACAAGAAGAGACATCAGAAGGAACTACAAACTTCTGAAGATTCAGCAACATAATCCGAGCAATGCAGATCCATCTACAAAAATCTCAGAAGCAATGCATGATGAGGCACTGATACTATCGATGGACACTAGGCCGAATGTCTGAGTGGTCGACTCTGGTGCATCTTTCCACACAACATTCAACCGGGATATCCACTACAACTATGTACAGTGAGATTTCGAAAAGGTGTACCTTAAAGATGATGAACAATGCAGCATAGCCGAAAAAAGAGATCCAAATAGACCTGAGCAACGGTATAGTACTTCGGTTGAAGAACGTGACATATAAAGTCTGAAGAGGAACTTGACTTCCTTTGACTCGTTAGTCGCAGAGGGGTACATGACTACTTCCACTGTCGATTTATGGAAGATCACAAAAGAATCCTTTGATCATAGCCCGTGGCAAGGACTCTCTACTGCACATCGGGCACATCGAACATCATCCATAAACAACTATCTTAGAGGGATTTAAATAAAAGATTGAGGGTTCCCAAATCCCTCATTTAAATCCCCCCAAAAATTTTGCAAATTCCACGTCCAAACAAACACACCATGAAAGAAAAACTTTTGATTGCACAAACCTGAAATGAAGGTAAAAGAAAACACACTCACAAGCTTAACACCCTCAGAAATAGCTGATTAACAGTTGAGGTACATTGGCTTTGTAATAATATTCCACTTATTCTCACTCATAACCACCCTCAAAAATTCATAGGGCCAATGTAAAATACAATGGCTATATCCCATCACAAATTTCACCCTCTTCGGTGGACATCGATAAAGAATATCTAAAGACCAGAAACAAATGAAATATTTTTCCAATGCTGTATCCTTCATGCTCTTATGAGATCTCCATACTCTCAGGCTAGCGAACGTAGAAGATGGAAGGTCTGCACTAAATTGAATATCTTCCTTGATGAAAAAAAAATTGGGGATTTTCTCCATTATGTATTTCTATAACTGGGTCCCGCACGCCCTTCATTTTTTGTCGGACTCAATCATTGCTGACTGATCTTCGCGTACCAGAGCTTCTTCTGACATATCAGCAGCTTCTCCTTCTCTGTGCTGTATTCAGTGTCTTGTTTCTGGCAGCCCCATCTCATGCCTTTGGCAATGGTGGCTATGGCGTCGATGAGATAGTTGGATTCTCGAATGATCACGTACCCAGTTGGACGAAGGATACGATCCATCTCGAGGAGCACGAATTTCATTTCACATCTGCCAGAACGAGAGCGATTGTCAGGATATATGTACTTACACAAAATGCATCCAAACTTAGTAATTGAAGCTTTGTTTTAAGCACATAAAAAAACATGCCTCTCTCGAGCATAATTACAGATACCTAAATGTTATGCAGTGAAAACATTAACCCACTTGCACATAAAAATATAAAATATATTGTATCCAAGAATCCTATGCTTAGTAGGAACCCTTACTTTTCTCTTTTGAGTAGGATTCTAATTGGGGCTTGTAATTTAGGAGATTTGTTCATCATTTCAGCTAGGTTAGCCTCAAATACTCTCATGAATTTCTTCATTAAATAGGGTTGCTACAACAAGTCTCTTAGTTTATCGCAGAACTTCATGATGTCAAGTGTTCCTCTTGGATATCGGTTTTATCTCTTAATTGTTTTTTGCAGTTTAAAGAAGTGATTTCTTTCCAGGATAGAGAACTTCGCCTCAAAAGGAAAGGTTTACACCTTCCAAGTGCAAGTGGTTCCTGTAAAGTGGAATCTCTTAATTTAGACTCCCAGGCCATTGTTGGGTTGATGACATGTGTGAATACACTTGTACTGCCGATTCAACTAGCATATTTTTACTTTCTTTTCTATAGCTTTCGAGTTAAAACAATAACAAGTTTAAGAAGTGGCATGGTGAGTTCTTGTTATAACGTTTCCCTACCAAGTGAACTACGTCAAGACCGAAGTGAAACAATAAAAGACAATGAGCTATTCATTTCAATGTCATCGAAACACCTATGTAGACTTGTCACAAATATCACAAACTCAAGTGTGCATAACCACGTGCATCATGCTTAATGTTAAGGACCATGTTTAAGTTCCAATAGCTGTCAACACAACAATATTTGCTGTTCATTTCTCTAGATATAAATTTGGAAAAATAGTGTGGTTTCAATATTTTCATAGATAAGCGGGACTGTCAGTTGTTGATTAGCAAAGGGGAAATAATAGAGGTATATAGTTCAAATACTCCACCTGTGACTTTCAGCAGTAAACAGTCCATCTAAATGCAAGAGGTCATATGTCCGGGGATACGTCGAAAATGCCTCACACCTACAAGACAAATAATATTAATTGTATAACTCAAATAAGTTGTTGAATATAAGCACATAATAACTTAATGAGCGCTTTATTTGTAGCATTAAGAAGTACTTCTGCCACAACAATGGCTGCATCTACAGATACATGACCCAAGTTACTCTGCAGGCATAGTATTAACTATTATCATACTCAACATGAGATATGTAGCATAGATGGATAGAGAGCTCTCTTCGCAATACCCTCATTTCCACCACCACCACCATCCAAAAATAAATCTTCAAGCAGCAGGAAAAAAAGCAGATTCAAGTGAACGCAAAAGTAGCATTGGTAGAAATTGAGAAATTAACATTACACATTGCAATTACTAGATAAAATTCGGTTTAAACAAATTTCATGGTAGTTTTATCGCGACGAATTGGAAGAACTTTAGCGCCTTTAACTAAGCTGAGGGTATTGCCGACCACAAAACAGCCAGTTTAAGAAATAAAGCCTTCAAAAATATTGGCATAAATATTAGAGAAAGTAAGCTAGCCAACTTTCTTATATTAAACTTTTGTTATACAGTTTTTCATTAATCAGTTTAAGATTAGATGACAATGTCCTGGTATGAACTTGCAGAAAGACAACCAATGTTATTCCAAATAATGTTGCATGATACTCGCATTGATAACATGTACACTCAAGCCTGTATCATGTGCATTTCCTAAACATGCTACAAGTTGGATATACATAAAAAATCAATAATCATTTGCTGACTAAAATTTCAGCATGGAACTCTAAATGATAATTTCTTCTAACCTCAGGGGGAGGCATGTGTGAATCATGTAACCATGCAACTGTATATTTTACTCACCAATCATGGTAGGTTCCAATAAGTCCCCTGTCGTAGACCACGCCGAGGGAATTTGGACCATACGAAGAGACAACATTCATCACCCACAGAGGAGAATTAATAAGCGCAGCGGCAAATCCTCCATACAATGTATTCATGTCCATAACATTTCTTATCTTGTCACTTCCAAGAGAGGGAAGCAAGCTCTTGTAGTGTTTAATCCTGACCTTCCATTTACTGTCATCATGCTTGAATACACCAGCATTCCCACCAGGAACCATAGTGACGCGCTCAGGAGCTACATGCAACCGATCAGGCCATTTTGGAGTAGATTTCAATCCCAACTTCTTAAAGCTTTGGTCTGGGATAGTTAGGCAAGGGCGGAGCGGAATGTACCATGCTTCATCTAAATCAGTGCTGTCATCACACTTAGGTGGGTAGGAAGATGGAGTTACTTGCCCGTAGCAGCTATTGTCTGGAGATTTTTGCCAAACAGCAATATCATCTTTTTTGTTGTATAATTTGAAGCACATGCCTGTTAGCAATTTCTTCAATTTGTCAAAATCTGCTTTCTGTTCTTCCACTGTAGTGTTCCACCCACGCCATCGGTTCTCATAATTTACAGGTGGTCCAGAGAGCACCCAGAAGCCCCCAGGCCGAAGTATGCGGCTTACTTCTAGAAGGTAAAGCCCATCTGAAACACAGTGTATCAAATTTAGAATGTTAAATCATTGAAATATCCTGCATGTTATGACTGAACAATTGTCTTCACAGAATGGCCCTTATTCAGAAAAAATAAAAACAAAAAAACATAGAACATTGAATATAGAAATACTTCTCAAAGATAACGGAGATCAATAGAAAAATTATGAGGGGCATAAGAGAGGAATCACACATCCCTGCTATAACTTTGGTGGGACTAAGGAGAGTACCATCGTTAACCAAGAAAATGATATGGTACTTCATCATACTTATGCTGCAAATATTATTGAAAAGCAGCAATTGAAGTACTACCTAAAAGATGATCAAATGCTTCCCTGTAAGTAATTTATGTCAGTATTAACTGGTATATAACAGTATCCACTGATTTTTTTTGACCCTGTCAAGGGTACAATATAAGTCTTCACATACCATATATTTATCTTACCATATTGATGTAGGAGAGAATGGAGTTGGATCTTTAGATGCAACAAGAAGAAATTCAGAATTTTCAAAATGCAAGCATATCTGAGTTTGATCAGAAATTGTGCTGTGTAAGTGGTTTTGAGCTCTTGAAACTTAACTGATGCAGGACTAACATGCAAGGTGAAATGTGAATGATGCAACAGAGCCTTTAATGTCTTGCAAATAATATTACAAAGGGTTCTACTACGGTACCGAATTGGAAAATTTGATACCATACTGAACCCATCTCCACCATCTTTCTTGTTTTCCATGCATCGAGTGGTGGGAGCATTATTCTAGGGGGCATGGGATGAACCCTAGGTGGATGCCTGAGATCCACCATAGGGTCATCGGATGGTCCCTATGAATTTTGGTACGGTACCGAAGTGGGTACCATACAATTTTCCCAATACAAAATAAGATATCAGTTAATTCACAGGGATTCTGAATTTAAACTTCAGTGAAGTCATACCAGGACCTACAAACGCAGTCGTACAGGCAAACAAGTTCTAGTCTTATTAAGGGCAATCGTTTGGGAATATAGAACTTACCCCAAGGTTAGGGAGGGACATTTTGTTATTAATATTGATTTTCAATATTGCAAATAAAGGGTATCAATGCACTAATATAGGCTCAAAATAGACATGGAGTCCTAAATAGGAGCTGACTTCCAACAAAGCTAAAAAATAACAAAACCCTTGTGATGCCCATGATGACAGGCAACCATGCAACTCTGGTCATGTACGCTCCAAATATCTTGCGGTAAAACCAATTGCATTATTATGTTTTGTAGGGTGGGAACTCAAATCGAATTCTTCAAAGATGGATTAGTCACGATCATAGCTCAGCTAACACAAGAGTTGGTATTGCAGTCTAACCAATGGATAACAAATCATACCACAAAAATCTCCTAGATCCACCACAAGGTAGGATATCTTCCCTGCACGAGTAATGAAACATGAACCTATAAGTGTGGTAGCAATGTTGATTTTCACATGTTCGCTTAACATAGATCGGGGATGTGCACTATCACTCATTTGACGAAGAATGAGCACACGAGCAGACGGTGTGAGATGGTCTCTACAAGAATAAAAGTAATGTTTTTAATTAGGATGCCCTTGGAAACCATATCATTCACAAAAATTCCCTCCACATTATCAAGCAATGTAAACAATATTTTGTTTTTGTATAAGCTTCCTCCTTCAAAGTATCTTTGATCGCATCTGTTGACAAATACTCCCACATCGGTGAGGGAGGCACCCATCACCCGCTTAATATACCCCCTGTGGACCTCCTCTTATGACCCGGGTTTTGGGGTGTGAGGGTATCTAACATGGTATCAAAGCTGGGTTCACCGTCTCCTGCTCCTGCTCCCACTCTGGGTGCTCCCCACCGATTGTGCCTTGCCACGTGTGCTCCGCGTGGGAGGATCCTTGCCACGCGTCCTTCGCGTGAGGGGGAGTGTTGATGAATAGTCCCACATCGGTGAGGGAGGCACCCATCACCCACTTAATATTCCCCCTGTGGACCTCCCCTTATGACCCGGGTTTTGGAGTGTGAGGGTATCTAACAGCATCCTTTGAATCATCTTGATTCTCAACCTTGATATCTTCTTCTTTGTTCCCTGACGATCCCTTTTAGATCTTGAAGGCTCAACACCATGTTCCTTGGAAGACTTGGGACTCTCCATTGGAGGCTTAATGCCATTCACCTTCTTTTATGGTCTCCCTTGCTTCTTTTCTCTAATGTTTCAATCTTTGTCGGCTTCAAGTCCAACTGTCAGATGTTAAATATAAAATACATACTTGTTTGCCTCCCTTTAGAATGTTGTTTTGTTTCAGCCCTTCGGCTTATGATTTGAGACACAGTTATGAATGCAATTCTTTATACTAGAATATAACATGATAGCAAACATGACTCTTATACCAAATGATGCAATGGTTTGGGTTTGAATGATACTTGGGGAATAGATTTGTATCTTTTCAAAGTGTGATCAGACCTGAATTAACCAGGATTTAAACTACATAAGTGGTTTTGGATCTTCAATGATAATCTAGAAGGGGCTTACTATCAAGAGGAATAGGGATGCACAAAGGTATTACATATTGAGGATTTGTGGGAGGTAAACTCTAAAAGATGTGCTTGCTGGAATATATTTTTGTAGTAGAAAGCCTGAGCTCTAGAAGGAAAAAGATGAGACTTCTAACCAATCTAGGATTCTAATCTAAAAGATTCAACTAATATAGGTGACTAAATTAAAGATAACTAGCAAAAAAATTAGATAAAAAGCATTCAAGAAGGATGAGAAACGAGGGGATTACTATTTTACTTACATGGCATGAAGGAATCTCGAGGCATCGTATCCAGGGAGTTGAGAAGAAAAAACCCTTTTTCTTAAAAGAGAAATATTTGAAATGATATTCTTAATTCACTATATTTTGGAAATCTTCCTACTCGAGTATATATAAACTAGAAAACAATAAAAAAACTCAATCCTAATTGAGTTGAACCTTTCCTAACTCAATATACTATTTAAACACTTTTCATACAAAAAAAACAATCCAAAAGTCACTCTTAAAAATCTAGGAAAACAGGTTTGGATTAAAACCAAAATAGAAACCAAAAGGAACCCTAGACTTTCAAGTTTCAACTAAACATTGGACGACTGCTAATCAAAGTTCAAAATCACGGTATCAGTCATGGTATCGGTCGGCCCCGGACCGGTACGTATCGGTACCGACCGATACGGACCGATTGTGGCCAGAACATCCAAAAAATTTGAAAAAAAATCATCCATGTCTGTCAATACTGGATTGAACCGGTCGATACGGACCGGTATCCGCCAGTACGGGACATGTACCATGATTGGGGGTCATACCGGTCTCGGACTTAAACTGATATGTACCGATATCGATCGGTTTTTTGAACCTTACTCCTAATTTCACGCAAATTAGGACTCTTACACACAAGTTCACTCAAAGCAGGATTCAAGATCCAAGGTAGATTGAAATCGGGCTCAAATAAGTAGAAAGTTCTAAACAACTTAAAACTTTAGATTCTAAAACAAAATTACAATTGGATAGGATCCATAAAAAGGGACTTCTAATGACCTCAAAAACAAGGGTTCAGACACTCTTGTGATGCCCATGATTGACCACGACTCTCCTACTCGGGCTAGGTAAGGTCACGATCTCATTAGGCTTGAAAACAACTGCATTATCATTTTTCAAAGCCTCTACTCTTCATAGCTAACATACCTCGTCTTTTGATCGCTAAGGGTTCTTAATTGTATCTTTGTGTCTTTTCAAGTTATAAATATTTCTTTAGTGCCCTTTCATTTATATTTCTTATTGAATTCTGTGTCGCATTTGGTGCAGCATTTATGCTCCACTTTCCTTCCTCTAGCTCAATAATATCTAATAAACAAGATTGTGATTAATAGATATGGAACTTAAACATTCTTCGTTAAAAAGTATATCAGAAGAACAATTTAAAAAATGGAGACGAACGCACAATCAGCAAAAAACTAATGAGAATAGCCTTCCTTTCAAAAAGACTATTCATAAGAAGATAATCATACATTACATTCAAATGTGTAATTCAAATTAAGTTTCTACGTTTATCTGAAAACTACAATCTGAAATAAGTTAAAACTTAAGGAAGAGAGAGTACCGAATTCTGTCCATGGGATTAGACACCTGGAGCAGTGGGCCATATCAAATGAATTGGCTGGGAAAGGAAGGCGCTGCGTAGATATGATCCCTAGAATCGCTGGAATGCCACGTTCAAGGGCAAATTGCACTTGAGCCTCATGATTATCTCTAGGTGCAAGAGAAACAGTTAGAATCCCACGATCTAGCAAATCACCTCCCCAGCTTGCGACCTATAAGCACATGGCCGACATAGTTATATTTGATGCTAAGGTTGCTTGCAAATATTTGAGACAGGTTTGCCTCCTCAAAAATATTTAAACATAATTTTTTAAACTACCAGGCATTTCACTAGCTGTAAAAACGTAATAGCAAAATTGCATGAAAGATTCACCAAAATAATCCCAAACTTAGTAAAGGATCCTTTGTGTAACTACAATTATATACCACAGTGAAGCATTAAAGCTAGCGATTTGATCCCGGGTAAAGAGCAATATAAACCTAATGCTAGTGAACGTGTGAAACCAATATAGACAAAGAAATATGCTTCATATACTTGAGAGAACCATTTTTTCTGCAATACAACTCATCTCGACTCGAGCAGAATGAAACCAGAAGAGTAGCCTCTGAAGGCAGTCCGGTCAATGAATCATGGGATCTTAAGAGTCTCAGACATTTAACAAATTTACTTCCTTCTCACATGCCCTTTATCTCAATTAACAAGGATGAAGGACAAGAATTTATGTGCATGGCATGATATGTGGAACTTCTACGGAAAACCGATACAGCTTGCTGAAGGCCAAAATCTAGTCCAGAATTCCTTACAAAATCAAAATGATGGCCCCTGATGTTCAAATAGATGAAGCTACACATATGAGATAAGAGTTGAACAATTGCAAAATAAATATAACAGTTTTATCAGCATCTACACAGAAAGTAATATTACATAAATAAGTTATCTATATAGATAAATGGAACAAATCTTTATATGTGAGCAGGGATGCAAACACAAAAGGTAATATTACAGATTTATTGGCATCTAGAGCTACATTCAATATATAAATTAAGAAAACAGGTAATCAGGGTTCCAGAATGAAATCCCAGATTTAAGCAAATGATGTACAATATAGAAATCAGTTCCCCACCACCACCACCACTACCCTTACACCTATATATATATATATATATATATATATATATATAGGGGCCCGGGAAGCTGAACTCGAGTTCATCATTCAAATGGTAAACTCAAATGGAGAAGCTGCCACATGTTCTGAGAAAGTGTTCAACCCTCTTTTAGTTTTTGCTTTATGTCTTTTCAGTGGACACATGGCACAATATAAAACATGTTTCACCATTCATTTGTGAACTCAAGCTCACCAAACCCTTTCCCATATATATATATATATATATATATATATATATATATATATATATATATATATGGGGAGGGATACTCTTACTCATGGCCTCTTACTCATAAAAGCCCGTATTAAAAGCCCGCATTTAATGCGGACACCATTGCTTTAACTCCCTATCTAATCCGAACCGTATGTCGGGATCTAATGGATGGCCCGGATCATAAGTAACTATATGAGTAAGAGGCCGTGAGTAAGAGTATCCCTCCCTATATATATATATATATATATATATATATATATATATATAGAGAGAGAGAGAGAGAGAGACGGCCGATCCAGTGAGAAACCTCTTATTTGCGAAACCTTGTGCGAAACCCCCCTAGAGGTTTCAGAATTTGATGAAACTTGGTAGGCATACTACCTATGCCATGTTGATCATCCTCACAAAATTTCATCAAATTCTAAAACTTCTAGGGGCATCAAATTTGATAATCAAATTAACGGTTTTTATGAACGGTCGGTAAATCTTCTAACATTTGATTCCCCTAGTGGCTTTAGAATTTGATGAAATTTTGTGAGGATGATCAACATGGCATAGGTAGCATGCCTACCAAGTTTCATCAAATTCTGAAACATCTAGGGGGGTTTCGCACAAGGTTTCGTAAATAAGGGGTTTCTCACTGGATCGGCCCTCTCTCTCTCTCTCTCTCTCTCTCTCTCTCTCTCTCTATATATATATATATATATATATATATATATATATATATATATATATGAGAAAAAAGATGCTACCTTCAAAAGCAGCGATTTTCACTGCTTTGATAGGTTGCCGGTGGCTACCAAAGCCACAAACGACAACAAAGGTCGTCCAAACTCACAATCGGGAGTCGCTGGAAATCACCGGATGAGGTGAGGTGATGAATGGATGACTCACAACGGAAGTAGTCACCGGAGTCCTCTGTCGGTGGACACCGACAGGTGGTGTCAGTGGAGATCACCGGTAGAGGTGATTCGAGGTTGTTGGTGTTGATTCCGGCCGAAGATCACATGTAGCGCGGCCATGGTGGGTTATCAAAGCAACAAAAACACTGCTTTGAGAGGTAGCGTCCCAGCTATATATATATATATATATATATATATATATATATATATATATATATATATATATATATATATATATATCAGTCAGGATCCTGTGCCTTAAATTTTTGCCTTCATTTTTTGACTTCATGATTATTTGATGCCCTAGAGGATTTATAATTTGCTGATTTTTTTGTGGATGCAATCATCCCACCTTAGATAGAACTTTTACAAAAAATCAGCACATTCTAAAACTTCTAGGGCATCAAATATTACAAGCTTTATCAATCGTCTATTTTTATCCGTCAACTTTTATTATATATTTGATGCCCCTAGAAGTTTTAGAATGTGCTGATTTTTTGGGGATGTTCTATCTAAGGTGGAACGATTACATCTACAAAAAATCAGCACATTCTAAACACTCTAGGGTATCAAATCAAAATTAAAGGCAAAAATTTAAGGCACAGAATCCTGACCTCTCTCTCTCTCTCTCTCTCTCTCTCTCTCTATATATATATATATATATATATATATATATATATATATATATATATATATATATATATATATATATATATATATATATATATATATATATATAGTAGTGATATATTGCGGCGGGTAACATGCGGGCTTAACGTGCGTCGACCCCCTTCGGGGGTATTTTTGGGATTTTTTTTTTGGGGGGATTGATCACCCACCCTTGGATTGGACACACAAAAAATTTCAGGCCGATCCAAGACTTGTAGGCCGTCCAAATGTGTTGATCTTTTATCAGTCGTTCAATTTTTTTGCCATTTTGATCAACACATTTGGACGGCCTATAGGTCTTGGATCGGGCTGAAATTTTTTGTTTGTCCAATCCAAGGGTGGGTGATCAATCCCCCAAAAAAAAAATCCCGAAAATACCCCCGAAGGGGGTGCCGCACGTTAAGCCCGCATGTTACCCGCCGCAATGTATCACTACTCTCTCTCTCGCTCTCTCTCTCTCTATATATATATATAATGGAATTGTAGATAAGATTTCTGTCCTACACCATTGTGCATCTTGACATGTAACTTCTTCATAAAACAAATAAAACAAAAAAAGTGTTGATCACTTATATATATATATATATATATATATATATATATATATAGAGAGAGAGAGAGAGAGAGAGAGAGAGAGTAGTGATAGGATGCGGCGAGCTGAATAAGTGCGGTGTGAGCCTGAGCCGTCCAATCCACTGATATAGTGCGGTGTGGGGTGGAGTTTTTGCGGTGAGAGCCGGCCAGTCCGATCAGAATGGATTCAACCGATGGGATTCACCTAGACATCACAAAATCGTTGTTACTGTAGCAGCTACAGTAACAATGAATTTGGTGATATCCGGGTGAATCCCATCCGTTGGCTACAGTAACAGCGAAATTTTTTTGGACCATTTGATTCCCATCGATCCAATGGATGAGATTCATCCGAACAACTGAATTCGTTGTTACTGTAGCCGCTACAACAACAACAATATTGTGTTGTCCGGGTGAATCACATCCGTTGGATCAAATCTGATCAGACGGTGCCCGACTCACACCGCACTTATTTAGCACACCGCATCCCATCACTACTCTCTCTCTCTCTCTCTCTCTCTCTCTCTATATATATATATATATATATATATATATATATATGGGAATGCTTAGGTGCGGTCTGCGGTCCGCAACCGTTTGATGCACCGACTGTGTGCATCCGATGCACGGAGTGGTGCATCGGACGACTACGGACCGCAGACCGCACCTAAGCATTCCCCCCCCCCCCCCCCCCCCCACACACACACACACATATATATATATATATATATATATATATATATATATATATATATATATATATATATATATATATATATATATATATATAATGAAATTGTAGGTAAGCTTTCTGTCCTACACCATTGTGCCGCTTGACACGTAACTTACTTAAAAAACAAATAAAACAAAAAAGTGTTGATCCCATGTACATGCAGAAGACTTAAAATTCCTGACAACAAAAGTTAAGGTACTCACCCCACAACCAGTATCGATGGCAGTTCGAACAGTTCCATCCTTCATTCCAGGAATCAAATCTTGCATTAAGTCAACATAAGCACCAACCCCATGAGGGAACATGGTACCTCCACCGGGGAAGAGGAACTTCTCCCCTTCTTTTCTAAGCCAGTTCTGATTAGATTTCTCGTTGTTAATCCAGTCATAGGGTACATTTCTGAACCAAATAATACGCGGGATCAATTGCCCATATATTCAACAAGTAAAAAAACTAAAGCATTTTTTTTGTTAGTCGTTCAAGTAAGAAGCAACTGACTAACATCATGATAACAAAGATTAAAACAATTACCTATACCAACATTCGTTTTTGCTCTTTGGCCATCTGATTGGTGGTTTGTACCCCACTGGAGGAGGCACCAAGCATTCCTTCCTTTCTGGCATCGGTGGACAGTGCCGTTCCATGAAAGTCAGTCTGTGATTACCATACTTCTTCCATCTCTGCAAAAGAACAAGGAAACTGTTCAACAACATAACAGGACGGCAAAATTTTGGTAATCAATAAAAACTTCAACAGATTAAAGTTCAATATATCACTGATAAATATAACAAATGTGTATAAATGTATGTCAAGTAAAGAAAAGAACATTTATTTATTTATATGAATGCACCATAGGAAATTACAATCCTATACAAGGATGTAACTTGCAGGTATAGCAGTTATCCCCGAAACTATATAAATAAAACAAATATGTGTGTTTGCAATTTTGCATATATTGCCTATCTCTGTACAAATAAATCATTACAGCCAAAACATTGCACAAATGTGGTGATCGTGCACTACATAGAAGCTTTGTTGTTTGAAGCATGCGAACGTAATCTGTATCCAACATCGAACAAACAACAACGAACCTTGTTCAATTGATATCAGATGCCTTTGTGAATTTTATATTTCCATTGATCCACACCAAAATCCTTCCTAAAAACTTCACATAACTATTACACCCATCCTAATGCATATTAAAAATAAAAGCAAACAAGATAACAAATTATCATGTGTACCTTTGGGTCTGTGCATGGCGTGTAATCTTGATAATCAACACTACAATCGGGGAGTGCAATAGGCCTAATTTGGAGAGGCGCTACGGCAGTTTCTTTTCGAGGCTGAATCGCAGGCACCACAAACTTTATGAAATCTTTGTTCTTCTCAGAGCAATAGATGCCTCCAAGATAGAAGGAAAATCCACATAGTACTATAAACAGTAAAGTCATGGGGACTATCCTTGAACTTCTATTCGGGTTCAACCCAGACTTGGGATCTTTATTCTTCATTTTATATTCTGAAAGCCTGCAGGCAAGACGACAAATAGCAAGACAGTTTGAATATCAGAACCAAAGGAATGAATGTATGTGAAACTCATGACCATGTCCAGCACACCAGTCAAATATGCACGAAACAAATTAATAGTAACATACAAAATTGACCATGTTAAACTTGATCAAGCTAGTTTTCCCTGCACAAGGTCTACTAAATGTATTCTCTGCCACTGGATCTCCAAAAGTAGTAGGAGTAGTCACCATTAAAAATAAATCATAAATAAATTTTGTAGGAAGTAGGAATTGTCATATTAGAAGGTGCATGTAATAATATAAACTGCAGATTATATGGCCATTCATTATTTCTTAATAGTTTCATGCAAGGTTTGGAGTTTCGGCCGAAACCGATCTGTTTCGGTCGGAACTGGTCCCGAAACCCTCGGTTTCGGACTCAGCATTCAGCACTCAATAAAAGCAGGATTTGGTTCAGGATAAGGTGTATTTTCAGCATGACAGCTTGACAGACATATTTACATAAAAATCAGTTAAGTAAATGATCTTTATATTCTCTATTTACTTTAAGTTATTTTATGTAAATAAGCAAATAACCCCCATTTGGATTTAATAAAAATATCAGAAACATCAAAATCCAAAAGAATCAAAATGTAATTTTTCAGTTTCTATACAAAATCACACTTTACAGCTTTTAGCTAAAAAAAAAATTTCGGTGAAAAAAAAAAACCTCAAAGTATTTTGGACCGGAAAAAATCTCAAAAATCTAGAAGTATAAGATCAACTTAAAAACCTAAAGTCCAGTAAAATATTTTGAATATATAAAAAGATTCTTTCACAAGAACTCTTTTTTCCTCCAGACTTGGTCAAAATTCAGAATCACGATTTTTCAATTTTTTTAACAAAAAGCTGGGGTAAAGCAAAAGCCACGTTCTTTTGAAAATAAGACCACTATGAAGTGGGTACCGATGTAATTATTTTAAATTTTATAATTATTTTAAATTTAAAAAAAGAAACCGAAACCGATCCAAAACTCCGAAACCAACCGAAACCGATCCTCGATGGGCGGACTGAAACCGAAACCGAAACTACCAGCCTTGGTTTCAGGGTACTAGGATGCAATCATGCTGCATCCTCATTTAAACAGTATGTGGACTATATGATCTAACTTTATGTCTGCAATCTGCATAAAACAATTGAATTTTTTGTGCATCAGGGAGATCATCATCATCATCATTATCCAAGTCTTATCCCTTCAGTAGGGGTCAACTATAAGGAAGACTAACAATAATGTTCCGACCAGTTGTCAACATGATATCAACCCTCAAAGATTGGCGCTGAAAACCTAATCAAGGCAACCTAGTAAGAGAGGGGCATGCCACAGAACCTAAAAGGCCAGTTGTGGGTAGGTAGACTTACCTCGTTGGTAGCAGTTCTAGCTCATGCAATTACAAAGCAACCATCCAATGTTCCCCTAGACTAGGAAAGAGTCTAGACAACAAGGGTAGAGGGAAATAAGTGTTAAGAGGGAATTGCATTCATCGTTATGGCACACATTATAAGCTAAAGAGCTAAAATGTAATAACATCACACATTGTGCAACAAAGAGTCATGGGTAAAACTTAATATGTTCTGATTGTTCGATATACAATATAGCCGTATTGG
Source organism: Chamaelirium japonicum (assembly GCA_947650365.1). Lineage (NCBI taxonomy): Eukaryota > Viridiplantae > Streptophyta > Magnoliopsida > Liliales > Melanthiaceae > Chamaelirium > Chamaelirium japonicum. The sequence goes on along the minus strand of OX393549.1, from coordinate 61,791,540 downwards.
CTATGATATTTCATGTTTGCTAGTATTTTCTTTGAATAAGCACCTACATGGAATATAGAGGTAGAGAGAAAGTTTATAAATATCACAACACATCTGCTGTGCCTTATTGGGTGCAAGTCCTCCTAACTATATATCAGCTTGAGGGCCAGTTGAGAATGCTTCTTGCTCCCCAAGACTCATCTTATCAAAGCCTGGAAACTATGGTTACAAAATCATCATGAAAATTTTGGATGTGAAGCAAGAAACATCCACCATCCATGGGAGATCTTCAGATCTCACCAGAATTAGGCACCTCGTCACTCTTCATCCACAAACCATATTGAACAAGTTTCCTTTCCACACAACTAACATTAGGTGTTGCCACTTTGGATAGTGGGTTTTGGTCTTCATCTTCCTTGAGTGATCCTATTCTTCTTTTTTTTTACAATTGGCATTTTCTTTTCAGCTATTTCATTTACCCTCTTTTCACGATTGTCTCCTTCCAGATCTTAATATGGGTGCTTTTTCTTCTCCTCAAAGCCCAATTCTTTGGCTTCTAAAGGATTATTTCTCATTAAATGCGTTTCTATGGCTGCATTCACTACTCCAAAAGATTTACTACAATTGGTCGACAATAATCAGGGACCTTTCTAAACCACAATCAACCTTCTATGAAAGCCCTTTTAGCCTTATTACCCATGATCCTGCCTATTAGGGTTGCGATTGAGGTGGCATCACAGTGGCAAAGCACGTATCCCCCACCCAGTAAGTCGTGTAATCATATCCCGTGGGCTCCCTCCTGTCTTTGTGGCGGGTTTATCGCTTGCCTTTGTGGCGAGCTTATTTCTTTCTAGTTTGGCGGGTTTATTTCTATTCTATATTCCTATGTGCCAATATTACACGAAAAGGTAAGATCTGAACCTTAGTCTATCTTGTGCTCTAAGCACGAACATGCGATATACTGACTGTAAGGTCCCTCCAAAAGGACCCCAGATGATTAGTTTTTACTAGTCATGCACATATTCAAAACCCCATAAGTTATCATCTTTATTGTTTAATCACGCAAGATATCCAAAACCCCATAACTTAGTTTTAGTCATTGACATGCACAAATTCGAATTGATTAAATAGAATACTCTGCAAGTTTCTAGGGATTACGCCCTTCTACAACCACAACAATTATCTGCATCTCGCATTAAGGACTAAGGAGTAGATCCTATTCAACAGGAGAAACATACATCAACAGAGTAAAGAAACCTCAACTGGAGAAAGTAATTGTGGTTTATCCCTGAATCTTAAAATCCACAGATGTATAAATTTCTGTGTTGTATGCCAAATCAGGAACTGATAAAACTCACAAAAGCATTCAATTACACGACATCATAGTCTAAAAAAAAAGTTTTCAGGAATATTCTAATAGGATAGATATGAGTTGTCGGTTGATCCTTGGACTAAATTAATAAGAAGTAAAGCAGTGGAGCCATGATCGATCAAAAGGGATGTGATTTAAGCATGTAGATCCATTAAAGTTGCATATAGACCTTCCCAACCCTTTTACAATTTTCAATTAGACAAAACTTAGAATAAATGACCTACGATCCATCAGGGCTATAGAACTCTAAAAAGTCAAGGAAAATGTCTTACCAAACACAGCAAAGCTGTATGCTGAAAATGAATCAAAGGTCTACAAGAACAATGACTTGATATGATTTATATATCATTCGACATTATGGATCCATAATGTCGAATGAGAAAGGTTGAGGGTTGATGTTAGGTTGAGAGCCGGTCGCAAAACACCAACTCAAACTATGAAATGAATCCGAATTCAACATAATAGATCGATGTCAAAAGGACCCGATTCGTTTCCAATTGTGTCAACAAAGTATCACGAAGGACTCAATTCAGTTCCAAATCAAGACTAAGCATGTGCCCAAAAAGTGTCAACAAAGACGAGACCCTTTCAGGATCTGGTCTCTGCTTAAGAGGAAACTGAGCTCCCGGAAGTCAGATTCGAAATAAAACCAATGAAGCAATCAAACACGATGCTTCCCAGAAGTCAGATCCGAAGAAAACCCGAGTGGGGAAACAAGCCCCCCTAGTCGGAAATTGATCTCAGGGCGTCAAACAACATAATTCTAATAGATGCCAAACCCTTCAGCGAGAAAATTCAACAGACCCGGAAATCCATTTCCGAAGGAAACAACGTCAAACAACCACCCCCATGAAAAGAAAAGAAGAAAAAAAACCGAGGAAATGTTAGAGATCCACAATCGGGACAGAGCTCCGATCTCCCTCCGATTCGACACCAAAACCAAGCAGCATTTAGGGAAGAGACCCGTGTCAGAAGAACTCATAAAACCCCAATCTGACACAGATCGGTCGCAGAGGAGTACGAAACAAAGCAATAATAACGGCGGCAGATTTGGGACTATTTCTAGAGAGAGAGAGAGAGAGTACCTCAGATCCCGTTCTCTCTCTCTTCAGGTTCCTTTTACTCTCTCTCTCTCTCTAGTTTTCTGCCAGAGAGGAGAGCAGAGGAGAGGAGAGAGAGAGGCGATGAGGATGCCAGTCCAGGGGTCGGTAGGGAGAAGACGAAGGCGATAAGAGAATTCAGATCACGACCACTTGCATTCAAAAGACGACGACGCTTACTTGCTTCTGGACCGGACGCCTCGATACTCTTACCGCCATTTATATAGCTCTCCCCGTCCCCCTCACCGCCCCCCTCTCTTTCTCTCTCTATCTCTCGAGCTACTACTGACAAAAAGGGGACACACTCACGGACATACTCACGAAGTAGTGCGATGACCGATGCATCCACATCAGCATTATGTTCGAAATGTGTCCTTTGTTTATATATATATATATATATATATATGGATCCATTAGGATACGGTGTGTGCAGTGTCGCACTGCAGTCATCTGATGCACCGCTATATACATCGCACATACATCAGACGACCGCGGTGTGACACCGCACACATAGCACGCCATATTTTATCATCATATATATATATATATATATATATAAATGATTTGCGGTTCATAACCGTCCGATGCATCCGTTGTACTCGTCGGATACAATAAATGATGTATCGGACGGCTGCAGACCGCGGAAGCATCCCTCTCTATATATTTATATATTTTATAGGGTTAGGCGGTCTCTCGCTTTCCCGCGATTAATTTGCACCGATGGCGGGCAGAAAGGAACGCGCAAACCTGGAAAGTCTCACCGATCAAGGGGATTGATATCCTTACCCACCTTTTCAAATAATCTATATCCTCGGATCTGCCAAAGTATTTTCTTTTCTTTGGAAACAAAGGGCAGGTCAGCCTGAAGGGAATAGGGGATGCATTAAAAACACAAGGGAAGGTGACGATATCAACCCCCCTAGACAAAAAGGCCAAAAGCTGGGCTTGGTGTACCATAAGAAAAGAATCGCGTTAGCCCAGTAGCTCGCACCGGGGGTGAACAGAATCGGATCCGGTTAAGAGATCGGGCCGGCCTCGGCGGGGAATTTACGAAGCTGCACCTGCGCGTAGTCACCTCGGTCCTGTCGGTGGAGTGGATCACGGTTAACATGGATGCTCTCGGACCCCGAATCTCTAGGTAAGCCGCGTTATCCTATCGCCCAGCGGTGTACCACTATTTACGTCCGTGCTCCACTTTTCTCTCTCATGACTGTTCTTAGATTGTTAGATTTATTATTATTTATTTATTTATTTATTTATTTATTTATTTATTTATCGGGGTACATGTGATGTGACACCCACACCCATCCTACTAGTTGAGAGTCCCCGGCGAAGACAAGAAGTACCTTCTCCGGAGTCAATAGAAGTCGACAGAAGGTCCCCACACAAGTGTAGTCGGCACACGATGTTACACGAGCGAAGGGTGCATAAGTCGTCACACGAGAGTATCAAACTCATAAGTCATACCATCGGCCACAAAGAGAGAGATCACTACCAACTGCACTAATAGCCTGACAAGTTCCATGTAGTTGGAAGAGTCACACAAAACATTGTGGCGTTCTGTCTGTTTGGCTCTGTGTAGTTGCTCAAAATCATAATATTTGCTAGGGGTGTGCAAGATCCAAACCAAACCGACCGAACCATACCAAACCGACCGAATTTGATCGGTTTCGACACACTCAACGGATCGGATTGGATCATGATTTTTCAAAACCGATATGATTAGATCGGTTATCGGATTTATCAATTAAAAACCGACCTAAACTTAACCGAGCCGAACCGAACTCCGGTTTATAATTTACTAATTTAGTGGTAACTGTTGTGAACTTTTGTTTAATTGTTAAAACTGTACTTTGTAGGTTTTAATATTTAATGGATATGAATATTGTGGACATAATAGTATTGTTGTTGATAACTTGGTATTTTGGTAAGTAATATAGTATCATTTTATAATTTTTGAAATAATCATTTTAAAGTTGAAACTATATCCAAATAAATAAATAAATAACTAGTTAGCATATAGGCCAAAGCCCAAACCGACCATCCAATCCAATCCAAACCGACTTTAATTGGATTGGATTGGATTGGATTCCAGTCTCAATCGGTTTGGATCGGATTGCAAATTCTCAAAACTGACCTAGATTGGATCGGTTTGGGTTTTGTCTAAATAGATCGGTTTCAAACCGATGCACACCCCTAATATTTGCAACCCTGAACCAACTGATTTTTCTTAGGTAAGTGACGAAAATGATGTTGTTGGAGCACGCGGCTTTTGTTGTGTGTTCCAACGACAACAATTGCGGCCCCGTTACACCCTTGCGTTCAAACTATAGGGAACCAGACATGCTGTAAGAACTAAGAAGCGGTGGTTCATTTTGGTCTGCATAATGCCATAGCACACTACTCAAAAGTCCTAAGTGGAAATGTTAGCTTCAGCTTTCTACTGGAAATGTTAACTTCAGCTTTATAGCATACCTAGCTTGCAGCTCCTACCCTGTAGAGTTTCAATTTCTAAAGTATAATTCCAATTAAGAAGTCCTTATTGCACATTGACTAGTTTTTATATCACATATCACAAGATCCTGAAAAATTGACTAATAAATGGTGAAGCTATTGAATCAATAAATGTTTGTTTCACTACAATCAAAATATTGATTACTATCGGAAAATCAATTTACATTATATTGCTTTGAAGTCAAAGCTCATGGTAACTGTAGTTGCATTCTAGCAGTTAACTCGTTGTTTCCATCTCTAGTGGTTGTATGATCGAATCCTAGGTTTGGCTTATGTCGTGTGGCATGGAAATAATATGGTGCTCCTATGAGTAGGCCTGTTAATCTGGTCCTTTGGAGAGGGTACGCTACTTGGCCCAGCCCTCCAAAGCCCTGCTTGTCAAGGACCTGTGGGACAAGCCGGGTCCAATTTTCATAAGTCATTCAAGATGAGGGCCGGGCCAGGAAAACCTATGGCCCGACCCTGCTAAGCCCTGCCCTCCATATACATAAATTATATAATATATATAATACTTATTAAGGGATTAAATCAACGGCTATGTGGGACTAATCGGTCACTCACTATAACCCTATAGGAATTGGAGTTATCAAGTTTGGATATATTAGTATTAGAAGTATTATATAAGAATCATAAGACTTATATTACTTTTTAAGCTGTATTATCAGTCTCAAGTACGAATAAATGAGTAGGGTTTTAAATCAATGCCAAAAACCTAAAAGCACTGGCATAAGAGTAGTTTTGGGAGAGAGAAAAAAAAAAGATTAATCATTCCTTAATAACCTAACTGAATAAATAGATATGTCAATAATCCTTATCTTAGTGATATCAACTTGGCCCTTGATCGGCTCTGCCCTTGAAGGGTCGAGTTAGGGCCTATCATTTTCTGACCAGAAGGGCTAGGGCTTACATCCTAAAACAAAGGGCCAGGTCCGATTTTACCCCAACCCTGCCTTGGATCTGCCCTTTGATAGGCCTACCTGTGGACAAAAACAAAGCTCGGTCTTTGGCAAGGAAACTACAACTTTGTGATTTAACTGTGGGCACAAAAAATGACTAAGGCATTTAGTCAACCCTTGGGCCCCGCCTATCAGGAAGCAGCCCAGCACGCGACCCCTTGGAGGCCCACAAGGACAACTTATGGCCTGCTTGTGGCCCATCATAAGGCTAGCAGAGGCTCGCCAACAGGAGGCCCACGAGGAGAGCTCATGGTCTATTTTGAGACCAGTCAGCAGGCAATCGAGGTCCGCACATAGACCAATCATGGGTCGGGCTTCAAACCGTGGTCTCTCGAGTGTAATGACACTTACAAGTGAGGTGACAAGTATGTCCTCTTCAACAAAATAGTTAAAGTTTATGTATAATGATGGTCCCGAAAAAATATCGTTAGCTCAATGGCGACAGCCAGACCAAGGGGCGGCCGAAGTGGTGGAGCGGTGGGCTCACTGGAAGAAAGAAGTCATTTTCGAGATACAGAAGGAATCCGACACAAGAAACACTTCCGGGGAGCTCGCCCAGAAGCTTGCAGTAGCGGATCGTTGTGTACCTTGGGCAGAGGTCGCTTGTGGCCATGGCTCATAGCCCGCCCAGGGCCGGCCCTAACCACATGCGACAAGCTCGCACGTGGTAGAGGCCGCCTAGTGGCTGGTGCTCGTAGCCCGCCCAGGGCTTGCAGTAGCGGATCGTTGCGTCCCTTTGGACAGAGGTCGCCTGTGGTGTTGCTCACAGCCCGCCCAGGGCTTACAGTAATGGATCGTTGCGTCCCTTGGGCAGAGGCCGCCTATGGCGTTGCTCACAGCCCGCCCAAGGCCGACCCACACCGCATGCTACCAGCTCGCACGTGGTAAAGACCGTCCAATGGCTGGTGCTCGTAGCCTACCCAGGGTTTGCATAGCCTGCTGGGAGCATAGCTCTAGTCCACACATGGAGAGATCGCCCCTTTTGCTAATAGGAAACTTAGAATGATATCTATGAACACCCACAACTCGCTCAGGAGCTTACCTACTCGTGCAATCGCCAAAGAGCTCGCCTATTAACAATAGGAAGAAATAGGCGGATCAATGACACCAATGGAGTCACCACGGAGTACACCCACAGCTCGCTCAGGAGCTCGCCTGATCATGCAAATGGCCAAAGAGCCCTCATATTGATGGTAGAAGAGGTTCTGAAGGATCCCCCCTTGACCAGGAGCTCGCCCTCTCTCCCGCAGAGGTCGCCCATAATAAGGCGGTATCAAATCAACAGATGTCATCACCCCCGTGAAGCTACGTGGATGATTGCAGTCTACGGAAGCCGGCAAAAGTCGGTCTAGGACCTCCCAGACAAGAGCTTTTTAGAATCTTCACCTGGCAAGGACAAGACCGGTGCATCCCCCTTTACCATCGTCTGGTAGGCTAAACGGCAAAGACCATGAAGAGCCCATGTGGGCTGGCACATGGGGGCATAGAAGGTGCGGGAAGACACCGCCATGTGTCAACCTCTGATGACCTGCAAAAGGCTATAAAGGTACGACCCCCGGCTCCAAAGTACAGGTTCGAAACTCAAAAATCCGAACCCTTTCCGACTATTACAGCTCTCCCTTGCCCGTACCTTCACTGACTTGAGCGTCGGAGGGTTTGCGCTCCTAAGAGAGCCAGTCGTTCTTACGCTTTCTCGGTCTTGCAGGACGACCGCACGAGCCAGCAAAAAATATCCCCCAACATATAAAATAAAGGTTTGAAAAAAAACATTGGCTGTCATGTGTGTCCAAAATCACTCAAGACCAAAACAGGGGGGGGGGGGGGGGGGGGGTCACTTTTCTCCCTTTTCCTCATATGCCCAATTTTTCTCCGTTTTCCTCATATGCCCAATTTTTCCACACAATCTATGTGGCCTAAATTTCATTGTCTTTTCAACATTCCAAACAACAATAAAAGAAAATTATGACTATCTTCGTGCGATACTTCATATTGATTATTAGTAAATAATAAAAAAAAAATTTCATTGTCTTTTCAACATTCCAAACAAGAATAAAAGAAAATTGTGACTATGTTCATGAGATACTTCATATTACTTATTAGTAAATAATAAAAAAAAAATTCATTGTCTTTTCAGCATTCCAAACAATAATAAAAGAAAATTACGACTATTTCGTGAGATACTTCATATTGCTTATTAGTAAATAATCAAAAAATAAAGTTTTTCCATCATATTTGCATAGTTATAAGAAAAAAATTCGTGAAGGAAAAAAGAAAAGAAAAAAACTATTAATTAAAAATAAGGTATTTACTTTTTTGGTTCTTTTGCTTGCAGGAAAAAAATTATTAAATAGTAATTAATTATTCACCCTAGATCCGATCGAAGCTCTGCATTTAATGTTTTTTATTTCTATTCAAATAATATCTTATTATTTTTTATTTCTTCCACAACCAAATATTGTATGATCTATTTGTTTACCCAATTAAGTACCCCTAAAGAGCGTTTATGAAGTTTAAGTGCATTCGATAATGTTTGATAACCATTGAAAAGTGCTCTTCATGACCCAGAAGCTCTTCTTGCCAAGGTGTCAAATCCAAGCGTTGCTCAACTCGCTTTCATTACAGCACATTGTTAAGGACTTCAACACAAGCAACAAATTGACAATGTGTGCCAATTTTGTTTGCAATGTGAAGGAGGAGACGCTTGACCATGCACTATTGAGATGTGGTTTTACAAGTGCGGTTTGGTTTGGTTTGGTTTGAGAGCCCTATGTCGCTTCTTACTAAGGACACTCGATACCTAATCTATGAGTGGATAGACGAGTGACTGAACCACTAACATGTGAGCATTCAAAAATGATTACAACGTCTTCCATCCTCAGCTCCATCATCTTATAGAACACTAGTGAATGCCCGTGCCGATTGGCACGGACGTCTTCGGCGCGACCCCCCCTACCCAATGGGTGAAGAGAGAGAGAGAGAGAGAGAGAGAGAGAGAGAGAGAGAGAGAGAGAGAGGTGTGCGATCGGTTTAGAAAGAGAGAGAGAGGAGGGGGGAGAGACGGGGAAAAAGAGGTGTGCAATCGGTTTAGAGAGAGAGAGAGAGAGAGAGAGAGAGAGAGAGAGAGAGAGAGAGAGAGAGAGAGAGAGATTTTAGGGGGGACGGTTATTATCGTGGACTTCTTTAAGAGATTTGAGGGGTGTTTTTGATCCATTCGATTTGATCAAACGGTTTGAAAATGGCTTGAGGATATGAGGATTGGGATGTGGTTGATAGGTACAATAAGATCGGATGAACAACTTGTCTCGCGTGATTTTGAGGATGGTAGAGTTATAAATAACCCGAACTGCCCTAACATGTTATATAGATATGAAACACATGGAATGACCGAGCTACTTCGATAGGGAGCCATCGCATCCGCCGACGCCGTCCGAGCCGGCCATGGCCAAAGATACACACTCCAAAACCCTATGGAGGGAACGGGGAGAGAGGAATACCAAAAAATCCCATCTACATAGGGAAGGGCAGGGGAAAACCCAAATCTAACCCCAAAAGAAGGAGAATCACTGAAATTTTGACCTCCCTGGTGCCACCACTGGCAATCGAGAAGGCCAAGGGGGAGATCACCGAAACCCTACACTAGGGGGGAAGGGAAAAGGAGGCCTCTCAAAGGCACACGTCTCTGCTCCGGTTGTCGGAGTTTCAACTGCAAGGAACGCCTTGATCTTTGAGAGGTCAAGCATACCAGTGGAGTCAGATATCCATGAATCGGTTCAACATTTTCATAGTTGCCTACCCGGTGGGGAAGAGATGTAACACAATCTCGTTAAGGACAAGGGTAGTAGGGACTTTAAGTTGCAACCTCCTTCTAGAGGGATTTTGATGATAAATGTGGATAGCACTACCCCTCCATTCGGTGCGTCTGGTGGGCTTATCATTCGAAACCATATGGGGATGTTGGTAGCACACCAAATTTTTACAACCAAGCCATATTCAGTGGAGGGAATTGATGTGATGGCTTTCAAAGAATGTCCTATTTTCATGTACAACCTAAAGATTTATACCTCTATTATTGAGAAAAATGCACAATATATCATTACCCTCCTGACTTTGGATAATCGATCTGGCCCCGTTTTGGCTATAATTTCCAACAACATTGCTAAATGCAAGAGGCTATGCTAATCCTTCCATTTGGTCTAATTCAACTTTGTGCTCATATTCGGCAACTCGGTCGCTCATGCACTAGCTCGGTAAATCCCTAGAAGCTGCAACTAGTACTTTGTTGGATTAGCCTCTAGATTGCATCCTTCATATTTTTTTCTTTGGATTATGTAGCAGCTTCCAATAGTAATGAATGAAATGTTTTTCATCTGACCAAAAAGAAAATAACACAAGCAAACAATCCTTAACAGGTTCTTTGGCACTACCGATGTGGATGGATTTATGACTCCTCATATATGGCCGCATAAAACAATCCTTAAAAGTTTTTTTGGCACCCAGCAGAGGATATATAGGGGTGTTGGCAAAACAATTGATGCTTGGGGTGAGGAGGTTGTGGGTTTGATTCCTCCCCTCCTCAAGTTACTTAGGAGTGTGTAAGGAAACTTCCTAGTGGGTCAGTGCTCATTCTCGGAGAAATTAGTCTGAGCTCGAAGTAGGTTGGTGAGCACTCTCGGAAGTATATATAATATTAGCATCACCTTCTAGAAAAGTCATGATGCATTATACATTTAACCACATCACTTCGTTAATAAGTATTGCAAATAAGGTGATGTTGTAAGATATAATTATTGTAGTGCCGGTTACACCAGGATCACGACAATAGTCACCACCACGTTCTCCTCCCTTTCTTACCCCTTCTCCTCTTTCCACCTCCCTCTCCCATCCTCCTCTGTTTTCCTCTCGTTATCCTTCTCCATCCTCATCCTTCTCCTTTTTCCTCTCCTTCTTCCTCCACTTTCCTTCTTTCTCATCCCTTTTCCCCTTCACTTTCCCTCCTCATCCTGAAAATCATAGCATTCAGCCATGCCAGTCTGAATGCATTCACCTTCTGTGCATTTGAACACTCTGTTAGAATGCACAGATAGGGGCATTCGTCCATCAAGTCTGAATGCCCCTCTGTGTGTTCTATCATGGTGGCCGAATGCCAAGAAGGTGCATTCAGACTGGTATGGTCGAATACTACTATTTCATGAAGACAAAGGGTCGGGGGAAAGATGAGGAGGAAGAAGGGAGAGAGGAGGAGGTAGAAGGGAAAGAAAAGGGATGAGAGATTAGGGAGGAGGAAAGAAGAGGAAAAGGAGGAGGATTGATGAAGAAGGGGAGGAGGTAGTGGAGGACGAGGACGCAGCGATGTTGGGTTACTGGCGGCGGCGACCCGCATGGCCGGTGACGGTGCGATGGGCATGAGCTACCATCAGCAAAAGAGCAGGGCTGAAATGAGAACACAACTGATATTTTTTTTCAAATTTAAGTTAGGATTGTCTTAGGTATTCCGTAAACCATAATTAAGGGGTGTTTGGCATGGGGAACAGTTGTTCCGCTTAATCCTCATCCAGAAAAGGGTATTTCCGTTAATTACTATTTCTAATATTGTAATTCAATTGTTCAACATTCCGATTACCATAAAAACGCACGGAGTGATATATTATTGTTCCCAACTCTTTCATTCCACCGGAACAAATACTATCCGTTAATTTTAATATATGGAACTGGGAATAGAAACAAACTCTTCTAGAATGATGCCAAACACTCCCTTACTGCCCCACCCTCTCTTAACCCGGACCTTCTTGCTTGTGACCTCTTGTCATTGATGATCCCCCAATTATTACCAAATGAATCTTTTCACCCTCTTCCCTCTCATGTCACTGTTCCCATGCTCGTGGCATGTGACCTCTTGTCACTGTTGCTAGTAACAATAGAGGGGCACATTTTCGTTAAGGGAAATTCTATGGTATCGACTCCAATACCGCACCGAAATTCATAGGGACCATCCGATGGCCTTATGCTGGATCTGAGGCATCTCCCTAGGGTTCATGATGAGGAGCGGTTTAAAACCAAAAAACCACGGTAAACTGCACTGCATGGTGCGGTTTTGGTATGCCAAAATATAAAACCGTCATGGTGCGGTGCGGTTTCGGTTTCAGTGTAGCGGTGCACGGTTTCGGTTTTGACTAAAACCACACTATTTAGGCCATTATAATGATAAATCACGGTGCACCGCACACCGCACCGAATGGTGCAGTTTTGATTTTACATAATGGTACACCATTACAGTGCGGTACGGTTTCAGCATGACGGTTCGGTGTTACAGTAAGATTTCAGTTTTATCCAAAACCGTATCGAAACCGTACCATTGCCATCCTTCATCCCATTACCCCTAGAATAATGCTCCCATCTCTTTGATGCATGGAAAATGAGATGGATCCGATGGTGTTTGGAAAATTTTCCATTCGGTGCTGTAGTGAAACCCCTGCTTATCTTTAATTTGCTGTTATACAGACAGTGGGGACCGTGCCTCATGTGTTCGTCGGTCTTTCGGAGAAGCAGCTGCGTGTAGTGCTGGTCGGGCGTGATGCCTACCGCCCATGTGCTTCCATGTGCCCGCTATCGTCGCCCACACTCGTGGTGTCTCGTTCTTTGACAGTTGGGTTGAACCCTCCTTGACAAAGACCCTTGCCATATGCTCTGTGTGCATGTATACCGACTGACAAGTGACAATGATGACGACATCACCATGTTACCACCGTAAAATCATCGTCACTGTAGCATATATTCAATACTTGTAAGTTGTGCTCAAAGCAACTGAAGTTGAAGGCGTAAACTCTAGCAGGGAAAGCTCACAAGCATTCTTCTACGTTTCATACTGTGAGAATCTAAAATGTAAAGATTTAGAAATCCTGTTCTCATAAATTTGCTCGCCTAGATGTATTTTAAAAAAAATATAAATGACATACATGTTTGGATTTGATTCTGCATCGTCTAGATTCTTGTAGAATATGGTTTTCGTAGAATCCGAAAGTAGAAGCAGGAAGGTGTTTCACGTGCTTTGGCGAAAAATTGAACATGCTTGGATTTGATTATGCATCGACTAGATTCTTGCAGAATCGAATTTTTGAAGAATCCATAAGCAGAAGCAAGAAGCTGCTCTCTGGTATTTTTACTGGAATCCATTTTTTTTTATAAAAAAAATTACTTCTAGTTGAGACTCGCCAAGTGGGGGGTTCGTTGGAACGGGAGCATTGGCCGAAAGTTCACCAGGTGGGGTTTGTTGGAGTTTGGCTCAGTTTCGGAAAGAACAGAGCATGAAAGAAGGCTCGGAGCGGAGGCTCTAGGTGTGCCCATTAGCAGACCAGTGCCTGGTCACTGACGGGCACCACCGGCTCGGGTTGGCGCCCTGGGCGCCGATCTCGCGACGGACAGATTTTGGACTCCAGGCTGATTATCGCCCTGGGCGCCAGGCACAAAATGTGCACGAGTTGGACTCACGTTTGCACCATTTGTGGGGGCTTTAAATAGGGTTTTCACCCTAAGTTTTGCAACGAGTTGTCATTGTGTTTGACGGCTCGTTTTAGGGTCTTGCTTCGGGCTTCTCACTTGCGTTTGAGAAATGAAGAAGATTGGGGATCGAGATAGGAGATTCATCTCCTTAAGATCCGGTGGAGGCAAGGAAGAAGAAAAGAGTTGTAAACTCCTATGTTCTAATTCCATTGCTACAGGACAGTGATTGAGACCTGCAGAGGTAGGGATTTTCGAACTGCGTGAACAAATCTCTTTGTGTTGTGTGGATTGTTTTCTTTGTCATCTTTTTTTTTCTATGTGATTCTGGATCGTTGTCGGTGGATTCGGTCCTTCTCTTTAGATCATTGGAGATCCAAAAATCCTAGATCGTTTCCGCGAGCGTGAGGCGGCGGATCAAGACCTTGTCTGAGATATTCTGCGCCAACAGGAGGATCCTAGGTGAAGATAATGAGAAGTTCGGAGATGGAGGGGTTGGGATCGAGGATGAGGGAGATCAGATTTGGAGGTGGTGGATGGGGTTGGATTGGTGATGAAGATGGTCGGCGAGGTAAGGGAGAGAGGAGATGATCCACAATATGGATTGGAGGTGTGGAGGTAGAAGGAGGAAGGTGGGGCTGAAAGAATTTGATCAGGATTGGAGATGATGTCGAGTGCATTCGAGGACGAATGAGGAAAGGGAGGATGGTGTGTGGCTGCTGGTGTTACCGCTTGCGGGGTCTCATCCTTGTTTATCTTGATTTGAGTCATATACTACTTTGTAAGAAATTACATATAAGCCATTTATTATTGAGTCATGGGATTACTTGTGCTCCTTAAGATTAGTCAAGTGTTATCACAGTGGTTCAAGATTATCTGAAGACTCAGCAGTCTGTCTCACGGTTTTAGTTGTTCATCTAAGAGTCATGCGATGAGTGGGTTAATTAGGTAGTAGGTTTTCTCGATCGTATAATTTTACGTGTATTTTAATCATTTATTGCTTTCTTGTTTTTCGAGGATTTGATGCATTTATTATTGCATTTCATGTTAGGGTTAGCCGTGGTGAATTGTGTACCTTGGATCAAACCAATGTGCGCTACGCACACAGGAGTCGAATACCCCGTAGAGCTCACAGGGTTCCAAGGGGCAGTGCCCCCTGGTAGGGGTTCGGGGGCAACGCCCTTGAAACCTAATTATGATTTGGGTTTAGCTCTTGCATGATTTTATTGATTTTTCTTACATCGGTTTTATCGATCATACCTTTTATTGATGTTTGCGCATATCGAATTTTGGCTTCGTCGAATCTTGGTCGAGAGGATCCAACACTTATAATTTTTGTAAGTGTTGGAAGTCCACACTAGTAGTCCGAACAACTGTTCGGACCTTTAGTATTCTTAGTCCGAACAGCTGTGGTCTAGGTCAGAATAGCTGTTCGGACTCCTAGATATAAGGTCGGACGGGATGTTAGTAGTATGGACCGTTAAGGACACTTTGTCACTGAGCGTCCGAACAGCTGTTCAGACTGTCTTAGGTGTGTTCTGGGGTGTTGGGTCTACCATCCAAACAACTATTCGGGTTGGATAACTTAGCCGTCCAAACAGTTGTTTGGATCGCTAGTACCCATACATTTTTGTATAAATACCCCCTTTTTCTTTAGGGTTTGAGTTAAAAAAATTAAGAAGAAAAGTCTTTGCGTTGGAGAACTGTTTGAAATTTTTTCAGCCTTTCATCCTCCATGCAAGCCCTACTACCAAGGTAAGATCTTATAGGCTTATAGGTCGTTTTTCATCACGTATGCTTTAATTTGATATAAATTAAGGATTTGTTTTTTCTTTTATCGGAATGTGTATATAGAACCCTTAACTTAGGTTAAGAGGTTTGTTTGGTTTTCTCTATCCCACCCTTGCAAATCCTATGTGTTAGGTTCATCCGTGTGAAACAAAAGAGGGTTAGGTCTTGCTCGTGTGACACGACAAGAAGAACCCTAATTCCTCTTAGTAGGGAGTCAGGGTTTTGTGGGGGAGGATTTCGGTCGTCGTACGTAACCCCCCTCCAACAATCGATTAAAGAATTGAATCTTCGAAGTGTGGCACTGTGGAATGCTGAGTTGTCAAGTACTTAGCTATCACATAGATACTGTAGAGATAGAGAGAGAAACAAAGAAGGATAAAGAGAGCGATAGAGAGAGTTGACACAAGGTATGGTGACGAAGTTCGATCGAAGCCTAAGTCTCCATGCGATAAGACGCAACCTTTGAATCCACTATCTCTGAGAAGGGTTGAGCTACTCTCGACAGGCCGAGGAATGTTTTTTACAAGTAGACAGTGGGTAGAGAGGGCTTGAAGTCTGAAGTTTAGAAGGCTTAGAGAGCTCTGGAAAACAGAAAGTGGAATAATGAATTCAGTATGGATTGTTTACAGGGTTAGCTATATATAGAGGTTTGGGAATATTCTGGGGAATATTCTAGAGATATTCCTAGGAATACCCGGGGTTTGGGAAATCATCTGGGGATATTTACCAGACCTCGAATAGTCTTCGTAGACCCCAAGCAGGGCTGCGGGTCCCACTGTCATCTTCGTGGGCCCCAACCAGGGCTATAGATCTTACTATCGTCTTTATGGGCCCCAGGTAGGGTTGCGGGTCCTACTGTCATCTTTGTGGGCTCCAGGTAGGGCTGCGGGTTTCACTATCATCTTCGTGGGCCCCAGACAGGGTTGTGGGTTCCATTGTCATCTTCGTGGGTCCCAGGCAGGGCTGCAGGTCCCACTGTCATCTTCGTTGGCCCCAGGCAGAGCTGGGAGTCCCATAAGCATCTTTGTGGGGCCCAGGCAGGGTTGTGGGTCCCACTGTCATCTTTGTGGGTCCCAGGCAGGGCTACGGGTCCCACTGTCATCTTCGTAGGCCCCAAGCAGGACTGCGGGTCCCACTATTTGGCATTAGCAAGATTTTGCACCTACAGTTATGTTGTATAAGATGTAGTCTAGGGCAAGTAAAAACTTACTGATTAATAAATGATTTGATATTTTGCTTTATGGTGAGTATCTTTATACGTATTCTGCGTATAAGGTGTAGTTGGTCACCCTATCAGGTGAAGCCGTTGGAATGACAGAGCATGAGTTTCTCAGCCATGGTCATTGTCAGGTACAGTGTCTGTTACCGAATAGAACCAATACGGTGCACAGATCGGTGAGCAGATACCGGTGCACATAGCCGTGTTTCTGCTTAGGGTAATCGATCATAAACCCTGAGGAACCGTGATTGGTGGATTAACCAGTTACAGGTAACTTTGGTTTACCAACGTGTAAGGGATCTAACCATGACCCAATAACACAGTGCGCTGGGTTACTAGACTGTCGTTGCATCGGTACGCACTCCTACAGGTCATCCATACCCCAATAGGGAGGTGCGTTACTTGGTTTGATATACACCGCACTAAACCTAGGCCTGGTGGTCAACAATCGAGCTATTGATCGGATTTGGTTGCCTGGCTAAAGCGACCAGAGATGCAATGAGACGATTAACCTAGAAGGAACCTAGTCAGATGGTCACTCGAGTCTGATGATGCTCTCCATCGCACGAGTTGACACATGGCACCAAGTGGAGGGACATCGCATTACTAATACTAAGTAGAGAGCAAGGGTATGTGAGAGAGCGTAGTAAGTCTAGGGGGACTAGAGTGCAGCCTGCGTTGCACTCTTGGTGGCCACGCAGGTTAACCGGGTTCTGGAGGATTGACGGAGACACTTATGTAGTGTGTCAATCGGGCCCAGTTGGAAGCCGTGAACCCTAGTCCCTGAAGGTTCCACCCTATCCACAATCATATTATGCCTTTACTTTCTCTTAGTTTCGCTATATAATTAGAGTTGAAGAAAAGATCTCATGACCACCCTGCGTTCCATAAGTGCATCGCACTAGAGCATAGAAGGTATGCAGGGCTGAGTGCGTTCACTAGGGGGCAACCCAGAGTGGTGTAGAGATGCGTGACCTTGCCTTAACATCACATAGGGTCAGTTCCATGTGTGCGCATTCGCACAAGAACGCATGATGGTAGTTTAGTGAATTTTATTTAGGAGCACCCCATGTTTTACTAAGGGTACCCTAGTGAATAGTAAAATCACCATTTATCGATGCATGGTGTGATGACTAAGTGCGGATAAGTGTCATAATTGTTAGGATGCATTATCGAACACGGAAAACGGGCTATACACGCTCCCGTAATAGGTGATCGGCTACTAGGTGCATGAGGGACATTTTAGTCATATCAAAATATCTCGAATGCCCTAATAGTCCGGCCACCCTATTAGGGTTTGTGCATAGTGTTGTCATCCCTTTAATCAAGGGATGAGGAATATTTGAATATTCAAATATCCCTCTTCTTGATTTTAGGGATAAGATAAGGCAGGGGATCTCAAGTGGTTACAAGGAGATAGAAGAGAGAGATTTCGGTTAGCAAAGAGAGGGGGATCGGCAATTTTGAAGGGGGCACGGTTCCCGAGGAAAGAGTCACAGTTTTTAATAAGAAAAATCATTCCCCCCTTCAGAAAATCTTAGGCCCTAAGAAATAGGCCTAACTAACCACCCATTCTCTTATCTGTTCTCATATTTTCTCTAGCAGAAGGCTCTCAGGTTTTTTCTGAGAAACTGAGAAGGCTCTCACTCTCTCTCTTACTTATTTTTCTTCTTCTTCTCTTGAGGTTAGTGAGATCTAGAATAGGAGATGGCTAGCACTCTGAGGCACTCAGAGATCCGAGTGCTAGGGTTTGGCCCGATTGCGAGACCGGGTGAACTCGAAGAAGCTAAAGCTCATGGATACTTTTGTCTTCATCAAATCTGAACATTCGACATCACGGTGTCTAATCCCGCATGTAGGTATAAAGAATCTAAAACCCTAGATCTGTAGTCTCGCATACATTATAATGATTATGTTAGATTTGGTAGAAAGACTACTAGGGGTTTGATTTCAGTTTTATTCAACTATGATGTGTGCATATTAGATTTGGATAGAAATTTTATAAAAAGTAGATCACAAACCTACTCGATCCTCGGGGTCGGATCCTTCTGCTGCGCCTCTGATTCTATCCTAACAAATGGTATCAGAGCTACGTTGGTGTGCGATTCACGAGAAATAGATGTCTTGAATCAATAGATGCACGCATTAGGTGTTCGAAATTTTCACAGGGTATGCACTAGGTCATATTGTATATGTGTTGCATACTATATTTTCTGCAGGGCGCAGCTAAAAAAAAATTGTGAATGCATGTCTCTGGGGGGCTGACCTCGGGTTTTTGATTGCATGTGTTTGTTTTTCGGTTCTTTCTGGAATGATGGAATGTAAGGCCTAATGGGATAAGTGCATGGAGGTTGCCTACGACTTGAATTTTTCCCGGCCACTTTTATTTTATGTTCTTTGTTCTTCTTATACTTCTCTGCCTAGGAAAATATGTACGAACGAGCATTTGCTCGGAGCATACTAGAGTTTTTGGTTATTGGTAAAAGACTTGGAAAATGAAGACATATGAAAGTTCCATCATGAGAGGACTGAGGGTGGTGGCTCGCAGGAAGAGAACAATCCAGAAGATGCTATATATAGAGGACGTCAGAGCAATGCTAATCAGGTTCAGGGGTCGGACCCTGAACTTGATAACAATGGATGTTCTATTTTGGATTGGTTGCTCTCTTTTAATAAGCCCGGTGAAATTATTAATCTAATGCCTAGGTGTTAGGCAGTGGGATGCCCTTTCCCCACTTGGTCCCTGCGACTAGTTAGGGTATGTCTCTATTTAATAACACCCATAGCCTAATTGATGTCTGATGGTAGTAGAACCTATGTGTACCTTAGCAAATAAAGAAGGTGAAGTCTCGACCGGCTACACGTCTCGATCTTGACTGGTCGCGCACCGCGATCCTGGCCAGCCATACGGTTAGGCTGTGTGCTTTGCCCCGCAGACCGGGTGGACGCATGCCTCGCCCCGCAGGCCGTGCGTGCGTCTCACTCGGGCCGGCCAGACGCTTTATCTTGCGGGCTGGCCGGCAGCGTGTTTCTCCCCGCTGGCTGGCCGCGTGTTTCACTCGGGTCGGCTGCACGCTTTGTCCTGCAAGGTGGTCGGTTGCACGCTTTGTCCTGTAGGGTGGTCGGCCGCGCGTTTTGTCTGCTCGAGGGAGGGCCGACTACGCACTTCGATTGCCCGAGTGGAGGATGGCTGTAACTTCGTCGCAGACCGGCTGCGCACTTTGTCGTTAGCCGGCCGCGCGGTTTGTCTGCTTAAGGGAGGGCCGGCTGTGCACTTTGGTTGCCCGAGTGGAGGATGGCCGCAACTTCATCGCGGGCCGGCCATGCACTTCATCGCTGGCCGGCCGTGCGCTTCGCTTGCCTGGGACAGGCCGACCGTGCACTTCGTCACTAGCCGGCCGCACGCTTCGTCTGCTTAAGGGAGGGTCGATTGCGCACCTTGGTTGCCCGAGTGGAGGATGGTTGCAACTTCGTCGCGGGCCGGTAGCGCACTTCGTCACTGGCCGATCGCATGCTTCACTCGCTTGGGAGAGGCCGGCCGCGCGCTTCACTCGCCCAAGACAGGCTGTCCGTGCACTTCGTTTGCTCGAGGGAAGGCTAGCTGTAAACTTTGTCGCGGGCCAACCGCACACTTTATCGCTGGCCGATCGCGCGCTTCGAGGGGAACCTGTTCTCTCTGACCCAGGGGAGTTCCGATATTCACGCAATGAGTCCACGCAAAGCCCATATGCCAAGATCGTGCAGAAGTTATTTTCGATAATCTCGAATGGGCAACGGTTACGAGAAAGCAACCCACGCCCCGAGATTTTCGGTCGACCAATATGGCAAGTAGCACCCCCGACCATAACTACTGACCACCTGCTAGATGACATATCGCCCCCACGCAGACAGTTGAGCAAGTTACGGGAGCACGTCATCAATGCCACCCCGTTCGTAGTGCCCTAATTGTCACCCCTAGGCACTATAAAAGGGGACCTATCCCTTTAGAAAGAAGGACCGAATTCTGGAGGAGGTACTGCCCATTGGATTCCTGAGTTTTTGAAGCTTGAGAGAGAGTGAGATTACAGAGGTCGGCATTTTGGGAGGCTGGTCCTCTTTAGGTGTAATTGGTTCAGGGTGAGCGTTTGTACTGGTGTTTCCTTGTTGGTGCATTTTTGCCCCACCCAGTGGGTTTTTTCCTTTGACGTTGCGAAGGGTTTTTCCACGTAAACCCGGTCAACCTTGTTCCTTGGTTTGTTAGATTGTGCCTGCCAACGGAACTGCTCGATTCCAGAAAAACTCCCTACATAACCCATAACACTCGGTTATCCCACCATTAGGTTGAGGTCCGACAGAGGTTGTCGGGTGTCCCGAATTGGCCAACATCAAAACCAATAGTGATGTGGTGATCTTCTATGACATCAGACGTCAAGTTGCAAAGGAGGTGACATAGAATAGGAGACCTTTCCTTGTATGTCTAGACCTTAGGCTAGGCTCTAGAGCACAAAGGGTAATGACTATTTTATTTAGTATCGAAGGCTTGGAGAGCACGTAATGCAGCTCTCAAAAGAAAGGTAACAACAGAGTATCCACGGGATAGGGACTATGCTCCTCTCCAAGTCTACCTATACTTCATAAGAGGTCATAACCCTAGTGGGTGCGTGGTATGACTAGAGTCTAGGTAGTCGCAACCTAGGATCTAAATACTTGCATTAAAGTAACCCTCACCATAATCAAGGGATGTGTAAGAGAACTCAGTGTGAGTACCCCTGGCCTCCACGGCCAATTGCTGAGTTTTCAGGTGATAGGGTATGGCTCAACATCCCCCTCGGGTGAGAGTTATGTTCTGTTATGCCAGAGACTTAGCAGTCTCTTTCGAGATATAATGGTTACAATGCCAAGAGAGAAGAGCTTTTTCCGCCCTCGTGGGGGCCGTATGAACTCCCGTCTCATGATTGCCTAGGCTCGTAGGTAAGCATCCGAAGCACCCGTGAGACTACCTTTTGCGTCTCATGGAGATCATGGGGAACTGGCCAAAAGGAAACCATGGTCCATCATAGCCCGTCTGTGGCAGATTTGAATTGGGTCCTAAAGACCTGGTGTGATCGGAGGACACTACACACTGCCCCCTCGGGCGGGTGTATCCAAATATGAGATCTCACATACATGGTAAAATTGATCGATAGATGTGTCTCCGCTTTGAGGGTAGCGTTAAAATTTGGATATAATTTGACTCATTTTAAAAATACAATAAAATGGGTTTTTTAGTAATCTAATATTCAACCATTTGTTTTTTAGATGACCAAACTAGACCCCCTGTCCGCCATCCTAAACGATAACAAGTTAACGGGTTCTAACTATAAGGACTGGAAATGCAACCTCATGCTTGTGCTGAGGATCGGTAAACATACCATGGCCCTAACTACTCCAGAGCCAAACTAACTAAGTCCGAATGCCTTTGAGGCAGAGACCAAGACTTTCTCCGACTGGTGAGATTATAATGAGATATGCAAGTGCTATATTATAGCCTCCTTGCATACAACTATACAGAAGCAAGTCGAAGAAATACCTGATACTTCTAATATGATGCTATACCTCAAAGAGATATTTGAGGGGTATAGTCGCGTAACACAATACCTCACGATCAAGAAGCTCTTTAGCACTAAAATGTTTGAGGGAACGCCTGTTCAGGATCACATGCTAAAAATGCTTGGGTTCCAGAAAGAACTGGCTACCATGAACATTGTGCTGGATAGCGAGGTGATGAGTGATATCTTCCTTTCGTCATTGTTTGGAGCCTTTGAAGGCTTTGTTACAAACTTCAACCTTAACAAGTTGGAAATGACAAATGCAGAGCTCCTGGGATCTCTCTAGGCAGTAAAGGACAGGTTCAAGGTTAAAAATGAGGTATTCAGCACTCAGCGCAGGGCTGTTTTGAGAGCCAAAAAGCCTATAAGCAAGAATCCCAAGAACAAAGCCGAAGGCAGGGCTTCTGTAGAGCAAAAGGGAGACCTCTAAGTCCGAGGAGATGAAGTCACCAAGTACAAAGTGCTTCAAATATGGTGAGAAGGGCCACTGGAAAAAAGGATTGCAAGAAGCCTCAGGGTGCTGGAGCAGATAAAAATCAACTCTTTGTAATTGAATCACTTCGTTCAAGTAGTAGTTCTTTTGCATATTGGATTATGGATTCTGGTTCCACTGACCATGCCTGTAACTTTTTACATGGGTTCCAAGTAAGCAGAAGGGTACTTGATGGAGAGGTGGTCCTGAGCATGGGCACTGATGCCCTTGCAGTCGTTGAAGCAGTTATAGATGCATTTCTTAGTTTTTCTAATAAAAGGACTATGATCCTTAGAGACATTTATTATGTACCATCCTTGCGACGTAATTTGATTTCTGTTTTTTCTATTATAAATGATGGTTATTCAGTTTTATTTGATGCATCTGATGTATCTGTTAGACTGAATGAAATTTTTATTATTAGAGGGATAGTTCAAAATGGTCTCTATGTTCTAAGTCCTAAATTAGACATAGAAAACATAATAGCTTTAAATATTAACTCATCTAAATGTAAAAATTCTTCAGAAAATCTAACTCTATTGTGACATCTAAGACTTGGCCATATTACCTCAGATAGGATTCATAGGTTGGTCAATGTCGGGCTTTGGACATAGATCCCTCGAAGATCATTCCAACCTGTGAGTCTTGTCTGAAGGGCTAAATGACCAAAAGAGCTTTTAAAGCCAAAGGTAATAGAGCTACTAAGATATTATAGTTAGTTCATTCTTATGTTTGTGGACCCATGAACATCCAAGCGATAGGAGACCATGAATATTTCATCATATTCACTGATGATTACTCTAAATACGGCTATGTCTACCTTATGCATTGAAAATCTGAGTCCTTTGACAAATTCAAAGAATTTAGAGCCGAAGTTAAAAAACAGACTGGTTCACAACAGTATAAAAGCCTTTCGATCTGATCGAGGTGGTGAGTACCTATCAGACGAATTCCTTGGATACCTCAGAGATAGTGGGATTTTATCCCAGTTGACTGCTCCGGGTATACCACAACAGAATGAAGTTTTTGAGAGAAGGAATCGGACCCTGTTAGACATGGTCCACCGTATGATAAGGTTTGCTAGTTTATCGACCATATTTTGGGGATATGCCCTATTGACGGCGGCATATACCTTAAACCATGTCTCATCTAAGTCAGTGCCTCTAACCCCTTGAGAGTTATGGTCAAAGCAAAAGCCGACATTACAATATTTCAGAATATGGGGATATTCTATATATGTGCGGAAGGATAAGAGGAAAAAGATGGAGACTAAGTCTAAGATATATATGTTCATAGGCTATTCTAAAGAAACAAAAGGTGGTCTATTTTATGATTCTGAGGATAAGAAGGTGCTCATTTCTACTAATGCCATCTACCTGGAGCAGGATTATATTATGGACCACAAACTAACCAGTAAGGTAGTTTTGGAAGAGCTACTGGGTACTGGTGGAGGCAAAAATTGCATCAATGTCTTAGAGTATTATTTGGACACTTGTTTTACCTTGACCTAATATTAAACCTATTGGGTATAAGTGGGTGTACAAGAAGAAAAGAGGACCCGATAGTTCCGTTGAGACTTATAAGGCTAGACTAGTTGCCAAGGGTTTTACCCAGAGAGAATGGATCGACTATGACGAAACTTTCTCACCGGTAGCTATGCTTAAGTCTATTCGGATCCTCTTATCCATCGCAGGCCATTATGATTGAGAGATCTGGCAGATGGATGTCAGGACAGCCTTCCTCAATGAGGATTTGGAAGAAGATATATACATGATGCAACCCCCAGGTTTTGAGTCAGAAAGTCAGGAATATCTGGTTTGTAAGCTTCAGAGGTCTATTTATAGACTGAAGCAAGCATCCAGGAACTGGAACATCCATTTTGATCAAATAGTCTATTCATACGGATTTGACCAAAATAAGGATGAACCTTATATGTACAAGAGAAGTGATAATACTACAGTGGTGTATTTAGTACTTTACGTAGATGATATCTTACTGATTGGAAATGACGTTGGTTCTTTATCTATAGTAAAGGTCTGGCCTATCTGGGTATCCTCATAATTCGATATGAAAGACCTAGGAGAGGCAAGTTATGTTTTAGGGATCAAGATAACTCGATATTGCCAAAACAAGGCTTTCTCGCTCTCACAGGCTGCTTATATAGATAAGATACTTGTCAGATTCAGTATGCAGGACTCTAAGAAGGGTTTCTTGCCATTTATATATGGCTTGAAACTGTCTAAGGATCAATGTCCTAAGACACCTGAGGAGAAGGTACCCTATGCTTCTGTAGTGGATAGCCTAATGTATGCCATATAGTGCACGAGGCTAGATATTTGTTTTACAGTAAACATGATGGGTCGGTTTCAGTTGAACCTGGGTCTAACTCACTGGACTGTTGTAAAGAGTATATTCAAGTACCTTCGTCGGATGAGGGACTATGAGTTAGTTTACACTTCACATGATCTGACGTCGATTAGATACATAGACTCTGACTTTATATCAGATGTGGAATCCAGAAAATTAACTTCAGGTTATGTTTTCATTTTAGGAGGAGGAGCGGTTAGTTGGCAGAGTGTGAAGCAAGGCTTCATCATAGATTCCACCACAGAAGCCGAGTACGTCACAACGTGCGAAGCGGTGAAAGAGGCGGTATGGCTCAGAAAGTTCTTATTGGGCTTAGGGTGCATACTGGAGGCTCAGTTACCTATTGTCCTTTACTATGACAATAGTGGAGCGGCAGCATAGGCCAAGGAGCCAAGGCACCACCGGAAGGGGAAACAGATCGAGCGCAAATTCTATTTGATCTGGTAGTTTCAAAAGGAAGGGCAAGTAGCGATGACCAAGATAGCATCTGCAAACAATGTTGCTGATCCCTTCACAAAGGCGATTCCTGCAAAGCCATTCGAGCAACATATAAAAGTTATGGGGGTCATAACTGTTTTTCCGAGCTAGACCAAGTGGGAGATTATTGTATGAGATGTGGTCTAGGGCATGTAAAAACTTGGTTGATTAATAAATAAGTTAATGTTTTGCTTTATGATGCGTATCTTTATACGTGTTATGTGTAAAGGACTTAAAAGAGCCATGGTTACATAGTAGTCCATCAGAGTAGGAGACTCAGTGGATTGGTCCTATGAGCCTAAATCATTCATTGCTCTGATTAGGATTGGTTTCCCTATCAGTTTAAGCTGTTGAAATGACTAAGCATGAGTTTTTTCACTATGGTTATTGCCAGGCACAGTGTCTGTTGCCAAACGGAACTAATACGGTGCACAGATCGGTGATCAGACACCGGTGCACATAGTCGTATTTCTGTTTAGGGTAATCAGTCATAAACCTTGAGGAACAGTGACTAGTGGACTAACCAGTTATAGGTAACTTTGGTTCACCAACGTGTGAGGGATCTAACCACGATCCAATACTACGATGCGCTGGGTTACCGGACTGGCGTTGCATCAGTATGTCACTCCTGCAGGTCATCCATACCCCAATAGGGAGATGTGTTCCATGGTTTGATATACACGCACTAAACCCAAGCCTGGTGGTCAACAATCAATCTATTAACCAGATCCGATTGCTTGGCCAAAGCGACCAGAGATGCGATGAGATGATCAACCTAGAAGGAACCTAGTCAGATGGTCACTTGAGTCTGACGGTGCTCTCCACCGCTTGAGTTGACACATGGCACTAAGTGGACGGACATCGCATTACCAATACTAAGCTGAGAGCAGGGGTATTCGATAGAGCATAGCAAGTCTAGGGGGACTAGAGTGCAGCCTGCATCGTACTCTGGGTGGCCACGCAAGTTAACTGGCTCCTGGAGGATTGACGGAGACACTTGTATAGTGTATCGATCGGGCCTAGTTGGAAGCCATGAACTCTAGTCCCTAAATTTTTCACCTTATCTATAATCATATCATGCCTTTACTTTCTCCTAGTCTCACTATATAATTAGAGTTAATTAAAGAAAAGATCTCATGACCACCCTGTGTTCTATGAGTGTATCGCATTAGAGCATGGAAGGTACGCAGAGCTGAGTGTGTTCACTAGGGGGCAGTCCTAGAGTGGTGTAGAGATACACGACCTCGCCTTAACATCACATAGGGTCAGTTCCGTGTGTGCACGTTCGCACTAGAATGCGAGATGGTAGTGTAGTGAATTTTACTTAAGGGCATCCCATGTTTTACTAAGGGCACCATAGTAAATAGTAAAATTACTATTCATCGACCCATGGTGTCATGACTAAGTGTGGATAAGTGTTTTAATTATTAGGATGCATTATCGCACACGCAAAATGGGCCATGCACGCTCCCATAATAGGTGATCGACTACTAGGTGCATGAGGGGCATTTTGGTCATATCAAAATATCCCACATGCCCTAATAGGCCGGTCATCCTATTAGGGTTTGTGCATGGCGTCATCATCCCTTTAATCAAGGGATGAGGATATTTGAATATTCAAATATCCCTCCCCTTGATTTTAGGGATGAGATAAGGCTGGAGATCTCAGGTGGTTACAAGGAAATAGAAGAGAGATATTTCGGTTAGCAGAGAGAGGGGGATTGGCAATTTTGAAAGGGGGCATGGTTCTCGAGGAAAGAGTCATAGTTTTTAATGAGAAAAACTATTCACCCTTTCAGAAAATCTTAGGCCCTAAGAAATAGGCCTAACTAACCACCCATTCTCTCATCCGTTCTCATATTTTCTTTGGCAGAAGACTCTTGGGTTTTTCTGAGAAACTGAGTAGGCTCTTACTCATTTTTCTTCTTCTTATCTTGAGGTTAGTGAGATCTAGAATAGGAAAGGGCTTGGGTTTTTCTAGAACATGAGAAGGATCAAGCTCATATTTACGAAGCATGGATACGTGAAAGACATGATGTACATTAGCCAAACTTAGGGGTAATGCCGAACGATATGCGACTGGTCCAACTTTACCAATATTTCATATGGTCCAATATATCTGGGAGCAAGTTTACAGCATAACTTTTCTGTCTACTTTGAGCATTTAATAAGTTGGCTCGAATGACTTTTATTTTATCGGTAGTTTCTTGAATCATTTCGGGTCCCATACTACTTTTCTCTCCAACTTATGTCCAGTAAACTGGTGATCTGCAGGGTCTTCCATATAAAGGTTCAAAAGGCACCATTTGTATGCTGGATTGATAACTATTGTTATAAGTAAATTCTATTAAGGGTAGATAGTCTTCCCAACTACCCTTGAAATCCAGCACGTAGGATCTTAGCATATCCTCTAAGATTTGTATTACTCTTTCTGATTACCCATCGATTTGGGGATGATAGGCAGTACTCATATTTAGTTCAGTTCTCAATGTCTTGTATAGACTCTTCCAAAACTTAGAGGTAAAATGAGGATCCCTGTCGGACACGATAGTTACCGGAATCCCGTGAAGTTTAACAATTTCTTTCATGTATAGAGTACTATCATCTCTAGTGGATGTAGTTGTTTTCCGGGGTAAAAAATGGGCGGACTTAGTCAGTCTATCCACAATTGCCCAGATCGAGTCATTTTCCTTCCTCGTTGTAGGAAATCCAGTAACGAAATCCCTGGTTATATATTTCCATTTCCATTCTGCTATAGGAAGAGGTTGTAATAACCCAGGTGGCCTTCTGTGCTCAGCTTTCACTTTTTGACATGTGAGACATTTTGACACAAACTGAGCTACATCAATTTTTTGTACCACTCCACCAGAAATTTCGTTTAAGGTCGTGATACATTTTGTTTTCTCCTGGGTGAATGAAAAATTTTGACTTATGAGCTTCGGTTAAAATATCTTCTTGTAGATAAGGAGTGTCAGTGACTGCTAATCTGCCCCGAAATCTCAGCCCAATGTCTGTGCCAAGACTCCAGTTTTCTATTGCTTCCTCTTTTTCTAATTTATATCGGATTCCCTGAAGTTCGGAATTTGACATTTGTGCTTCGATTACTCCTTTTATCATATCTGGTTGAACTTTGATGTGACTTAAGTATGCTTGTGGTGAACATTTCTGTATGACTAGGTCAAAGTCTTCCAATATGCAAGCCCACTGCCATTTATCAACTATTACGTTGGCCAATTGTCCTTTTCTACTGAGAGCATCAGCTACCATATTTGCTTTTCCGGGATGGTAGATAAAATTATAATCGTAAACGACCAATAATTCCACCCATCTTTTTTGTCGTAAGTTTAAATCCTTCTGCGTGCTAATGTACTTCAAACTCTTGTGATAGGAGTATAATTCAAACTGTTCTCCATATAAATAGTGACGCCAAATCTTAAGTGCGAATATGACAGCTGTCAGCTCTAGATCATATGTAAGATAATTCTTTTCGTGAGTTTTTAACGGTCTCGAAGCATAAGCCACTACTTGACCATCCTGCATAAGTACGCCTCTTAACCCCACATGAGACGCATCCATGAAAAGTGTGTACTTCTTCCCACTTTGTAGTATTATCAAAACCAGGGCTGAAGTGAGTTTCTTCTTTAGTTCTTGAAATGCATTCTCACAGGGTTCCGACCACTCAAATTTTACTTCTTTCTTAGTGAGTCGGGTTATAGGTGCAGTGATACTGGAAATTTTTTGAATAAATCTACGATAATATCCTGCTAACCCCAAGAAACTCCTGATTTCTGTAATGTTCCTTGGTGGTTTCCAACCAACTATTGCCTCAATTTTTTCTGGATCAACAATGACTCCTTCATGAGAGATTACGTGTCCCAGAAAGTTAACCTTAGAAATCCGAAGCTCGTATTTACTGAGTTTGGAGTACAGTTGATAAAGATTCAACTTTTGTAGTACCAATCTCAAATGGTTTTCGTGCTTCTCCTTGGTTTTTGAATAGATCAATATATCATCTATGAACACTACCACAAATTGATCTAAGAATTTTTCAAAGATTCGATTCATCAAATCCATAAATGCTGTGGGAGCATTGGTGAGACCGAAAGGCATTACTAGAAATTTAAAATGTCCATATCGAGTTCTGAAAGCTGTCTTCGGTATGTCTTCTTCTTTGATTCTTAACTAATGATATCCTGATCGAAGGTCTATTTTAGAAAAATACCTTACTCCCTTAAGTTGATCAAATAAGTCTTCGATTCTTGGAAGTGGATATTTGTTCTTTATAGTCATCTGATTTATCCTTCTGTAATCAATGCACATTCTTTTTGTCCCATCTTTCTTTTGTACAAATAATACCGGGACACCCCACGGTGAAGTACTGGGTCTTATAAATCCAAGAGTTAGTAACTCATCCAGCTATTTCTTCAACTCCTTTAGCTCTATAGGTGTAATTCTATAAGGAGTGATTGAAATAGGGGCTACTCCGGGAATCAATTCTATTGCAAACTTTATTTTTCTTTTTGGTGGTAAACCTGGAAGGTCTTCGGGAAAAACTTGTGGGTATTCTGATATTACCAAAGTGGAATTGAGTGACGGAATTTTCATAGCTTTTTCTAATAGTTGAGCCAAGTAACAGACCTTTGCTTTTGTCTTTTCAAACTTTCTTCCCTAAAATATTAATTCCTTTCCTTCAGGTGTTTGCCAGGTAACCTTCTTCCGATAACAATCCATCATTGCTCTATATTTGGATAACCAGTATATTCCTAATAGACGTTGAATTTCTCCAACTTTAGTAAAATTAAATTGGCAACTAACTTCACAACTTTAATTCTTAGTATACAATCTCTGCAGACTCTATTAGTTTTGGCCGTATCACTAAGTGCAATGGTGATGGCAAGTACGTACCCTAATGGTCCTGTTTTCAATTGTAAGTTTTATCCCCCTCTATTTATAGGTGAAGGGGGTGGGAGAGATATGGGAAGATTTATTTGAAGAGGGGAATAAATCTTTATTTGCCTTCCTTTTTTGGTGGAGTAGTTATGGCTCAATCCCTTTTTTTTAATTTATTTGATTCTTGCACATAAAGTCGATGGCGACCCGTCTTCATTTCTTGCCCGTTGGATCGAGGGATCGACGCAGATCTATGCTTATGTAGACGTCATACGTAACCTCCCCCTACGCATGGCGGTCTTTCTTTCCTTTTTCTTCTTTTTTTTCCTTTTCTTTTCTTTTCTTGCATGGCTGGCCACCCCTTACCCACGGGTAAGGGGCTCGGATTTCTAAAAGGGGGCCGGGTGGGCCCCACTAGAGGATGGGGCCCACCCGGCCTCTTGTTTGGCACGAGTCGGGTCTGGTTTGCCTCCGAATCGGTGCATGTGAGTCGGGTCCGGGTCCGAGTGCGTGTCGGGTTTGCCTCCGAATCGGTGCATGCAAGTCGGGTCCGGGTCCGAGTACGTGTCGGGTTTGCCTCCAAATTAGTGCATGCGAGTCAGGTTCGGGTTAGACACAATTTGTGTGTCTATAAATGCCCCCTCAAGGATGAGTGCGCCGGCAGAAACGCGGAGTACTTGTGTACATAGAAAACACACAGCACTTGTCCTTGATTCCTTTCTTGGGCGAGATTGAGGCTTATTTAAGGGCCTATACCCCTTTCATCCACCACTTCGTTCTTGCGAAGGGCTGAAGCTTGGAGACCGCCGTCGGAAGAGGCTGCTTAGGGTTGCACACGACTTGCTCTGTCTTTCTAGTGCCTCTTTCGCCGTCGGCGGCGGCAATGGTGCGCGAATTGAAGATTGTTGCGAAGGCGGGCTTGAAGCGACGGGGCGACGACGATCACAGCGAGGAGGATGGAGGATCGCGGCTGAGGTGGCGGTCCTCCTCCTTCTTCTTTTCCTTTCCTTTCTTTTCTCTTTTTCTTTTTTTTCTTTTCTTTTTTTCCTTTTTCTTTCTTTCTTTCTTTCTTCTTCTTCCTCTGGTTCGCAAAGGCAGCAGTGGCAGCGGTGGCAACGTATGGCGCGCGGGCTGCAGCGTGCGCGGCAGCACAGACGGGCGGCATGGGTCGCTGGCTGCGCGTGCAGAGGCCGGGGTGCAGGCGGTGGTGACCTGTGGCGTCGGGCGCGGCGCGGGGTGCGGGCTGCGGTGGCAGCGTGTGGCGCAGGGCGCAGCGGCGTGAGGTGCAGCGGCGGCGTCTGGCATGGGTGGAGTCGGCCGGGGAGGTCAGCGCACGGGTGGCCCCGAGCGGGTCGGCGACGGCGGTCGGCACATGGGGGGGCCCGAGCAGGTCGGCGGCGTCGGGCGCAGGGCACAGGCGGTGTCGACCGGGGCGCAGAGGGTGTCGGCGGTGATGGTCGGCGCACGGGGGGCCCCGAGCTGGTCGGCGGGGGTCGGGCTGTCAGGTGGCTGCGACTCCAGCTTGGTCAGGGCTCCTCGATCGGGACAAAGAAGAAGGGGGGCTATGGGCCCCCCCCCTTTTGGCATGTGGTGTGCGGCCCCCGCCACTCGTGCGGGTCCGGATGGGAAAGAGGGGGCTGTGGGCCCCTTGGTTTTTTTTTTTGCTGGCTCCTCTATCAGACTTGACTTGCTTCCCCTTGTGTCTTTTTAGGATTCGATCTTTCGAGAGTTTGGTTTTGACAGGGTGGATAGCTAAGGACTTCTCTGATGGGAGTAAGTACCTTCGTTTCCCCCTTACTTGGGTCTACCGCTACCGTACTTCGAGAAGAGATGACCGTCTGTCGATGCTCCGGATTTCTATCCACGAGCGCATCACAGAGGATGGAGTCGCCGATGCAAATTACGGGATGCCGGAGCCGAGTGAGAAAGTTTACACCGATGAGGCGATCTCCATGAAGTTTCTTCGCCCGAGCCTGAGGTTGCCTTTTCACCACTGTGTTGAAGACTTTGTGCCCACACTGGTAGTGGCTTCGAAAATCTGCCCCCACTTGACCCAATGGGGTGTTGACTCCTGGCCTCGGGGGGACGTTTGCTACCTCTGCGGATTTTGCGAGTGGATAGACGATTGTGCTGAAGACTTTGTGCCCACACCGGTAGTGGCTTCGAATATTTGCCCTTGTTCGACCCGTTGGGGTGTTGACTCCTGGCCTCGTGGGGACGTTTAGTACCTCTACGACTTTTACGAGTGGATTGGCGATTGTGCTGAAGACTTTGTGCCCACGCCGGTAGTGGCTTCGAATATTTGCCCTCGTTTGACCCGATGGGGTGTTGACTTCTGGCCTCGTGGGGACGTTTAGTACCTCTGCGGCTTTAGCGAGCAAGCTCTCAGAAGTTTTCAAGGCGGAGCATCGGCGTTTGAAGACGAAGGCTTCTTTGGTGGCTTAGAGACGAAGGATTCTTCGGCAGCTCGCGGAGACGAAGGCTTCTCCGATGGCTTGGAGACGAAGGATTCTTCAGCGGAGTGTTGTCGTCTTCTTGGTGCAGGAGCATGATGACAATGGCACGACGAGAGGACAAGACGAAGCCGAGTGTGTTGACGATCGCTTGGTGCGAGGACGAGGCAGAGACGTCGGAGGCCAGGGAAGGTGGCTCCTTCGTCTTCTTCCTTCCTTCGTTTTTTTTCTTTTCGAGCTTCTCCTGAACTTGACTCGCTCTTGGCTTGACTTGGTCCTAAATCTGATTTCTTCGTCTTCTTTCAAGACTCATCCTTTTGAGAATCTTCCGGGGGCTCGCTGGATCGAAGAGGACCTTTATCGTAGGAACACATATCTTCGTTTCTCTTTCACGTGCATCTTCCGACTGGCTAGGTTGCGTCCGGGCATGCCGAGCGAGGCAGGATTGATGTTCTTTTAATGATCATGGGTTATTGGAAACCCATAGAAAACTTTTTTGGTGGCGATGCTGTCTTGAAGACCATCAAGATGAACGGTTTGGAGTTTGACGAGGAGAAGATGAGGCCGTAATATTGGCGAGGGACAGATTACTTTAGTTGTCTTCTGCTTGTCGATCTTGGCCTTGATGACAGCTCCAATGGTCCTCTTGGCTTTGTGGAGGTAGCGACGGTTGATGTTGCTACTGATATATTTTCCATTCTTCGGGATGTTGCTTTTGACTTCGGTGGTGGTTCCCGTCGTTCAGGTGGATTTGAGCTTCTGTATGAGCCTGGCGGATTTCAAGATGGATGACTCCTTACTTGTGGAGCAGTCGCGCACCTTCCTGGAGTAAGTGAGGTTTGTTACTTGTCACCGGCTTTGCTGGAGAATGCTTCCTTGGCTTTAGCTACGGCCGAGGAAGAGGTATGTCGATTGGAGGGTCTCATACGCTTGCTACTGCAAACTTGGTTCGGGTGCAGAAGAAGGTGGAGGCTGCTAGTGTGTCGCTTCATAAGTCGGAGTCCCGTCTGGGGAAAGCTCGAGCGACTGAGAAGACTTCTGGAGTAAAGCTTGCAAAGTAGCAGGAGGAGCTGACAAAGTGCCGGGGGCTGATGGAGCGATTAACGGCTTCTCTACCCCTGGAGTTGCAGTGCCTGTAAGCTGCGGGAGACGAGACGCTTCGGTGCCTCAAGGACTTTGAATTTCTTGTTATCTTATGATTTGCTGACTGAACTTGTGGATCTGCACTCGTTCTTCTCTAGGCTGGCCTTCTTGGACGACATTGGCGTGTTTCTTTTTATCTGGACTGAACCTTTGTAGGCTGCTTACGTACCCAACTGAGAGGGATCAAGTTGCACGTAGTTCATTTATTCCCTTTTTTTTCTTTTTTTTTTCTTTTTTTTTTGCCAGAAGTGTGGCCTTGCTTTAGGCATAGTACCTTTTAAGGTATTGTCGTTGATAGGGCCGAGTATGAGCCCTTTTGGCGTGGTGAGGAGGTATGCACCGTTGGAGTAGATTTCTTTGATGGCATGCGGTCCATCCCATTTTGTGTCAAACTTCTTTCCTCCTCGATGCGAGAGAATAATGGGGCGTTTGACTGCCAGCACCAGTTCTCCTGTTTGGAAGGATCGAGGGCGGATCTTCTCGTTGAAGGCACGAGTCAATCTGGCCTGATAACACTCCAAACGCTGCTGAGCTTCGAGGCGCCTTTCATCCAGCACCTCTAATTCTGCTAGGTGGAGCTAGGCATTATCGTCACTGGTGAGGCCTTCTTGGATTGCTATCCTGAGTGATGGGATCTGGAGCTCGAGTGGAAGAACGACTTCTACCCCATAGACGAGGGAGTACGAAGTTGCTTGCGTTGGAGTGCGAAAGGACGTGCGGTAGGCCCATAGTGCTTTGCCCATGCGTTCGTGCCCGTCCTTCTTTATCTTCGAGACGATTTTCTCCAGAAGCTTACAAAGAGTCTTATTGAAGGCTTCAGCCAAACCATTTGCTGGAGCATTGTATATCATTGAGTATTTCTACTTAATGTTGTACTTGGTGCAGAACTAGCTGACGACGATATTTTTGAATTACTTTTCATTGTCCGTTACGATGTAGTGGGGGACTCCGTATCGGAAGATGATGTCATCCTGAATGAAGCTAATGACGGAGTGTCTTGTAACTTCTCGTAGAGGTATTGCTTCAGCCTATTTGGAGAAGTAGTCCGTTGCTGCCATGATGTAAAGATGTTGTTTGGATGATTTGGGCAGGGGACCGACGATATCGAGTCTTTATCCGTCGAAAGGCCACAAAGCGATTGTTGGGTGCAAAGGCTCTGGTGGTTGACGGATGTAGTCACCGTGTAGCTAGCAAGGATGACATCTCTTTGTGAACTCCAAGCAGTCTTTAATCATGGTGGGCCAGTAATAACCCATCCTCCTGACGCAAAAGTGGAGCTTTGGACCGGACTGGTGCGAGCCACAGATTCCAACGTATACTTCTTCCAGTGCTGCTTCTGCTTCTCCCTTTGCAAGGCACCTCAGGAGCATACTATCATAACTTCGACGGTACATCTCATCGTTGAAGTGGTAGAACTTCAGAGACCGCCGACGAATGTCAATTTTCTGTTTTTGATCATCGGGGAGCTTACCACGGATGAGATAATCCATGAAGGGTTGCTTCCAGTCTTGCTCTTCAATTTCGAGGACGTGCACCGTGTTGGCTTGAACTGGAATCCCAACATGGCTGTCTCCTTCGGTGATAACTATTCTTCTATAGATGGGGACGACGAGCTGACGTTCTTTTGGAAACGGGAATGTAGCCGCCAAGTTCACGAGCACGTTAGCCTACTGGTTAAAGTTTCTGGGGACATACTGAATAGAAGCATCCTCGAGTTTGCCGAGGAGTTCCAAAGCCTGAGCGTGCAGTGGCGCGAGGTCTTCCTTATTGACCTCGTATGCCCCCAAGACTTGCTGGATGACGAGCTGGGAGTCGCCGAAGATTTTGAGTCCTTGAAGTTCCATATCGTTGGCGAGTTCGAGGCCGATGAGTAGAGCTTGATATTCTGCCACGTTGTTAGAGCATGGTTCTGACAGTAGAAACGAGAAGGGGAGTATTTCATCATTTGGAGTGACGAAGATGATCCGGGTTCCTGCTATATCTTGCCTTGCCACACCATCAAAGAATATCTTCCAGGAGGGGGTGACATCGATGCAGAACACTTCTTCGTCTGGGAGATCTTTTGATAGTTCCCATCCTGCAGGGAGAGGATATTCTTTGAGGAAGTCTGCGAGAGCTTACCCTTTGACCGCCTTCTGTGGCACGAAGGTGATGTCAAACTCGAGGAGTAGTAACGCCCACTTTGCTAGACATCCAGAGAGCACTGTCTTTGACATGATGTATTTGAGGGGGTCAGCTTTCAAGATGAGTCTAACGGTGTGAGCCAGTATGTAGTGTCACAGCTTCTTTGTAGCGAAGATGAGTGCCAGACAGACCTTCTCAATCGGGGAGTAGTTTAGCTCTGCGCTGACGAGAGTGTGACTCAAATAGTAGCATGCCGTCTCCTTGCCTAGCTCGTTGTCTTGAGCCAGGAGTGCCCCCAAGGATTGCTCCTAGGCACTAATGTAGAGAATTAGCGACTTTCCTTGAACTGGTACTGATAGAACTGGCGGCTTCAGTAGATAGCTTTTGATGTTTTAGAGAGCTTCTTGGCAGGCATCATCCCATTTGAACGGTGCTCCTTTCTTTATGAGGCGACTAAACGGGCGACACTTCCCAACTAGGTTGGCGATGAATCTTCGGATATACGCCAGATGCCCTTAGAGACCTCTGAGGTCTCGCACTATCTTTGGTGCGAGCATGCTGATGATAGCATCAATGTTAGATTGATCTATTTGGATGCCTCGATGTCGTACGATGAAGCCAAGTACTTTGCCTGAGGAGACTCCAAATGCACTCTTGAGTGGATTCATGCGAAGTTGGTACCTTCGAAGCCGCTTGAAGATCAGCTCAAGTTCTTGCAGATGTGTCGCTTCTTCTTAGACTTTACAACAAGGTCATCGACCTAGCATTCCACGTTTTGATGAAGAATTTCATCAAAGATTCTCTGCATGGCTCATTGGTAGGTGGCTCCTGCATTTTTCAAGTCGAATGGCCTGACTTTATAGCAGTAGATTCCCTTTGGTGTGTGGAATGCTATGAGCTCTTCATCTTTGGGTGCCATCCGGATCTGGTTGTAGCCTGAGGATCCGTCCATAAAAGTTAGCACCTCGTGGCCTATCGTCGCGTCCACCATTAGCTTCATAATTGTCAAGGGGAAGTCGTCCTTAGGACATGCGTTGTTCAAGTCTCTGAAGTCCACGCACACTCGGATTTGACCATTCTTCTTTTTGACTGGAATGACACTGGAGATCCATGTCGGGTACTTGACCTCTCGGATGAAGCCGGCCTCGATTAGCTTGTTTACTTCACCTTCTATTTGGGGTACTAGTTTCGGTCGGTAGCATCTTTGTCCTTGCTTGATGGCGCTAGCTCCGTATTTGATGCTGAGCTGGTGCACTGCGATTTTAGGATCGAGACCCGGCATCTCCTTGTAGGACCATGCAAAGATATCTCTATATTCTCGAAGCAGTTTGATATATGCAGCTTTTTCTTCAGGAGTCAAGAGTGTGCTGACGAATGTATACTGAGGCTCTGTTTCTATGCCCAAGTTGATTTCCTTCAAGTCATTAACGGTGGACTGCCCTCCTTCTTCGAGGACCGGTGGAGCTTCTTGCAACTCATCGTCCAAAGTAGAAGTAGCACTGTTGTCTGATTCGAGAACGGAGATATGATTTATGGTTACCATGGGTGAGTAGGCGGGTGTTGAAACGACGTCCCCGATTGGCATTCCCAAATGGTCAAACATTGACTTCTTCTTTGTTTGCTTGATTGGCTCGAGCCTTTCGAACACGGATGTATGCTTTAGATTCGACCGACTTTGACTGGTTTTGTTTTGCTTCTAGAGTATGGCCCAATTTTGAGCTTATCACCGTCTCCTTTTGACTATCTTGCTATTGGGATGGCCGGCATAGGTGGAGCGTGCATCAGAGATTATTGATCATTCGGCTGCTTTATCTATCATTTTCACCACAATGTAGTTGGAGGTGAAGGTCTTCTTCATTGTGATTTTGATAGCCATCGGGGTTTGACTGGAGCCGATGCCTCGACGATTCAGGAGAATTTATTCGCCGCTTTGAAACAGACGAGCTTGAGTCCTAGTCATCCCATGTGGTATTGCAGCTGGAGGAAGTGTGCCCATATGCATGGCGCTTTCTTTATTGTAGCCGGCTTTGAATAGCCATTTGGCGGCGTTTTGCCCCCAACTCCCTTTTGGTTTGAATTCGAGTTGATTGGGGTCTATAGATCCGAGAGGTCCGATCGAGCTTGAAGCTTGTGTCAGACTAGGTAATGGCAATGTCATTTTTTGTAGAGTGATGACATTGGCCTCCGATAGTGGTGGAACCTATTCTTTTGCCGAAGTAGAAGATGGTTGCTCGGGTTTGCGAAGCCATTGAGGTGCGAGGCACAGGACCGGCATCGCTTGGATGGGCAACGGAGTATGTTGCATGGATTTCGGTTTAGAGTTGATGCGCATCCTTTGTCTTGATTTTGATGCTTCCTTGACTTCGAGTATCATCTTGTCGGAAGGTTGCATTGGATTTGTAGGTGGAGGAGTTTTATCCCGTCTGATTTCTTCAGCTTTCCGGGTTCGAGGAGCTTTATCTGGGAGGACTTCCGCAATAAGGTCTTTTGCTTGATAGAACTTAATTGGCGTCAGCCATATGCGCTTCAACCTCACTGAAGGGTTTGTCATCAGCGACAATGCACTTCTCCATGCCTTCTTCGTAGTACTTGAGGCACTGGTGTCAGGTGGACACCACAACACCATTCTCATGTAACCAGAGTCTTCCCAACAGGAGGCGATATGACGTCTAGCAATCAATGATATGAAAGAGGACCGTTGTGTCGAGTGGGCCTATCAAAAGCATCAAATGTATAATTCAAATGGTGGACTGCCCGCCCTGGTTGAACCCTTGAATGACAAACTGGCTGTGTGAGAGCTGGTCAGTGGTGATGCCAAGCTGCCTTATTGTTTGGATGGGCATGATATTGACGACGGAGCCACAGTCTAGCAGGATTCGATTTATCAGCTTCTCCTTGATGTATCCCGAGACGTAGATGGGCCGGTTGTGCAGTCGTGCTTTGAGTTGCAGATCTTTATCCGAGAAGGTTATAGTCGTGTCGCACGAGGCAACAGCTTTGCCCTTCTTGCCGTCCTTCCTCTTTGTCTTGTAGCTGTCTGGGTCTACCAAGGCTGCAGCCATTGCTAGGCGAGCTTTCTTCGGAATGTGCAAGACTTCTATGAGTGGCAAGTGCAAGATTGCCTCGTCGTGAGAGGCAGTGCCCTCTTTGTTGAAGCCATCCTTCTCTTCGTCGGAGTCGCCTTTTTCAGAAGACTCGCCTTCTCTTTCTGGCATCTCGTGAACTTCAACCATGCAACAAGAGACCCTGATATACTGATTGGTTGGGAGTGATCAAGGAAGAATTCTTGCAACATTGTCGATTCCGGAAGGCTTTGCTGGAGGAGATCGTCTAGATTTGCTGGCAGCACTTTGAACGCCTTTCTTCTTGGAGCCTTGCTTTTCTTATTGTAAGTTCTTCGTTCGGGGAGTTTCCTCGTCATTCAGTCTAGCTTGTGCTGCTTTGCCTGCCTTGGCCTTCATCTCCGAGGTAGCATGACCCATGCCTCTTCATCGGTGGATTCTCCCATGCTAAGGTGATAATCAGGAGCAGCAGCTGTTGGTTCCTTACTGGTCAGAGAAGCTTGTTCTTCCGGAGGCTTCGCTGGCTCGTCTTTCGATCCCCAGTCGGTAGGCTTGATTTCTTCGATTGGCACGGATGGAGGCTTTGAGTAGAGGACATAATAGTCGAATTTGTTCGAGGGGTGGCCCAGTAAACCGATTTCAGGATCTACTTGCTCGTATCTCCTTTGGAAAGTACATTGGGATGTAGCTTGATTGGGAGGGACTTGCTCTTCTACAGGCTCTGCCAGTTTGTCTTCCGATCCCAGCCAGTGGGCTTGATTTTTTCGACCGGAATGGACGAAGGCTTTGAGTAGAGGATGTAATAGACGAATTTGCCTGAAGGTTGGCCCAGAAGACCGACTTCTAGATTTCCTTGCTCATACCTCTATTGGAGAGTATGTTGAGACATGGATCTATTTGGGGAAAGTGCTGACGTGAGAGGCGGTTTCCCCCGGGACAATGATGTTTCCTCTTCAGCGAGCACAGGAGCACGTTGTCGTCGCTTCGAGACCTTCAGTTGGGGAGCTGACTTCGCGATTGGCCTTTGATAATTGACACGCAATTTGGGTATTCCTTGTCGTGCAATAACGAGTACCAGCGGGAAGGAACTGAAGGTGATGGATGTTATGTTCGCTGTAGCGACCTCCCCGGAGTCGATCTCTATCTTCCTTTGCTTCGCGAGTGCCATGATTCTTTCTTTGAAGATGAAGCACTTTTCGATGGGATGGCTAACCACTGGGTGGTATTTGCAGAAGAGAGGGTCATCAACGCGATGCATTTGCTCGGGTCTCTTTGAAGGAGGAAGCTCGAACATCTTCTCCTATAGCAATTGGTCAAATATGGAGGAAACTTCTGAGTCCGGGAAGGGATATTCTTTTGCTTCGAGCTTCTCGAGAGTCATCCTTTGTCTTTGAGGTGGAGGCGTCGGTATAGCAGCTCCTTTTCCTTGATTCAGCTTGCCACTAATCTTGAGTGGCTTGGAGGTCGAAGCGACTTCGGCAATATTGACTTGCTTTGTTTTTGGTGCCGGTGGCTTGTCATTCTTCTCTATCTTCGGGAAGTCTTTGCTCTTCAAGTCCTCGCGATTGGCTAGGCTGAGCTCTATATCATAAGCCCAAGTTGTGAGTTCTTTGAAGGACCGAGGCTTGATCCCTTTGAGGATATAGAGCAGGCCCTAGTGCATGCCTTGGGTGCACATCTCGATGGCCGAGTCTTCAGACAAGCGGTCTCGTAAATTTAGTGCGAGGTTCCTCCATCGGTCGATGTAGTCGATCACCGGTTCGTGCTTCCTTTGCTTGATGGCAGTAAGCTTAGTCATACTGACGATGCGTATGGTGCTGTAGAAACGGTTGAGGAACTTTCTTTCTATTTGATCCCAACTGTCGATAGATCCTGGATGAAGATCAATATACCAGTCGAACGCGCTATTTTTGAGGGTGCGAACGAAC
Organism: Chamaelirium japonicum; assembly: GCA_947650365.1. Taxonomy (NCBI): domain Eukaryota; kingdom Viridiplantae; phylum Streptophyta; class Magnoliopsida; order Liliales; family Melanthiaceae; genus Chamaelirium; species Chamaelirium japonicum. Next base: position 61,750,632 of record OX393549.1, on the reverse strand, counting down.
TGCTTCACCATCTCGTCGTCGTATGTGCCGACATTATTGCAAGTTTTGATAAAGTGGGCTATGTATTGCCTTGGATTTTCCTTCCCATCGAAGTGCTGGAACTTTGGTGACTGAAACTCGGTGGGGAAGCGCAGCTGCTAGATCCTCGCGGTATAAAGATTCGAGTATGCCACCGTGATCGGAGGAAGACTACCATCGTGGAAATGCATTATGTCGACCACCAATGCTTGTATTTGCTAGGCATTCATTATCACCGTTGCTGGAGGTTGTGTAGCCATCGAGACTGGTACTGAAAAGATGACTTACGTCAGGACGGGAACCGAGGAGAGTGCTGGAGTAGTCGCTAGAACTGTCAGAACAACCTTTACAGGAGCGGGAGTTGAAGACGGAGCTGGAGTGGCTACTAGAGAAGCAAGAGGTTGACTGAACGCTGTAGCATCCCTCACACTTAGCCTCTGAAGCAAGGTGTTGATGTGACGGTCCTTCTCCTCAATTAGCCGAGTGATTTGCGCCATTTGTTCACCCATTTGCATGACTTGGAGCTGAATGGCAGATGGAAGATGATGACGGAGGACATCTCGATGTTGCATGCCTGTATCCTCGCTGTCATCGTCGGAGACATAGTTGTACCGACTCGCTTCTGGTTGATGATGGACATTTACCCCCTGCAGGGGAGGTGCAACATCCGCTGGAGAACCCGAACGGGCTCGGGATTGGGGTTGGTCCTCCCCAAACTTCAGGACATGGATTCCAGGATCGATGCTTGTTTCTTCATGCACCAAGGCCTCGTTGGCGCTTTGGCGAGCATCTTCGGCAACAGTTTCTGGCATGAAGACATCCGCAAGAGTTCGAGTACGTCGAGTGTAGACGCGTACCATTAGGGGAACATCACCCTCTGGGTTTGCTAGATCACCGTGTCAGAGTAGTGGAGACTCGGCTATTGGCGAAATGCTTGGAGCAAATGCATCGTTGCTTGTTTCGACCATTGCGAACTTGAAGCAACTCCTTCATACGTACGGATGAAAGGAGAGGAGGTCCCACTGGGCGTGCCAGAAATCTGTATGCGTAAAAAAAGATACAGGTCGTCTTTATTACAAAACACACAAGATTACAGATGCCGGGACCCGGGGACTCGGGGGTGGTAAGCTGGGTGCGGCGAATATTTGATCAAAAGATTATGGGAGAGATCCTCTAGAGGGTCCCTTTGATTCATGTCTCCATGTGGTATTCATGTGAGACCTCTGAAGGGGGTCCAGTACAGAGGTCTTTACAGGGTGAGGGTTCTTTGAGAGGCTAAGGAATATCCGTCGTTGCTTTTGTCCCTTCCATGCTTCGTACTTTCTCGGCTAGGGGTTTTCAGCTTTGTTCCTCGGTCTTCGTGTCTTTCTCGACCTTGCTAGACCTCGGCGCCCTTGATCATTAGTTCGCGGCATCGATCATGCTTTTGGCATCAGATTTGGCTTTGGCTTTCGGCTTTGGCATTGCTTTGTCGTGGCTCTAGCTTTTGCTTTGCTTTGGCACTTGCGCTTAAACGTAGACGGGTAGAGGCTTGCGATGCTTTAGTTCTTCCGAACTTCGCGTCGTATTGGCTAGAACGTGCGGTGCTTTGCTCGTGACCAGCGTAGTTGCTTGGCTTTGGCACTTGCATTGCTTTAGCGCGGGCTTTACCGGGGCTTTTTCTTTGATTTCTTGCGTTGGTTTTTGCTTCGGCGTTGACTCGATCTTTTTCTTGAACGGCGATGGCTACTTCTTCAAGGCTTCTTCTGGCTTCCTCGACGGTTATGATGTCGGTTTGACTTCTCTTCTTCTCCGGGCTTCTTTGGCGTGATCGAAGTCGAAGGTTTTTTTTGAAGACGGCGGGGGTAGTACCGATCTCCGTGCGACAGTTGTAGCGTCGGCTTTGCTTCTCTTCTTCTCTGGGCTTCTTTGGCATGATCGGAGTTGAAGCCTTTACTTTGAAGACGACGGGGGTAGCACCGGTCTCCCTGCGACGGTTGTAGCATCAGCTTTGCTTTGAAGACGACGGGTGTAGCGACACTCTGGAGGTTTCTCTCCAAGATTTCTTCTTCGTGAATAGAGCGGGCGTTGTTGAAGACGACGGGGTGATGTCGCTTCGTTCTTCTTCTCCGGCCTTTGCTTCTAGCGTCTTCGGAGTCGAAGGGTTCTTATTCTCCGAGCTTTCTTCTTCGTGCACGGAGTCGAGTGCTTGATCTTCTTATACAAGGGTCTTCACTCTGATGAGGGCTTTCAATGGACTAAGCTAGTCCCGAAGGGATAGGCTTGTCTATGCCTCGTGAAGCATTGGTTCGATGAAGAGCGTGTCTCCTCTTTGCCTTGTCTTTAGCTCCAACTTCGACCCCTTCGACCCTTTGAGCCTTCCCCCTCTCCCTCTATTTATAGGTGAAGGGGGGTGGGAGAGATATTGAAAGATTTATTTGAATCCCTTTAATATCTCTCCCATAACTATCCAAGATTTATTCTTCCATTGAAGAGGGGAATAAACCTTTATTTGCCTTCCTTTTCTGGCGGAGTAGTTATGGCTCAATCTTTTTTTTTTAATTTATTTGATTCTTGCACATAAAGTCGATGGCGACCCGTCTTTGTTTCTTGTCCGTCGGATCGACGGATCGGCGCAGATCTACGCTTATGTAGACGTCATATGCAACCTCCCCTTACGCATGGCGGTCTTTCTTTCCTATTTCTTCTTTTCTTTACTTTTCTTTTCTTTCCGTTCTTTTCTTTCTTTCTTTCTTTCTTTTCTTGCTTTTCTTGCATGGCCGGCCACCCCTTACCCATGGGTAAGGGGCTCGGATTTGCCACCCCTTACCCATGGGTCCGAGTGCGTATCGGGTTTGCCTCTAATCGGTGCATTCAAGTTAGGTCCAGGTCCGAGTACGTGTCGGGTTTGCCTCCGAATTAGTGCATGCGAGTCGGGTTTGGGTTAGACACAATTTTTGTGTCTACACCCGTGCTCCACTAAATACCCAAGGAACTCGTCAGATATGTATTCACCACCTCGATCTGATCGAAAGGTTTTTATACATTTGTCAATCTGCTTTTCTACTTTAGCCCTGAATTCTTTGAACATATCAAAGGATTCCGACTTCCAATGTATTATGTAAATATAGCCATATCTTGAGTAATCATCAGTGAAAGTAATACTCATGGCCTCCTATCGCCTTAACGCTCATGGGTTCACATATATCTGTATGGATTAACTCCAATACCTTAGTGGCTCTTACTACCTTGCCTTTAAAGGCTCTCTTGGTTATTTTGCCTTCCAGGCACAGGTGGGAAGGGTCTCCGAGGGATCTATTTCCAGAAGCCCGGCCTTTACTATTCTATGGATTCTATCTAAGACAATATGGCCAAGATGCAAGTACTATAATTGGGTTAAATTTCCTGAATGGTTTTTATGTTTAGATGAATTAACATTAAATACTGAAGTCATTGTGTTTTCTCTTTCAAAAATGGGATTGACAACATAGAGATTATTCTGAATCATTCCTCTTAATATAAAAGTTTTATTAAGTTTAAACGATACACCAGAAGCATTAAAATAAACTGAATAACCTTCATTAACCAAAAAAGAAATAGAAATCAAGTTTTATCTCAAAGATGGTACATAATAGACATCTCTAAGTGTCATTGTCTTATTATTTGAAAAACTGAGAGTAACATCTCCAATAGCTTCATCAGCTACCACAGTTTCAATTCCCATACTCAAGTTCACCTTTCCATCAAGCAACCTTTTGCTTTCCCGAAACCCCTGAAGAGAGTTGTAGGCATGGTTAGTGGATCCAGAATCCACAATCTAACTAGCAAAAGAACTGTTACTTGAAAGAAATAATTCAACAACTAAAAGTTGTGAGTTACCTTCTCTAGTATTCTGAGGCTTCTTGCAGTCCTTCTTCCAATGACCCTTCTTGCCACATTGGAAGCACTTGGTGCCTGGTTTCTTTGAATCACCGGATCCAGAGGTCCCCATTGAGTTCTGCACAGGTGCTGACTTAGATTTCTTCTTGTGTTTCTTGGTCTAAGGCTTCTTTCCTGACTTCTTGAAGGATTTGCATTGCAAGTGAAGTGCTTCGCCCTTTTACTTGAATCCATCCTCAGCTGCCTGGAGAGATCCTAGAAGTTCCATATTTGTCATTGCCAACTTGTTTAGATTAAAGTTGGTGACAAAGCTTTCAAAGGCTCCAAACAGAGACGAGAAGTAGATGTCCGTCATAACCTCGTCATCTAGCACAATTTTCATGGATGCTAGTTCGTTTTGGAACCCAAACATTTTCATTATGTGTTCCTGAACTTGCATTCATTCGGACATCTTAGTGCTGATGAGTTTCTTGATGTTGAAATATTACGTAACACGATTATATCCCTCAAACATCTCCTTCAGGTACAACATCACATCAGAAGCGTCGGGCATGTCCTCGACCTGCGTCTACAGAGTTGTCTGCAAGGATGCTATTATATAGCAGTTATATATTTTATTAGATTCCTTCCAGTCAGTAAACACCTTTAACTGTGCCTCCGTGGCATTAGGTCCCGGTAAGTCTGGCTTAGGGTCATTAAGGGCTGTCATGTGTTTACCAATCCTTAAGACCAGATATAGGTTGCACTTCCAGTCTTCATAGTTGGGACCGGTAAGTTTGTGGTCATTAAGGATAGCAGACAGGGGGTCTAACTTGGTTATCTAAAAATCAAAGTATTGAACGATGAGAATGCATGAAAACTTATTTTATGGATTTTTTAAAAAAACTGATTATATCCAAAAGTCAGCGCTACCCTCAAGCGAAGATATCTCTATAGACTAATTAACCATGTGTGCAAGATCTCAGAATCGGCTACACCCGCCCGAGGGGGCAGTGTGCAGTGTCATCCGTTTGCACAAGTCTTTCCTTGACCTAATCTAAATCTGCCAACTAAGGGCTTTGATGGATCATGGTTGTCTTTTAGCCAGTGCCACATGATCCCCATGCGAAGCAACGGAAGCCTCACGTGTACTTCGGATGCTTACCCACGAGCCTAAGCAATTACAATGCGGGAGTTCATACGGCCCCTATTAGGGTTAGAAAAGCCCTTCTCTCATAGCCTTGTAATTGCCATATCCCAATGGAGACCACTACGTCATCCGGCATAGAACGGTACAACTCTCACCTAAGGGGGATGTTGAGTTATGCCTTCTTACCCGAATACGAAGTGATTTGCCATAGTGGCTAGAGGATCCCTAAGAGTCATCTCTTGTATCCTTTATTCAAGTTGAGGGTTATTTAGCGAGTATGAGAGCATGCAAATACATAGGTAGCGACCTCCTATCTACTAGACCCTGGTCACATCATGCTCCTACTAGTGTTTCAAGCCTTTCGCCTAACATTAATCGATCTGAGAATATCATAGTTCCTACCTCAAGTGGATTTCTCCACTCAAGGATCACATTACATATCCCGAGAATATCGATACTCTGCAAACTTGGCTCTCACACTAATGCGCTGGAGCCTAGCCTAAGGTCACAGGAAGGGACTCCCACTAATCATGGCGCCTCATTTATAAATTTGACAATTGATGTCTAGTGGATCTTTATCTCATCCTAGGTTTTGATGCTGGCCAAGTAGGCACACTCGACTAAGCAGGTGCTGACCTAATGATGGGATAACCATATATGATGGGATCCCACTATCATAAAAAATTAATTAAAAAATAGGCGTCATATAGCGGGATCCTATCCTAATACGGTCGCTAGGATAGGAGGGGAAAGACCTTCCTCTGAAGACAAGTAACAATAATATCTCATCAGGGTTCGATATGAAACATAAAGAACTAATAAATAAATTAATCAAACGACTGAATTAAGTTCAGGGTCTGACCCCTGAACCTGACTGGTACAGCACCGATTCTCCAGCTTCCTTCGCAATGTTCCTCGGTCCGGCTCCTTCGTGACACTCACGAGTACTTCACCGGATTATCTTCGTCCTCCAAAGTTCTGCTTACGCTCCCGATGGTGGATCTTTATAGCATATCTTCCTTCTCGATCTGTAACTGAAAAATCTAGTGCGCTACGAGAAAGTGATCGATCTTACACAATTTCCTAAAAAGAAAGGAAAACAAATCTACAAATGGCCTTACAAACCGAGGATGGTCAACCCCCATCACTCGCCCACCTATGGCTCAAAACCATCTACACAAAAAAGAGAATATCTAGATAAAACTAACTCGGGGTCTGACCCCCGGTAGCAAGCAAGCACAATCCAGATAATTCATATAGCGGCACCCTGCAAGCACGATACATAGAATATGCACTATATACAAATACATGATCTAAGCGTATGAACCCCAACAATATTTCACCCTCAACATGCGCGCACATCTTAGTCTCATGAAACGTCATGAAACATACACCACTCGCGTAGCTCTAATACCAATTATTGCAAAAATCCTATGGTAGAGGCTCACAATGGAAGCGATTTGCCGATCGAAAGAACGTGCATGGTGCATGTTACATGATAAAACTTTCATGATACTAATATGCATGAACATATGTGCATGGAAAACGAACACCCTAAGGTCAATCTAGCAAATCGAATATCTAGCATGCATGCAATCCGAGACTATGCTAGATTACAAGATAGAATGATACATATCTTCGTGTGGATCTTTTAACCATAGAGGATTGTCTTCTTTGTCGATGGAGACAGAAGAACTCCCACAAAGATGGACGATGATATGTGAGAGGATGAAGCCTTCTTTGTTCACCCGATCTCACACATTACACGAAACGTCGTTATCAGATCTCTGAGTGCCTCCGATAAATGACCCTTCTCCGTCTTCGATTTGTCGCACAAGGATGAAGTGCGATGCCGCACACGAGGGAAGAAGACGAGAGAGAAGAGAGCTAGAAGGGGGGTTCGGCCAGGGCTTCCTCCAAGTACTTGAGGTCGCCCCTCCTCTCTCCCTATTCTCATATAGGGGTCGGCCCTATGCAAGCCCTAGAAGCTAGGACCGGTTCTTGCTTCTCTCTCTCTCCTTTCCATGTGAAGGCCAACCCCCTATAGGAACCCTAGGGCCGGACCCCCCTCTTGGTCAACTCCCTATAACCGACCCCCCCTTTCCTTGAGGTTTGCAACTGCAAACCCTAGAAACAAGGGGGGCCGACCATGCCCTGTCCACATATAAGGGGCCGGCCACCATAGTGTGTGGTGGTGCCCTGGTTTTCCCAAGGCACCCCCACACCTCTAGTTGGTTGCCCCTCGCACCAGGAACTTACATGACGTCCCCGAGTAAACTATGACTAGTGTTTTCACTCGGACTTGGTCGACACACTACCCGAGTGTACCATCGATCCTCTGAGTCTGAGTTAACCTGTATAGCCACCCAGAGTGCGATGCAGGTTGTACTCTATTTTCCCCGGACTTATTATATTCTTTCTCGCATACCCTTGCTCTCCGCTTAGTAATGGTAAACGTGTTATCCCTCCACTTAGTGCCATGAGTCGACTCGAGTGGTGGAGAACACTGTCAGACTCGAGCGCTCATATGACTTGGTTCCTTCCAGGTTGTACATATATCATACCCACTGATTATCCCGTCGAGTAATTGAACCCAGTCAACAATCTAACTGATGACCACCAGGCCTTGGCTTGGTACGACATAAGTCAGACCAGGGAACGCACCTCATATTAAGGATGTGGATGACCTGCAGGATTGACATGCTAATGCGATGCCAGCGGGGTACCCAGCGCACCGTGGTTTTGGATCATATGACTGGATCCTCACACATTGATGCACTAAAGCATCACACAACTGGTTAGCCCATTAGTCATAATTCCTTAGGTTTTATGACCATCTTACCTTAAGTAGAAACACAGCTTAGTGCACCAGCGTCTGCCCACTGATCTGTGCACCATGTTAGTTCTGTTCGGCCATGGATATTGTGCCTGGTAATGACTATGGTGAAGACTTCCGATGCACTGTCATTGCCAACAGCTTGTCATGATGAAGCGACCAACCTGATCATAGTTGTGACCTAATTTAGGTTACATAGGACCTATTTACTTAGTTTTCAATGCAGTGAACTACCATGTAACCATGGCTCTGTGTCCTGACAAGAACACATATTTATATTACATATCAACATGCATCTCATATAATAACATCCATCCTATATTATTAGATCAAAACTCAAAGTTTTGAACACATCAATTCCAACAAATGACTCGCTGTTGGGCGAGTCTTCAATAGGTCTTCATTTGCAGCAAGAGAGTTATGGATCACAACCCCTGCTCTTTCATCTTTCTTCTTCAAGAAGTTTCTCTCTTGTTCGAGGGCTGCATTCTTCTTGAGGAGGTTCAACAGCTGGAAGTCGGCAACAGAGATTTGGTACATAGCTGGTGCGTCGTCCCCTTGGGTGGCATGCTCTTTGCCAGATCGATGCCTCGGGGATGGCGAGTTTTGTCGATTGCTATGGTCTTCCAGATGGCTACCTTGTACCCTAGCCGATCATAAACATGTCTTCGATTGGTCACCATAGAGAGTTCATGATCATCTTCGATGAGCACGTCGTTCATCATATCAGTACCCATTTTTGGAGGGTTGGTGCTAGCCTTCATCATTGAGCGCATTGATATCGGCGTGGTGTAGAAGTTAAAGTAGACTTGAAGGAGGTCTTGTAACTCGTCACTATAAGTTGAGTAGGAGTCGGTAGAGGTATGGGTAAGACCTCTAACGATATCCCATAGATGACGCCAAAGATTGTGGGGGAAATTTCTGAGCCGTCTTGATCAGAGACCTCGCCCTACAATTCTTGATTGAATCAGATGGTTTGTAGAGTTAGAGATTAGAGAGAGAGATGACACATGGAATTATTATCGGAGTTCAGTCTTATGACCTACGTCTCTGGGCGAGAGGTGCCACCTGATTTGCACTATAACGTATGTGAATGGGGGGAGCGTTCTCTCGACAGGCCGAGAGAAGCTTCTTACAAATGGGTCGCATGGTGCAACTAGAAGAGAACAAGGAAAAGAGAAATGAGCTCTGGCTTTGGAATCCTCCTCCCTTGATCGAATGACCAACCCCCTTTCTGAATACCATAAGGGTTCTTTTATAGCTGAGGCATGTACCAAATATGGCAGTGATGATATGATACTGGTTCTGGGCCTCCTTGTTGGGTCCTTATTGGGCCGTTGTTTGGGCCCAGTAAGGGGGCTTAACTTCTGGGCCCTATAGAGCAGGTGCACAGGCCTGGGCTGCCTATTTGGGTCATTGCGCTAGCCCATGCGGGTTTGGTCCGGTCTAGTATAATTTTTGCACCCACACCTAAGTCAATCAATACATGGGCACTACGTTGAGTACTCTAAATCTATGGCAACGCACATGCTCCCGAGTCCTGTAAGAACTCATACAAATGTGCCTCACTATATTTAGTCTGGTTCGTGTTGCGACATAGCCGGCTACGCTGCAATGGCACAAAACTATGTGCCCTTGACATTGGTTCGACTGAAACGACTCTAAGCCTAAGGCAACTGATACATGGGCACTACGCTGCGATGCATATTCTCCCGAGTCTCATAAGAACTTATGCAACCATATCTCGCCATAGTTAGTCCGGTTCGCGTTGTAACACGGTCGGCTAACCTGCAATGGTACAAAATTATGTGCCCTAGACGTAGGTTCCACCGAAACGACTCTAAGCCTAAGTCAACTGATACATGGGCACTATGCTGAGTACTCATAATCTCCGGTAGCACACATGCTCCTGAGTCCTGTAAGAACTCATGCAATCATGTCTCGCCACAATTAGTCCAGTTCGCATTGCGACACGACCGGCTAACCTACAACGGTACAAAGCTATGTGCCATAGACATAGGTTCGACCGAAACAACTCTAAGCCTAAGTCAGTTAATACACAGGCACTACACTGAGTACTCCGAATCTCAGGTGTTGCACATGCTTTGAGTCCCGTAAGAACTCATGCAACCGTTCTTCGCCATAGTTAGTCCGGTTTACATTACCACACGGTTGGTTAACCTACAACGATACAAAGCTATGTGCTCTAGACGTAGGTTCGACTGAATGGTTCTAAACCTAAGTCATGCAGCCGATACACGGGCACTATACTGAGTACTCCGAATCTCCAGCGTGGCACATGCTCCCGAGTCCCGTACTGTAACATCCCAAAAATATTAATCATTTTAATCTACTATAATAAGAAATTTTCTGTACAAATTTTAAAACAAAAATCGGACTATGCCATTGCATTCGGCTCGTCGAAACGGTCAAAAACTGTATAACTTTTATGTTTTAATCACGTTTAGAATATTTAAAAATTAAAACAAAAAAGTGGCCAAAGTAGGGTTTTGAACTATGGATCCATTGGTAAAATCTTTTATTCACCCCCTCTAGCCACAAAGTCCCTTCAAATGTTCAAACTAAACTACAAAAATAAAATATATGTAGTGAGTTGGGGGGGGGGGAGACCAAGAGATAAAACCAGCTGTAGACCTTTAGTTCTGACCGGATGAAAAACTGTCAAAACAGGGAGGCTCAACTGAAGTAATAATTATAATAATGGGCTGATTTTGTAATTAAGACCCTGACCTCTTGGTATTCCAAAAAAGGCCTATAAAAACCTCCTAAACCTCTATAGTTCTGTACTCAAGTCAAGAACCTCGAAAACCGTGCCCACGCTACCCCACCTTGCCACTCCACCCAGCTGCCTCCGCTGCCGCCCGTCGCCCCTATTGGCCAAAAACCGGTAGGCCCAATAGTATTTTATTTTATTTTTGGGCTTAAGCCCACTGGAAAGATGAGTAAGCCTATTAAGTTATGGGCTGAAATCACTGTAATAGTTTTGGGCTAAAGCCCATTAAACATAGTGGCCACCCTTTATTATTATGATAAAACCACTCTGAAGTTATTCAAACTGAACACAATTATTAAAAGCAACCTGATCTTTTTACTAAAGGCATACCACCTATTATTATTCGTCAATTCTGGCTATTTTGACCATATTTAGAGCAAACAAACTCCGAATTGAGTTCCGTTTACGGCCACATTTTCAGAACAAAAAATCCTAAAATATAGATATAAATTCAAATTATTTTAAAAAGGACCTAACTATCCTTATATGTTAAAATGCATTGGAATATATTAGTTTACCTATAAAAACCTAAGGCATCCAATATCGGAATTTAATTCCGTCTGTTGCCCTAATATCCCTGTGAAATAAAATATAAAATTAACAAAAATATAAATATATTTCAGGTCGTGAGCCTACTAAGCAATCTTCGTCGGGTGAAGGATTCTATGACTCCCCAGGTAGGGGACAAAACCTAATAGATTCTTGATAAATACATGTCATTGAAATAATAATAATGTGCTATGGATTAGTTTAATTTATAAGAGGTATTGATCATTTAATTGGGTGTGGGGCTATCCTTGGCCTGTGGGCCTAAAAGATAATCCTGGGTGTGGGGCTGTCCCTGGCTTGTGGGCCAAAAAGATAATCCTAGGTGTGGGGCTAGCCCTGGCTGAGGCTAAAAAAAAACCTAGGTGTGGGGCTAGCCTTCTTTCAGACAAAAAGTCTCCAGGTAAGATTGAGATTCCTACCCTGGTTTGAGCCAAAAAGGGAATCGGATGATCAATAACTTTTAAATTACTATTCATAATCATGTTTATTATTTTTTTCAGTACATTCATCTTACCCTGAATAAACTAGGCTTATTAGGTGAGTCAGTAGATTAGACTCACCCCCTACAGGTTTTATACCCTCTGTAGAGACTGGCCCTATAGGATACGGAGAAGAGGAAGCGTAAAAAGGTAAGGAACCGGAGGGGATCAAGGATCCGCTATATACTCCATTCTACAAGGATGCGGGAGCAGAGATTTGAAACATCGAAGATTCTAGATGGCGCGTTTAAGTATTATATCAAGCCATGTATCATAACTTATAGTGTAATACATGGTTATTAATAAAAGAGGCTTCAATGATTTACATATTTGATGGGATTCTTTTATATCAAGTCTTTCTTCTAACACCCAAGTGTTATACGAGTTGCTTAAATCCATAAATTACCGGGACATTACAACTTGGTATTAGAGCCTAGGTAATAGGTCCTAGGAATTAAAAAATTAACTAGAAGTACATCGATAGGATAGCCACACAATCTAGTTATGTAAGTTTCAAATAAAAGGACAAGAATTCAAGAGTTTCCAGCTGGGAAAGGTGGTCCTCCAGTATCTTCGGGTCCTCGGACTTGTTTCACGTGCGGATCACGGGATCATTTTCAACGATACTGTCCTCGTCTAAATGGTAACATTCCAACCAGACCTCCTTTCCAAAATGCTCCATAAGTACTTGTGGCTCGCCCTGCTCAAATTCAAAAGGTGCCTGAAAAAACCTTTGCAATGTCTACTGAGGAAGAATCAAACGACATCATTGAAGGCACCATTCCTATTTATGGAAGTTTAGCTCGAGTAATTTTAGATCCGGGTTCGACCCATTCATTCACGGTATGGATTATATCCGTCGGTATAATTATTATTACCGACGGACGACAAAAATACCGTCGGGAATAATATTGTACCCACGGAATAATAATGTCCGTCGGTAATAAGCCTACGATTTAAGGAATAAACAAGCCCCCTGTTGCTGTCTGGATCTATTCTCTCTCCACCCCCATTTCAATCCCCGCCCCCCCGGCCCCTCGGTCTCCCCTCCGGTGAACCCCGGACCCCTTCGACGCACTCCCCTGGCCCCCCGGCCTCCCCTTCGGCGTGTCCCCCCGCCCCCCCAGCCTCCCCTCCGCCGGCGCCACTGCTCCGGCCTCTCCTCTACCGGCGCCGCTGCTCCGGCCTCTCCTCCACCGACGCCACTGCTCCTCCTTCTCCTCCCTTTCCGGTAACCCTAATCCGGTCCTAAACTTTGAAATATTAGCATAATACCCCTTTTGTCAAGTACTAAATTTTCTCATTTGATGATTTTTATCTGATTAAAACTAATTGCAGGGTCCTTAACTATTTTGCAATATTAGAGCATCTCTAATCTTTAGTTTTTTTTTAATATATTATACTTTGCCCCTCTGAAGTTTAGCTCAAAAACACTTAAGCACTCGATTTATAGTTTATTTTGTTCCAAATCGCTCCCTAAAGTTTGAAATGTTAGCACAATACCCCTTTTGTCAACTACTTAATTACCTCATTTGGTGATTTGTATCTGATTAAAACATAAATGAAGGGGGCATAATGCAGTTCTTTAACTATAGAGGAGTTAAGTGTTTTTGAGCTAAAGTATATATAGGGGGGCAAGTGTTGTTCGTTTAGGATCGTGAGCAAGCTCGTGAATAGGCTTGTGAATAAGTTCATAAAAGGCATGAATAGACAATATATATATAATCTATGATTTGGTTTAAGATAAAGTTCATGAACAAGCTCGGTAAGAACTTCTTCAAGTAGGCTCGTTTATTAAATGAGCCAAGCCCAAATAGATCAAAGCCCGGTTCGGCTCGATTACTAAATAAGCTAAGGCCAAGCTTTAAGTTAGGATTATGTTTAGGGTTACGTTTAGGGTTTATGTTAGTATTAGGGTCAGAGTTAGGATTAGGGTTAGAGTTAAGTTAGGTTTAGGGATTAAGCTTTAAGTTAGGATTATGTTTAGGGTTAGGTTTAGGGTTTATGACATGGGAGAGTTCATGAACAAGCTCAGTAAGAACTCGTTCGAGTAGGCTCGTTTATTAAATGAGGCAAGCTCGAATAGATCAAAGCTCGGTTCGGCTCGATTACTAAACAAGCCAAGCCCAAGCTTGAAAAACCAAGCTTTTAACCAAACCAAGCTATAAGAAAGAGTATACATTTGTATTCAGAAAGAGTATAAATTCATCATGAGGGACTTGAGCTATATTTTAAAAATAACGTGACATGCAAGTAAAAGTCATCTCTCAAAAAGGACTTATGTAAAACTCCACGATATGGCAAAGTAGGTATAGCTCCTTAACATATGTAAAACTTCAAACTTTGGAGAAGCTTATTAAAAATACTAATGAGATTTTAGTGTTTAGGTTTAGGTTAGGATTAGGGTTTAGGTTTTAAGTTAGGATTATGTTTCATATCGTTTCATATATAAATCATACTGTTTTATATGTAAATCAAACTGTTTCATATTTATTTCATATTGTTTCGTATGGAAAAATATTACTGCTTTCAGATGGCATCACGATCGAGGGTTCGTAGAGGCAGGGGTGGGCTAGCTCGGAGCGCTTCGACTGCCACGCTAGGGTCTGAGGCCGAGCCCTCCGGATCTGTGAGTGTTGTTCATCTCTCCACACCAGCTTCTGAGGTTGCAGCCTCTAGAGCTTCGAGCAGCGCTCAGTACTCGGCTACTGTGTCTACGCCAACAAGTAATATTTAAATCTAAAGTTTTCAACGGTTAGACCCTAAATTAGTCAATCAAAGGGTAAATTCTTAAAATATCTAATTACGACTTGCTCGCAAATCCGAAATACGAAAAAACATCCAAGTCCGAATTATCGGATGCCATCCGATGATAATCCGATCGAATCTAAACCAATTTCAAAATCTAAAACACGCTAACTTATGATTATTCAACGCTTAGACCCTAAATTAGTCAATCGGAGGGTAAATTCTTAAAATTTCTACTTAAGAATTGCTCGCAAGTCCGAAATACGAAAATACATCCAAGTCCAAATTATCGGATGTGACCTGATGACGATCCGATTGAATCCAAACCAATTTTAAAATCCAAAACACGCAAACTTATGATTTTTCAATGCTTAGACCCTAAATTAGTCAATCGGACGGTAAATTCTTAAAATATCTAATTAAGACTTGCTCGCAAGTCTGAAATACGAAAAAACATCAAAGTTCGAATTATCGAATGTGATCCAATGACGATCCGATTCAATCCAAACCAATTTCAAAATACGAAACACGCTAACTTATGATTTTTTAATGTTTAGGCCCTAAATTAGTCAATCGGAGGGTAAATTCTTAAAATATCTAATTAAGACTTGTTTGTAAGTCCGAAATACGAAAAACATCCAAGTCTGAATTATCGGATGCGATCCGATGATGATCCGATCGAATCCAAACTAATTTCAAAATCTGAAACACGCTAACTTATGATTTTTCGACGCGTAGACCCTAAATTAGTCAATCGGAGGGTAAATTCTTAAAATTTATACTTAAGACTTGCTCGCAAGTCCGAAATACTAAAATAAATCCAAGTCCAAATTATCGGAAGCGATCCGATGACGATTCGATCGAATCCAAACCAATTTCAAAATCCGAAACATACTAACTTATGATTTTTCAACGCTTAGACCCTAAATTAGTCAATCAGAGGGTAAATTCTTAAAATATCTAATTAAGACTTGCTCGCAAGTCCGAAATACGAAAAACATCTAAGTCCAAATTATCGGATATGATCCGATGTCGATCCGATCAAATCCAAACCAATTTCAAAATCCGAAACACGCTAACTTATGATTTTTCAATGCTTAGACCCTAAATTAGTCAATCGGAGGGTAAATTTTTAAAATATCTAATTAAGACTTACTCGTAAGTCCGAAATATGAAAAGACATCCAAGTTCAAATTATCGGATGTGATCCGATGACGATCCGATTTAATCCAAACCAATTTCAAAATCCGAAACACACTAACTTATGATTTTTTAACGCTTAGACCCTAAATTAGTCAATCGATGGGTAAATTCTTAAAATTTCTACTGAAAACTTGCTTGCAAGTCTGAAATACGAAAATACATCCAAGTCCAAATTATCGGATGCGATCCGATGACGATCCGATCAAATCCAAACCAATTTCAAAATCTAAAACGCGTTAACTTATGATTTTTCAACGCTTAGACCCTAAATTAGTCAATCGGAGGGTAAATTCTTAAAATTTCAACTTAAGACTTGCTCGCAAGTCCGAAATACAAAAATATATCCAAGTCCAAATTATCGGATGCAATTCGATGATGATCTGATCGAATCCAAACCAATTTCAAAATCTGAAATAGGCTAACTTATGATTTTTCGACACATAGACCCTAAATTAGTCAATCGGAGGGTAAATTCTTAAAATTTATACTTAAGACTTACTCGTAAGTCCGAAATACGAAAATAAATCCAAATCCAAATTATCGGATATGATCCAATGACGATCCGATAGAATCCAAACCAATTTCAAAATCCGAAACATGCTAACTTATGATTTTTCAACGCTTAGACCCTAAATTAGTCAATCGGAGGGTAAATTCTTAAAATATCTAATTAACACTTGCTCGCAAGTCCGAAATACGAAAAAACACCCAAGTCTGAATTATTGGATGCGATCCGATGATAATCCAATCGAATCCAAACCAATTTCAAAATCTAAAACATGCTATTTTATGATTTTTTAACGCTTAGACCCTAAATTAGTCAATCGGATAGTAAATTTTTAAAATATCTAATTAAAACTTGCTCGTAAGTTCGAAATACAAAAAAACATCCAAGTCTGAATTATCGTATGTGATCCGATGATGATCCAATCGAATCCAAATAATTTCAAAATCCGAAACACGCTAACTAATGATTTTTTGACGCTTAGACCCTAAATTAGTCAATCGGAGGGTAAATTCTTAAAATTTCTACTTAAAACTTGCTTGCAAGTCTGAAATATAAAAATACATCCAAGTCCGAATTATCGGATGCGATCCGATGACGATCCGATCAAATGCAAACCAATTTCAAAATCCGAAACACTTAAACTTATGATTTTTCAATGCTTAGACCATAAATTAGTCAATCAGAGGGTAAATTCTTAAAATTTCAACTTAAGACTTGGTCGCAAGTCCGAAATACGAAAATACATCCAAGTACGAATTATCGGATGTGATCTGATGACGATCCGATCAAATCTAAACCAATTTCAAAATCTGAAACACGCTAAGTTATGATTTTTCAATGCTTAGACCCTAAAGTAGTCAATCGAAAGGTAAATTTTTAAAATTTCTACTTAAGACTTGCTCGTAAGTTCGAAATACAAAAATACACCCAAGTCTGAATTATCGAATATGATCCGATGATGATCCGATCGAATCCAAACCAATTTCAAAATCTGAAACACGCTAACGTATGATTTTTTGATACTTAGACCCTAAATTAGTCAATCGAAGGGTAAATTCTTAAAATTTATACTTAAGACTTGCTCGGAGGTCCGAAATATGAAAATACATCCAAGTCCGAATTATCGGATGTGATCCGATGATGATCCGACCGAATCCAAACCAATTTCAAAATTCGAAACACGCTAACTTATGATTTTTCAACGCTTAAACTCTAAATTGGTCAATCGGAGGTGAAATTTTTTAAATATCTAATTAGAACTTGCTCATAAGTCCGAAATACGAAAAAAAATCCAAGTATAAATTACCAGATGACGATCCGATGATGATCCGATCGAATCCAAACCATTTTCAAATCCGAAACATGTAACTTATGATTTTTCAACGCTTAGACCCTAAATTAGTCAATCGGAGGGTAAATTCTTAAAATATCTAATTATGACTTGCTCGTAAGTTCGAAATACGAAAAAACATCCAAGTCCGAATTATTGAATATGATCCGATGACGATCCGATTGAATACAAAACAATTTCAAAATCCGAAATACGCTAACTTATGATTTTTCGACTCTTAGACCCTAAATTAGTCAATCGGAGGGTAAATTCATAAAATTTCTACTTAAGGCTTGATTGCAAGTCCGAAATACGAAAATACATCCAAGTCCAAATTATCGGATGCGATCCGATGATGATCCAATCGAATCCAAACCAATTTCAAAATCCGAAACATGCTAACTTATGATTTTTCAATGCTTAGACCCTAAATTAGTCAATCGAAGGGTAAATTCTTAAAATGTCTACTTAAGACTTGCTCGCAAGTCCAAAATACGAAAATACATCCAAGTCCGAATTATCGGATGAGATCCGACGATGATCCGATAGAATCCAAACCAATTTCAAAATCAGAAACACGCTAACTCATGATTTTTCGACGCTTAGATCCTAAATTAGTCAATCGGAGGGTAAATTCTTAAAATTTCTACTAAGACTTGCTCGCAAGTCCGAAATACAAAAATACATCCAAGTCCGAATTATCGGATGCGATCCAATGACGATCCGATCGAATCCAAACCAATTTCAAAATCCGAAACATGCTAACTTATGATTTTTCAACGCTTAGACTCTAAATTGGTCAATCGGAGGCAAAATTATTAAAATATTTAATTAGAATTATGAAAAAAATCCAAGTACGAATTGTCAGATGCCAATCCGATCGAATCCAAACCAATTTTAAATCCGAAACACGCTAACTTATGATTTTTCAATGCTTAGACTCTAAATTGGTCAATCGGAGGCGAAATTTTTAAAATATCTAATTAGAATTTGCTCGCAAGTCCGAAATATGAAAAAAATCCAAATACGAATTGTCGGATGCCGATTCGATGACGATCTGATCGAATCCAAACCAATTTCAAATCTGGAACACGCTAACTTATGATTTTTCAATGCTTATACTCTAAATTGGTAAATCGGAGGTGAAATTGTTAAAATATCTAATTAGAACTTGCTCGCAAGTCCAAAATACGAAAAAATCCAAGTACAAATTGTCGGATACCGATCCGATCGAATCCAAACCAATTTAAAAATCGAAACATGCTAACTTATGATTTTTCAACACTTAGACTCTAAATTGGTCAATCAGAGGCAAAATTGTTAAAATATCTAATTAGAACTTGCTCGCAAGTCCGAAATACGAAAAAAAATCCAAGTACGAATTATCGGATGCCGATCCGATGACGATCCGATCGAATCCAAACCAATTTCAAATCCGAAACACGCTAACTTATGATTTTTCAACGCTTAGACTCTAAATTAGTCAATCAGAGGCATAATTGTTAAAATATCTAATTAGAACTTGCTTGCAAGTCCGAAATATAAAAAAAAATCAAAGTACGAATTATTGGATGTCGATCCGATGCCGATCCGATGTTGATCCGATCGAATCCAAACCAATTTCAAATCCAAAACATGCTACCTTATGATTTTTGAACGCTTAGACTCTAAATTGGTCAATCGGAACGTAAATTGTTAAAATATCTAATTAGAACTTACTCACAAGTCTGAAATACAAAAAAAATCTAAGTACGAATTGTCGGATGCCGATCCGATGACGATCCGATCGAATCCAAAATAATTTCAAATCTGAAACACGCTAACTTATGATTTTTCAACGCTTAGACTCTAAATTATAGGTATAAACTATTTTTTTAACAAATATATGTTAATTGCAGGATGTGCAGCGTCAAGGGATGAGAGCATCAACGTTCGTACCGGGTGACGTGGGGTGGTTGAGATAGGACACGCAGCTTTCCTCAGTTTTGGATTGTGTAAAACTAATTTTGTAATAAATATGTGGTAATATTTTGGTCTCGTCTATGATTGTCTGGTATTGTGGTAATATTTGATTGAGTCAATTATGGTAATATTTAAATATATTGTAGTATTGTTATAAATTACAGGAATTTAATAACCAAATATTTTTTATAATTTTTTTAAAAAAATTCAAGTTTTATTACCGACGGATATTATAAATTCCGTCAGTAATAATCTATTAATTTTTTTAAAAAAATTTATATTTTACCGACGGTATATAATTCTCTGTCGGTAATATAGTTATTTTTGCCGACGGTATTAATGTAGCTATCGGTAATATACCTATTGTCACCGACGGAGAACATGTGATCCGTCGGTAATAATCACGTATATTTCTGACAGATATTAGCTCTACTGTCGGTGATAATTAAGCATATTATCGACGGACAAATATTTCTGTCGATATTAATGTTTAATACCGACGGAAATATTATATCCATCGCAAGTTTTTCCCGACGCCTTTTTTCCCGACAGCCTAGCGACAAAAATATGGTCTGTCGGGATAAATTATTACCGACGGAAATTCAATTTTACCGACGGATATATTTCGTCGGTAAAAACCTTTTTTTTGTTGGAGAGAATCAAGGGCCGGCCCTAGCTTCTAGGGCTTGCATAGGACCGGCCCCTATATGAGAATAAGGAGAGAGGGGGGCTGGCCTTAAGTGCTTGGAGGAAGCCCTGGCCGAACCCCCCTTCTAGCTCTCTTTTCTTTTGTCTTTTCCCCTCATATGCGGTATCAGACTTCATCCTGCGCAACGAATCGAAGACGAAGAAGGGTCATTCATCAGAGGCACTCAGAGATCCGATAGCGACGTTCCGTGCAACGTGTGAGATTGGGTGAACGAAGAAGGCTTCATCCTCTCGCATATTGTCGTCCATCTTCGCGGGAGTTCTTCCGTCTCCATCGATAAAGAAGATAACCCTCTATGGTTAAAAGATCCGCACGAAGGTATGCATCGTTCTATCTCGTAATCTAGCATAGTCTCGGATTGCATGAATGCTAGATATTTGATTCGCTAGATTGACCTTAGGGTGTTTGTTTTTCGTGCACATATGTGCATGCATATAAGTATCGTGAAAGTTTTATCATGTGACGTGCACCACGCACGGTCTTTCATCTGGCAAATCACTTCCGTTGTGAGCCTCTACCATAGGATTTTTCTAACATCATTATCTCGAAGAACCAAGGAAGGATCGCACCGAAAGGCGTTAGGTATCCACACAAGCACCGAGGCAAATAGTGTGGGATCACCTCGACATCGATGGTGCGCCGGGCCACCATTGAGAAAGGTTACCTAAATCAACGAGGTCCACTGGACGCCCCATTCATTCACATGCAAGAATATCAGATGCACGTGAGCTACTCAACCGATGAAGGAAAACCACAGACGTGGGACACCGCCATCAAGATCGTCAGCTATTAATCACCTCGGCGGTGCCTCTGTATCCCGAGGTGCTCGCAACCCCTTTCCCTGTGGGTTAGTGAACACCGAGCCTCCCCAAGTTCAACTGCATCAAGGGAGATCCTGCTCTCTGTTGAGCGTCCAAATGATACGATTTATCCCTTCTTTATCATGCATATCTCATGACTCTCTTACTTAAAACAATAATATTATAAGTAAAATGCAAAAATTTCTTTTCATCATTGCATAACCCATTTTCATACAACACAAATAATATATTACGTTGTAATCATATATTTCCTGCATGAGAAATACGGAGGCCGATATTGCAAATTATATTTTAAATTTCTATTGATTAAGTATCATATCAAAATCTGATGGATGTTATTTGATATTTGATTTTCAAGAAATCGACCCGGTTCTCGATGCAATCAGCTCAAGAGCGTATGACCAAGCAAGGGATGTTCTCATGGCGATTCGATGGAGGTTGCACAGCTCGTTTGGAGGCTTTTCTGATAAGGAATAGAAAAAAAAAGGTCAATTGCGAGATTCAATGAAGGAAGGACATCACCGAGCGGACGAATCGCACGATAGAGGAGAAATCCGGATGTGCTACCGAGTCTAATGCATCATGATGGTGACTCGCGAAGATGGCACGACCATGATCAATTCCATCTGATGCACCTTCTTGGATCCCATCTCTCAAATACATCCCTAGCTGCCTCTCATGAAATCCCGAGCCAAAACACCCTTGTTGTCACCCTTTCCCACTCTTCATTTTCTTTATTTTAATTTTCTTCTTATGTTATTAACAAAAACAAACTCAATTAACCACTCTCTTTACAACTCATCTCAACCCTCTATTTCACCAACTTTTCATCGCATCCGTCCATGACACCTAATTCCTCACAT
Source organism: Chamaelirium japonicum (assembly GCA_947650365.1). Classification (NCBI taxonomy): domain Eukaryota; kingdom Viridiplantae; phylum Streptophyta; class Magnoliopsida; order Liliales; family Melanthiaceae; genus Chamaelirium; species Chamaelirium japonicum. The sequence continues at coordinate 61,728,825 of OX393549.1, read as the reverse complement.
GCAGACACGTCCCAAACCCAAACCCAAACCCAAACCCATCGATGCATTCATGCACGATCCCATCGCAACCGTCCCTTTCCGACTCCCATACGCAAATTCCACCCATAGCCATGTGCATGCATACATTCCGACCATTCGATTCCATCTTAATTTCTTACTAAATCGGAGCCGTCCATTTTGCACAAACCCAATATCCCATCAATTCAACCATGCATGCACCCAACATGCATGTAGATCACAAACACAGCTATTATTCCCTCTCTAAATTTCCTTACCCATCCGATCTCGTCAGAGCCGTTCCAGACCCAACCTGATAATAAATCCTAACCCAACACACCCTAGCTTGGTGGTACCCTTTCTCTTTCTTTATTTTCTTTATTTTATTAACAAAACCAATCACAACCCTCCATTACATGCAACTTATCATAACTATCCCTTGCATTCTATAGAAACCCATGCATCTCTCTCCCCGTCCATCTCTCACCTTCTCTATCTCTCTAACCGTCCAAACCCAGCCGAGATTCCCTCCGGATCTCATTACGATCTCCAGCACCTACCACACCTCATTAAAGCCCATGCATGACTCCAGCCATGCATCCAGCTAGCAATTCTATCACAACCGGGATCATCTCTACCATTTATGTCCACTCTCTCTCCTCTTAATTATTTTATTTATCTTGATCCCTAGATCCTATCGATCATAACCGTTTCAAATTCAATCGCAACCGTTAAGCTGTGCAACCGTCGATGCATTCATGCCCAATCCCATTCCGAGCGGTACCCAACTCAACTGTGATCTCCTATTCTCTCTGGGAAAATCCTCTCATTTACTCTCTTTCCTAATATGATCCCAACCCACGTATAGCCATGCACGTCTAACACCTTCTCTCTCTAAACCATATTTCAATCACGATCCTTCTTTCTCTCTCTAGATATTCATATCTGAGATCCCTCCCGAAAAAACCTGCGATCAGTCATCTTTATTCCTTCTCACCTAGTCCCTTTTTTCTAAATCTCTCAATTCCCTTATTAACTCCTCATTTATAACCCTGATTCTATCATAATCCCACTCTAAAATCCCAACCAATCACATAGGATTATAGTCATGTATGCATGCCCGAAACCCCTCTCTTTCGCAATCTGTCCCTATTTTTTCTGCGATCAGAACCCCCACCCCTCGTCACGGGACTCTCGTTTAATTTCTCTATCCCTTGCGATCCCTTCTCTGATCGTAGCCATCCCATCACGTCCAACATCTCATCCAACAACCGTCCGATTTCCTACCCCATGCAATCTGATCCCTGATCTCTTTCCTTATTCATCCAAACCGCAATAGCCCACGAGTGCTAACCCCCCCTCTTCCGCGACCTCTCCTTCTCTTCGATGTTTTTTTTTCTTCTTCCCCAAGCTTCCTCTCTCTATTTAAAGATGGACCATGGTAGGCTAAAAGGGAGGGGGGAACGGACCCACCCCTCCCTCTTGGGAGGGGCATCCATTTTCCACATAGCTTTCATCAGTTTTTGTTTGTAGAGTGGGTGCGAAGAGAGTGTATTGTAATCGTTCATTTATATTATGATATGATGTTCTAAGCAGTTGAGTATAGTTGTATTTTTTTTTACTTCAATAAAGTTCTTTTCATTTTATTCGTATGTGTCTTCTTTCTTTTATATCCCGTAATGTTTTATTTTATTCATACTTATACCATGGCCAAAACCATAGTAGGCTAAACTCTCCCTGCCGTCAGGGAGAGGGATCAATGCCATGGTAAATAGTTACTTTTCTCTCTTGTAAGTTGCTCTCGAATGCACTTAACATTCATACCTCTCAATCATTTGATTCCAAAGAGAGAAGAAGCTCACCCGTATTTCCATTTAATTGGGATTTGGGTGATACTTCAAACTCCAACAGTTGAATAGGCAAACTATTATTATTATCTAATTTTCACTATATAAATTTGTACAATTGAACTAAATGTACTTCTTCACCATAAGAAGGATTTTGTTCGTGAGATTGTGAGAGTATTTTATAATGAAATTAGATAAATAGGGCTTAAACTCTAAACCTTCCGCTTGAGACGGTAAAACTTCCGTTCTCAAGTGTGGATAACTAAGAAAACTATAATATTGAATCATTGATTAAGATGAGAAATATCTTAATTTTCTTATCGAATTTTTATTATGTAAATTTTCATAATTGAGTACCAGTCTTACTTCTTCACTATAAGAAGGATTTGGTTCTTGAGATTGTGAGGATATTACATAATGAGATGAGATAAAGTGGACTTAAACTCTAAATTTTCCGCTTGAGACGGTAAAACTTCCGTTCTCAAGTGTGGATAAACGTGAGTAACATTGCAAGAGAAGTGACTCTACACTATGGTTTACAAATTTCTTCTATTTTATTTTAATTTGAATTATTAGTTTTCTGTATCTAGTTTCTAAAATGAATCATTTACAAAACGACAAAAATCCAAACTCCCTTCAAGTCAATATAGCTTCACTTGTGACTTCTTTCCTTTAGCCATCAAATTACGTATGGTTCGATCCTTACTTGCACTATACTATTTAAAACTCTCTGAATTATAATTGCAGGTATTGGTTTTTGATAAATAGCTTTCATACAACGACATAACAAAAAGCTTTCTATCAAATGGCGCCGTTGCCAACGTAAAGAGTCTAAAGAGGATTGACATTTGAGCTAAGATAAAACCATGAAGGCAAAGCTATAGCATTATTGACCACCCGTCCTTTATCAGCTGCTAAGCTAAATTTATTTACTTTCTGTAATTTTTATTTCTTATGTGATGCATTGTGCATTAATTTAGGATCATTTGCATAAAATAATCTTAAGGGCAATCACCCTCATAAGATACGGTTGGGATTTCATCACCTATCCGTAGCCCAAAAATCACCACCTTGCATTCAACCTAAGCCTAATTAATATTAAAAGTCATTAGACGTTGGCCTTAGGGTTTCTCGAGCTCAATAGGCTCTTGGAAAGGAAGCGGCGAAAGGCCACCCCACTGAATAGTCTTGTGGTTAGTAATGTCTAGGTAAGTTTTATGACAGCCTAAAAACCTGTTACGGGTATTGTGAAAATCCACACACCCCGGGACCTACCTGGTTACTAATTACTTGACCCTTTTAAGTGGTAAGCCCAAGCTCAATCTAGAAAAGGCTAAGGTCTTTCAAAGTTTATTCCACATTATTGACGATGCCAACGATCGGTTTGACAAACGGGCCACAAAGCTGCCTAAGGAAGCTTGGTATTTAAGTGAGCCTAGTGCTCCACCTCCTTCCTGGAGCTGATCCGGTTGTCATCATTTTTGAGGAATATTCCTTTGAACTTCTAAAGCTCGATCTCGAAAAGAGAATAGGAGCTGGTCTAGTTAATTAAAATTATTCATACCTTCTCACATAAAATAGTTAATTCAAATAGACTTGCTATGTTATTTTTCAATTTGCGATTTTTATATAGTGCATGCTTAACTGGAGTCGTGTCAACAACTGTTTAATACGTACTGAACCATTAGCAATCCCCAATACCATTGTCGATAATATCTCAATTTTAGACACAATGGGAGAGGAAAATCCACCACGTGCAATGACACTTAAGGACTACATGTACCCCACTCGAACCACCCAACCCTCTTGTATCTCGATTCCCGCCATCACGGGTAATAATTTTGAAATCAAATCAGGAATGATACAAATGCTACCAGTTTTTCGGGGTATACCGAGTGAAAACCCATATCAACATATCCGAGAATTTGAGGATATTTGTGGGACGATGAAATACAACCAAATGACCGAAGAATCCCTTAAACTTAGGTTGTTTCCATTCTCATTGAAAGAAAAGGCCAAGGCATGGCTGCAGTCCATCCAACCCGGCACATTCAATAAATGGGTTGATCTAGCTGAGGCATTCTATCGAAAATTTTATTCAAAACAAAAAAGCTATGACCGTACGTCAGAACCTTAATGCATTTCATCAATTAGCAGGTGAGACGTTGTATACGTATTTTGAGAGATTTAAGGACCTTCTCCTAGAATGCCCTCACCACGGTTTTGAAAAAATCTGTCTCATCCAAATAATATATGAAGGTCTAGACTACCAGACCAAGACCATGATCGAGTCTCTCTGTAATGGAGGGTTCATTGAAAAAATAACCGAGGATGCTTGGGAGTATCTCGAGGAAATTGCTGAGAATACCCTTGAATGGGAACCTGTTAGCACTGACTCAAAGAAACCCATAGCCAATAACAAAGGCAGAATTTACAGAATTGAGTCAAACTTTGAGGGCGATGCTAAGATTAGCGCACTAACTAGAAGATTAGAAGCCCTAGAAATGAACAAAGGAGGAAAACCTCCATCTTCTGAACCCCCAAAATTTATGGAGTCTCCGGTCTGTGTTTTGTGTGATAACACAGACCATCTAGTCGAAAATTGTCCAGGACTGCCTATAGTCAAAGCGGAGCAAGCAAATGTACTGAATACATTTCACAAGCCTGGTCAGAACAATAACCCTTATAGCGAAACCTATAATCCAGGTTGGCGCAACCATCCAAACTTCGCTTGGAAACAACAAGGGTATGGAGGAAATTCATCTTTACAAGGTCCCAATCCTTATCCCTCCCAAAACCCACACCAACAATCTCATAACCAGTTCAATCAAGGACACCAATTTGCTACCACACCACCTGTCCCAACCTATGTACCTCCGAATCAAAGAAAGCCATCACTAGAGGATATGTTCCACCAATTCATGCAGAGTCAAAACCAGACTAACCAGAACCATGCCCAGACACTTCAGGCCCATACTCAAGCCATTGCTAAAATTGAGGTGCAATTAGGTCAAATAGCTGAAGCCGTCGGTGGGCGAGATAAAGGCCACTTCCCTAGTCAGACGATTCCCAACCCCCGAGGTCTACCCAATTCTCATAATAACCCCAAGGGCTAATTTGAAGTTGGCACTAGCTCAGGCTCCACCCAAAGTGATGTTCACGTTATCCACACCTTGCGGTCTGGCAAACAAGTGAACAGTAATATTGAACCACCCAGTGATACTCAAGCCAGCCAGGAGGACCCACGTAAGGACAAGAGGCATGTTTTAGATATCCCTACAAAAGAGAAATCATATGTGCCTAAGGCTCCCTTTCCCCAGCGATTGCAGTCAACTAGGAAAAATTCTCATTTTGATGGAATCTTAGAAGTCTTTAAAAATGTCCAGATCAATATCCCTTTCTTAGAGGCCATCAAACAGATTCCATCATATTCTAAGTTTCTGAAAGACCTTACCACTGTCAAGAGGAAAACCTCTGTTTCTCATCAAGCTGTCTTAGCTGCCCAAGCCACTGGACTGATCCAACAAACCATTGCTCCAAAATATAATGATCCCGGCTCACCTACAATTTCTATCTGTATTGGAGACACGCTAGTCGACAATTGTCTTTTAGACTTAGGCGCAAGTGTGAACCTTTTACCGTATTCAGTGTACAAACAACTAGGACCGGGGGAATTAAAACCTACAAATATCACTTTGAGTCTCGCCGATCGATCTATTAAGGTCCCAAAAGGAATTGTCGAGGATGTCATCATCAAGGTCAATGAATTTTACTTCCCTGCTGACTTTATCATTCTCGATACTGAACCTGTCATAAATCCAAGTACTCAAATCCCAGTGATTTTAGGCCGACCATTTCTTGCAACAGCTGATGTAGTTATTCACTGTCGAAATGGAGTTATGACTCTTTCGTTCGGTAATATGCAAGTGCAATTGAATGTCTTCAATACTAGCAACCAACAACATCAAATGGATAATTCCAAGGAAGTCAATATGATCGATAGTTTGGTTGGAAGTACCTTTGAGGAATCATGTTATCATGATCCCCTAGAGACGTGTTTGGTTTAGTGCGCAAAGTTCAATGTTGACAGGTCCATCAAAGACGTCAAAACATGTATGGATATTCCATCGAGTGCTCAGCCCCCTGATTTTGAACTGAAGCCCTTACCTGATTAATCTTTATACCTGCTAGAGCTTTTGTTCATATGTATATATCTCTGTTTTCTTTACATTTTAGCAAGTCTTTTCATTCAGATGTCTGCACTTATCATCTATCATTTATATCCATCCCTTATTTCTCGTACTCATGCATCATTGAGGACAATGCTTATTTTAAGTTTGGGGGTGTGATGTATTTTCACAAAATCCTGTTTACATCTAATTTTTACAAAATTTACCAGTTTTAGTTTTATAAAAAAAATTTAAAAAAAAAAAAAAAATTTATATTATTGCATCAACTTACGCTGTAGTGGGACAGCTCGGCACATACGTCTCAGCGTATGTGTGTCCAGTCTGTAGTCCCCTACCAAAACTACAGCGTTCGTATAGAAATCTATAGGAATTTGCATTTGCATGTTTTCATTTTTTTTTTCTCATAAATTAGCGTTTTTCATATCCTTTCGATCATCTTGTTTTATCTATTTCAAAAAAAAAAAAAAAAAGAAGTTTCGCACTATAATTTTTATGTACTTAAGTAGGATTATGAGGCACATGGTATTAAATCATTCTAAAGCCTGATAAATAACATCAAAGGTAATGTCTAACCGAGTTCTCTTTATTAATACTGTGGGTGCAAATTTTGGCAGAAGTTTACCAACTACCACGGGACCCACCGGCCCTGCTTGGTGGGTCCACGAGGACCACCGTGGGACCCACCGGCCCTGCCTGGTGGGTCCACGAGGACCACCGCGGGACCCACCGGCCCTGCCTGGTGGGTCCACGAGGACTACCACAGGACCCACCGGCCCTGCCTGATGGGCCCATAAGGACTACCACGGGACCCACCAGCCCTGCCTGGTGGGCCCACGAGGACTATCGCGGGACCCACCGGCCCTGCCTGGTGGGACCAAGAGCCTGTGGAATCCCCCAGAAGACGGTAGCGGGACCCGCCAGCTTTACCTGGAGGATCCCCAGATATTGCAGCAGAAACCGCCATTTACCACCAGAAAATCCTATAAATAGTAGAGCCTTCGAATGTAAAAGGATCGAAAATCTAAGATCCAAAATCCGATTTTCAGAACCCAGAGCTCTGGAATTTCTCAGCTTTCCATCTTTCACCTCTCTTTGATCTTCTTCTCTCCTTTGAAGAGATCAGGGGGTTTTCAGTGATACTCGGCCTGTCGAGATCACTTCAACATAAGTGTTAGTGAATTCAGGTTGCTCCCTATAGCACGGAGACGTAGGCTTCGGCTGAACTCCGAGATCACACCTCGTGTCAACATTCTCTCTGTTTGCATATCAAAAGGCTTCAACTTCAATCAATAGATCGACCAGCGATCTTCGACATCAACTTCAATATCAATTGACTGGTGAGGCGAAGTCTTCGGGTCGGCACGAAGATTTTCCCCCACAAATACCCCGTTAGAGAGTGTGAAAATATTTATCTTGAACTTTCACTATACTTGGACTCACACAGTTAGGGTGTAGAATCAAATTAGTGGTTGTTGACCTAATAATAACCTAGAGGTCTGATGAACTATGACTTCCTTGTCCACTTGGTTTGCTGAGACGAAAAAAATATATATCGGGTATCATTACAATGAGGAACCAGTGGATTAGACTAGGTGCATCGGAAAAGGGCTACCTATTGTGAAGGTTATTTGCGGGCTTGTGATGAAAAACTCGAGCATAGGTCCGTAGGGGTATCTTGATGCCTGACACCTTACGCCAACTGGTGTGGGAGCTGTCGACTAGTGCTCATGGGAAAATCGTCACAAGAGTAAAAAGGCAACAAAGTTTTATCCTCAAAAAAAAAAAAAAAAAAAAAAAGAATAGTGGAGATATGTGGCTCATGAAGTTGAGTAAGTATTAGATTGTGTGAACCTTCAAAAACGGTCAGGGTGAAAGCCGCCGATGTAAAAATATGAGTAAGCTGGAGCATCACAGATAAAACCCACGAGGCATTAAAGTGAAAGTCCACACCTCTCATTACCCTAGACAGGCTGCTTAGTTTTGAATCAGTGCCTAAGGTCATTGACCAATTCTAGGAAGTTACTTGTGTTAGCACCACTTTGGCGAATTGAACCCCTTCTGTGTAAGTCCATACATCACTGTGCACACAAGCATGAAAGTTTTTATATTTTCTAATGGGGGATTAATCACGAAAACTCGACCTGCATACCTGAAAAGTTAGAAGTCAGGCTGATAAAAATTACAATCTCTGTGCCTTAGACATCTTTACTCTGAGTACTTTAAATTATTTTGTGAAATATTTCGTCTTTTATTTAAAAAAAAAAAAAAATTTGAATTTTGTGGGTATATTCACTGCAAACCCTTACGAGACAAAACTCGTCCACTGGGGTAACCCAGGGGTTCAACGGCTTATTGCACGTGCTAAGTGCAATCGCGATGCCTGCGAAAGTGAGATAGGAATTGTTTATTTTCTTCTGTTTTGTTTTAATCTTTTTCTCGAGGACAAGCAAAATTTAGGTTTGGGGGTGTGTTGAGCGGCCAATTGATGTTAATTAACATGTTATTATCATGCACATATCGTCATCCTGTTATGTAAAACTTTCATAATACACGTAAACTGTATGAATATTTTTTCACCTCTGCATAGTAGATTTTTATATGGGCATAACGATATATTGGTTCGCTCCCATACATATCATGCATGAAAGTTATACTGCCCGATAGTCCAAATTATCTTTTTATTTATAATTGTATTAGAACTTAATGCGTGTCATTTTCTGTGCATTTTCCAGGAAAACGACTCGGAACTCGACGTAGTCAGATAAAGGACATCATGATGGAGCGGTGAATGTTCTTACGGCGATACGATGGAAGATGCACAATGGACAGACAATTGATGAATCAGCGACAAATCGAAGATTGGAGGAAGACTATGTACAAGCAAATGGCCTAGCTAGCAATGGCTATGATGGCTGGTTTAAATGGTTTGCAACACAATGGAGCTCGCGAATGTTGGTCTTAGCTAGACCAACACGCACACAATCGGGGATACACTCAACCTAACCCGTGCATGAATACATGCATTATCTCCTTTGGGATCCCGATTCTCGCTCTCCTTCCTTATCCAACTGTATCCAAGACCAACAATCACAACCGCCCAAATACCTAAAGATCAAGCGGTCTGTACACATCGCATGTACATTATGCATACTTCCAAGTACCGTGCATCCATCTTAACCATCCACCTACCTACCCATGCATGGAATCTCATTTCCAAAATACCCCACCTATGCATGCACGTCCTCATCTCCTCTGTTTTCTCTCTTTATCAACCACTCTAATCCCGAGCCTCTCTTTCCTTAACCAAGTCATGACTGCATCAACCTTACATCACCGCCTCTTCTCAACTAAATCCGACCATCCAAACCCATGCATGCATGATCAAAGCCACCCTATTTTTTCTCTCTTCTTTAAAAACACCTGCATGCAAAAACCTATATCTCTCTCTCTCTTAAAAACCGAGAGCCATTCAAGCCATGCAAATCCAACATCTCCCACATTTATGAGCATATTCATTTCCATATCTGAAACCCCATCGCAGCCGTCCATGCCAACCCATACGTTGCATACACCCAAAACCAACTCCTTTGCCATGTGAACCCAGCCATGCATCCATCACAGCCCTCCATTTCACCAAGCCATGCATGATGTTTCCATTCGACCCGGCCAGATCTCTTCTTTCTCTAAAACTTGGACATGATCCTCTCTTTCCATATCTCTCGTTTTCTCTCTCTAGCATTAAGTCGCAGCCGTCCCTCTCTCATCCCCGACTCAACCGATCTTCTCTCTCTCCTACTCGATCGTCTTTCTCTCTCTAGATCCTCCCCCTAAAAATCTGCTGACACCCTATTTTATCTCTCTAAAACCTGATCTCTCTCTATCTCTCTCACCGAGCAATGCAAGCACAAACCCGACCCGATCCTACCGCCTAACCATCCACGATTCCCTCCGGATTTCTTTTTCCAGATTTTCTCCCTCACAATCCCGATCGCACTCTCTTTCTCATGCAATCTCTCTCTCTCTCTCTCTCTCCTTATTTATCTCTCTCATAAAAGCCCCTCTTTATTTCCTCCTCCTTTCTCTCATCTCTTTCCTTTTTCCTCTCATCTCTCTAAAACCGTCCAAGCCCAACTCTATCTCTCTAGATCTTACCGTCTACAACCATCTCTCTCTTTATTTCCCTCAATTAAATTCCTATAATAATCCATGCATAGACACCCCGACCGGATCCCTTGTATATTTCTTTTCTTAAGAGCCATGCAGGGTTATAAATGTGTTCTTTATTCTCTCATTTACTCCCCTTTTCATTCATACCATAAAAACCCATGTAAGCTAACATCCGACCCTTTCTCTCTCTAGACTTGATCCCAATCGATCGGTTCTCCTCGCGATTGCCCTCTACATAAACCTATGCATGCAAGTCAACCGTTTCGTGCACCCAAACCCCCTATTTCCCTAACGTCCAACACCCCCATATCCCTCTTTTCATAAATGAAACCCGAACCCCAATCAGACCTCATCACAGCCATGCATGGGCTCATCAATCCATGCACATGCATGCACCCATCATCATTGCCGTCCTTCAAAAATCCGGAGTCCGAATCGTAGCCGTTCTTTGAAACCCAAACCCAGCTGTACCCAGCTCCAACTAACATCTCTCTCTTGTTCTCTAGTTTGCATGCAACCATCGCAGCCGTCCGATTTCCTAACCCATACATGCAGCACCCTTTACGATCTCTCTTTCCTAACTGATTAGCCACGATCGCAGCCGTCCATGCCACCTAATCCCTTACATCCGAGACCCGCCTGGCAGAACCCTTGCGATCCCAGCTGTACTACTCGCCCCATCTTCTGGGATCTTTCTCTCTCTAAAAATCCCAACTTCTAAATGCCATGCATGGAAACCCATTAATTCCCACAATACACCCAAGAGTTATTGCATGCATGTCCTCAATATCTCCTCCTTTCTCTCTCTTCTTTATCTCTCTAAATCCAAACCGAGATCTCCTCTCTATTATGAAGCCAGGAAACAACCATCCGATCTCTTCACCCTCATAATCCCGTCCCTTTATCTCCCCATTATTTCTTTCCTATTTCTCTCTCTAACAAACTCTATTCATCAACAGCTATGCAAACCCAAGCCAGATCGTCCCTTACCCATTCCTCTCTCTAAAATCGAACGTACCTCTCTCTCTCTCTCTCTCTCTCTCTCTTCCTTGCCTTATTTGCACCCTGATTCTCTCTCAATCTATCTAATCTCTTTCCTTATATCTCTCTAAATCTCTCGGGATTTACTCCCTCCATCCCTTCGATTCTCTTTTTCTTTTCAACCAACTACCCGTGCCATCCGATCAGCTTTCCATTTATTTTTTTTCCCTCACCCGAACGTCTCTGTCTCTCTATTCCCATTAATCACAGCCGTCCCTTACCCGTTCCTCTCTCTAAATCTTTCCTATTTGTTTTCTTTCATCCGATCCTCTCTCTTCTCTCCCCTAAAATCACAGCCGTCCCCTTGCACCCAAGATCTCTCTCCCTCTCTAATCCGACCCTCTTTCCCTCCTTCTCATTAGGATCCTTTTTCTTCATATCTTTTCATCTAATCCATACCATGGCTACCAAACCCCTCTCCTGGGCGGATTTGTCTTCTGATAATCCTTTTATTTAAATCTCCAGTTTTCGTTTTGCTTCTTAAAACAAAGCATCTTCAAAATAGTTTCACTTGTGATCTCTTTTCTCTAGGCATCTAATTACGTGTGGTTCGATCCTTACTTGCCCTTTACTTTTAAAGTTCTCTGAGTTATATATGCAGGCATTGAAAATTTTTAAAAATTACTTCACTCCAACGATAACAAAGAAGTAGTTATCAAATGGCGCCGTTGCCAACGTAAAGAGTCTAAAGAGGATTCACATTTGAGCTAAGATAAAACCATGAAGGCAAAGCTGTAGCATTATTGAGCAATGCAGCTTAATAACCAGCTAAGTACTTTAATTTCTCTGAATTTATTTTCACTAGTTGCTACTCTGAAATTACATATTGCAAATCATTAATGTGCAAATTCTAACCCCCTAGAAAATAACAAAATTTGCATTCAACCTTGCAAAGTTGTCGGCGACTCGGCACATATGACTCTTAAAGTTGTATGTGTGTCTTAAGCGTGGGGTGTACACTCAACTTTGCATTGATAGTAACCTATTTCTAGGGTGTTACAGGGCATGCATTGAATAGTTTTACAATTATACATATTTATGCAAACTCAAGCCCTTACCTGATTAACCTCTATACCTGCTAGAGGTTTTGTTCATATGTACATATCTCTGCTTTCTTTATATTAAAAAAAAATATTATTTAAATTTATGCACTTATTATTTCTGAACATCCCATATTCCTCATACTCATGCATCATTGAGGGCAATGTTTATTTCAAGTTTGGGGGTGTGGTGTACTTTCCTGTCTACATCTAATTTCTGAAAAATTTATCAGTTTTAGTTTATTTTAAAAATTAAAAATTAAAAAAAAAAATTAAAAAAATTAAAAATTTTATTGCATCAACTTTCGCTGTAGTGGGAAAGCTCGGCACATACGTCTAGGCGTATGTGTGTCCAGTCTGTAGTCCCCTACCAAAACTACAGCGTTCGTATAGAAATCTATAGGAATTCACATTTGCATGTTGTTTTGTTTTTTTTTTCATGTATTAGTGTTTTTCGTAGTCTTTTTATCTTCTTGTCTTATCTATTCAAAAAAAAAAGTTTTACCTTTATTTTAGGTTTTATAGTCTAATTTTATCGTACTCGAATACGACTATAAGGCACTTGATAATCAAGGTAAAACTTCCAAGGATTAGCTAGAAAAAGTATATCAAATATGGTTCTGACCCTTAGAAATCTTTTAGAGATTGTCAAAACAAACTAGGCTCGACCTTTCACTTCACATCTGGCTTACACATCTAGGGTTTAGATTCAAAGCTTTCATATCACCTAATAGCCACTTGGAGTCCTGATGAACCATGTGGATCTGTTTCACTTGGTTTGAGAAAATCGAGCAGTGAATTTTAAGGTATAGCGGAAAGGGCTACCTATTAGCATGATCTATGACCTAATTATGTAAAAGTCCTAACTTGTATACCCTAGTATTGGTAAATCTTGGTGGATAGGGTTATGAGAATAATCCTATGTACTCGAGTGAATCGAATATAAAGGTAACATGAGGATGGCTACCTAACTCATGAGAGCGTTGGCAGCGTGTTATGAGCATAGAGTGCAGCTAACATGGTACAAGTTAGGAAGGGATATATAATTAGATTCCAAAAAAAAAAAAAAGATCGAAAAAAAAAGAAAAAAAAAAGAAAAGAAAATAGTGTGAAAGCCATCGTTATAAATAACGTGGGGAAACTGGAATATCACATATAAAGCCATAGGGTATTAAGGTGAATATCCACAACTCTCACTAGCCTGTCTAGATTAGCTGGTTTTGACTCAGGTTCTAGGTCGACTTTGACCATTCTAGGAGACTATTAGAATGATATGCGGGTAGAGAACCAAACCCCCAGTTGCGTTTAGCCCAAACAGCACTGTGCACTCGAGCATAGTTGACCTTGACCTTTTCTAAAGGGAAACTAATAGTTAGAACCTAAAGTGCTTACTTTGAAAGTTGAAGCTTGGACTAGATACCTTGTGAGTATTGTGCCATAGAAATCATATTTTTGAGTATTTTTTAATTATTCTACGAAACCGACTTTTCTTAATTCTTATTTATATTTAAATTTTTTTTTGAATTTTGTGGGTATATTCACTGCAAGCCCTCACGAGACAACACTCGTCCACTGGGGTAACCCAGGGGTTTAACGGCTTGTTGCACGTGCTAAGTGCAATCACGATTCCTGCGAAAGTGAGTTAAATTATTTTGATTCTTCTATTATTTTTAGTTTATTTTGTTTGCTTTCTCGAGGACGAGAAAGATTCAAGTTTGGGGGTGTGTTGAGCGTCCAAATGATACGATTTATCCCTTCTTTATCATGCATATCTCATGACTCTCTTACTTAAAACAATAATATTATAAGTAAAATGCAAAAATTTCTTTTCATCATTGCATAACCCATTTTCATACAACACAAACAATATATTACGTTGTAATCATATATTTCCTGCATGAGAAATACGGAGGCCGATATTGCAAATTATATTTTAAATTTCTATTGATTAAGTATCATATCAAAATCTGATGGATGTTATTTGATATTTGATTTTAAGGAAATCGACCCGGTTCTCGATGCAATCAGCTCAAGAGCGTATGACCAAGCAAGGGATGTTCTCATGGCGATTCGATGGAGGTTGCACAGCTCGTTTGGAGGCTTTTCTGATAAGGAATAGAAAAAAAAAGGTCAATTGCGAGATTCAATGAAGGAAGGACATCACCGAGCGGACGAATCGCACGATAGAGGAGAAATCCGGATGTGCTACCGAGTCTAATGCATCATGATGGTGACTCGCGAAGATGGCACGACCATGATCAATTCCATCTGATGCACCTTCTTGGATCCCATCTCTCAAATACATCCCTAGCTGCCTCTCATGAAATCCCGAGCCAAAACACCCTTGTTGTCACCCTTTCCCACTATTCATTTTCTTTATTTTAATTTTCTTCTTATGTTATTAACAAAAACAAACTCAATTAACCACTCTCTTTACAACTCATCTCAACCCTCTATTTCACCAACTTTTCATCGCATCCGTCCATGACACCTAATTCCTCACATGCAGACACGTCCCAAACCCAAACCTAAACCCAAACCCATTGATGCATTCATGCACGATCCCATCGCAACCGTCCCTTTCCGACTCCCATACGCAAATTCCACCTATAGCCATGTGCATGCATACATTCCGACCATTCGATTCCATCTTAATTTCTTACTAAATCGGAGCCGTCCATTTTGCACAAACTCAATATCCCATCAATTCAACCATGCATGCACCCAACATGCATGTAGATCACAAACACAGCTATTATTCCCTCTCTAAATTTCCTTACCCATCCGATCTTCCTTACCTATCCGATCTCGTCAGAGCCGTTCCAGACCCAACCTGATAATAAATCCTAACCCAACACACCCTAGCTTGGTGGTACCCTTTCTCTTTCTTTATTTTCTTTATTTTATTAACAAAACCAATCACAACCCTCCATTACATGCAACTTATCATAACTATCCCTTGCATTCTATAGAAACCCATGCATCTCTCTCCCCGTCCATCTCTCACCTTCTCTATCTCTCTAACCGTCCAAACCTAGCCGAGATCCCCTCCGGATCTCATTACGATCTCCAGCACCTACCACACCTCATTAAACCCCATGCATGACTCCAGCCATGCATCCAGCTAGCAATTCTATCACAACCGGGATCATCTCTACCATTTATGTCCACTCTCTCACCTCTTAATTATTTTATTTATCTTGATCCCTAGATCCTATCGATCATAACTGTTTCAAATTCAATCGCAACCATTAAGCTGTCCAACCGTCGATGCATTCATGCCCAATCCCATTCCGAGCGGTACCCAACTCAACTGTGATCTCCTATTCTCTCTGGGAAAATCCTCTCATTTACTCTCTTTCCTAATATGATCCCAACCCACGTATAGCCATGCACGTCTAACACCTTCTCTCTCTAAACCATATTTCAATCACGATCCTTCTTTCTCTCTCTAGATATTCATATTTGAGATCCCTCCCGAAAAAACCTGCGATCAGTCATCTTTATTCCTTCTCACCTAGTCCCTTTTTTCTAAATCTCTCAATTCCCTTATTAACTCCTCATTTATAACCCTGATTCTATCATAATCCCACTCTAAAATCCCAACCAATCACATAGGATTATAGCCATGTATGCATGCCCGAAATCCCTCTCTTCTGCAATCTGTCCCTATTTTTTTTGCGATCAGAACCCCCACCCCTCGTCACGGGACTCTCGTTTAATTTCTCTATCCCTTGCGATCCCTTATCTGATCGTAGCCATCCCATCACGTCCAACATCTCATCCAACAACCGTCCGATTTCCTACCCCATGCAATCTGATCCCTGATCTCTTTCCTTATTCATCCAAACCGCAATAGCCCACGTGTGCTAACCCCCCTCTTCCGCGACCTCTCCTTCTCTTCGATGTTTTTTTTTCTTCTTCCCCAAGCTTCCTCTCTCTATTTAAAGATGGACCATGGTAGGCTAAAAGGGAGGGGGGAACGGACCCACCCCTCCCTCCAGGGAGGGGCATCCATTTTCCACATAGCTTTCATCAGTTTTTGTTTGTAGAGTGGGTGCGAAGAGAGTGTATTGTAATCGTTCATTTATATTATGATATGATGTTCTGAGCAGTTGGGTGTAGTTGTATTTTTTTTTACTTCAATAAAGTTCTTTTCATTTTATTCGTATGTGTCTTCTTTCTTTTATATCCCGCAATGTTTTATTTTATTCATACTTACACCATGGCCAAAACCATAGTAGGCTAAACTCTCCCTCCCGTCAGGGAGAGGGATCAATGCCATGGTAAATAGTTACTTTTGTCTCTTGTAAGTTGCTCTCGAATGCACTTAACATTCATCCCTCTCAATCATTTGATTCCAAAGAGAGAAGAAGCTCACCCGTATTTCCATTTAATTGGGATTCAGGTGATACTTCAAACTCCAACAGTTGAATAGGCGAACTATTATTATTATCTAATTTTCACTATATAAATTTGTACAATTGAACTAAATGTACTTCTTCAACATAAGAAGGATTTTGTTCGTGAGATTGTGAGAGTATTTTATAATAAAATTAGATAAATAGGGCTTAAACTCTAAACCTTCCGCTTGAGACGGTAAAACTTCCGTTCTCAAGTGTGGATAACTAAGAAAACTATAATATTGAATCATTGATTAAGATGAGAAATATCTTAATTTTCTTATCGAATTTTTATTATGTAAATTTTCACAATTGAGTACCAGTCTTACTTCTTCACTATAAGAAGGATTAAGTTCTTGAGATTGTGAGGATATTACATAATGAGATGAGATAAAGTGGACTTAAACTCTAAATTTTCCGCTTGAGACGGTAAAACTTTCCGTTCTCAAGTGTGGATAAACGTGAGTAACATTGCAAGAGAAGTGACTCTACACTATGGTTTACAAATTTCTTCTATTTTATTTTAATTTGAATTATTAGTTTTCTGTATCTAGTTTCTAAAATGAATCATTTACAAAACGACAAAAATCCAAACTCCCTTCAAGTCAATATAGCTTCACTTGTGACTTCTTTCCTTTAGGCATCAAATTACTTATGGTTCGATCCTTACTTGCACTATACTATTTAAAACTCTCTGAATTATAATTGCAGGTATTGGTTTTTGATAAATAGCTTTCATACAACGACATAGCAAAAAACTTTCTATCACTCTCTATATCCAGGCCTACAAGCAGGCCCTGACGCTATACGAGTATGAGAACCATATTCTTTGCCATATGTTTGTGGGAAACCTCAAGGGACCTGCTCTCGATTGGTACCACACACTATCCACCGGTGCGGTGGCTACTTTCGAAGAGTTAGTGGAGCTATTCATGGACAACTACCGGCTGAACTTGAAGCCGGAAAAGAAGCTCAATACTCAATACCGCCTGAAAATGGGCTCTGACGAGTCGCTAAGGAGCTTCACAATGAGGTTTCACAATGAGCACTCTGAGCTCACTGGCCGATCTCAAAATAAGGAGGCTATCATGATGGCATTCCAAAATGCTATCCGGCCAAAGCTCCATGTCTATACCGACTTCATCTGGCATCCTCCCAGCTCCTTGGAGGTAATGTTCAAACGCGTACAGCGAGAGATAGAGGTGGAGGACAATCAGCGGGCTAGAAGGCAGTGTGAGTCCCATGACTCTCGACACAAAAAGGAAGCCCAGAATAAACCTCGCAACAAGAAGCATGCCAACGCCACGTCCGATCAGAAGGGACTAACCAAGAGACAAAATAAAGAACCAGAAGCTCTTCCAGCAGGGTAAAGGAGAGCTTCGAGGGAGCAGAAGGTGTTCACCAAGTTGAAAACCTCGATCGAAGATAAACTCACCTACATACATAATGAGTTATTCTGCAAATGGCTACAACCTTTTCCTCCAAACTCAGAGTAGACCAAGGACACTACAGTCTACTATGAATTTTATCGTAGCCATAGGCACCCAACTTCAACCTGTTAGTGACTAAAGAACCACATCGAAGACTTAGTTCAAGAATGACGATGCGATAGCTACCTTGCTAACAAGGAACCAGGTCGAGAGAAGGAAAGACAATATCAGTAGAGGAAGAAAGTCAACGTAATATATGGATGCAGAATTATAATGTATATCGGGCAAATTCTACCAGTTTAAGGCATAAAAAAGGCTCCTGGCAACTCAGGTCAACCAAAGATCTTCGATTCTGCCCGTTCAAGTTGGAAGCTCGAAAACAATTCGGTTATCCCCTCTCGAGGCTAAAGTCCAATAAAAAGGCTCCAGGCAACCCAGGTCAACCAAAGACCTTCGATTACACCCATTCAAGTCGGAAGCTCGAAGGCAATTCGGCTATGCACTCTCGAGGCTAAAGTCAGATAAAAAGGCTCCTGGCAACCCAGGTCAACCAAAGACCTTCAATTCTGCCCTTTCAAGTTGGAAGCTCGAAGGTAATTCGGCTATGCCCTCTCGAGACTAAATTCCGATAAAAAGGCTCCTGGCAACCCAGGTCAACCAAAGACCTTCGTTTCTGCCCGTTCATGTCGGAAGCTCGAAGGTAATTTGGCTACGCCCTCTCAAGGCTAAAGTCCGATAAAAAGGCTCCTAGCAACCCAGGTCAACCAAATACCTTCGATTTTGCCTGTTCAAGTCAGAAGCTCGAAGGCAATTCGGCTACGCCCTCTCGAGGCTAAAGTCCGATAAGAAGGCTCTTAGCAACCCAGGTCAACCTAAGCCTTCGATTCCGCCAGTTTAATTCGGAAGCTCGAAGCAGCATCGGCTACGCCCCTTTAAGGCTAAAGTCCAGTAAAAAGGCTCCTCGCAACCCAAGTCAACCTAAGCCTTCGATTCCGCCAGTTCAAGTCGAAAGCTCGAACCAACATCGGCTATACCCCTTTAAGGCTAAAATCTGATAAAAAGGCTCCTAGCAATCCAGGTCAACCTAAGCCTTTAATTCCGCTAGTTCAAGTTAAAAGCTTGAAGCAGCATCGGCTACGCCCTTTCAAGGCTAAAGTCCAAAAAAAAAAAGGCTCCTGACAATCTAGGTCGATCCAAGCTGTCAATCATACTCGTCCGAAGTGAAGAGAATAAGCCCAAGGCTCTGCCCTTGACACTTGAAGATAAAGTCCGAGGCGACCAATGCCTCGGCACTCTACAAGCCCAAGGCCCTGCCCTTGGCACTCGAAGACAAAGTCCGAGGCGACCAATGCCTCGGCACTCTACAACCCAAGGCACTGTCCTTGGCACTTAAAGACAAAGTCCAAGGAGACCAATACCTCAGCACTCTACAAGCCCAAGGCCCTGCCCTTGGCACTCGAAGACAAAGTCTGAGGCAACCAATGCGTCGGCACTCTACAAGCCCAAGACCCTGCCCTTAGTACTTGAAGACAAAGTCTGAGGCAACCAACACCTCAGTACTTTACAAGCCCAAGGCCCTGCCCTTGGCACTCGAAGACAAAGTCCGAGGCGACCAATGCCTCGGCACTCTACAAGCCCAAGGCCCTATCCTTGACACTAGAAGACAGCGTCTGAGGCGACCAACACCTCAGTACTCTACAAGCCCAAGGCCCTACCATTGGAACTTGAAGACAAAGTCTGAGGCGACCAACGCCTCGGCACTCTACAAGCTCAAGGCCCTGCCCTTAGCACTCAAAGACAAAGTCCGAGGCAACCAACGCCTCGGCACTCTACAAGCTCAAGGCCCTGCCCTTGGCACTCGAAGACATAGTCTGAGGCGACCAATGTCTCGGTACTATATAAACCCAAGGCCCTATCCTTGGCACTCGAAAACAAAGTCCGAGGCAACCAATGCCTCAGCACTCTACAAGCCCAAGGCCCTGCCCTAGGTATTCAAAGACAAAGTCTGAGGCGACTAACGCCTCGGCACTCTACAAGCCCAAGGCCCTTCCCTTGGCACTCGAAGCAAAGTCCGAGGAGACCAATGCCTCAACACTCTACAAGCCCAAGGTGGAGGCCCTTGGCATTCGAAAACAAAGTCTGAGGTGACCAATGCCTTGGCACTCTACAAGCTCAAGGCCTCACCCTTCGCAATCGAAGACAAAGTCCGAGGTGACCAATGCCTCAATACTCTGCAAGCCCAAGGCCCTGATCTTGGCACTCGAATACAAAAGTCCGAGGCGACCAATGCCTCAGCAATTTACAAGCCCAAGGCCCTGCCCTTGGCCTTTAAAGACAAAGTCCGAGGCAGGCGTTATCGCCTCGGTATACACAAAATCCAAGGAGACAACCATGGCACTCGAAGACAAAGTCCGAGGAAGCCGTCGCCACCTCGGCATGCATCAAGTCCAAGGATCCTTCCTTAGCACTTGAAAATAAAATCAGAGTGCCACCATTGACGTCGTGGCACTCGAGCAAAACTCCAAGCTTACTGTCTTGGCACGCAACAACGAAGTCTGAGACCGACGTATCGGCACTCAAACAAAAGTCCAAGCTTAGTCTTGTCACTCAGGTTCAAACGTTAGATTGCCACCAATCATCACCTTCTCTCGACGACTGATGGTTCCAAACCGATCAGGGGGTGGTTGGTCTAACTCTGTCAGCGCGCGCTACCCTCCGCACCGTGGCAGACAAAGCAACAGACAGTTGGTAAGCAATTGATTGACCAGCAGCAACCAAACTTCCGACAACGACCGATCGACCATGGTTCAACATTTTGTGAGAGATGTCGCAAGAATAGTCAATCCCCTAGACCATCATCGGCTAGTAGCGACCGATCGATCAATCATTCGTTAGGGGTCACGCATTCCACCCATGCATTCGACGCCTGATGAGTACCATTAGATTGCTATATTCACCAATTAAAGGCGACTATGCAGATTTACCAAATCACACATTCAAGCCCGATCAGAGTCGCACTTGCAAGCAAGGGACATGACAATCTAATTTTAATACATGGAACCTCTCCGACTAGACAAAAATCGAGATCCACAGCTCATCAGTCAATCCAATTCAAGTGGCATCAACGCACAAGGATTATTCAAAGACGAAGAGCTATCGTCCATTGGGTTGGTTGAATAGCAGCCCATCCAAATCTATTGTGTTGGCTGTACAAACTTCACAAGCATGGATATCACCCATCTTATCTGGGGGTGGGCCTGCGGTAACCGCCGTGTCATCACTGGGGCCCAACTATAGTCCCTAGTGAATACAGTAACTAGGTGCAGTTGGGTGTCAGACAGAGACGAGTGAGTTACCGCATGTCAATGTTGGAAGTTGATCCGGGTCAGAGGCTCGCAGCGGAAGCGATTTGGCGGTCGAAAGACCGTTCATGGTGCACGTTACACTATTTAACTTTTCATAGAAACTAATCTACATATGTGTGCATGTGTATGCACGAGAATCGAAAACCCCTAACGGCAATCTAGCGTAATGATTAACTAGCATGGATGCAAATCATAATGCTCGCTAGATCTACATGTTAGATTACACATACCTTTCGTACGGATCTTTTAACCGCGGAGAATTGTCTTCTTTGTCGATGGAGACGGAAGATCGTTCGCGAAGATGCCGACGGTACGAATGGAGATGTTACCTTCTTGTTCACCCGATCTCACACGATGCACGGAACGTCGCTCTCGGATCTCTGAGTGCCTCTGAAGAACGACCCTTCTCCTTCTTCAGAACTCCACGCGAGGAAGATGAAGTAGCAAGCGGGAAACGGGAGATTGAATAGGGAGAGAACTAGAGAGATTAGAGAGAGAGGGGGTTCGGTTTTTCTGACCATGGGGCCGGCGCCCCATAGGTCCTTTTATAGGGCCGGCCTACCCCCTTGGATAAGGATCCAAGGGGATAAAGACCTCCCACGATTATCTCTCCATTATCTCCTTTTTATCTCTCCGTGTATTTATCCATTTTCCCACTTTTTAGGGCTCGATCTTAACCGTTTTATCGCCCTATCCCTATCTATATGGCCGGCCCTATAGATGAGGGATTCTTATCCCTACATCATAGGGCCGGCCCTAGCAAGGTGTCCCACCACTAGGGTCGGCCAACAGTGAGGTCCGGCAGAGTGAGGTTTTTACCAAAACGCCCCGACGCCTCATTTTGACCATTTCTAGCGTGCGATACCTAGCGGCCACTTCTTAAGTGATCTTTACTAGTTACCTACTATTAACTGAGGCCACCGGAGGGTGCCTCTAGCAAAGTCAACTAGTCAACTCGCAACATACCCCGGTGTATCGCACCTATGCAGCGAAGTTCACTTATGGCTAGGGATTACTACATGCGACTCTGCACTAGTCTCGGGCTCAACCCTTAGTACTCGTATGTAGTTATGCATCTACCGTGCTCTAGTGCCAAGCACACACGGAGCATATACTTCTTTCTTCCTTATGCTTATGGTGTTCCGAGGAGACGGTTCAAGAACCGTACATAATGTTGATAAGGTGGAACCATCAGGGACCGGGGTTCATGGCTTCCAACTCAAGCTCGATCGACACACTACCTGAGTGTACCATCGATCCTCTAAGCTCGAGTTAACCTGCGTAGCCACCCAGAATGCAACGCAGGCTGCACTCCAATTCACCCAGACTTACTATGTTCTCCATCATACCCCTGCTCTTCGCTTAGTAGTGGTAAACCCGCTGTCCCTCCATTTGATGCCATGATTCACTTCGAGCGGTGAAGACTACCGTCAGACTCGAATGATCATATGACTTGGTTCCTTCCAGGTTGACCTATACATCGTACCTCTGATTACCCCGTCGAGTAATCGAACCCGATTAACAGTCAAACTGATGACCACCAGGCCTGGGTTTGGTACAGTGTAAGTCACACCAAGGAACGCACCTCCCATCAGGGGTGTGGATGGCCTGCAGGAGTGACACGCTAATGCAACGCCAGCCGGGTAACCCAGTACACCGTGGTTTTGGATCACTGCATATGGATCCTCACACATTGGTGCGCCAAAGCACCACGCAACTGGTTAGTCCATCAGACGTGGTTCCTCAGGGTTTAGGACCGTTTTACCCTAAGCAAAACATGGCTTAGTGTACCAGTGTCTGCTCACTGATCTGTACACCGTGTTAGTTCCGTTCAGCCACAGACACTGTGCCTGGTGATGACCATGGTGAAGACTTCCCATGTACTGTCATTGCCAACAGCTTATCATGATGAGGCGACCAACCTGATCATAGCTGCGAACTTATTTAGGTTATATGGGACCAATCCACTCAGTCTTCAACTCAGTGGACTACCATATAACCATGACTCTCTGTTCCCTAAAGAACACGTAACTATGTTACGCACATATATGCATCTCATATATATTAATAACTATCAATCTTTATTAGACCAAAACATAAAGTTTTACAAGCTTAGAACACATCAATCCTAACAATCTCCCACTTGGTCTAGCGAAGCAAAACGGTTTTGACTCCCATCGCGTCCACATGTCGCTCGAATGCCTTGGTAGGTATTGCCTTTGTGAAAGGATCAGCAACATTATCTGTAGATGCAAACTGTGTCACCGCTACTCGCCCTTGCTTTTGAAACTGCCGAATCAAGTGGAACTTGCGCTCGATGTGCTTCCCCTTTTGGTGATGTCTTGGCTCCTTTGCTTGTGCTACCGCCCCACTATTGTCGTAGTAAAGTACAATAGGTAACTGGGCCTCTGATACGCACCCCAAATCTGTAAGGAATTTCTTGAGCCATACCACCTCTTTGGCTGCCTCACACGCTGCAACGTACTCAGCCTCTGTGGTAGAGTCTGCGATGCATTTCTGCTTCACACTCTGCCAACTAACCGCTGCTCCTCCTAGCATAAACACAAAACCTGATGTCGACTTCCTGGATTCCAAATCTGACATAAAGTCAGAATCTGTATATCCAATCGGCGTCAGTTCTTGTCCAGTGTAAACCAACTCATAGTCCCTTGTTCTACGAAGGTACTTGAGTATACACTTCACAGCTGTCCAGTGATCTGGACCCGGATTCGACTGAAACCGACCCATCATTCCTACTGCGAAACAGATATCAGGCCTTGTACAGTGCATAGCATACATTAGACTACCTAATGCCGAAGCATAAGATATCTTCTGCATTTCTGCTCTCTCCTCAGGTGTCTTAGGACATTGATCCTTAGACAGTTTTACGCCATGTCTAAATGGCACAAAACCCTTCTTGGAGTTTTGCATGTCAAATCTAGCCATAACCTTATCTATATACGCAGCCTGTGACAGCGAGAGAATCCTGTTCTGGCGATCACGTGTTACCTTGATCCCCAAAACATAACTCGCTTCACCTAGGTCTTTCATAGTGAACTGTGTTGACAACCAGACCTTTACCGTTGACAATGTTCCTACATCATTTTCAATGAGCAGAATATCGTCTACGTAAAGTATCAAATATACTACTGTGGTCTTATCAGTCCTCTTGTATACACATGGTTCATCCTCGTTTTGAGTAAATCCATACGACTGAATTGCCTGATCAAAACGGATGTTCCAACTTCTAGATGCTTGCTTTAGTCCATAAATGGACTTCTGCAACTTGCAAACTAGATGTTCCTGACCCTCTGACTCAAAGCCTGGTGGCTGAATCATATAAATGTCTTCTTCCAAATTTCCATTGAGGAATGCTGTCTTGACATCCATTTGCCATATCTCCCAGTTGTAATGGGCTGCAATGGATAGGAGGATCCGAATAGACTTTATCATAGCTACCAGCGAGAAGGTTTCGTCAAAGTCGATTCCTTCTCTCTGGGTATTACCCTTGGCAACTAATCTAGCTTTATAAGTCTCAATTGTTCCATCAGATCCTCTCTTCCTTTTATACACCCACTTATACCCAATAGGTTTAATATTGGATGATGGTGTAACAAGAGTCCAGACAGCGTTATGGGACATTGATTCAATTTCTGCCTCCATAGCCTTTTGCCAGTCAGAGCTGTCAGAAGCTCCCACTGCCTCATCGTAGCTCAGTGGGTCATCCTCCTGACCCTCTGGATCAACCAATAAGGTTTCTCCATAGTATCTGTCAGGAGCTCTGATGTTTCTCCCACTGCGACGAGGTTGTGGTGGTGTTACAGGATTAATAGGTTTTACAGTATCTAGTATATTATTATCTGTAATGCCAGCTCCCACTATGCTTTCGGATGCGCTCTCTGATCTAGTACTCAGTAGCTCATCCAGAACTACCTTACTAGTAGGCTTGTGGTCCACAATATAATCCTGTTCTAGGAAATAGGCGTTCGTAGAAACGATCACCTTCTTTTCCTCAGGATCATAAAATAGACCACCTTTGGTCTCCTTAGAATACCCTACAAATAAGCATACTCTGGTTTTAGATTCCATCTTTTCCCTCTTATCCCTTCGCACATGTGCTGGGCATCCCCATATTCTGAAATGCTGTAGCAATGGCTTTCGCTTTGACCACAGTTCTCTAGGGGTCTGAGGCACTGACTTAGACGGAATGTGATTCAGAATATATACTGCTGTTTGTAGGGCATATCCCCAAAAGGTCATTGGTAAACTGGCGTAACTCATCATGCTACGAACCATGTCCAACAAGGTTCGATTCCTTCTCTCGGAAACTCCATTCTGTTGTGGGGTACCTGGAGCAGTTAACTGGGATTTTATCCCATGCTCCACCAAATACCCTAGGAACTCGTCAGATAGGTATTCACCTCCTCGATCAGATCGAAGGGTTTTTATATATTTACCTGTCTGCTTTTCTACTTCAGCCCTGAACTCTTTGAACATGTCAAAGGATTCCGACTTCCGATGCATCAGGTAAATGTAACCATATCTTGAGTAATCATCAATGGATGTGATGAAGTACTCATGGCCTCCTATCGCCTTGACGTTCATGGGTCCACACACATCTGAATGGATTAACTCTAATACCTCAGTAGCTCTTACTCCTTTACCTTTAAAGGACCTCTTGGTCATCTTGCCTTCCAGGCAGGATTCACAGGTGGGAAGGATCTCCGTAGGATCTGTTTCCAGAAGCCCGGCCTTCACCATTCTATGGATCCTGTCTAAGGCAATATGCCCAAGTCGTAAGTGCCACAGGTGGGTTAAATTTTCCGAAGAATTCTTACGCTTAGATGAATTAACATTAAATGCTGAAGTTACTATGTTATCTTTTTCAAATTTAGGACAACATAGAGATGATTCTGAACCATTCCTCTTATTATAAAAGTTCCATTCAGTTTAAACGACACACCAGAAGCATCAAAATAAACTGAATAACCTTCATTAATTAAAGAAGAAATAGAAATTAAGTTGCGTCGCAAGGACGGTACATAAAAGACATCTCTAAGAGTCAAAGTCTTATTATTCAAAAAACTAAGAGTAACATCTCCAATAGCTTCAGCAGCAGCCACGGCCTCAGTTCCCATGCTCAAGGTCACCTCTCCATCAAGCAATCTTCTGCTTTCCCGAAACCCCTGAAGAGAGTTACAGGCATGGTTAGTGGATCCAGAATCCACAATCTAACTAGCAAAAGTACTATTACTTGAAAGAAATGATTCTACAACTAAGAGTTGTAGATTACCTTCACCAGCATTCTGAGGCTTCTTGCAGTCCTTCTTCCAATGACCCTTCTAGCCACACCGGAAGCACTTCGTGCCCGGTTTCTTTGATTCTCCAGACCCAGAGGCCCCAGCAGAGTCCTGCACAGGCAATGACTTAGGTTTCTTTTTATGTTTCTTGCCTTGAGGTTTACGAGGCTTCTTGAAGGATCTGCGTTGCACGTGAAGTGCTTCGCCCTTCTGCTTGAAGCCATCCTCAGCTGCTTGGAGAGCTCCCAGAAGCTCTGCATTCGTCATAGCCAACTTGTTCAAATTAAAGTTGGTGACAAAGCTTTCAAAGGCTCCAGACAGTGATGAGAGGAAGATGTCTGTCATCACCTCGCCTTCTAGCACAATGTCCATGGTAGCTAGTTCGTTCTGGAACCCAAACATTTTTATCATGTGTTCTCGAACCAGCGTACCATTGGACATTTTAGTGCCGACGAGTTTCTTGATGGTAAGGTATCGCGTAACGCGATTGTGACCTTCAAACATCTCCTTCAAATACATTATGTCAGAAGCGTCGGGCATCTCCTCGACTTGCTTCTGCAGAGTTGTTTGCAAGGATGCTATAATATAGCATTTACATATTTTATTAGATTCCTTCCAGTCAGTGAATGCCTTTAACTGTGCCTCTGTGGCATTGGGTCCTGGCAAATCTGGCTCAGGGTCATTCAGGGCTGTCATATGTTTACCAATCCTTAAGACCAGGTACAGGTTGCGCTTCCAGTCCTCATAGTTGGGACCGGTAAGTTTGTGGTCATTTAGGATAGCGGACATGGGGTCTAACTTAGTCATCTGAAAATAAAGATTGAATAATGAGTATGCATAAAAACTTATTTTATGGATTTTTAAAACAAGCTAATTATATCCATATGTCAACGCTACCCTCAAGCGAAGTCATTACCATGGATTAATTAACCATGTATGTAAGATCTCGAAATCGACTGTACCTGCCCTAGGGGGCATCATACAGCGTCAATCTGTTTACACGGGCCTTTTCCTTGACCCTATCCAACTCTGCCAACTAAGGGCTGTGATGGACCATGGTTATCTTTCGGCCAGTACCACGTGATCACCGTTGTCTTCGCAATGAATACCTCACGTGTACTTAGGATGCTTACCCACGAGCCTAAGCAATTACGACACGAGAGTTCATGCGGCTCCCACTAGGGTGGGATGAAAAACCCTTCTCTCCTGGCCTCGTAATCGCCATATCCTTAGGGAGGTCATTAAGTAATTTGGTATGGAAACACACAGCTCCCACCCTAGGGGGTGTGAAGTTATGCATCCCCACCCAAACACAAAACGACTGGCCGTGGAGGCCAGAGGATCTCTAAAAAATCCTCTCTTGCATCCCTTATTATATATGAGGGTTCTTTTGCGAGTATGAATTTATGCAAATGCAAAGGTAGCGACCTCCTAAATACTAGACCCTGGTCACACCATGCTCCCACTAGCGTTCACACCCTTCGCCTAGCATTAATCACTCTCGGAATATCATAGTCCCTGCCTCAAGTGGATTTCTCCATTCAAGGGTCACATTACATATTCCAAGAATATCGATGCTTTGCAAAATTGGTTATCACGCTAATGCTCTGGAGCTAATTCTAGAGTCAGACTCACTGGAAATGACTCTCACTAGTCATGGCGCCTTGATTATAGATTTGACAATTGATGTTCAATGGATCTCCATCTCATCTTTGATTTCGATGCTGGCCAAATAGGCACACCCGACTAGTCGGGTGTTGACCTAATGGTGGCATAACCATATGTGATGGGATCCCACTAACATCAAAAGTCAACTAAATAATAGGCGTCATCTAGCGGGATCCTATCCTCAAACAGTCGCTTGGACCGGAGGGGAAAGACATCCCTCTGAAAACTGATAATCATATTATCTCATCGGGGTTCGATATGAAGCATAAAGAACTAATAAAGAAAGCAACCATAAAGACTGAATTAAGTTCAGGGGCCGACCCCTGAACCTAATTTGCATAGCTCAGGCCTCTAGCTTTCTTCGCAAGGTTCCTCGATCCGGCTCCTCCGTCGCGCTCGCGAACACTTTGCCGGATCGTCTTCATCCTCCAGGGTTCCGCTTCCGCTCCCGATGGTGGATTTCTTTGGCACAATTTTCTTCTCGATCTGTAACCGAAAAAGTCTAGTACGTTTCGAGCAAGTGCTCGCTCGTACACAATTTCCTAGAAAAGAAAACACACCTAGGAAAAAGCCATGGGAAACCGAGGATGGTCAACCCCCATCACTCGCCCAATCTAAGGCTCAATTACATATCCACACACAGAAAGAAAATCCAGACAATTGCTAACTCGGGGTCCGACCCCCGGTAGCAAGCACAAAGCATAGATCTAGATTTTTTTATAGCGGCGCCCTACAAGAATGATTAATAGAACAAGCACAATCTATACATATCCATGATCTAAGCGTAAGAACCCCGATGATCTCACGCATTCATCATGCGCACACATGTTGGTTTCATGAAAAAATGTGAAACGCACACCACTAATGCGGCTCTGATACCAATTGTTGGAAGTTGATCCGGGTCAGAGGCTCGCAGCGGAAGCGATTTGGCGGTCGAAAGACCGTTCATGGTGCACGTTACACTATTTAACTTTTCATAGAAACTAATCTACATATATGTGCATGTGTATGCACGAGAATCGAAAACCCCTAACGGTAATCTAGCGTAATGATTAACTAGCATGGATGCAAATCATAATGCTCGCTAGATCTACATGTTAGATTACACATACCTTTCGTACGGATCTTTTAACCGCGGAGAATTGTCTTCTTTGTCGATGGAGACGGAAGATCGTTCGCGAAGATACCGACGGTACGAATAGAGATGTTGCCTTCTTGTTCACCCGATCTCACACGATGCACGGAACATCGCTCTCGGATCTCTGAGTGCCTCCGAAGAACGACCCTTCTCCTTCTTCAGAACTCCACGCGAGAAAGACGAAGTAGCAAGCGGGAAACGGGAGATTGAATAGGGAGAGAACTAGAGAGATTAGAGAGAGAGGGGGTTCGGTTTTTCTGACCATGGGGTCGGCGCCCCATAGGTCCTTTTATAGGGCCGACCTACCCCCTTGGATAAGGATCCAAGGGGATAAAGACCTCCCACGATTATCTCTCCATTATCTCCTTTTTATCTCTCCGCGTATTTATCCGTTTTCCCACTTTTTAGGGCTCAATCTTAACCGTTTTATCGCCCTATCCCTATCTATATGGCCGGCCCTATAGATGAGGGATTCTTATCCCTACATCATAGGGCCGGCCCTAGCAAGGTGTCCCACCACTAGGGTCGGCCAACAGTGAGGTCCGGCAGAGTGAGGTTTTTACCAAAACGCCCCGACGCCTTATTTTGACTATTTCTAGCGTGCGATACCTAGCGGCCACTTCTTAAGTGATCTTTACTAGTTACCTACTATTAATTGAGGCCACCGGAGGGTGCTTCTAGCAAAGTCAACTAGTCAACTCGCAACATACCCCGGTGCATCGCACCTATGCAGCGAAGTTCACTTATGGCTAGGGATTACTACATGCGACTCTGCACTAGTCTCGGGCTCAACCCTTAGTACTCGTATGTAGTTACGCATCTACCGTGCTCTAGTGCCAAGCACACACAGAGCGTATACTTCTTTCTTCCTCATGCTTATGGTGTTCCGAGGAGACGGTTCAAGAACCGTACATAATGTTGATAAGGTAGAACCATCAGGGACCGGGGTTCATGGCTTCCAACTCAAGCTCGATCGACACACTACCCGAGTGTACCATCGATCCTCTGAGCTCGAGTTAACCTGCGTAGCCACCCAGAGTGCGACGCAGGCTGCACTCCAATTCACCCAGACTTACTATGTTCTCCATCATACCCCTGCTCTCCGCTTAGTAGTGGTAAACCCGCTGTCCCTCCACTTGATGCCATGATTCACTTCGAGCGGTGAAGACTATCGTCAGACTCGAATGATCATATGACTTGGTTCCTTCCAGGTTAACCTATACATCGTACCTCTGATTACCCCGTCGAGTAATCGAACCCGGTCAACAATCAAACTGATGACCACCAGGCCTGGGTTTGGTACAGTGTAAGTCACACCAAGGAACGCACCTCCCATCAGGGGTGTGGATGGCCTGCAGGAGTGACACGCTAATGCAATACCAGCCGGGTAACCCAGTACACCGTGGTTTTGGATCACTGCATATGGATCCTCACACATTGGTGCGCCAAAGCACCACGCAACTGGTTAGTCCATCAGACGTGGTTCCTCAGGGTTTAGGACCGTTTTACCCTAAGCAGAAACACGGCTTAGTGTACCAGTGTCTGCTTACTGATCTGTACACCGTGTTAGTTTCGTTCAGCCACAGACACTGTGCCTGGTGATGACCATGGTGAAGACTTCCCATGTACTGTTATCTCCAACAGCTTATCATGATGAGGCGACCAACCTGATCATAGCTGCGAACTTATTTAGGTTATATGGGACCAATCCACTCAGTCTTCAACTCAGTGGACTACCATATAACCATGGCTTTCTGTTCCCTAAAGAACACGTAACTATGTTACGCACCTATATGCATCTCATATATATTAATAACTATCAATCTTTATTAGACCAAAACATAAAGTTTTACAAGCTTAGAACACATCAATCCTAACAGTCAATGCCTCTTAGAGATGCAAGCTGAAAACCAGGCCGGTGCATTCTTTAAAGTCATCTCTTTATAGAGGTGAATATCGAAAATGCTACACATCAAGGTGTGCGATGTTTCATGTCCACTTTGATCAATTTTTCAACGCCGATGTAGCGGTACCTTATACGCATTCATCCGATGCGCGTATGAAAAGTTACGGCTGTCGAAAGTTTTCAAGATCTTTCGCTCCGAAGACCAGCAGCAGAGACGTCACACGGTAACGACGGTCACACTGACATCCCTAACTGCCTGGTTTGCAATGTATCCCACTTGTGGGAAACCTGACGTGGCACTCGTATAAGGGACTCATGCCCCAACCCATGCGCATGCATTCCAAGCGGCATCGGTTCGGAACGGGAAAAGGGAGGAAAAGGGCCTGACCCTCCCTCGTGCGCCATCTCCCGACGGTGACATACGACAAGAAGATAGGGACCGACCACTCCACCACCCATGCGTCAACCCGGCGGCTACCGTGGATGGCGAGGAGTGGGGAACCGACTCCCCCCATGCTTCCTTTATCCAAAGTTGGTCTGTCCAGCCTCCCCTTCACTTGGCGGATGACGGATCGGGACGACGACGTCTCGGGACGGTGCCCGAGACTCCCTTCGCATTTCTTCGATCACAGATGTAGGAGAGGAGGGATCCGGCCCACCCCACCCACCGTACGTGTCTCCTCACGATCCCCATGCGTGCTCATTGCACAGCCGACTCGACCGACCTAGGGCAACTAAGAAGAGAAGAGAGCAGGCCCGCGTGCGATCTCTACACGCAGCAGACCCATATGCGCCCCTCGACACGCAGCCAACATGGACGGAGGGAGAGGGAGAGTTTGACCCCCCGTGTGTGTCTCGCAGCAGAGATCAGAGAGGGGGGGCGATCGTACCGAACCCCTCGTTGTGTGCCTCCCCTCGAAGCCTCTGTGTGCCCTCGTCACGCAGAACAAAGAAGAGAGGGGAGGGTCTAGTTCCCTCCCCTGTATGCCTCTCGTCTCGCAGAACAAAGCAGAGAGGGGGGTCCGATCCCCCCCCCCATGCGTCCCTCTCATCGCGCAGAAGAAGAAGAGTAGATGGAGAAGATATGGTGGGTCCGTTCCCCCCCCCCCCGCCCCCCCCCCCCCCCCCCCCGTGCGACTCTCGCCGCGATGCAGAGGGGCGAGGTTCGCGACACCCTGGTGCAACTCTTATCGTGATGCAGAGAAGAGGGGCGAGGTCCGCGCCTCCCGCCGCACTACAGAGAATAGAGGGGGGAGGGGGGTTCTGACCCCTCCCTCGTGTGCAAGCACTCCTCCACTCAGTACCGGCCCGGGACGACGGAGAGGGGATTGAATGCCTGATCTCCCATTGCCCCTGCACGACAACTTCCGCCACTCGACAGTAGCCCGTGTGCATCCCTGTAGCAACAACAGAGGAAGAGGTCATCACCACCTCTACCCTCTCGGATCTGGGAGCTTCAACCCTCGCCTCGGGTCGGGAGGCTACTTACAACGCAATCCTCTTTCGTCTCGGGTTGGGCATGGCTACTGCACTGCAACCACCCACTGTACGTGCCTCTGACGATCGCATTGTATCCACCAACAACATGCTATGATGATGAACTCATTGGCGACGCTAGCGGCCACCTGCGGCGCGCTGACAACACGCGCATCTCGAAGCGTGGCGCACCGAAGATCGACCAAAATTCGCTCGAAAAACTAATTCTGGAATGCACACCCCGAAGCGTGGTGCATCGAAGACCGACCGAAATTCACCCGAAAAACTAAGTCTGGAACGCGCACCCCGAAGCGTGGCGCACCGAAGACTGGCCGAAATTTGCCCAAGAAACTAAGTCTGAAATGCGCATCCTGAAGCGTGGCGCACTGATGACCGGCTAAAATTCACCCAAAAAACCAAGTCTAGAATGTGCACCTCGAAGCATGGCACATCGAAGACCGGCCAAAATTTGCCCGAAAAACTAAGTCTGGAATGCGCACCCCAAAGCGTGGCGCACCGGAGACCGACCAAAATTTGCCCGAAAAACTAAGTCTGAAATGCGCACCCCGAAGCATGGCGCACCGAAGACCGACCAAAATTTGCCCGAAAAACTAAGTCTGGAACACGCACCCCGAAAGCATTGCAC
Organism: Chamaelirium japonicum; assembly: GCA_947650365.1. Classification (NCBI taxonomy): domain Eukaryota; kingdom Viridiplantae; phylum Streptophyta; class Magnoliopsida; order Liliales; family Melanthiaceae; genus Chamaelirium; species Chamaelirium japonicum. The sequence goes on along the minus strand of OX393549.1, from coordinate 61,695,211 downwards.
ATCGAAGACCGCTAAAATTTGCCTAAAAAACTAAGTTTGGAACGGGCACCCCGAAGCGTGGTGCACCGAAGACCGACCGAAATTCACCCAAAAAACTAAGTCTAGAATACGCACCCCAAAGCGTGGCGCACCGAAAACCGATGGAAATTCTCCCAAAAAACTAAGTCTGAAACGCGCACCCGAAGCATGGCGCACAGAAGACCAATCGAAATTCACCCGAAAAACTAAGTCTAGAACGCGTATCCCGAAGCGTAGCGTACCAAAGACCGATCGAAATTTACCCAAAAAACTAAGTCTGAAACGCGCACCCTGAAACATGGTGCACCGAAAACCAACTGAAATTCGCCCGAAAAACTAAGTTTGGAATGCGCACCCCGTAGCGTGGCACACCGAAGACCGGCTGAAATTTGTTCAAAAAACTAAGTCTGAAACGCGCACCCCGAAGCATGGCGCACCGAAGACCGGCCAAAATTCGCCTGAAAAACTAAGTCTGGAAAGCGCACTCCGAAGCATGGCGCACTGAAGACCAGCCGAAATTCGTCCAAAAAACTAAGTCTAGAACGTGCACCCTGAAGCGTCGTGCACCGAAGACCGACCGAAATTCGCCCAAAAAACTAAGCCTGGAATGCGCACCTTGAATCGTGGTGCACCGAAGACTGGCTAAAATTTGCTCAAAAAACTAAGTCTGGAATGCGCACCCCGAAGCATGGCGCACCGAAGACCGGCCAAAATTTGCCCAAAAAACTAAGTTCGGGAAGTCTACCGCCTCGACCCGCGACTGAACTAACAGCTTCACTCGCTCGAACCTACCAACCCTGCAGTTCTGACGATGACCCGAGCTCGAGTCACGTTGCACAGCAGGGGGTACTTTGCACCAGGAGATCCCAGCTAACCCACATAACCCTGGCCCGACTAGGAGGGGATAACTGTGGGTACAAAAATTATACTAGATCAGACCAGACCCGTATGGGCCCGCGCAACGGCCCAAATAGGCAGCCCAGGCCCGTGGACCTGCTCTATAGGGCCCGCAAATCAAGCCCCCCTTATTGGGCCCAAACAACGGCCCAATAGGGGCTCAACAAGGAGGCCCAGAACCAGTGCCATGCCATTACTGCCATATCGGGCACATGCCTCAGCTATAAAAGAACCCCTATGGCATTCAGAAAGGGAATTGGTCATTCGATCAAGGGAGGAGGATTCCAGAGCCAGAGCTCATTTCTCTCTTTCTTGTTCTTTTCTAATTTCTCTGTGCGACCCATTTGCAAAAAGCTTCTTTCGGTCTGTTGAACGAACGCTCCCCCCATTTACATACATTATAGTACAAACTATGTGGCACCTCTAGCCCGGAGACGTAGGTCGTATGGCCGAACTCTAACAACAATTCAATATATCATCTCTATCTCTAATCTCTAACTCTACAAACCATCCAATTCAATCAAGAATTGTGGGGCGAGGTCTCTGATCAAGACAGTTCAGAAATTTCCCCCACGTTAGGCTTAAAACCATTTTGGTCGAACCTACATCTAGGGCATATAACTTTGTACCGTTGCAGGTTAGCCAGCCGTGTCGCAACACGAACCGGACTAACTGTAGCTTTGAAGAGGAGTTGGGATGGAATTCATACGGCCTTGAGAAAATTTGAAGTATCGGATATATTATTGATAACTTGAAGGCTATTGCATCTACTGATAGAATCTCTTGAGATGTGTCGCGTTCCACGCTCTCATGAGTCTTTGTCCTTATGGCGTGACGAGTCAGTACAAACCCTTCTCGCCTGTTGATTCAACGATGTACAATCCTTTGCAATTTGGAGTCAATTTTCCACTGTCGGGCTCCTTTGTGTTTGGGAAGACCGCCCTGAGGACCAGGTCATCGATGTTGAAACGTCTTTTGCTGACCTTGCGATCGTAGGCTGACTTGATCTTCTGCTGATAGTTGGCGACGTGGGTAGCTACTTGATCACGGAGCTCATCTGTATAGTCGAGGTCATTGATGCAAAGCTCCTTGTTGATTCCTCACTCGATTGCAAGGGTCTTGAGAGTTGGACAAGTCGCTTCATTTGGCAGAACTGCTTCTGATCCATAAGTTAGACAGAAAGGTGAGAATTCGGTCGATCGACGAGGCGTGGTTCGATATCCCCACAAGACCTCGGGAAGGACCTTCTCCCATAGTCCCTTATTGTCATCTAACTTCTTCTTATGAGTGCCGAGGATGGCTCTGTTGGAGGCTTCAGTTTGACTGTTGCATTAAGGATATCTCGATGTAGAATATAAGAGTTTGATTCCATAGCTTTGGCAGAACTCCCAAAATTTGTCTGAGTCAAACTGAGCTCTGTTGTCGGCAATGAGGACTTGCGGCGTGCCGAACCTTGAGAGGATATTCTACCTGATGAATTTGATTACTTTGTCGTCTATCTCGTGAAAGAGAAGCACAGCTTTGACTCACTTCGTGAAGTAGTCCATTGTTAGCAGCATGTATTTCTTCTTGCTTGGAGATGGGGGAAATAGACCCAGGAAGTCCAACCCCCATTGATGGAAAGGCCAAGGGCTTGTCAAATGATGGAGCTCATCTGCTGGGAGATGGATCGCCTGAGCGTGCCATTGATAGGGCTCATACTTCTGAACAAACTAATAAGCATCCTTTGCCATGGTTGGTCAGTAGTAGCCTTGAAGCTTGATTTTTCCTTCGAGGAATCTTCTGCCGGAATGATTGCCGCAAGCTCCGACATGGATGTCAGCCAAGATCTTTTTTGCCTGATCCAAGTTGACACAGTTGAGGAGTGTTCCGCCATGCAATTGAAAGTAGATATCTTCCCCTTGAAGACGGTAGTGAGAAAGCTTTCTTTGTAGCCGTCTGGCTTGGATGGGGTCTTAAGGCACTTTGCTATACCTAAATAAGTTGAGGATTGGCTGTCTCCAATCTAATTGACTGTCGACTAGGGCAAAAGTGAAGGTTGGCTATCTCCAACCCTCGCAGCCATTCGCCATGGCGATAAGGCAACGTTCGAGGCTTGCCTTGGGCAGCTCTTGATAGTCGATTTGAATTTAATACTCGTTGACAGGATCTCTAAGTACTAAAGCGGCATTGGCAAGAGCGTCGGCTTCTCGATTCTCTGCCTTTGGTATTTGAAGGAATTTAATGTCAATGAACTGTCGCTTGATGTGTTGCACGAGGGCTAGGTAGTGTTGCATTATCTCTCCCCGTGCTACGTAATCCCTGTTGATCTGCCTAATCACCAACTGGGAATCACTATAGATGGTAAGGTGATATACTCCCAGAGCTTGTGTCATTTCTAGTCCGGAGACGAGTGCTTCATACTCGGCTTTATTGTTGGTGGCGTTGAATCCAAGGAGGACGACCTTTTGAAGATGTCGAGCTCGGGGGATACTAGAACTATCCTAATTCTCGAACCGATTGCACTAAAAGCTCTGTCAGTATAGAGCTTCCATCGAGCAGCTATTGTAGGGGGAGCCTAAGGGCTCGGATTGAAGGTCTCTGGACCTATATCAAAGGAAAGTTCATCGTTGTCGTTGAGGTGCATCTTCAGATCGTCTTCAAAGGTGATAGGATCTTCTACAGGGAAGTCAGCAGGGAAGTTGGCGATGGCTTGCCCTTTGATAGAGATGTGAGACTCAAATTGAATACCGAGAGAACTCATCTCAATTAGCCACTTGGTCATCCGACCAACTCAACCTGCCTTATCGAGGATGTCTTTGAGAGGATGTTCGGAAATGACGATGACCAAGTGCGAGACAAAGTAAAGAAGGAGTCATCGCAAGGCTGTTAGCAGAGCCAAGGCAACCTTCTTGATTCTTGAGTAGCGAGTCTCAGCAGGCAGAAGGGTGTGACTAATGGCTTGATTGGTGATGACGAGGTATAACTAGAGAGGTTCTTCCTGCGTTGGAGCGGTCAGAATGAGAGCTCAAGCGAGATAGATTTTGATGTCTTGGAAAACTTGCTCACAGGTCGAGCTCCATCTTGAGGTGTCTACTTTGAGTAGCTTGTCGAAGATAGGCTTACACTTGTCCGAGGAATTGGAGATAGTGCGGTTGAGACCGCCAACCTTCATGTGAGGCGCTGAACCTCTTTCAGGTTAGAGGTTGATGATATTTCGAGGATTGCTTGAATTTGATCTGGATTTGCTTTGATGCCCCTCATGGTCACCAGATGACCTAGGAATTTACCCGATTGAACTTCGAAGGTGCACTTGGTTGGATTCAGCTTTATGCAAACCTTCTCAAGATTTGGAAAGTTTTGGCAAGGTCGGAGAGATAATCTACTTGAGTTTGACTCTTGGTGAGCAGGTCGTCGACGTAGACTTCGACATTGCAGTCGATCTATTCTTTGAACATCTTTGTGACTAGTCTCTGATAAGTTGATCCCGTGTTTTTGAAGCTGAAGGGCATGACGTTGTAGCAGTAGAGATCTCTGTCAGTCATGAAACAAGTCTTCTCTTGATCATCAGAACGCAACAGTATTTGGTTATAGCCTGAGTACCCATCCATGAAAGATAGAAGCCCATGGCCTGCGGTGGCATCAATGAGTTTATTTATCCTTGGCATGGGGAACAGATCCTTGAGATAAGCTTTGTTGAGGTTGGTGAAGTTGATGCAGATCCTAATCTTCCAGCTCTTCTTTGGGACGGCGATGATGTTGGAGATCCAAGTTGGATACTCTACTTCATGAATGAAGCCTGCCGCGAGTAATTTGTCGATCTCCTCTCGAACTGCAACCGGTCTCTTCGGTCTGATAGTCCGAGGCTTCTGTTTGATGGGGTTCACCCCTTCTTTGATAATTAGCCAATGGCACGTGTCCTTCGGACTGATTCTGGGAATGTCTTCGAAGCTCTAAACGAAGACCTCGATGTTGGACTTGAGGAAGGATACCATATCTTGCGCTTCTGTGTCGCTAAGACCGGTACCGATAAATGTTTCCTGAGGGAGGTCATCGCTGCTGAGGTTGACTTGGACGATCTCCTCGATTGAAGGTGGAGCCTCCCACTCCATTGGAAAAGGCTCAGGTAGTGGAGGCTTTCGTGATTTCTATCTGGTCGAGAGACCAGCCTCGTTGGTAGAACGCTTTGCCGGTATAGCGTTGGGTGTTGATAGAGTCCTTGCAGCCGTGGCCTCGTATGACCTGCCCGTATGTTGACTTCCTCGAATACACCCGATGCCCTCTCCAATTGGAAATTTAAGAAGTTGGTGATAAGAGGAGGAGACAGCACTGATTTGATGGAGGAAAAGCCTGCCCAAGAAGCCGTTGTAGTTTGACATCCCATCGACATTAGCAAACCGAACGGACGCTCGCATCTCTTGCCCAAGATCAAGCATGAACCTCGCCTCTCCCATCATCATGCTCTACTTCACACTGAAGCTAGTGATAATAGTGGGGACTACGTCAAGGATCTTGTACTTATGGCCGAGGTGCTTGAAGCAATAAGAGAACATAATCTCGATGGAGCTTCTGGTGTCGATAAGGATTTGATTGACAGAGTTTTCATCGACAATAAGGCAGAGAACAAGGGGGTCTCGATCAGTGAAGAGAATGGCCGGCCAGGTGAGACCTTTGATGGGCTTCCCGATCCAGGTTTCTTCAACCTAAGCTACAGTGCGTACGTGATGAACACGTCGCACCTGGCGTTCGACTTCCTTCTTAGTTGGGATTTGGTGACGAAGATTACCATGAATACTATAGATCTTCGTCCGAATAACGATGGGGGTCGATTGACGTAAGACCGAACCGGATCCTACACGTCTCCTTTTCCCTCTAAGGAGGGGGAGGAGATCGTTTGTTGGACTAACATTAGCTTTGAACTCCTGGAGGTGGCCTTCCTGCAAAATGTCCTCCAAGTGATATTTGAGGTGGTAGCATCAAGTAGTAGGGTAGCCATGGCATCGGTGGAAGTCGCAATAGACCGACTTGTCCTCCGTGTACCAAGTGCCAGGCTCAAGAGGGCTGGGCCTCCTGAGGCAGTCTTCGTGCTGGATCTGATCAAGTATAACGTTGATCGACATAATCCAGTATATGAACGTGGTCCTCTGAGGTTTTGCGGGTCTATCACCTGCCCGCTTCGGCCTCTTGGAGGCTCCACCTTTATTGGTTTGAGCATTATGAGCTCGGGCTGTAGGTAATTGAATCGTGGAAGAACTGGACTTCACTAGCTCTGAGGGAATAGAGCTCGGAGAATCTGTCAATAAAGAGGTCCCTCGGAAGCGTGGCTGTTCCGACAGTCACCTCGTTGGTCTGAGAGGTGCCTCAGAGGAAGAGGAGGCAACGAGGGCGTTGGAGTCCTTATCGGGCGAAGCTCGATAAGAGTTCGATCGTAGTTATATTGGTGCTGATCCTCGGGGCTACAGTTATAGTGACGAGCATCCCATGTGACGTAGGGGTCGGAGAACGATCCGGAGCTAAGAGGTTCAAGACGACGAGCCGACTGATTGAGTCGTTCCCAAACTATTGGCCTAGAAGGAACAGGCGAGGGTCCTCTCGAATGGGGATCGAGGGACTGACTGGAGGTGTCGATGATCGAATGCCTGGAAGGAGCGGGAGAGGGTCGAGCATCCAATGGATATCTGGTTTGTCATTGATGTCGGCCTCTGACCTAGGAAGGTTGGCTCCTGATTCAATGGCAACTCGTCGGAGGAAGTCTCTCTCAACCATGAGAGCAGCATTCTGCTTCATCATGGTGAGGAGTTAGAACTTTACTTATGAGATTTGGTACGTCGCCTGAGGATCAATGACAGGAGAGATGTGCGCTTTCCCTAGATGCTGAGGAGTCTGATCGGCAGGGCAAGGAAAATGACAAGGTTGAGCCAGAGTCGCACTATCTACTGAATGGTGACTCCTCGAGTTAACAAATGGGTGCTGCTCCTGAGGTTGACCTGTTACATGCCTACGACTCATTGAGCGAGTCATAGGATACGGGACGCTACGGTGAATGTTGCTTCCCTCCGGCTGGTCCATGGGTCGTGTCTTCACCATTCTGGTAGTGATGGAGACAGACGGATTGCTCAGGCAATCGGTGGTTGCTACTTGCTCGAAGGGGCTGGGAAGCCTGGAGGTCGCAAGTAAATAGGGATGGATCCTACAGACAGTGCCAAACTGTGGGGGAGGATTCCGGCCATCGTACGTAACCCCCCTCCAATAGTCGATTGAAGGGTTGAATCTTCGAAGTGTAGCACTGTGGGATGCTGAGCTGTCGAGTGCTTAGCAGTCACAAAGATACTATAGAGATAGAGAGAGAAACAAAGAAGGATAAAGAGAGCGATAGAGAGTTTTGACACAAGGTGTGGTAACGAAGTTCGACTGAAGCCTACATCTCCGTGTGATAAAATGCAACCTTTGAATCCACTATCTCTGAGAAGGGTTAAGCTATTCTCGACAAGGCGATGAGTACTTCTTACAAGTAAACAGTGGGTAGAGAGGGCTTGAAGGTCTGAAGTCCAGAAGGTTCAGAGAGCCTAGAAAACAGAAAGTGAAAAGTGATATAATGAATTCCGGTTTGGATTGTTTAGAGGGTTGGCTATATATTGAGGTTTGGGAATATCCAAGGAATATTCTGGAAAATATTCTAGGGATATTCTTGGGAACATCCAGGGTTTGGGAAATCATCTGGGGATATTTACTAGACCCCGGATAGTATTCGTGGGCCCCAAGCAAGGCTGCGGGTCCCATTGTCATCTTCGTGGGCCCCAGGTAGAGTTGCGAGTTCCAATATCATCTTCGTGGGCCCCAAACAAGGCTGTGGGTCCCACTGTCATCTTCGTGGGCCCTAGGTAGGGCTGTGGGGTCCCACTGTCCTCTTTGTGGGCCTCAGGCAGGGCTGCGGGTCCCACTATCGTCTTTATGGGGCCCAAATAGGGCTACGAGTCCCATTGTCGTCTTCGTGGGCCCCAAACAGGGCTGTGGGTCTCATTGTTGGGTGTTAGCCAGATTTTACACCCACAAGTTTACCGATGTAATTCCTTTGAGGTCCATCGGAAGGGTTACACTGGCAAACTAGTCCCTTAAAGGGTGTTACCATTCACAATGGGATGTGATTCACCTTTAGGCACATTCGGGTCCAAGTTGCTAACTCAGATGAACACTAGGGTCACAGTGTTGGAGCATCGTGTAGGCAACTGGATAGGGAGCTCGCGAAGAGCTGAAAGGAACAAGACATAAGGCAACGTGGAGAGGAGGGTTCTATTGGTGTAGTTTCTAAACAGGTCCAGTGCAATCTTGTTCCAATTCTGTAGCAAGACCTTTGAAGCTTATTGGATTGCTCTCATCATCTGGCACGAAGTTGGCGATGTTTTTCTTCCCGTGAAGGGTTTCTTTGTAAAAACATCTGTGTGTGCTGTAGTTTAAATTATGAATGCAAGCCTTGTATGTTTTCCCCAGTATTTCATAGAAATCCACTAAACATATAATCTTTACAAGTAAGGTAGAGAGAGAACCACCCGACATCTAATCACCATTGCATGCAAAATATAATATTCTGCGGTGAGTTGTGAACTTAGCATAACATAATTTTTAATTTACCAGAGGTCTAACATAGTGCTTATTGATCAGGGAGCTCATAGGAAGTATAATTTTGTAGAGACCGTTGTGCTCCGGCGTACCTCCTATTAATCCCTCTATGAGGGATCAACCCGTGGTTAGGATAATTTCAGCTGGTCCGCGACTAGAGATGGTGAAGGAGAGAGATAGGCGAGGGCTAGGATCAGAGGTGGAGCGGGCACCCAGGTGGTAGTATGTGGCTAGGCTTTCTGGCCCCCCAACTCCCTCCTTGTAGGAAAGAGAGAGAATCTGGGGGGGCTCAAGACTTCACCCTAGGAGTTCTCCCCATTGTTGCTTCTGCAGTTGTTGTTCTTGTGGTCCCGCGGTTACTGCGAGAGAGAGAGAGAGAGAGAGAGAGAGAGAGAGAGAGAGAGAGAGAGAGAGAGGGTCGGGATTATGGTTAGGATTGGGGTTCGAGTTAATATCTCAACTATCTTATATATGATCAGTTGTCTTTATTCTCTCTAGATTTGGATCGATGGCTAGTTTAATCTAGCTCTGTTTTATCAATGGTAAATATTTTATTAACGCGAACTTAGTGGAACAATCGATGAAGGTGTTATTATTTGTTAATTGGTTAAGATTTTTCTCTTTTCGAGAGACCATTGTTAGTACATCGCCACATAGTGCATAGTGTTAAAGCACGAGATAGATTATGTCTTGAATCATACTCTACATGTGATATTATGACACAAGAGCACGGATAAATTAGCAACAAAGGTGAGAGATTAGCCGTCCACAAAGATGGGAGGAAGCTTACATGATTTGATTACACAACCTGTCGAATGGGGGAAGGTGCTTTTGCACTGGGATGCGACCTCAATCGCGTGTTTGTTAGGGATCTATTTGCACATGTAATATAGTTTTCAGGGGTTAAAGTGCAAACATAAAAATTTCAGGGATTAGTATATAATTAGATTATTTTAAGAGGTTATATGTAAAAATCCCTTTTTATTTTTATAGCCAAACAAATGAAAAACAATTGATGCAAATCATTCGGTAACACAGTGGCTATGACTGGACACTGCTTGCACTTCCAACTTGTGTTAGATAGAGAATCCTCACCTAGGTGGTGGGGAGAGGCATTATGGGCTTGCGTGTACGACCAACGTTCCGGTATTCCTCGATCTGGAAAATGGTGCATGAGGCTCTCCCGACGACGTCTCTGTTGAGGGCGCGTCTGGGATGGGCTTCGCGTGGTTATCCGTGGTGTGTGGCCGTTGAGGAGGATATTGTGCATATGTTCTGGGTTTGCCCACATACTGTTGAGTTTTGAAAATCGCTGTATGATGTTACTGTAGACACACGAATTTCGTCGAACCTGAACCCGACTTATGTGGGCCGACGCGGATGCAAACCCGACACGCGGACCCGATTCGCTTGCACCGGTGCGGACCCGGATCCGACTCGCACCTAGCAAAGAGGAGCGGACCCCACACTTCAAAGGGGGGGCCGGCCCCTACTAGAACGCGAGCCACATGGGGGCCGGCCCTACTAGGACCCGAACCCCATGGGGGGCCGGCCGGCCCTGCAAGGAAGGAAAAGAAAAGGAAAGAAAAGAAAAGGAAAGAAAAGGAAGAAAAGGAAGGAAATACCGCCATGCGCGGGGAGAGGTTGCGTATGACGTCTGCACACACGCGGATCTGTGCCGATCCCTCGATCCGACGCACAAGACGAAGCGCCCGATCGCCATCGATTTCGTGTGCGAAATCCAGCCATAATTGCCTCGCCAGAAAAGGAAAACAAATAAGTGTTATTCCCCTCATCAATGGATGAATAAATCCCGGGCAATTATGAGAGAGATACAAAAGGGATTTAAAATTAAAAGTTCCTATATCTCTCTCCCCTCCCCTTTGCCTATAAATAGAGGGGGTGGGGGAAGATTCAAGAGGGGAAGACTGAAGACGAAGTGCGGGAGCTCTGCAGAAGAGGAGACGCTTCTTCATCAACCCAAGGCTTCACGAGGCACGGTCAAGCCTGTCCCTTCGGGATTGGCTTACCGAAAGCTCTCATCAACGTGAAGGCCCTTGCACACGAAGATCAAGACTTCGACTCCGTGCACGAAGAAGAAAGCTCGGAGAAGAAGACCCTTCGACTCCGAAGACGCCAAAAGCAAAGGCCGGAGAAGAAGCTCGGAGCGGCACTACCCCGTCGGCTCCAACAAATCCTCGATCCCGATCAAGCTCCAAAGCCTGGAGGAGAGAAACGAAGCGTCATCACCCCGTCGTCTTCGACAAACGCCTACGCCATCCACGAAGAAGAAAGCCTGGAGCAGATCGCCTGAAGCGTCGCTACCCCGTCGTCTTCATCAACAAAAGCCGACGCTACAACCGTCGCACGGAGACCGTCGTCACCCCCGTCGTCTTCATCAACAAAAGCCGATGCTACAACCGTAGCATGGAGATTGGTGCTACCCCTGCCATCTTCGAAAGCATCCTTCGATTTCGATCACGCCAAAGAAGCCCGGAGAAGAAGAGAAGTCCAGCCGACACGCAAACCGTCGAAACACCGGAGAAGTAGCCCACGTCATTCGAAGAAGAAGATCGAGTTGACACTGAAGCTAAAGCCAACGCAAGAAGCCAAAGCAAAGCCCCAGTAAAGCCCGCGCCAAAGCAACACAAGTGCCAAAGCCAAGCGACTACGCCGGCCACGAGCAAAAGCACCGCACGTTCTAGCCGATACGACGCGAAGTCCGGAAGAACGAAAGCATCGCAAGTCTCTCCCGGCTACGTCCAAGCGCAAGCGCCGAAGCAAAGCAAAAGCCAGAGCCACGCCGGAGCCAAGCCAAAGTCAAAAAGCCGAAGCCAAAGCCGACGCCAAAAGCCCGATCGACGCCGTGAACCGACGATCAAGGACGCCGAGGTCAAGCGAGGAGCGAGGAAGACACGAAGACCGAGGAACGAAGCTGAAGACCCCCTAGCCGAGAAAGCGCGAAGCACGGAAGGGACAAAAGAACAACGGAAATTCCTTAGCCTCTCCAAAACCCTTACCCTGTAAAGACCCCTGTCCTGGGCAACTCCTTTAGAGCTCTCGCACGAACACCACGTGGAGACGCGGATCAAAGGGATCCTCCAGAAGATATTCCCATAATCCCCTGATCAAAACTCGCCGCAACCCGGACTCGCTACACCCGAGCCACCCGGGTCCCGGCCACACTTGTAATCTGGTTTCGCGCAATAACGACAACCCGTGCCTTTTCCGCGCATACAGATTTCTGGCACGCCCGGTGGGACCTCTTCTCCTTTCATCCGTACGACTGAAGAAGCTGCTTGAAGTTTACAATGGCCGGAACAAACAACGATGCGTTTGCTCCAAGCCTCTCACCAATCGCCGAGTCTCCTCTACTCCGACACGGTGATCCAGTAAATCCGGAGGGTGATCCTCCCCCGATGGTACGCGTCTACACTCGGCGTACTCGGACTCTTGCGGACGTCTTCGTGCCAGAAGCTACTGCCAAAGATGCTCGCCAAAGCGCCGACGAGGCCCTGGTGCATGAAGAAACAAGCCTCGATCCTGGAGTCCATGTCCAGAAGTTTGGGGAGGACCAGCCCCAGCCCCAAGCCCATTCGGGTTCTCCAGCGGACATTGCACCTCCTCTGCAGGGGGCAAACATCAATCATCAGCCAGAAGCAAGTCGGCGTAACTACGTCTCCGATGATGACGGCGAGGATGCGAACATGCAACACCGAGACGTTCTCCGTCACCATCCTCTGTTCGCTCTTCAGCTCCAAGTCATGCAGATGAGCGAGCATATGGCGCAAATTACTCGGCTGATGGAGGAGAAGGATCGTCACATCAACACTCGGCTCCAAAAGCTAAGTGCAAAGGACGCTGCAGCAGTCGGCCAACCCGTCGCTTCTCCAGTAGCCGCTCCAGTTCCGTCTTCACCTCCCGCTCCTGCAGAGGTTGTTCCGACGTTTCAAGCAGCTACTCCAGCGCTCTCCTCGGCTCCCGTCCCAGTGGAATTCGTCTCCCCAGCGCCAGCCTCGGTGGCCACACAACCTCCGACAACGGCAACGATGAATGCTCAGCAAGTACAAGCGTTGATAGCCGACATGATGCGTTCTCACGGCAGTGGCCTTCCTCCGATCACGGCAGCATACTCGAAGCCCTACACTGCGAGGATCCAGCAGCTACGCTTCCCAGTCGGATTCCAGCCACCAAAGTTCCAGCACTTCGACGGAAAGGGAAATCCAAGACAGCACGTCGCCCACTTCATCGAGACCTGCAATAATGCCGGTACATATGGCGACGAGATGGTGAAGCAATTCGTTCGCACCCTCAAAGGCAACGCGTTCGACTGGTACGTTGATCTTCCTCTAGGGACCATCGACAGCTGGGATCAGATGGAGAGGGAGTTCCTCAATCGCTTCTACAGCACCAGACGAACCGTCAGCATGACCGAGCTTACTGCAGTCAAGCAAAGGAAGGACGAGCCGGTGATTGACTACATCGACAGATGGAGGAACCTCGTGCTGAATTCACGAGACCGCTTGTCTGAAGACTCGGCCATCGAGATGTGCACCCAAGGCATGCACTGGGGCCTACTTTACATCCTCAAAGGTATCAAGCCTCGGTCTTTCGAAGAACTCGCGACTCGGGCTCACGACATGGAACTCAGCCTAGCAAGCCGCGGGGACTCGAAGAACAAGGACTTCTTGAAGATAGAGAAGAAGGACAAGCCACTGGCAGTGAAACCGAAACAAGTTAATGTTGCGGACGTCGCTTCAACCTCCAAACCGCTCAAGATCGGTGGTAAGCCGGATCAGAAGAAGGGAGTCGCCATACCACCGCCTCCGCCGCCAAGACAAAGGATGACTCTCGAGGAGCTCGAAGCCAAGGAGTACCCCTTCCCGGACTCGGAAGTCTCCTCTATGTTCGACCAGCTACTACAAGAGAAGATGATAGAGCTTCCTCCTTCGAAGAGGCCCGAGCAGATGCATCGTGTTGACGACCCTCTCTTCTGCAAATACCACCGAGTGGTAAGTCATCCTATCGAAAGATGCTTCGTCTTCAAGGAAAGAATCATGGCGCTCGCAAAGCAAGGGAAGATAGAGATCGACTCAGGAGAAGTTGCTACGGCCAACATGACGTCCATCACCTTCGGCTCCTTCTCGCCGGTGCTCGTTGCTGCTCGGCGAAGCATGCCCAAATTGCGCATCAACCGTCAAGCTCCAATCGTTAAGTCAACTTCCCAGCCGAAAGTCTCGAAGCGACGTCAACGTACTCCTGCGCTCACCGAGGAGGAAGCGCCGCTGCCTTGGGGGCAACTATCGCTCACGCTAGCACCTCTTCCAAGCAATGCTGCATCCCAACGAGCGCTCCAAAGGAGATACGAGCAAGGAGATCCAGAAGTCGGTCTGCTGGGCCAGCCTTCGGGGAAGTTCGACTATTATGTCCTCTACTCAAGGCCTCCATCTGTTTCAATCAACGAAATCAAGCCCACCGGTTGGGGATCGGAAGACGAGCCAGTGGAACCTCAAGAAGAGCAAGTCCATTCAAGTCAAGCTATGTCCCAAAGCACTCTTTGGGAAAGATACGAGCAAGGAGATCCGGAAGTCGGTCTGCTAGGCCAGCCTTCGGGGAAGTTCGACTATTACGTCCTCTATTCAAAGCCTCCATCGGTTTCAGCTGAAGAAATCAAGCCCACCGGCTGGGGATCAGAAGACGAGTCAGTAGAGCCTCCAGAAAAACAAGTACCTTCGAGGGAACCAGTTGCTACTGTCGACCATCATCCTAGCGGAGGGGAATCCACCGATGAAGAAGCATGGGTCATGCTACTGCGGCGGCGAAAGCCATGGCAAGAAAAGAAGCTCAAGCAAGACCGTGTGATGAGGGGATTCACCAAGCGGAAGACCTACAAGAAGAAAAGCAAGACTCCGGGGAGGAAGGCATTCAAGGTGCCGCCAGCAAGCCAAGACGACCTCCTTCAGCAGAACCGTCGAGAGCCGGCAACCTTGCAAGAGTTCTTCCCGGATCACTTCCTCCAGATGGACCAACACATCAGGGTGTCTTGTTGCATGGTCGAAGTTCACGAGCCGTCTGAAGGAAAGAACGAAAGCGAAACTTCTGAAGAAGGCGACTCCACCAATGAGGGGGACGGTTCTGACAAAGGGGGCACTGCCTCTCACGACGAAGCAATCCTGCACATGCCGCTGTGGACGCGGAAAAAAGCGCGGGTCGTCTTTATTGCGAATCACACGAGATTACAAGTGTGGCCGGGACCCGGATTGCTCGGGTGTAGCGAGTCCGGGTTGCGACGAGTTTTGATCAGGGGATTGTGGGAAAGATCTTCTGGGGGATCCCTTTGATCCGCGTCTCCACGTAGTGTTCGTGCGAGAGCTCTGAAGGGGCTGCCCAGGACAGGGGTTTTTACAGGGAGAGGGTTTTGGAGAGGCTAAGGAATGTCCACCGTTGCTTTGTCCCTTCCGTGCTTCGCGCTTTCTCGGCTAGGGGGTTTTCAGCTTCGTTCCTCGGTCTTCGCGTCTTCCTCGTTCCTTGCTTGACCTCGGTGTCCTTGATCGTCGGTTCGCGACGTCGATCGAGCTTTTGGCGTTGGCTTTGGCTTTGGCTTTTTGGCTTTGGCTTGGCTCCAGCGTGGCTCTGGCTTTTGCTTTGCTTTGGCGCTTGCACTTGGACGTAGCTGGGAGAGACTTGCGATGCTTTCGTTCTTCCGGACTTCGCATTGTATCGGCTAGAACGTGCGGTGCTTTTGCTCATGGCCAGCGTAGTCGCTTGGCTTTGGCACTTGCGTTGCTTTGGCACGGGCTTTACTGGGGCTTTGCTTTGGCTTCTTGCGTTGGCTTTAGCTTCAGCGTCAACTCGGTCTTCTTCTTCGAACGACGTGGGCTACTTCTTCGGTGCTTCGACGGTTTGCATGTCGACTGGACTTCTCTTCTTCTCCGGGCTTCTTTGGCGTGATCGGAGTCGAAGAATGCTTTCGAAGATAGTGGGGGTAGCACCGATCTCCGTGTGACGGTTGTGGCATCGGCTTTTATTGATGAAGACGACGGGGTAGCGACGCTTCAGACGATCTGCTCCAGGCTTTCTTCTTCGTGGAAGGCGCAGGCGTTAGTCGAAGACGACGGGGTGATGACGCTTCGCTTCTCTCCTCTGGGCTTTGGGGCTTGATCGGGATCGAGGATTTGTTGGAGACGACGGGGTAGTGCCGCTCCTCTTCTTCTCCGGGCTTTTGGGCTTGATCGGAGTCGAAGGCTTGTTGGAGACGACGGGGTAGTGCCGCTCCTCTTCTTCTCTGGGCTTTTGGGCTTGATCGGAGTCGAAGGCTTGTTGGAGACGACGGGGTAGTGCCGCTCCTCTTCTTCTCCGGCCTTTGCTTTTGGCGTCTTCGGAGTCGAAGGGTTCTTCTTCTCCGAGCTTTCTTCTTCGTGCACGGAGTCGAAGGGATGATCTTCGTGTGCAAGGGTCTTCACGTTGATGAGGACTTTCAGTAAGCCGATCCCTCGGGACAGGCTTGACTGTGCCTCGTGAAGCCTTGGGTCGATGAAGAAGCGTCTCCTCTTCTGCAGAGCTCCGGCGTTTCGTCTTCAATTTTTCGACCTTAGTGACGATTATGGTGTCGGCATCTTCTCCGGGATTTTGGGCTTGATCGGAGTCAAAGGCCTTGTTGACGACGACGGGTGTAGTGCCGCTTCTCTTCTTCTCCGGGCTTTTGGGCTTGATTGGAGTCGAAGGCTTTGTTGAAGGTGACGGGTGTAGCGCCGCTTCTCTTCTTCTCCGGGCTTTTGGGCTTGATCGGAGTCGAAGGCTTGTTGGAGACGACGGGGTAGTGCCGCTCCTCTTCTTCTCCGGGCTTTTGGGCTTGATCGGAGTCGAAGGCTTGTTGGAGACGACGGGGTAGTGCCGCTCCAGACGATCTGCTCCAGCCTTTCTTCTTCGTGGATGGTGTAGACGTTTGTCGAAGACGACGGGGTGGTGACGCTTCGTTCCTCTTCTCCGGGCCTTGGAGCTTGATCGAAGTCGAGGGTTTGTTGGAGTCGACGGGGTAGTGCCGCTCCGAGCTTCTTCTCCGGCCTTTGCTTCTGGCGTCTTTGGAGTCGAAGGGTTCTTCTTCTCCGAGCTTTCTTCTTCGTGCACGGAGTCGAAGTCTTGATCTTCGTGTGCAAGGGTCTTCACGTTGATGAGGACTTTCAGTAAGCCGATCCCTCGGGACAGGCTTGACTGTGCCTCGTGAAGCCTTGGGTCGGTGAAGAAGCGTCTCCTCTTCTGCAGAGCTCCCGCGCTTTGTCTTCAGTCTTCGACCTCTTCTTCATTCCCCCACCCCCTCTATTTATAGGCAAAGGGGAGGGCAGAGAGATATGGGAACTTTTAATTTTAAATCCCTTTTGTATCTCTCTCATAATTACCCGGGATTTATTCATCCATTGATGAGGGGAA
Organism: Chamaelirium japonicum; assembly: GCA_947650365.1. Lineage (NCBI taxonomy): Eukaryota > Viridiplantae > Streptophyta > Magnoliopsida > Liliales > Melanthiaceae > Chamaelirium > Chamaelirium japonicum. Next base: position 61,678,273 of record OX393549.1, on the reverse strand, counting down.
TAACATTTAGTTGTTTTCCTTTTCTGGCGGGTGCAATTATGGCTGGATTTCGCACACGAAATCGATGGCGATCGGGCGCTTCTTCTTATGCGTCGGATCGAGGGATCGGCGCAGATCCGTGTGTGTGCAGACGTCATACGCAACCTCCCCCCGCGCATGGCGGTATTTTCTTCCTTTTCTTTCTTTTCTTTCCTTTTCTTTTCTTTCCTTTTCTTTTCTTTCTTTTTCTTTTCTTTCCTTTTCTTCTCTTTCCTTACAGGGCCGGCCGGCCCCCCATGGGGTTCGGGTCCTAGTAGGGCCGGCCCCATGTGGCTCGGGTCCTAGTAGGGGCCGGCCCCATGGGGTTCGGACCCTAGTAGGGGCCGGCCCCCCTTGAAGCATGGGGTCCGCTCCTTTTTGCTAGGTGCGAGTCGGGTCCGGGTCCGCATCGGTGCGCGCGAGTCGGGTCCGCATGTCGGGTTTGCATCCGCGTCGGCACACGTAAGTCGGGTTCGGGTCCGACGAAATTCGTGTGTCTACAAATGCCCCCTCAAGGATGAGTGCGTCGGTGAGAGCGTGGACACGTAAGCATCGTAGAGCGCTTGTCCTTGATTCCTTTTGTGGGCAGGGTTGGGAGTCTATTTAAGGACCCCTACCCCCTTCATACGTCATTGTGTTTCTTTACGAAGGTTCTGCCGGCTTCTGGAGACCGCTGTCGGAAGAGAGCTGCCTGGGTTTGCACGCGACTTGCTCTGTCTTCCCGGTGTCGCCTCTTTCGTCGGCCTTGTGCTTCTGCGCGACGGTTCTGCCGGCTTCTGAAGACCGTCGTCGGAAGTGAGCTGCCTGGGGTTGCACGAGACTTGCTCCGTCTTCTCGGTGTCGCCTCCTTCGTCGGCGGCGATGGTGCGCGATTTTGCGGTCGTTGCGAAGGCGGGCTCGAAACGGCGTTGTGGCGATGATCGAGGCGGGAAGGATGGAGGAGCACGGCTGAGGTGCGAGTTGCCTTCGCCGCCTCTCTCTTCCTCTTCCTTCTTCTTCCTCTTTTTTTTTTTTTTTTTTGGACCACGGGAGCAGCAGCGGTAGCGGCAGGGTCAGCCGGGGCTGCGGCGGCTAGGCACGAGGCCAGCGGCGTGCGGCGCGCAGAGTTGGGTGCCGGTGCGAGCAGTTGGCTGTGGCTCTTGCTTGCAGAGAAGACCCTCGCTATGGTTTCGATCATCTTCTTCGTTGCGGACCTCTTTTGCTCCAAAGATTGCACGGACGTCGAAGGTGGCCGCTGTACGGAGTTCGAGTGTGGCACGAGGGCGGCTAGAGTGCGAGGACGGCCACAGTGCATCTTGGCGGAGGACTATTGCCCCTTCTTCGGTGTGGGAGTGCAATGGCGAGGCCGATTGTCGCAGCCGAGGTCGATGACGTAGGCGTAACGAGAGAAGGAGGCGGAGTCGTCGTGGCCGAAAGAGGTGACGACGGCGCAAAGAGAGGAGGTGGAGTCGTCGCGGGTCAGGTATGGCGACTCTAACTCCTTTTTCCTCCTTTTTTCTTCTTTCTTTCTTCTTCTTCTTTTTTTTTCTTTTTTTTTTTCTTTCTTTTTTTCCTTTTCTTTTCTTTCCTTTTCTTTTCTTTCCTTTTCTTTATTTCTTCTTCGTCTTCTGGTTCTGGTATGCGGAGGCAGCTGTAGCAACGGCCGGCTGTGGTGCGCGCGGAGTTGGCCGGGGCGCAGGCGACAGCGGCAGCGGTGCGGGCAGCGGCGGCGGCGCACGGGGGCGCAGGCGGCAGCGGAGCCGGGCGGTGGGCGCGAGTCGGGCTCGGAGCCGGCGCAGGTGGCAGCGGAGGCCGGGCGGCGGGCGCGAGTCGGGCTCGGGGCCGACGCAGGTGGCAGCGGAGGCCGGGCGGCGGGCGCGAGTCGGGCTCGGGGCCGACGCAGGTGGCAGCGGAGGCCGGGCGGCGGGCGCGAGTCGGGCTCGGGGCCGGTGCCGGTGGTGGCCTCGGGTGCAGGCTGCAGCGGCGCGGAGGGCGCATGGGCGCTGCGGCACGGAGGCCAGCGGCAGTCGGGCGCAGGGCCAGCGGCGGCCGTGTAGGAGAAGGAGTCGGGGGGCTGCGGGGTGCGGCGGTGCGGTGCGGTGTGGCGTCCCCGACTCGGGTGCCCCCCCCCCCAGACGTGTAGGCGAAGGAGGGGGGCTGCGGGGCCCCCTCTTTCCTTTGGTGTCGGGCTCCGATTGGGAGAGGGGGCTGCGGGCCCCCCGTTGCCGCTCTTTTTTTTTTTGGTGTCAGGTGCTGATTGGGGAGGGGGCGGGCTGCTGCTGCTATTTTTTTTTTTTTTTGAAGGCAGCATGCGGCGCGGCTGTCGGAGCAGGCAGCGGTGGCGACGGCCCACAGCGCGGGCTGCAGTATGCGCGGCGTTGGGGGCCGGGAGCGAGTGGCGCGGAGGCCCGGCGCGGTCGCAGAAGCAACGATGGCGGTCGCCGGTGCGACGCTGAGTCAGGCGAGCCCCGATCGGGTCGGAGGTGGAACGCGGTGGCAACGGCGGTGCGACTCCGAGTCAGGCGGGCCCCGATCGTGTTGGAGAAGGGACGCGGTGGTAACGGCGGCGTCTCCGGGTTGGCCGGGCGGTGGCCAGGCTTCAGGTGGCGCAGGTGGTGTGCGGACACCGTGCAGCGCAGGGGTGCCTCGAGCGACAAGGCGGTGTCAAGCTTGGAGGCCGGGGGCGGAAGAGTGCTGCCTGGGGTTGCACGAGACTTGCTCCGTCTTCCCGGTGTCGCCTCTTTCGTCGACGGTGGCGGTGATGGTGCGTGTCGCTTGAAGACGAAGGCTTCCGTCGGCTTGGAGACGAAGGCTTCTTCGATGCTTGGAGACCGTCGGCGGAAGAGTGCTGCCTGGGGTTGCACGAGACTTGCTCCGTCTTCCCGGTGTTGCCTCTTTCGTCGACGGTGGCGGCGATGGTGCACGTTGCTTGAAGACGAAGGCTTCCGTCGGCTTGGAGACGAAGGCTTCTTTGACGCTTGCACTTTTCATACTTTACCTCTCGATCGGTCTTGCACTTTTCATACCCTTGCAAGATTCGTCCCCCTGAGTACCTTCCGAAGGCTGGCTAGATTATTGATGAGGTCAACCGCGGGTTTAGAGTTACTAGCAAGGTTGCACCTTTCTGGTAGCAATGTCAGCTTGAAGGACACCGAGATGGGCGTTCTGAAGAGGATGACGAGGCCACGAGCATCAACAAGGATTAGACTGCTTTGGTTGTCTTTTGCTTGTCGATCTTGACCTTGATGACAGCTCCAGTGGTTCTTTTGGCTTTGTGGAGGTCACGAAGGCTGCGGTTGTTGTTTATGCGTCCGCCATTCTTTGGGTTGCTGGTTTTGACTTCAGTGGCAGTTTCCATCCTTCAGGTGGGCCTGAGCTTTTGCATGAGCCCGGTGGATTTTGAGGCAACGACTCTTTTTCTGCGGAGCAGATGCGCACCTTCTTTGGAGGGTGGCGAGCTTCATTGCTTACGACGGTCTTCGCTGGAGGACGCTTCCTTGGGCTTAGCTGCGACTGAGGGGGAGAGACGTCAAGCATCGCTTCAGAAGCTGGAGAATGCCCGAGCGACCAAGAAGACTTCTGGAGTAGAGTTTGTGAAGCAGCGGAAAGCTGGCGATGCGTCGAGAGTTGACTGCTTCCCTACCCCTGGAATTGCAGCGCGTGTAAGCTGTTGGGAGCGAGCCACTTTGGCGCCTTAGGGACTTCGACTTGCCACACTCGTGCGTCGCTTTAGAAGCTGGAGTTTCATTTGGGGAAAGCTCGAACGACCGAGAAGATGTCTGGAGCAGAGCTTGCGAAGTAGCGTGCATAGCTGGCGACGCGTCGGAAGCTGACGGTTTTTCTACCTTTGGAGTTGCAGCGCGTGTAAGCTGCGGAGGGCGAGCCACTTCGGCACCTTAAGGACTTCGACTTGCTACTCGTGCGTCGCTTTAGAAGCTAGAGTTCCATTTGGGGAAAGCTCGAGCAACCGAGAAGATGTCTGGAGCAGAGCTTGCGAAGCAGCGTGCATAGCTGGCGACGCGTCGGAAGCTGACGGTTTTTCTACCTCTGGAGTTGCAGCGCGTGTAAGCTGCGGAGGGCGAGCCACTTTGGTGCCTTAAGGACTTCGACTTGCTACTCGTGCGTCGCTTTAGAAGCTGGAGTTCCATTTAGGGAAAGCTCGAGCAACCGAGAAGACCTTTGGAGTAGAGCTTGCGAAGCAGCGTGAAGAGCTGACGAATTGCCGGGAGCGGGTGGAGTGATCGAGAAGGCTGCCGGAGCGATCCTTGCGAAGCAGCGTGCATAGCTGGCGACGCGTCGAAAGTTGACGGCTTCTTTACCCCTAGAGTTGCGGCGCGTGTAAGCTGCGGAAGGCGAGCTGCTTTGACGTCTCAAGGACTTTGACTTTCTTGTCGTCCTTTAGTTTGCTGACCGGATTGATGGTTATGCACTCACTTGCCTCTGGACTGGCCTCCTGGGACGACGTTGGGATGTTTCTTTTTTTTTGTCTGGACTGAACCTTTGTAGGTTGCCTACGTACCCTACTGAGAGGGATCAAGTCGCACGTAGTTCGTTTATTCCCTCTTTTTTTTTTTTTTTTTTTTTTTGGGCAAGGGGGGTAACCTTGCGCTAGGCAAAGTACCTTTTGAGGGACTTGCCACTGGTAGGCAAAGTCGCCACTGGTTCGCAGCTATCGCCCGCCTTCTTCGCTTCAATATAGTTGGAAGTGAAGATCCTCTTGACTGGAGTTTTGATGATTGCTGGAGTTTGACTGGAGCCGATGCCCCGGCAATTTGGAAGGATTTGTTCGTCGCTTTTGCAGGGATGAGCTTGAGTCTTTGTCAGGCGATGTGGTATTGCAGCTGAGGGTAGTAAACCCATGTGCACCGTGCTTTCTTTGTTGCGACTGGATTTGAACATTAACTCGGTGGAGTTTTGCCCCCGAGTGCCTTCTGGCTTGATTGCGAGTTGCTCGGAGCTGGTGTACTCGGACGACTCGGTTGAGCTTGAGACGTGCAACAGACCGTGTAACGGTAGCGTCATCTCTTGCAAAGTGCTGAAGTTGGCCCCGAAGAATGATAACGCTGGTTCCTTTGCTGGAGGGGAAGGCGATCGTCCTGGTTTCCGAAGCCATTGAGGTACGAGCCGCAGGACTGAAGCAACTTGAGCAGGCAACAGAATGCATCGCATCGAGCTTGATTTGAAGTTGATGTGAATTTTCCGTCTTGATGCTGGCGCTTCTTTGTCTTTGTGTGCTGTCTGGATGGAGGATGTCACTAGTTTTGCAAGTGGAGAGCTTTTGTCCCTCGCAGCTGCTTTGACTCCCTGAGCTCGTAGAGGGTTTGCTGGATGAGCTTCTGCAACGGGATCTTTCACTTGGTAAAACTCGGCATTAGCAAGGTGTGCTTTAGCCTTGTTGAACAGCTTGCCGTTGGCAGCGATGCTTCTCCCCATGCTTTCGATGTTAATGCCGCTTTCTTCATCGTCTTTTCGGAGCACTTGGTGAACTTCCATCATGCAGCAGGAGATCTTGAAGTTTTGACCAGCTTCAAGGAAGCAAATAGGAAAGAACTTCTGGAGTGTTACTGGCTCTAGAAAGCTTTGCTGGAGGAGATTTTTCAGATTTGCTGGTGGTACTTTGGACGTCTTTCTTCCTGGAGCTTCATTCTTTTCCTTGAAGGACTTTCTTCTGAGGAGTTTTCTTGTCACCCGATCTTTCTCATGGTTAGCTAGGCGTGCTATCCTGTAGCTTGATCGTCGTGGCCTTCTCCTTCGAGGCGCCATAGCCCATGTGTTAAGATCTTCCTCGCCAAGGTGAAGAACTGGTGTTGCGACTGAAGGCTCTTCCTTGATCAGAGGGGCTTGCACTTCTAGAGACTGTACCGATTCATCTTCTGATCCCCAGCTGGTTGGCTTGATTTCTTCATTTGGAATCGAAGAAGGCCTGGAGTAGAGGACATAATAGTCAATTTTGCCTGATAGTTGGCCTAGCAGGTTGACTTCGGGGCTTCTTTGTTCGTCTCTAGCTTTGAGTAGGTGCCGGGACGTAGCTTCGTTTGGAAGAGGGAGTGCTTGCATGAGAGACGGTTGCCCCCAAGACAGTAAGGATTTGGCCCTAGGCACTGAAGAAGTATGCCGTCATCGTCTTCTTGGACTGCCCCCTTTCTTTGAGTCATCAACGGTGGACTGCCCCCCTTCTGCGAGGACCGACGGGGCATCTTGCAATTCGTCGTCCGAAGTAGAAGTATCACCGTTGTCGGGATCCGTAATGGAGATATGATTGACGGCAGCCATGGGTGGGTGGGTGGGTGTTGAAACGAAGTCCTCGATTGGCATTCCCAGACGATCGAACGCTGACTTCTTCTTTGATTGCTTAACTAGCCCGAGTCTTTCGAACACAGACGTGCATTTTCGATTCGACCGGTTTTTACCACCTCTGATTTGCTTCTGGAACAAGGCCTGGCATCGAGCCCATCGTCGTCTTCTTTTGCTGTCGGGACGGCTTGCGTAAGCAGAGCGTGCATCGGAGATTGTTGACCCTTCAGCTGCTTCGTCTACCATCTTCGCGCCAATGTAGTTGGAGGTGAAGGTCTTCTTCGCGGCGGTTCTGATGACCAACGGAGCTTGACTGGAGCCGATGCCTCGGCGGTTCGGGAGGATTTGTTCTCCATTATGAAACAGCCGAGCTTGAGTTTTCGTCATCCCATGTGGAGCTGCTGCTGGTGGAAGTGTGCCCATGGCGCTTTCTTCGTTGTAGCCGGCTTTGAACAACAACTTGGCAGCGTTTTGCCCCCAACTCCCTTCTGGCTTGAATCCGAGTCGATTTGGGTCGACTGATTTGATAGGTCTGCTCGGGCTTGGAGCTTGCGTCAGGCTAGGTAATGGCACCGTCATTTCTTGTAGAGTGACGACATTGGCCTGTGATAACGACGGGGCCAGCTTCCTTGTCGGAGTAGAAGGCGATCGCTCAGATTTACGGAGCCACTGTGGCGCGAGACGCAGGATAGGTGCCGTTTGGACTGGCAACGAGGTATGTTGCATTGCTCTTGGCTCGAGGCTGATGCGTATCCTTTGCCCAGGTTTCGGCGTTCCTTGGACCTTGAGTCTGGCCTCGTCAGAAGGTGGCACCGGATTCACGGGAAGAGGAGTCTTGTCCTTCTTTACTTCTTCAATCGTTTGGGCTCGAGGAGCTTTAGCTGGCAGAACTTCCGTGACCAGGCCCTTTGCTTGGTAGAACTTAGCGCCGGCCAGGTGTGCCTCGGCCTCGTTGAATGGCTTGTCGTCCGCAACTATGCACCTCTTCACGCCTTCTTCGTAGTACTTGAGGCACTGGTGCCAGGTGAATACCACGATGCCGTTCTCGTGCAGCCATGGTCTTCCTAATAGGAGACGATATGATGTCTGGCAGTCGATGATGTGGAAGAGGACCGTTGTATCCAGCGGGCCGATAGAAAGCTTCAAACGAATGATTCCAACGGTGGACTGTCCGCCCTGGTTGAAGCCTTGAATGACCAATTGACTTGGTGAGAGCTGGTCGTCGGTGATGCTGAGTTGCCGCATCGTCTGGATAGGCATGATGTTGACGGCGGAGCCACAGTCCAACAAGATTCGGTTCACTGGCTTCTCCTTGATGTATCACGAGCCGTAAAGAGGCCGGTTGTGCAATCGCGTCCCGAGTTGCAGGTCCTCATCTGAAAAGGTTATCGTCGCATCACACGAGGCCACAGCTTTGCGCCTTTGATCGTCCTTCCTCTTCCTTTTGTAGCTATTTGGATCGGCCAAGGCCGCCGCCATTGCCAGGCGAGCCTTCTTTGGAAGATGCAAAGCCTCTACGAGCGGCATGTGCAAGATTGCTTCGTCGTGAGAGGCAGTGCCCCCTTCGTCGGAATCGTCTCCCTCATCTGTGGAGTCGCCTTCTCCAGAAGTTTTACTTTCGTTCTTTCCTTCCGACGCCTCATGGACTTCGACCATGCAACAAGACACCTTGATGTGTTGGTCCACTGGGAGGAAGTGATCTGGGAAGAACTCTTGCAAAGTTGTCGGCTTTGGAAGACTCTGCTGAAGGATATCGTCTTGGCTTGCCGGCGGCACTTTGAACGCCTTCCTTCCCGGAGTCTTGCTTTTCTTCTTGTAGGTCTTCCGCTTGGTGAATCCCCTCATCACACGGTCTTGCTTGAGCTTCTTTTCTTGCCATGGCTTTTGCCGCCGCGGTAGCATGACCCATGCTTCTTCGTCGGTGGATTCCCCTCCGCTAGGATGATGGTCGACAGCAGCAACTGGTTCCCTCGAAGGTACTTGTTCTTCTGGAGGCTCTACTGACTCGTCTTCCGATCCCCAGCCGGTAGGCTTGATTTCTTCAGCTGAAACCGATGGAGGCTTTGAATAGAGGACGTAATAGTCGAACTTCCCCGAAGGCTGGCCTAGCAGACCGACTTCCGGATCTCCTTGCTCGTATCTTTCCCGAAGAGTGCATTGGGACATAGCTTGACTGGAATGGACTTGCTCTTCTTGAGGTTCCACTAGCTCGTCTTCCGATCCCCAGCCGGTGGACTTGATTTCGTCGATTGAAACAGACGGAGGCCTTGAGTAGAGGACGTAATAGTCGAACTTTCCCGAAGGCTGGCCCAGCAGACCGACTTCTGGATCTCCCTGCTCGTATCTCCTTTGGAGCGCTCTTTGGGATGTAGCATTGCTTGGAAGAGGTGCTTGCTCTTCTTGAGGCTCCATTGGCACGTCTTCCGATTCCCAGCCGGTGGGCTTGATTTCGTCGATTGGAACGGACGGAGGCCTTGAGTAGAGGACGTAATAGTCGAACTTCCCCGAAGGCTGGCCCAGCAGACCGACTTCTGGATCTCCTTGCTCGTATCTCCTTTGGAGCGCTCGTTGGGATGTAGCATTGCTTGGAAGAGGTGCTGACGTGAGCGATGATTGCCCCCAGGGCAACGGCGTTTCTTTCTCGGTGAGCGCAGGAGTACGTTGACGTCGTTTCGAGATTTTCGGCTGGGAAGCTGACTTAGCGATTGGCGCTTGCCGGTTGATGCGCAATTTGGGCATGCTTCGCCGAGCGGCAACGAGCACCGGCGAGAAGGAGCCGAAGGTGATGGACGTCATATTGGTCATAGCAACTTCTCCGGAGTCGATCTCTATCTTCCCTTGCTTCGCGAGCGCCATGATTCTTTCCTTGAAGACGAAGCATATTTCGATGGGATGACTTACCACCCGGTGGTATTTGCAGAAGAGAGGGTCGTCGACGCGATGCATCTGCTCGGGCCTCTTCGAAGGAGGGAGCTCTATCATCTTCTCTTGCAGCAGTTGGTCGAACATAGAGGAGACTTCCGAGTCTGGGAAGGGGTACTCCTTGGCTTTGAGTTCTTCTAGAGTCATCCTTTGTCTCGGAGGCGGAGGCGGCGGTATGGCGACGCCCTTCTTCTGATCTGGTTTGCCACCGATCTTGAGCGGCTTGGAGGTTGAAGCGATGTCGGCAACATTGACTTGTTTCGATTTCGGTGCCGGTGGCTTGTCCTTCTTCTCTATCTTCAAGAAGTCCTTGTTCTTCGAGTCCCCGCGGTTTGCTAGGCTGAGTTCCATGTCATGAGCCCGAGTTGCGAGTTCTTCGAAAGACCGAGGCTTGATACCTTTGAGGATGTAGAGCAGACCCCAGTGCATGCCTTGGGTGCACATCTCAATGGCCGAAGCTTCAGACAAGCGGTCTCGTGAATTCAGCGCGAGGTTCCTCCACCTGTCGATGTAGTCGATCACTGGCTCATCTTTCCTTTGTTTGACGGCGGTGAGTTCGGTCATGCTGACGGTTCGTTTGGTGCTGCAGAAGCGATTGAGGAACTCCCTCTCCATCTGATCCCAGCTGTCGATGGTCCCTGCAGGAAGATCAACGTACCAGTCGAACGCGTTACCTTTGAGGGTACGAACGAATTGCTTCACCATCTCGTCGCCGTATGTGCCGGCATTATTACAGGTCTCGATGAAGTGGGCGACGTGCTGTCTTGGATTTCCCTTTCCGTCGAAGTGCTGGAACTTCGGTGGCTGGAATCCGACTGGGAAGCGTAGCTGCTAGATCCTCATAGTATAGGGCTTCGAGTATGCCTCCGTGATCGGAGGAAGGCCACTGCCGTGGGAGCGCATCATGTCGGCTATCAATGCTTGGACTTGCTGAGCACTCATCGCAGCCGTTGCCGGAGGTTGTGTGGCCACCGAGGTTGGCGTTGGGGAGACGACTTCCAATGGGACGGGAGCCGAGGAGAGCGCTGGAGTAGCTGCTTGGATCGTCGGAGCGACTTCTGCGGGAGCGGGAGTTGAAGACAGAACTGGAGCGGCTACTGGAGAAGCGACGGGTTGGCCGACTGCTGCAGCGTCCTTTGCGCTTAGCTTCTGGAGCAGAGTGTTGATGTGACGATCCTTCTCCTCCATTAGTCGAGTAATCTGCGCCATGTGCTCGTTCATCTGCATGACTTGGAGCTGAAGAGCGGACGGAGGATGGTGACGGAGAACGTCTCGGTGTTGCATGTTCGCATCCTCGCCGTCATCATCGGAGACGTAGTTACGCCGACTTGCTTCTGGCTGATGATTGATGTTTGCCCCCTGCAGAGGAGGGGTAACGTCTGCTGGAGAACCCGAACGGGTTCGGGGTTGGGGCTGGTCCTCCCCAAACTTCTGGACATGGGTTCCAGGATCGAGGCTCGTTTCTTCATGCACCAGGGCCTCGTCGGCGCTTTGGCGAGCATCTCCGGTAGTAGCTTCTGGCACGAAGATGTCCGCAAGAGTCCGAGTACGCCGAGTGTAGACGCGCACCATTGAAGGAGCATCACCTTCCGGGTTGGCTGGATCACCGTGTCGGAGTAGAGGAGACTCGGCGATTGGTGAGAGGCTTGGAGCAAACGCATCGTTGTTTGTTCCGGCCATCGTGAACTTCAAGCAGCTTCTTCAACCGTACGGATGAAAGGAGAAGAGGTCCCACCGGGCGTGCCAGAAATCTGTGGACGCGAAAAAAAGCGCGGGTCATCTTTATTGCGAATCACACGAGATTACAAGTGTGGCCGGGACCCGGGTTGCTCGGGTGTAGCGAGTCCGGGTTGCGGCGAGTTTTGATCAGGGGATTGTGGGAAAGATCTTCTGGGGGATCCCTTTGATCCGCGTCTCCACGTGGTGTTCGTGCAAGAGCTCTGAAGGGGCTGCCCAGGACAGGGGTTTTTACAGGGAGAGGGTTTTGGAGAGGCTAAGGAATGTCCACCGTTGCTTTGTCCCTTCCGTGCTTCGCGCTTTCTCGGCTAGGGGGTTTTCGGCTTCGTTCCTCGGTCTTCGCGTCTTCCTCGTTCCTTGCTTGACCTCGGTGTCCTTGATCGTCGGTTCGCGGCGTCGATCGAGCTTTAGGCGTTGGCTTTGGCTTTGGCTTTTTGGCTTTGGCTTGGCTCCAGCGTGGCTCTGGCTTTTGCTTTGCTTTGGCGCTTGCACTTGGACGTAGCTGGGAGAGACTTGTGATGCTTTCGTTCTTCCGGACTTCGCGTCGTATCGGCTAGAACGTGCGGTGCTTTTGCTCGTGGCCGGCGTAGTCGCTTGGCTTTGGCGCTTGCGTTGCTTTGGCACGGGCTTTACTGGGGCTTTGCTTTGGCTTCTTGCGTTGGCTTTAGCTTCAGCGTCAACTCGGTCTTCTTCTTCGAACGACGTGGGCTACTTCTTCGGTGCTTCGACGGTTTGCGTGTCGACTGGACTTCTCTTCTTCTCCGGGCTTCTTTGGCGTGATCGGAGTCGAAGAATGCTTTCGAAGATGGTGGGGGTAGCACCGATCTCCGTGCGACGGTTGTGGCATCGCCTTTTGTTGATAAAGACGACGGGGTAGCGACGCTTCAGACGATCTGCTCCAGGCTTTCTTCTTCGTGGATGGCGCAGGCGTTAGTCGAAGACGACGGGGTGATGACGCTTTGCTTCTCTCCTCCGGGCTTTGGGGCTTGATCGGGATCGAGGATTTGTTGGAGACGACGGGGTAGTGCCGCTCCTCTTCTTCTCCGGGCTTTTGGGCTTGATCGGAGTCGAAGGCTTGTTGGAGACGACGGGGTAGTGCCGCTCCTCTTCTTCTCCGGGCTTTTGGGCTTGATCGGAGTCGAAGGCTTGTTGGAGACGACGGGGTAGTGCCGCTCCTCTTCTTCTCCGGCCTTTGCTTCTGGCGTCTTCGGAGTTGAAGGGTTCTTCTTCTCCGAGCTTTCTTCTTCGTGCACGGAGTCGAAGGGATGATCTTCGTGTGCAAGGGTCTTCACGTTGATGAGGACTTTCAGTAAGCCGATCCCTCGGGACAGGCTTGACTGTGCCTCGTGAAGCCTTGGGTCGATGAAGAAGCGTCTCCTCTTCTGCAGAGCTCCGGCGTTTCGTCTTCAATTTTTCGACCTTAGTGACGATTATGGTGTCGGCATCTTCTCCGGGCTTTTGGGCTTGATCGGAGTCAAAGGCCTTGTTGACGACGATGGGTGTAGCGCCGCTTCTATTCTTCTCCGGGCTTTTGGACTTGATCGGAGTCGAAGGCTTTGTTGAAGGTGACGGGTGTAGCGCCGCTTCTCTTCTTCTCCGGGATTTTGGGCTTGATCGGAGTCGAAGGCTTGTTGGAGACGACGGGGTAGTGCCGCTCCTCTTCTTCTCCGGGCTTTTGGGCTTGATCGGAGTCGAAGGCTTGTTGGAGACGACGGGGTAGTGCCGCTCCAGACGATCTGCTCCAGCCTTTCTTCTTCGTGGATGGTGCAAACGTTTGTCAAAGACGACGGGGTGGTGACGCTTCGTTCCTCTTCTCCGGGCCTTGGAGCTTGATCGGAGTCGAGGGTTTGTTGGAGTCGACGGGGTAGTGCCGCTCCGAGCTTCTTCTCCGGCCTTTGCTTCTGGCATCTTCGGAGTTGAAGGGTTCTTCTTCTCCGAGCTTTTTTCTTCGTGCAAGGAGTCGAAGTCTTGATCTTCGTGTGCAAGGGTCTTCACGTTGATGAGGACTTTCAGTAAGCCGATCCCTCGGGACAGGCTTGACTGTGCCTCGTGAAGCCTTGGGTCGGTGAAGAAGCGTCTCCTCTTCTGCAGAGCTCCCGCGCTTTGTCTTCAGTCTTCGACTTCTTCTTCATTCCCCCACCCCCTCTATTTATAGGCAAAGGGGAGGGGAGAGAGATATGGGAACTTTTAATTTTAAATCCCTTTTGTATCTCTCTCATAATTACTCGGGATTTATTCATCCATTGATGAGGGGAATAACATTTAGTTGTTTTCCTTTTCTGGCGGGTGCAATTATGGCTGGATTTCGCACACGAAATCGATGACGATCGGGCGCTTCTTCTTGTGCGGCGGATTGAGGGATCGGTGCAGATCCGCGTGTGTGCAGACGTCATACGCAACCTCCCCCCGCGCATGGCGGTATTTTCTTCCTTTTCTTTCTTTTCTTTCCTTTTCTTTTCTTTCCTTTTCTTTTCTTCCCTTTTCTTTTCTTTCTTTTTCTTTTCTTTCCTTTTCTTCTCTTTCCTTGCAGGGCCGGCCGGCCCCCCATGGGGTTCGGGTCCTAGTAGGGCCGGCCCCATATGGCTCGGGTCCTAGTAGGGGCCGGCCCCATGGGGTTCGGACCCTAGTAGGGGCCGGCCCCCCTTGAAGCATGGGGTCCGCTCCTTTTTGCTAGGTGCGAGTTGGGTCCGGGTCCGCATCGGTGCGCGCGAGTCGGGTCCGCATGTCGGGTTTGCATCCGCGTCGGCACACGTAAGTCGGGTTCGGGTCCGACGAAATTCGTGTGTCTACAGCCGCTTGTAGAAGCGTTGCATCTCCCGAAGAAGGCTCGCCTGGCAATGGCTGCGGCCTTAGCCGATCCAGATAGCTACAAAAGGAAAAGGAAGGACGACCAGAAGGGCAAAGCTGTGGCCTTGTGTGATGCGACGATAACCTTTTCGGATGAGGACCTGCAACTCGAGATGCGATTGCACAACCGGCCTCTTTACGTTTCGGGATACATCAAGGAGAAGCCAGTGAACCGAATCCTGTTGGACTGCGGCTCCGCCGTCAACATCATGCCTATCCAGACGATGCGGTAACTCGGCATCACTGACGACCAGCTCTCGCCAAGTCAGTTGGTCATTCAAGGGTTCAACCAGGGCGGACAGTCCATCGTCGGAATCATTCGCCTGAAGCTGTCAATCGGCCTGCTGGATACGACGGTCCTCTTCCACATCATCGATTGCCAGACGTCATATCGCCTCCTGTTAGGAAGACCATGGCTGCACGAGAACGGCATCGTGGTATCCACCTGGCACCAGTGCCTCAAGTACTACGAAGAAGGCGTGGAAAGGTGCATAGTTGCGGACGACAAGCCATTCAATAAGGCCGAAGCACACTTGGCCGACGCTAAGTTCTACCAAGCGAAGGGCCTAGTCGCGGAAGTTCTTCCAGCTAAAGCCCCTCGAGTCCAGAAAATTGAAGAAGTGAAGCAGGACAAGACCCCACTTCCCGCGAATCCGTTGCCACCTTCTGACGAGGCGAGACTCAAGGTCCAAGGAACGCCGAAACCTGGGCAAAGGATGCGCATCAGCCCCGAGCCGAGAGCAATGCAACATACCCCGTTGCTAGTCCAAACGGCGCCTGTCCTACGTATCGCGCCTCAGTGGCTCCGTAAATCCGAGCGATCGCCTTCTACTCCGACAAGGAAGCTGGCCCCGTCGTTATCTCAGGCCAATGTCATCACTCTGCAAGAAATGACGTTGCCATTACCCAGTCTGACGCAAGCTCTAAACCCGAGCGGGCCTACCGAATCAGTCGACCCCAATCAGCTTGCATTCAAGCTGAAAGGAAGTTAGGGGCAAAATTGTAACACCCCAAAATAAATTTATAATTTAAAGGTAATTATAAGAAATTTTTATAAGAAATTCAAAATAAAAATCGGACAGTGCCATTGCATTCTTCTCGTCAAAACAATCAAAAAACATATATAAACTGTTACGTTTTGAACTCATTTAAAGCATTTAAAAATTAAGAGAAAAAAATAGTATATATGTATAAAGATAATTAGCCAATAGAAGGATTCGAACCCGAGATCCATTTTTATAAAATTTAAACCAATTTCCTCTAACCAAAAATACATTAAAACTTTTCGATTTAAAAACAATAGAAATAATTGTTATATTAGATAGGGAATACCAATCGACATCTGTGACCGTTTGTTTCCAATCGAACGGCCAGAATACGAAACGAGGCAGGAAATACCAATCAACATCTGTGACCGTTCGTTTCCAAATCGAACGGCCAGAATATGAAATGATCGATTTGCAATAAAGCCCCCGGGACTCTTCGTATTTCCGGATGGCCTATATAAACCCCCCCTCCCACAGATCTCTGCACACAAGTCCTCGCGACCAAGCGGGCCCCACCACCGCCGCCGGCCACCCTCCGCCGCCGGTCGCCGCCGCCGGCCGCTTCCCTCCGTTGCCGGCCGCCACCTGCCGCTGCCGGCCACCCTCCGCCGCCGGTCACCACCGCCGACTATCGGTCGCCACCGTCGACCATCGGTCGCCGCCGCCGGCCACCGCCGCTGACCACCCTCCGCCGCCGGCCCCCACCCGCCGCCGCCGGCCGCCACCACCGACCACCACTTCCACCAATCCAGGTTGTTGGGTCGGGTATGTAATTTAAACCCGTTAACCCATTTAAATCGAATTTTTAAATCCATTTATAAAATACTGATGCAAAAAGGCTATACTAGAATACCAATCGACATCTGTGACCGTTTGTTTCCAATCGAACGGCCAGAATACGAAACGAGGCAGGAAATACCAATCAACATCTGTGACCGTTCGTTTCCAAATCGAACGGCCAGAATATGAAATGATCGATTTGCAATAAAGCCCCCGGGACTCTTCGTATTTCCGGATGGCCTATATAAACCCCCCCTCCCACAGATCTCTGCACACAAGTCCTCGCGACCAAGCGGGCCCCACCACCGCCGCCGGCCACCCTCCGCCGCCGGTCGCCACCGCCGGCCGCTTCCCTTCGTTGCCGGCCGCCACCTGTCGCTGCCGGCCACCCTCCGCCGCCGGTCACCACCGCCGACTATCGGTCGCCACCGTCGACCATCGATCGCCGCCGCCGGCCACCGCCGCTGACCACCCTCCGCCGCCGGCCCCCACCCGCCGCCGCCGGCCGCCACCACCGACCACCACTTCCACCAATCCAGGTTGTTGGGTCGGGTATGTAATTTAAACCCGTTAACCCATTTAAATCGAATTTTTAAATCCATTTATAAAATACTGATGCAAAAAGGCTATACTAGAATACCAATCGACATCTGTGACCGTTTGTTTCCAATCGAACGGCCAGAATACGAAACGAGGCAGGAAATACCAATCAACATCTGTGACCGTTCGTTTCCAAATCGAACGGCCAGAATATGAAATGATCGATTTGCAATAAAGCCCCCGGGACTCTTCGTATTTCCGGATGGCCTATATAAACCCCCCCTCCCACAGATCTCTGCACACAAGTCCTCGCGACCAAGCGGGCCCCACCACCGCCGCCGGCCACCCTCCGCCGCCGGTCGCCACCCTCCGCCGCCGCCGGCCACCCTCCGCCGTCGGTCGCCACCGCCGGCCGCTTCCCTCCGTTGCCGGCCGCCACCTGCCGCTGCCGGCCACCCTCCGCCGCCGGTCACCACCGCCGACTATCGGTCGCCACCGTCGACCATCGGTCGCCGCCGCCGGCCACCGCCGCTGACCACCCTCCGCCGCCGGCCCCCACCCGCCGCCGCCGGCCGCCACCACCGACCACCACTTCCACCAATCCAGGTTGTTGGGTCGGGTATGTAATTTAAACCCGTTAACCCATTTAAATCGAATTTTTAAATCCATTTATAAAATGCTGATGCAAAAAGGCTATACTTGAATTAGAACCCACAACCTTTTCTAAACCTATTCTAAAGCCCTTTAGACTAACCAGGCTATCCATTTACAATTTATGTTATAGAATCACCTATAATTAACTATATAGATTATCTATGTAAACTATATTGATCTTATCTTACCCATACGGACTCTGAATTGAGTTCCGTCAGAGGCGTTGGACTCGTAATGATAAAAAACACCTAATAAGATCATGAAATACCATAATCGATAATTAAAAAGTAAAATTACCATTTTACCCCTAAAGTAAAATGGTCATAACATTTTTATTTGAACTCGAAATCAAATTCTGTCTGCGACCATATAATTGTGGTTATGATGCGGAACCACCAATACAATAAAATCCTTAAGCCTCTGGGCCAAAGCCCATTAGCTATTGGGCCTAAGCCCATTAACCCATTAAACCTCTGGGCCGAAGCCCATTAGGCCATTAAGCCCATTAAACATAGTCTGGGCCGAAGCCCATTAAAGCCATTAAAAACCGTGGGCCGAAGCCCAATGAGCCCAAATAACAAACTATGATAAAACGACTCTACCTTCGTTAAACTGCACCGCTATTGCTGAGAGCAACCTGACCTTTTTACTAAAGGCAGATACCCATTTAAATTCCGACAATATTGGCTATTTTGGCCATACAGGGAGCAAACGAACTCCGAATTGAGTTCCGTCTGAGGCCACGGTTTCAGAATGAAAAGTTCTACACAATAAATATAAATTTAAAGTATTTTAAAAGTTACCAAAATACCCCTAAAGAAGAAAAACCTATTAATTCACATCGGAAAACGTTTCAGAAAATCCTGCTAAAAGTTAGGTTAAAAACTAACGGATTATAGTAACATACTTTCAGGTTTTGAGCTTCCTAAAGCTTCCTCATCAGGAGTAAGAGTTTGATACGTTTCAGGTAGGGGACTAAACCTGGTTAATTCTTGATAAGTGTTTGTCATTGAGATAATGATAGTATATTGTGGATTGTTAATTTTAAGATATGTTGATCATCTCAATTGGGTGTGGGGCTGTCCCTGGCTTGCGAGCCTAAAAGATAAATCCTGGGTGTGGGGCTGTCCCTGGCTGCGGGCCAAAAAGATAATCCTGGGTGTGGGGCTAGCCCTGGCTGAGGCCAAAAAGTTTCCTGGGTGTGGGTCTAGCCCTGGCTGAGGCCAAAAAGTAACCTGGGTGTGGGGCTAGCCCTGACAGAGGCCAAAAAGAAACCTAGGTGTGGGACTAGCCTTGTGTCAGATAAAAAGTGCCTGGGTATTATTGTGATTCCTATCCTAGTTTGAGCCTAAAAGGGAATCGGATGATCAAAGATTTTTTAATTATTGTTCATAGTCATGTTCACTGTTATTTTAGTACATATATCTTACCTTGAATGAACTAGGTTTAATAGGTGAGTCAGTGGATTAGACTCACCCCCCTACAGATGTTTTGCACTCTACAGAGACCAAGCCTTGCAGTACCCGAAGAAGATGAAGAGCGACCGGAGAACGACCCAGAAGGAATTGAAGACCCACTCTATACACCTTTCTATGAAGATGACGGAGCTGGAATATAATGTGTCAATTTCAAAAGTCTTAGCCTTAGGCTTTTGATTTCAAGAAATTGTATCAAACAATGATGTTTTTAATAAAGTGGCTCAGTTAATTTCCATAATTGATGGAATTTATCTATATCAAGTTTTTATTCCTAACACCCCAGTATTATACGGGTTGAATTAATCCGTAAAATATCGGGGCGTTACAACTTGGTATCAGAGCCTAGGTAATAGGTCATAGGAATAAAAATTATTAGCAAGAAGGACATCGGTAGGATAGTCACTTAACCTAGAGCACAAGTTAGGTTCATGTGAATTAGATCTAGGTACACCTAGCCTTAGATGTTTAAGACATTGATGACCTAAGACACTTAATTGCTAGAACAAAGTATAGATACCTGAACTTAAATTTAGGATCTCTCTTTTAAATATGTTATAATAGCTTTCGATACGTAGGTCTGAGACAATAACATTGGACGCTGAAAAGTTAGTCAACCTAGAAGACAATATAGGTGCATCAAAAATTAGAACGTATGATAACTTAAAGAGAATTGAGAACTAACTAGAATTATAGGATGCCTCTTTTATATGATGCATCTTCGTAACGATATAAAAACTTAAGAAGGTGATATAAATCCGAGTAGAAACTCGATTAGGGTAAGAAATCTCTAAGGAGTAATTTAGTTTAAGCTCCTATCTCCTAAGACCTCTTTTTGAAAACACGTTACTACAGTATCTTAGCAGAAATAATGATCATCCGAAAGAAACGATTCTTAGGACTAAGACCTATTTCCTATGTAATCTGAAACCTATCCAAAGTATTTGAACCTTACCTAGGTTAATCGATCTTGATGAGAGTAGGTTAACTCAGGAATAAAATTTATGTACGCTAATTACTCGAGAAAATAAAGCATCCACCTATAAGAACTAAGATACTTCTCAAATAAAAGCTAAAGTCGAGGAGTCCAATGGACTCCAACCTCAAGCGGTTAGTAACATACAAATGATTGACACAAATAAATAAAGTTTTAAATATAGTCGAGTCTAATGTAGAATACTAGTCACTTCCTAGTATTTAATTGTTACAAAAATATGGTGAAATCTTAGTTGAATCATTTGTGCATAGAGAACAGATTTCAAGTGCATAATTGACTAAAAAATTATAACATATACTGTGATAATTAGGATTGAGGATAATCATCATTTCTCGAATTCGAGTTCAATGGAAAGGGCTACCTAAGAAAGGGCTGCCTGGAGTTAGGTGGAGCCGTTTCATGGGAAAAAGGGCTGCCAACTGCTAGTGTGGAGCCACCTAAGGTGGAGCCGCCTAGGACTTTGACTTCAAGATCATGATAGTTTACCTCTACATCCTAAATGATCAGAGTTAAATAGTTAAAGTTTTTAATAAAAAAAAAAAAAGTAATCGAAGTACAGATGTAAAATTAAGAACATCAAGGGATTGGATACAAGTTAGAAAAGGGAAAGCAAAAGAAATCCGAAGTTTTGGCACAGACAATATTGGACTAACATTTCGGGACAGATTAGCAGTTATTGATGCTCCTTATTTACAAGAAGATATATTAATAGAAACTCATCGGGCAAAATTTCCTATCTAGGCCATCCTGTCCAACAAGGACCTATGGATCATGCTGCTCAAAGAGTACGTAGCGAGACTTTTGCTGTATCGACTAACAATGATGTCATCAAAGGTACGAACTATTTCAAACAATATAATAGTAACTACGAAAAGACTTAAATTCGTAGGATCAATTCCTTTAGACCCCGACACAAATCATGCATATTCAACTGAAGGCAGAACTAACAGGATACACCGTAGTCATCACGATAACGATTAGTGTTAATCCTAAAACTTTCTATTAAATACCAGAGGATACACTACTTATAAGTTATGAGCATCCATTTTTTTTAACCTCCTTTAGGAATAAAGTATATGTAGCCATTAATAAGTTTCTTAACGGTTGTCAAGACCAAAAGTTTTTAGTCGGATTCCAAAATTTGAACCGTCCCCAAACTAGATTACTAGAATTGCCCCAACTCTTAGGTCAACTCTATTCTTATATCACTGTGGTTCCTGGTAAATACAGTAGCCAGGTACAGTTGATGTGTGAGTAGAAAAGTCAGAAAAATTGTATTCTCAAACCCTAGAATTTATTGCCTTATTGAATCCCATAAACAAGACACCCAAATAAGTTAATAATTACCTCTTAGGGAAAAAAAAAAGAAAAAAAAAAGAAAAAAAAAAAGAAGATTGATATTATAATGGAAAGATCTACTATAAGAAGTTTTAAGGTCAGTAAAGTATTATTAAAACTCCATAAGATTACCAATTAAAATTTTCTATTCAAAATATATTAATAAAGTTAAAGGAGTAAAATTTGAGTGGTTGAAATCCAGTGAGAATACATCCCAAGAACTAAAGAAGAAACTCACTACAGCTCCGATTTTGACAATACCAGAAAGTGGGAAGAAGTATACCCTTTACACGGATGTATTCATGTAGGGTTAGGCGGTGTACTTAAGTTAAGATGGTCAAAAAGTGGCTGAAGTACATCTAGTCTTTCAAGTATCCATATGAGCCTGATCCTTCTCATATCTTGGAAAATGAAAATATTCAATCTAGTGCATATTACGTGGGAGTACTTAGGAAGGTTGTAAATACAAAAGATAAAGTATTGCGAACCAAAACAATACGATTGGAAAAAGTACTATGGCAACATCACAATGAGGAACAAGTTACTTGAGAATTGGAATCATAAATAAATTTGTTCAATAACTAAGGTACGTACTTTAAATTTCGAGGACGAAATTTTTATTAGAGGTAGAGAATGTAACACCCCAAAATAAATTTATAATTTAAAGGTCATTATAAGAAATTTTTATAAGAAGTTCAAAATAAAAATCGGACAGCGCCATTGCATTCGTCTCGTCGAAACGATCAAAAAACATATATAAACTTTTACGTTTTGAACTCATTTAAAGTATTTAAAAATTAAGAGAAAAAAATAGTATATATGTATAAAGATAATTAGCCAATAGAAGGATTCGAACCCGAGATCCATTTTTATAAAATTTAAACCAATTTCCTCTAACCAAAAAAACATTAAAACTTTTCGATTTAAAAACAATAGAAATAATTGTTATATTAGATAGGGAATACCAATCGACATCTGTGACCGTTTGTTTCCAATCGAACGGTCAGAATACGAAACGAGGCAGGAAATATCGACATCTGTGACCGTTCGTTTCCAAATCGAATGGCCAGAATATGAAATGACCGATTTGCAATAAAGCCCTCGGGACTCTTCGTATTCTCGGATGGCCTATATAAACCCCCCCCTCCCACAGATCTCTGCACACAAGTCCTCGCGACCAAGCGGGCCCCACCACCGCCGCTGGCCACCCTCCGCCGCCGGTCGCCACCCTCCGCCATCGGTCGCTGCCGCCGGTCGCTTCCCTCCGTTGCCGGCCGCCACCTACCGCCGCCGGCCACCCTCCGCCGCCGGTCGCCACCGCCGACCACCGCTTCCACCAATCCAGGTTGTTGGGTCGGGTATGTAATTTAAACCCGTTAACCCATTTAAATCAGATTTTTAAATCCATTTATAAAATGCTGATGCAAAAAGGCTATACTTGAATTAGAACCCACAACCTTTTCTAAACCTATTCTGAAGCCCTTTAGACTAACCAAGCTATCCATTTACAATTTATGTTATAGAATCACCTATAATTAAGTATATAGATTATCTATGTAAACTATATTGACCTTATCTTACCCATACGGACTCTGAATTGAGTTCCGTCAGAGGCGTTGGACTCGTAATGATAAAATACACCTAATAAGATCATGAAATACCATAATCGATAATTAAAAATTAAAATTACCATTTTACCCCTAAAGTAAAATGGTCATAACCTTTTTATTTGAACTCGAAATCGAATTCCGTCTGCGACCACATAATTGTGGTTATGATGCGGAACCACCAATACAATAAAATCCTTAAGCCTCTGGGCTAAAGCCCATTAGCTATTGGGCCTAAGCCCATTAACCCATTAAACCTCTGGGCCGAAGCCCATTAGGCCATTAAGCCCATTAAACATAGTCTGGGCCGAAGCCCATTAAAGCCATTAAAAACCGTGGGCCGAAGCCCAATGAGCCCAAATAACAAACTATGATAAAACGACTCTACCTTCGTTAAACTTCACCGCTATTGCTGAGAGCAACCTGACCTTTTTACTAAAGGCAGACACCCATTTAAATTCCGACAATATCGGCTATTTTGGCCATACCGGGAGCAAACGAACTCCGAATTAAGTTCCGTCTGAGGCCACGGTTTCAGAATGAAAAGTTCTACACAATAAATATAAATTTAAAGTATTTTAAAAGTTACCAAAATACCCCTAAAGAAGAAAAACCTATTAATTCACATCGGAAAACGTTTCGGAAAATCCTGGTAAAAGTTAGGTTAAAAACTAACGGATTATAGTAACATACTTTCAGGTTTTGAGCTTCCTAAAGCTTCCTCATCAGGAGTAAGAGTTTGCAACGTTTCAGGTAGGGGACTAAACCTGGTTAATTCTTGATAAGTGTTTGTCATTGAGATAATGGTAGTATGTTGTGGATTGTTAATTTTAAGATGTGTTGATCATCTCAATTGGGTGTGGGGCTGTCCCTGGCTTGCGAGCCTAAAAGATAAATCCTGGGTGTGGGGCTGTCCCTGGCTGCGGGCCAAAAAGATAATCCTGGGTGTGGGGCTAGCCCTGGCTGAGGCCAAAAAATTTCTTGGGTGTAGGTCTAGCCCTGGCTGAGGCCAAAAAGTAACCTAGGTGTGGGGCTAGCCCTGGCAGAGGCCAAAAAGAAACCTAGGTGTGGGACTAGCCTTGTGTCAGATAAAAAGTGCCCGGGTATGATTGTGATTCCTACCCTGGTTTGAGCCTAAAAGGGAATCGGATGATCAAAGATTTTTTAATTATTGTTCATAGTCATGTTCACTGTTATTTTAGTACATATATCTTACCTTGAATGAACTAGGTTTAATAGGTGAGTCAGTGGATTAGACTCACCCCCCTACAGATGTTTTGCACCCTATAGAGACCAACCCTGCAGTACCCGAAGAAGATGAAGAGCGACCGGAGAACGACCCAGAAGGAATTGAAGACCCACTCTACACACCTTTCTATGAAGATGACGGAGCTGGAATATAATGTGTCAATGTCAAAAGTCTTAGCCTTAGGCTTTTGATTTCAAGAAATTGTATCAAACAATGATGTTTTTAATAAAGTGGCTCAGTTAATTTCCATAATTGATGGAATTTATCTATATCAAGTTTTTATTCCTAACACCCCAGTATTATACGGGTTGAATTAATCCGTAAAATATCGGGGCGTTACAACTTGGTATAAGAGCCTAGGTAATAGGTCATAGGAATAAAAATTATTAGCTAGAAGGACATCGGTAGGATAGTCACTTAACCTAGAGCACAAGTTAGGTTCATGTGAATTAGATCTAGTTACACCTAGCTTTAGATGTTTAAGACATTGATGACCTAAGACACTTAATTGCTAGAACAAAGTATAGATACCTGAACTTAAATTTAGGATCTCTCTTTTAAATATGTTATAATAGCTTTCGATACGTAGGTCTGAGACAATAACATTGGACGCTGAAAAGTTAGTCAATTTAGAAAACAATATAGGTGCATCAAAAATTAGAACGTATGATAACTTAAAGAGAATTGAGAACTAACTAGAATTATAGGATGCCTCTTTTATATGATGCATCTTCGTAACGATATGAAAACATAAGAAGGTGATATAAACCCGAGTAGAAACTCGATTAGGGTAAGAAATCTCTAAGGAGTAATTTAATTTAAGCTCCTATCTCCTAAAACCTCTTTTTGAAAACACGTTACTACAGTATCTTAGCAGAAATAATGATCATCCGAAAGAAACGATTCTTAGGACTAAGACCTATTTCCTGTGTAATCTAAAACCTATCCAAAGTATTTGAACCTTACCTAGGTTAATCGATCTTGATGAGAGTAGGTTAACTCAGGAATAAAATTTATGTACGCTAATTACTCGAGAAAATAAAGCATCCACCTATAAGAACTAAGATATTTCTCGAATGAAAGCAAAAGTCGAGGAGTCCAATGGACTCCAACCTCAAGCAGTTAGTAACATACAAATGATTGACACAAATAAATAAAGTTTTAAATATAGTCGAGTCTAATGTAGAATACTAGTCACTTCCTAGTATTTAATTGTTACAAAAATATGGTGAAATCTTAGTTGAATCATTTGTGCATAGAGAACAGATTTCAAGTGCATAATTGACTTAAAAATTATAACATATACTGTGATAATTAGGATAGAGGATAATCATCATTTCTCGAATTCGAGTTCAATGGAAAGGGCTACCTAGGAAAGGGCTGCCTGGAGTTAGGTGGAGCCGTTTCATGGGAAAAAGGGCTGCCAACTGCTAGTGTGGAGCCACCTAAGGTGGAGCCGCCTAGGACTTTGACTTCGAGATCATGATAGTTTACCTCTACATCCTAAATGATCAGAGTTAAATAGTTAAAGTTTTTAATAAAAAAAAAAAAGTAATCGAAGTACAGATGTGAAATTAAGAACATCAAGGGATTGGATACAAGTTAGAATAGGGAAAGCAATAGAAAACCGAAGTTTTGGCACAGACAATATTGGACTAACATTTCGGGATAGATTAGCAGTTACTGATGCTCCTTATTTACAACAAGATATATTAACGGAAACTCATCGGGCAAAATTTCCTATCTAGGCCATCATGTCCAACAAGGACCTATGGATCATGCTGCTCAAAGAGTACGTAGCGAGACTTTTGCTGTATCGACTAACAATGATGTCATCAAAGGTACGAACTATTTCAAATAATATAACAGTAACTACGAAAAGACTTAAATTCGTAGGATCAATTCCTTTAGACCCCGACACAAATCATACATATTCAACTGAAAGCAGAACTAACAGGATACACCGTAGTCATCACGACAACGATTAGTGTTAATCCTAAAACTTTCTATTAAATACCAGAGGATACACTACTTATAAGTTATGAGCATCCATTTTTTTTAACCTCCTTTAGGAATAAAGTATATGTAGCCATTAATAAGTTTCTTGACGGTTGTCAAGACCAAAAGTTTTTAGTCGGATTCCAAAATTTGAACCGTCCCCAAACTAGATTACTAGAATTGCCCCAACTCTTAGGTCAACTCTATTCTTATATCACTGTGGTTCCTGGTGAATATAGTAGCCAGGTACAGTTGATGTGTGAGTAGAAAAGTCAGAAAAATTGTATTCTCAAACCCTAGAATTTATTGCCTTATTGAATCCCATAAACAAGACACCCAAATAAGTTAATAATTACCTCTTAGGAAAAAAAAAAAAAGAAAAAAAAAAGAAGATTGATATTATAATGGAAAGATCTACTATAAGAAGTTTTAAGGTCAGTAAAGTATTATTAAAACTCCATAAGATTACTAATTAAAATTTTCTATTCAAAATATATTAATAAAGTTAAAGGAGTAAAATTTGAGTGGTTGAAATCCAGTGAGAATACATTCCAAGAACTAAAGAAGAAACTCACTACAGCTCCGATTTTGACAATACCAGAAAGTGGGAAGAAGTATACCCTTTACACGGATGTATTCATGTAGGGTTAGACGGTGTACTTAAGTTAAGATGGTCAAAAAGTGGCTGAAGTACATCTAGTCTTTTAAGTATCCATATGAGCCTGATCCTTCTCATATCTTGGAAAATGAAAACATTCAATCTAGTACATATTACGTGGGAGTACTCAGGAAGGTTGTAAATACAAAAGATAAAGTATTGCGAACCAAAACCATACGATTGGAAAAAGTACTATGGCAACATCACAATGAGGAACAAGTTACTTGAGAATTGGAATCATAAATAAATTTGTTCAATAACTAAGGTACGTACTTTAAATTTCGAGGTCGAAATTTTTATTAGAGGTAGAGAATGTAACACCCCAAAATAAATTTATAATTTAAAGGTCATTATAAGAAATTTTTATAAGAAATTCAAAATAAAAATCGGACAGCGCCATTGCATTCGTCTCGTCGAAACGATCAAAAAACATATATAAAATTTTACGTTTTGAACTCATTTAAAGCATTTAAAAATTAAGAGAAAAAAATAGTATATATGTATAAAGATAATTAGCCAATAGAAGGATTCGAACCCGAGATCCATTTTTATAAAATTTAAACCAATTTCCTCTAACCAAAAATACATTAAAACTTTTTGATTTAAAAACAATAGAAATAATGTTTATATTAGATAGGGAATACCAATCGACATCTTTAACCGTTTGTTTCCAATCGAACGGCCAGAATACGAAACGAGGCAGGAAATACCAATCGACATCTGTGACCGTTCGTTTCCAAATCGAACGACCAGAATATTAAATGACCGATTTGCAATAAAGTTCCCGGGACTCTTCGTATTCCCGGATGGCCTATATAAACCCCCCTCCCACAGATCTCTGCACACAAGTCCTCGCGACCAAGCGGGCCCCACCACCGCCGCCGGCCACCCTCCGCCGCCGGTCGCCGCCGCCGGCCACCCTCCGCCGTCGGTCGCCGCCGCCAGCCGCTTCCCTCCGTTGCCGGCCACCACCTGCCGCCGTCGGCCACCCTCCGCCGCCGGTCACCGCCGCCGACCAGCCGGCACCGCCGGCCGGCACCGCCGACCGCCACCCTCCGCCGCCGCCGGCCGCCACCACCGACCACCGCTTCCACTAATCCAGGTTGTTGGGTCGGGTATGTAATTTAAACGAACGGCCAGAATACGAAACGAGGCAGGAAATACCAATCGACATCTGTGACCGTTCGTTTCCAAATCGAACGACCAGAATATTAAATGACCGATTTGCAATAAAGTTCCCGGGACTCTTCGTATTCCCGGATGGCCTATATAAACCCCCCTCCCACAGATCTCTGCACACAAGTCCTCGCGACCAAGCGGGCCCCACCACCGCCGCCGGCCACCCTCCGCCGCCGGTCGCCGCCGCCGGCCACCCTCCGCCGTCGGTCGCCGCCGCCAGCCGCTTCCCTCCGTTGCCGGCCACCACCTGCCGCCGTCGGCCACCCTCCGCCGCCGGTCACCGCCGCCGACCAGCCGGCACCGCCGGCCGGCACCGCCGACCGCCACCCTCCGCCGCCGCCGACCACCGCTTCTACTAATCCAGGTTGTTGGGTCGGGTATGTAATTTAAACCCGTTAACCCATTTAAATCGGATTTTTAAATCCATTTATAAAATGCTGATGCAAAAAGGCTATACTTGAATTAGAACCCACAACCTTTTTTAAACCTATTCTAAAGCCCTTTAGACTAACCAAGCTATCCATTTACAATTTATGTTATAGAATCACCTATAATTAACTATATAGATTATCTATTTAAACTATATTGACCTTATCTTACCCATACGGACTCTGAATTGAGTTCCGTCAGAGGCGTTGGACTCGTAATGATAAAATACACCTAATAAGATCATGAAATACCATAATCGATAATTAAAAATTAAAATTACCATTTTACCCCTAAAGTAAAATGGTCATAACCTTTTTATTTGAACTCGAAATCGAATTCCATCTGAGACCACATAATTGTGGTTATGATGCGGAACCACCAATACAATAAAATCCTTAAGCCTCTGGGCCAAAGCCCATTAGCTATTGGGCCTAAGCCCATTAACCCATTAAACCTCTGGGCCGAAGCCCATTAGGCCATTAAGCCCATTAAACATAGTCTGGGCCGAAGCCCATTAAATCCATTAAAAACCGTGGGCCGAAGCCCAATGAGCCCAAATAACAAATTATGATAAAACGAATCTACCTTCGTTAAACTGCACCGCTATTGCTGAGAGCAACCTGACCTTTTTAGTAAAGGCAGACACCCATGTAAATTCCGACAATATCGGCTATTTTGGCCATACCGGGAGCAAACGAACTCCGAATTGAGTTCCGTCTGAGGCCACGGTTTCAGAATAAAAAGTTCTACACAATAAATATAAATTTAAAGTATTTTAAAAATTACCAAAATACCCCTAAAGAAGAAAAACCTATTAATTCACATCGGAAAATGTTTCGAAAAATCCTGCTAAAAGTTAGGTTAAAAACTAACGGATTATAGTAACATACTTTCAGGTTTTGAGCTTCCTAAAGCTTCCTCATCAGGAGTAAGAGTTTGTAACGTTTCAGGTAGGGGACTAAACCTGGTTAATTCTTGATAAGTGTTTGTCATTGAGATAATGGTAGTATGTTGTGGATTGTTAATTTTAAGATGTGTTGATCATCTCAATTGGGTGTGGGGCTGTCCCTGGCTTGCGAGCCTAAAAGATAAATCCTGGGTGTGGGGCTGTCCCTGGCTGCGGGCCAAAAAGATAATCCTGGGTGTGGGGCTAGCCCTGGCTGAGGCCAAAAAGTTTCCTGGGTGTGGGTCTAGCCCTGGCTGAGGCCAAAAAGTAACCTGGTTGTGGGGCTAGCCCTGGCAGAGGCCAAAAAGAAACCTAGGTGTGGGACTAGCCTTGTGTCAGATAAAAAGTGCCCGGGTATGATTGTGATTCCTACCCTGGTTTGAGCCTAAAAGGGAATCGGATGATCAAAGATTTTTTAATTACTGTTCATAGTCATGTTCACTGTTATTTTAGTACATATATCTTACCTTGAATGAACTAGGTTTAATAGGTGAGTCAGTGGATTAGACTCACCCCCCTACAGATGTTTTGCACCCTACAGAGACCAACCCTGCAGTACCCTAAGAAGATGAAGAGCGACCGGAGAACGACCCAGAAGGAATTGAAGACCCACTCTACACACCTTTCTATGAAGATGACGGAGCTGGAATATAATGTGTCAATGTCAAAAGCCTTAGCCTTAGGCTTTTGATTTCAAGAAATTGTATCAAACAATGATGTTTTTAATAAAGTGGCTCAGTTAATTTCCATAATTGATGGAATTTATCTATATCAAGTTTTTATTCCTAACACCCCAGTATTATACGGGTTGAATTAATCCGTAAAATATCGGGGTGTTACAAAAATGCTGCTAAGTTGCTGTTCAAAGCCGGTTACGACAGAGAAAGCGCCATGGGCACACTTTCACCAACAGCGACTCCGCATGGGATGACGAGAACTCAAGCTCGGCTGTTTCAAAACGGAGAACAAATTCTCCCGAACCGCTGAGGCATCGGCTCCAGTCAAGCTCCGTTGGTCATCAGAACCGCAACAAAGAAGACCTTCACCTCGAACTATATCGGGGCGAAGATGGTAGACGAAGCAGCTGAAGGATCGACAATCTCCAATGCACGCTCTATCCACCCTAGTCGTCCCGACAGCAGAAGAAGACGATGACGGGCTCGATGCCAAGCCTTGCTCCAAAAGCAAATCAGAGGTGGTAAAAACCGGTCGAATCGAAAGCGCACATCCGTGTTCGAAAGACTTGGGCCAATTAAGCAATCAAAGAAGAAGTCAGTATTCGATCATCTGGGGGTGCCAATCGAGGACTTCGTTTCATCACCCACCCACCCACCCATGGCTGCCGTCAATCATATCTCCGTCACGGATCCCGACAACGATGATACTTCTACTTCGGACGACGCGTTGCCAGACGCCCCGCCAGTCCTCGAAGAAGGGGGGCAGTCCACCGTTGATAACTTGAAGGAAATCAACTTGGGCACAGAGACGAAGCCTCGGCCTACATTTGTTAGCACACTCTTGACCCCTGAGGAAGAAGCAGCATACATCAAACTGCTTAAAGAATACAGAGACGTCTTCGCATGGTCCTACAAGGAGATGCCAGGCCTCGCGTGACCCCAAAATCGCAGTGCACCAGCTCAGCGTCAAACACGGAGCCAGTGCTATCAAGCAAGGACAAAGGCTCTACCGGCCAGAACTGGTACCCCAAATAGAAGGCGAAGTCAACAAGTTGATCGAAGCCGGCTTCATTCGAGAAGTCAAGTACCTGACATGGATCGCTAGTGTCGTCCCAGTCAAAAAGAAGAACGGCCAAATCCGAGTGTGTGTGGATTTCAGAGACTTGAACAACGCCTGTCCAAAGGACGACTTCCCTTTGTCGATCACGGAGCTAATGGTGGACGCGACGACTGGTCACGAGGTGCTAACTTTCATGGACGGATCATCAGGCTACAATCAGATTCGGATGGCACCCAAGGACGAGGAACTCACGACATTCCGCACACCGAAAGGAATCTACTGCTATAAAGTGATGCCCTTCGGCTTGAAGAACGCGGGAGCCACCTACCAGCGAGCTATGCAGAAAATCTTCGACGACATTCTTCATCAAAACGTGGAGTGTTATGTCGACGACCTCGTGGTGAAATCCAAGAAGAAGTCGGCACATCTACAAGATCTCGAGCTAATCTTCAAACGGCTTCGAAGGTACCAACTCCGCATGAATCCACTCAAGTACGCATTCGGAGTCTCCTCAGGCAAGTTCCTCGGCTTCGTCATCCGACATCGCGACATTGAGATAGATCAATCCAAAATTGATGCTATCGTTAATATGCCCGCACCAAAGACAGTGCGAGACCTCAGAGGCCTTCAAGGGCACTTGGCGTATATCCGAAGATTCATCGCCAACCTGGCCGGAAAGTGCCACCCTTTTAGTCGCCTCATGAAGAAAGGAGCGTCGTTCAAATGGGATGAAGCTTGCCAAGAAGCACTCCAAAACATCAAAGCATACCTACTGAAGCCACCAGTTCTATCAGCACCAGTTCAAGGAAGGCCGCTCATCCTCTATATTGCCGCCCAGGAGCAATCCTTGGGAGCACTCCTGGCTCAGAACAATGAACTTGGCGTAGAGACAGCCTGCTACTACTTGAGTCGTACTCTCGTCGGCGCAGAGCTGAATTACTCCCCAATCGAGAAGGTCTGCTTAGCGCTCATCTTCGCCACGAAAAAGCTGCGACACTACATGCTCGCTCACACCATCAGACTCGTCTCGAAGGCTGACCCACTCAAGTACATTATGGCGAGACCAGTGCTTTCCGGACGTCTGGCCAAGTGGGCCCTGCTCCTACTTGAATTTGACATCACCTTCGTGCCACAGAAAGCGGTTAAAGGGCAGGCCCTCGCGGACTTCCTCACAGAATACCCTCTCCCGGCGGAATGGGAGTTATCAGAGGATCTTCCAGATGAAGAAGTGTTCTCCGTCGATGTCGCCTCAACATGGAAAATGTTTTTCGACGGCGCAGCAAGGCAAGGCATAGCGGGAGCCGGAGTCATCTTCGTCACTCCGGACAACGAAATACTCCCCTTCTTATTCCTGCTCTCGGAATCATGTTCCAACAACGTGGCAGAATATCAAGCCCTACTCATCGGTCTCGAGCTAGCCGACGAAATGAAGCTTCGAGGACTAGAGATTTTTGGAGACTCCCAACTCGTGATCCAGCAAGTCCTGGGGGCATACGAAGTCAACAAAGAAGACCTGGTGCCGTTGCATGCGCGGGCCGTGGAGCTCCTTAGTAGACTCAAGGCCGCTTCCATTCAGCACGTTTCCCGAAACCTCAACCAGCAGGCTGACGCACTCGCAAATCTGGCGGCTACACTCCCGTTCCCAGATGAACGTTCGCTCATCGTCCCCGTCGGCAGGAGATTCATGATCACCGAAGAAGAGGGTCCGCCCGAAGTACCAGTTCAAACTAACGCGGTGCATGTCCTCGAGATTAAAGAACAAGACTGGAGGCAACCGTTTATGGAGTATCTCGTTCATGGTAAACTCCTCGAAGATCCGAAGCACAAAAGTGACATCCGTCGACGATCTCTAAGGTTCTACCACTTCAATGGCGAGCTGTACCGACGAAGCTACGACGGCACACTCCTGAGGTGCCTCGCGAAAGAAGAAGCAGAAGCCGCGCTTGAAGAAGTACACGCTGGAATCTGCGGATCGCACTAGTCCGGTCCGAAACTTCACTTCCGCGTCAGGAGGATGGGATACTACTGGCCCACCATGATCAAAGATAGCTTGGAATACGCGAGGAGGTGTCAAGCTTGCCAGATGCACGGGGACTACATCCGTCAACCTCCGGAGCCTTTGCACCTGACAATCGCGTCTTGGCCCTTCGACGGATGGGGTCTCGATATCGTCGGTCCTCTGCCCAAGTCATCCAAGCAATATCTCTATATTTTGGCGGCGACGGACTGCTTCTCCAAGTGGGCTGAAGCAACGCCTCTGCAGGAAGTTACAAAGCACTCCGTCATCAGCTTTATCCAGAATGATATCATTTTCCGCTACGAAGTCCCCCGCTACATCGTAACAGATAACGGGAAGCCGTTCAAGAATGCTGCCGTCAGCCAGTTCTGCGCATTGTACAACATTAAGCAGAATTGTTCGACGATGTACAACGCTCCGGCCAACGGTCTAGCAGAAGCCTTCAACAAGACTCTGTGCAAGCTGCTGGAGAAAATCGTCTCGAAGACAAAGAAAGATGGCACGAACGTATGGGCGAAGCACTATGGGATTACCGGACGTCCTTCCGTACACCGACGCAAGCAACACCGTATTCCCTCATCTACGGTGTGGAAGCCGTTCTTCCGCTCGAGCTCCAGATCCCGTCACTCAGGATAGCAATCCTGGAAGGCCTCACCAGTGACGACAACGCCCAGCTCCGTCTAGCAGAATTGGAAGCACTGGATGAGAGACGCCTCGAAGCTCAATAGCGTCTGGAATGTTATCAGGCCAGGCTTTCCCGCGCCTTCAACAAGAAGATTCATCCTCGATCATTCCAGATAGGGGAACTGGTGCTGGTGGTCAAACGCCCCATCATTCTCTCGCATCGAGGAGGGAAGAAATTCGATGCCAAGTGGGATGGCCCGCATTCCGTCAAGGAAGTCTACTCCAACGGCGCCTATCTCCTCACCACGCCAGAAGGGCTGACACTCGGCCCTATCAATGGCAAGTACCTCAAAAGGTACTATGCCTAAAGCAAGGCCACGCCCCTTGTGCAGAAAAAAAAAATGAACTACGTGCGACTTGATCCCCCTTAGGGGGGTACGTAGGCAGCCTGAGAAGTTACTTCAGGTTCAGTCCGACCAAAAGAAAAAGCCAACAATGGTCCATGCAAAAGATGTAGCAAAACGAGGCGATATTATAATATAATGAGGAAAAGGCGATACATGGCGTAAGTCCCGAAAAGAAAGTTACAATGAAACAAGGAACAACTAGAAGAAGGTGTCCAGAGATCGAAGACGGCACAACAGCTCCTCTCTAGCCGCCTCCACTCGCTGAAGCTCCACGGGACGAGCAGCCAGAAGCTCGCGATGGGTTGCCAAGTCCGACTGCTGCTTCAGGTAACTCGCCTTCAAAGCGCTCTCCGCGGCCTCGGCTCGCTCCAGACGAGACTCCGCCTTTCGAAGCGAGGCGCGCACAGACTCTATCTTCCTCTGAGCCTTCGACAGGCTGGAAGTGGCCTCCGCAAGTTGGTGCTCTGACTGACTTAGACTCGCCTCAGCAGCTTCCAACTCAGAAGAGGAGCTCCCCTCTAACAAAGCTCGCCGGGATCGATAAGACTCGCTATCAGTCACAAGCTGGTTCATCTGAGCGACGAAAGAAGAGCTGTCAACTTTGAACTCCTGCAGGCTCGCACAAAACTCCGCACCGTCAGTCGACCACCAGTCCTGAAGAGCGCCAAAGCCAGCATTTTGGAAAGGCTCCAGCGTCGACTTGATATACTGCCGGCAGCTCGCAAGAAGGAACTCTGAGACTCTGCTCCTCGGCCTTAAATCCGGGCGAGGTGCCTCGGAGTAGGTAGGCAAGACCTTCCCTCCCACTGCAGCCGCGACAGGAACCGCCTGCGCCAATGAGGGTGGCAGAACCGGAGAAACCGCCGCTACCGCTGCAACCATCGTCTCCTCCAACGGGCACGAGGGTACAGTAACTGGGGAGTGCCGCTTATCGACGCTAGAGACTTCAGCCTCCTCGTGGAAAGACAAAGCGTCAACATCAATGCCGTCCAGGTCGATGTCGCCACTAGGAAAGTTCTCTCCACAAAGTCCGAGAAAATCCAGATCGTCTGGAGGGATATCTAGCCCGTATGCCCCAGGCACCCCTTGCGCAGCACCAGTGGACGAGTACCCGAGAGACGCCTTCGGAGAGCTCGCTCCGCGCTCTACCACTATAACAGAATCTGGTCAAAAAGAAAATACAATGCTCAGCGTGATATAATTTCCTGAACGTAGACGACAAATGAAATAAGGAGGACTTTATACCTATGTGGTCAGATGAAGCAGTCCTAGACGGAGGAATCACCTCATCTCTCAGAAGTCCAGGTTCCTCGGCATCCTCCACCAGGCAAGGACCCCTTGGGACCATCCCGCGAGGAATACAAACTTTCCTTCTTTTAGGAGGGACACCCTCAACTTCGGCCTTCGGGAGACAAGATACCCCAGGAGCACTAGTAAGCTCGGCGTCTAACACTGGAACTGAAGAAGGAACGCGACGAGCACTGGAAAGACGGCTACAACTCCTTTGCGCTCTTTGAAGCCCCAGTCGGAGGCGGCGGCCCTCCACTCCCGCGGAATGATTAAAACAGAAATTCTTGAACTCGCTGCTTGCCAAGACGTCGATTGGAAAACTCGCAAGTAAAGGAGAAACTCGCCCTTCAACCAACTTGCAGTATTCCGGAGTGGCGGCATCCCGAAACCCAGATTTGGCCCCAGGAAAGAAACTGCTGCCAGTCAAGCGAGTGTAGAAAGAAGCCCATAGACGGTAACCCTCCTACGGACTGATGCGCCCCTGCAACTGCTGAGGCATGCCAGGAACTTCCTGTCGAAACCCCTGTTGGCGAGCAAAGCGATGGGGGGAGTACTGCTCCACCTCCACCACATCCCCCTTGCGCCAGACCAAGTAGCCAGGACGGCAGCTGACCATATTCCAGTAAAGGCTGTCCGGGAGCTCCTCGTTATCATACACAGTCGATCTCTCCAAGGGCAGCACCGAATGCTCCGACAGAAATTCAAAATCGACGCTCCCCATCCTCCTCAAAAGGGTGCGAGCACACTCTCTCGGACGCTCCCAACTAATAAAGGCATTTAAGATCCCTCCTATCCCGGGCAGGAAAGGCAGCTCGGCTGGGTGCCCGCGTCTGGCAAAGATCCCCTTCGGGAAATGCAGAGCTATCCAACCGTACAAATAGTGCAAGGGTCCGAACGCAGTAGACCGGCCAAGCTCCTCCTTGGCCTTATCTGAGCCAGACAAGTCCCAGTAAGTCCCGCTGAGAGCCCGGTACAAGGCGCATAGTATGGCCGGGGCTAGATTGAAAAGCTCGCCCCTCTCCATCCTGGAAGCTGCAAGGAAGGCCCCCGGACGAATAACCTCCCCAGAACACGGAAGCACGAACCGGCAAAGGAAGATGACCAGCCCGGCAGCTCGGTAAGCCGATCGCCACTCCTCACTGTCGCATTTCAAGCCGAGGATTTCCCAGGGACACTGCTTCCCCTCCATTGAATGCTTCTCTCGAGCCAAGGAGTCGATGGGCCTCATGAAGGAGCGAAGCGGAGGTCTCTGCATCTGAGCGATATTCCACATCAGGTGAGCTGAAGGCGCCGGAGACCTATACTCGCCTCTGAACCAAAAGTCGACCCAAGAAGAAGGACGCACTCGATCTGACTGATCCCGCACCGCAATGATAGCATATGCCTTGAACAAAAGAAGGCAAGAGCTTGGAGCGTAGCTGCTGTCCAACAGATCCTTCAAGGCTGGCACCTCCTCCTGATAGTAATTCCGTATTTCGGGGCACCCGAAAACGATATGGGCGTCGTGAAGCAAGATGCCTATCTCCCCCGCTCCAGTGAGGAAAGTGTTGGTGTCCGGACACCAAAGCTCACAAAGTACGTGGTACATCCCCTCAGGACGACTGTACTCTCGATGAGCCGGCGCCAGAAATTTGGCCAATAAGTTCATCTCAGGTTCTGCGCCAAAGACCTCGTAGAGCTCGCCCATCCATTCGCGAAAGCCGCAAAGGTACTGGACGTCTCCCCGAGGTCAAGAATCGGTGCCCCATCGGGTCAGCCTGGCGCATATCTTCGAGGCAACAACCGGCGTAGGCACGAAATCTTCATCACAATGGTGGAACGGAAGACT
This sequence comes from Chamaelirium japonicum, assembly GCA_947650365.1. Lineage (NCBI taxonomy): Eukaryota > Viridiplantae > Streptophyta > Magnoliopsida > Liliales > Melanthiaceae > Chamaelirium > Chamaelirium japonicum. The sequence continues at coordinate 61,641,677 of OX393549.1, read as the reverse complement.
CAAACTCGGCCGAAGAAGCTTCATGGAGCAACGACAGAAGCTTCGTCAGTGTGAATCTTCTCGCTTAATTTCGGCATCCCACAAGTCGCATCCGTGACTCCATCTTCCGTGATGCGCTCGTGCACAAAGACACGGAGCAACGACAGAAGGTCTTCCCGCCTTGAGCTGCGGTGATGGCGCACACGAGTGTAGGGAAAGCAAAGGCACCTCCTCCCATCAAAGAAATCCTTGGCTATCCACCCTGGAGAAGTCAAACTCTCGAAGACGCGAGCCCTGGAGGACCATGAAGGGAGGCAAGTCAAGACAAGTGTGCAAAAAAAAAAAAAAAAAAAGGCCTGCACCCCTGTCAAGAGGACCACCCGACTTGTGGTCACACCATCGTTGGCGCCCGAGCCTTCGCAATGCTGCCCCTGCAGCCCAGAACCGAAGAAGAAGAAGAAAGAAAAAAAAAAAGAAAAAAAAAAAGAAAAAAAAGAAAATAGAAGAAAGAGAAGAACGAAAAAAAAAAGAAAGAAAGAAAAAGAAAAAGAAAGAAAAAGAAGAAGAATAAGGAGGAGGAAGAGAGAGACGGCGAAGGCGACCCGCACCTCAGCCGCGCTCCTACATCCTCCCCGCCTCGGTCATCGCCGCAACGCCGTTTCGAGCCCGCCTTCGCAACGACCGCAAAATCGCGCACCATCGCCGCCGACGAAAGAGGCGACACCGGGAAGACGGAGCAAGTCTCGTGCAACCCCAGGCAGCTCACTTCCGACGGCGGTCTCCAGAAGCCGACAGAACCTTCGCAAAGAAGCGCAATGGCGGATGAAGAGGGTAGGGGTCCTTAAATAGACTCTCAACCCTGCCCACAAAAGGAATCAAGGACAAGCGCTCTACGATTCCTACGTGTCCAAACCCTACACGCTCTCACTGACACGCTCGTCCTTGAGGGGGCATTTGTAGACACACGAATTTCGTCAAACCCGAACCCGACTTATGTGGGCCGACGCGGATGCAAACCCGACACGCGGACCCGATTCGCACGCACCGGTGCGGACCCGGACCCGACTCGCACCTAGCAAAAAGGAGCGGACCCCACACTTCAAAGGGGGGGCCGGCCCCTACTAGGGTCCGAACCCCATGGGGCCGGCCCCTACTAGGATGCGAGCCACATGGGGGCCGGCTCTACTAGGACCTGAACCCCATGGGGGGCCAGCCGGCCCTGCAAGGAAGGAAAAGAAAAGGAAAGAAAAGAAAAGAAAGAAAAGAAAAGGAAAGAAAAGAAAGGAAAGAAAAGAAAAGGAAAGAAAAGAAAAGGAAAGAAAAGAAAGAAAAGGAAGGAAATACCGCCATGCGCGGGGGGAGGTTGCGTATGACGTCTGCACACACGCGGATCTGCGCCGATCCCTCGATCTGACGCACAAGACGAAGCGCCCGATCGCCATCGATTTCGTGTGCGAAATCCAGCCATAATTGCCTCGCCAGAAAAGGAAAACAAATAAGTGTTATTCCCCTCATCAATGGATGAATAAATCCCGGGCAATTATGAGAGAGATACAAAAGGGATTTAAAATTAAAAGTTCCCATATCTCTCTCCCCTCCCCTTTGCCTATAAATAGAGGGGGTGGGGGAAGATTCAAGGGGGGAAGACTGAAGACGAAGCGCAGGAGCTCTGCAGAAGAGGAGACGCTTCTTCATCGACCCAAGGCTTCACGAGGCACGGTCAAGCCTGTCCCTTCGGGATCGGCTTACCGAAAGCTCTCATCAACGTGAAGGCCCTTGCACACGAAGATCAAGACTTTGACTCCGTGCACGAAGAAGAAAGCTCGGAGAAGAAGACCCTTCGACTCCGAAGACGCCAGAAGCAAAGGCCGGAGAAGAAGCTCGGAGCGGCACTACCCCGTCGGCTCCAACAAATCCTCGATCCCGATCAAGCTCCAAAGCCTGGAGGAGAGAAACGAAGCGTCATCACCCCGTCGTCTTCGACAAACGCCTGCGCCATCCACGAAGAAGAAAGCCTGGAGCAGATCGCCTGAAGCGTCGCTACCCCGTCGTCTTCATCAACAAAAGCCGACGCTACAACCGTCGCACGGAGACCGTCGCCACCCTCGTCATCTTCATCAACAAAAGCCGACGCTACAATCGTAGCATGGAGATTGGTGCTACCCCTGCCATCTTCGAAAGCATCATTCGATTCTGATCACGCCAAAGAAGCCCGGAGAAGAAGAGAAGTCCAGCCGACACGCAAACCGTCGAAGCACCGGAGAAGTAGCCCACGTCATTCGAAGAAGAAGATCGAGTTGACACTGAAGCTAAAGCCAACTCAAGAAGCCAAAGCAAAGCCCCAGTAAAGCCCGCGCCAAAGCAACGCAAGTGCCAAAGCCAAGCGACTACGCCGGTCACGAGCAAAAGCACCGCACGTTCTAGCCGATACGATGCGAAGTCCGGAAGAACGAAAGCATCGCAAGTCTCTCCCGGCTACGTCCAAGCGCAAGCGCCGAAGCAAAGCAAAAGCCAGAGCCACGCCGGAGCCAAGCCAAAGTCAAAAAGCCGAAGCCAAAGCCGACGCCAAAAGCTCGATCGACGCCGCGAACCGACGATCAAGGACACCGAGGTCAAGCGAGGAGCGAGGAAGACACGAAGACCGAGGAACGAAGCTGAAGACCCCCTAGCCGAGAAAGTGCGAAGCACAGAAGGGACAAAAGAACAGCGGAAATTCCTTAGCCTCTCCAAAACCCTCACCCTGTAAAGACCCCTGTCCTGGGCAACTCCTTCAGAGCTCTCGCACGAACACCACGTGGAGACGCGGATCAAAGGGATCCTCCAGAAGATATTTCCCACAATCCCCTGATCAAAACTCGCCGCAACCCGGACTCGCTACACCCGAGCCACCCGGGTCCCGGCCACACTTGTAATCTGGTTTCGCGCAATAAAGACGACCCGTGCCTTTTCCGCGCATACAGTCACTTTTGGAGTTGGTGTGTTCTTAGCTTGTAAAACTCCGTTTTGGTCTACTAATAAAAGATGAATGTCATATGAGATCCATAATGGTGCGTAATGTTGTTAAGTGTTCTTTTAGAACAGAGACTCATGAGTACAAGGTAGTCCACCAAGTTGAAGACTAAGGGGATTGGTTTCATGTATCCTAAATAAATTTGAAGCTATGATAAGGCTGATCGCCTTATTATGTCAGGGTGTTGGGGATGACAGTACATGGGTGTCTTCACCATGATCATCACCAGGCACAATGTCTGTGGCTGAACAGAACCAACATGGTGCACAGATCGGTGAGTAGACACCAGTGCACTAAGTCGTGTTTCACTTAGGGTAAAACGGTCCTAAATCTTGAGGAACCATGACTGATGGCTAACCAAGTTTGTGGTGTTTTGACGCACCAATATGTGAGGGTTCGGTTAAGTGAACTAAAACCACGATGTACTATGTTACCCGGCTGGTGTCGCATTAGCGTGCCACTCCTGTTGGCCATCCACACCCCTAACAAGAGGTGCATTCTTTGGTTTGCATAGTGTTATATTAAACCTAGTCCTGGTGGTCATCAGGTGGACTGCCGATCGGATCATGTTACGCGGTAGGGTAATTAAAGGTACAACGTATATAGTCAACCTGGAAGGAATCAGGTCATATGAGCACTCGAGTCTGACGGTATTCTCTACCGCTCGAGTTGCGTTATGGCTCAAAGTGGAGGGACATCGAGTTTACCATTACTAATTAGCAGAGTGCAGGGGTATGTGGGACAACATAGTAAGTCCATGAGAAATGGGTGCAGCCTGTATCATACTCTGGGTGGTTACGTAGGTTAACTCGGACTCAGAGGATCGAAGGTATACTTGGGTAGTATGTCGATCGAGTTCGAGTTGGAAGTCATGAATGTGGGTGCAAATTTTGGCCAAAACACCGCAATGGGACCCACCAGCCCTGCCTGGGGGTCCACAGAGGTGACAATGGGATCCACCAGCCCTGCTTGGGGGTCCACAGAGGTGACAGCGGGACCCACCAGCCCTACCTGGGGGATCACAGAGGTTACAGCGGGACCCACCAGCCCTGCCTAGGAGTCCACAGAGACAACTACGGGACCCACCGGCCCTCCGTTGAAACCCGAACGACGACGGTAGAAACCACCTTCTACCATATTTTCTTTCCAAAAAACTCTATAAATAGCAGGCCCAACAAATGTAATAGGATCGAATATCTAATTTCTGAATCAGACTTTCAAAAAACCCAGTGCTCTGACTCCTAACCTTTTGATATTCTTTTACGAAGAGAAACCGGTGACACTCGGCCTGTCGAGGTCATTTCAATTCAAGTGTTAGTGAATTCAGGTTGCTCCTTATAGCACAGAGACGTAGGCTTCGGCTGAATTCTGAGATTACACCTCATGTCAACAGTCTTTCGATATTCAGAAGTTCAACTCAAGGACATCGATCTCCGAACCTGCAGACTAGATAAATGTTCGATCAGACCTTCGACTCAACTCGATTGACTGGTTGAGCGGATTCTTCGGGTCAGCACGAAGATCATCCCCACAGTTTGGGGCCATCTGTGGGATCCTTTGAGAAGTTTATTTCGCTTTACGACAATATTAGATCGGTTGAGTAGACAACCGATCTAGATAATCAAACTTTCCAGCCCCTTCGGTTGAGCAAACAACCGATCGGACTTTGGCAATCTGGTTGCTTCCTCCGGTTTCACTAAATGGTGAAGACAAGACATCAGGATCATCTAGAGGGAAGTAATACTCGACATAACCAGTCTCGTCCGGAAACCCGATCAATGAGTCAGTGACTCAAGTTCGGATTTCCTCTTACTCATCCCGAGATAGCAGCTCATTCGGAAAATGGGAGATCGGTTGATTGACCGATTCCCCTACCACTTCGACAGTCCATTAGTCAAACTACTCCCACACCAACGGAAGATCCTCTGCCGACTTATCAGATCTTGGCTCTTGACTTCCAACTGCTGTAGCTGGCGAAACAGAATGCCACCCTTACTGCTGAGAGGGATGCTATTAAGAAGGCAGCATCCGATGCTGGTGTCGTTCTTCCGATCCCTTCTCTTAACGAAGGAGCCGATCTGCCTCGACGATCCGTCTATTCCAAGCAACAGAAGTCTATGAGCTAGGAGATCGGTCATACGAACTGAGAAAGAAGCCGACGCGAGGCCATCCCCTCAGCAGTTCCGCAGAAGCAGAGTGTTTGGGATCGAATCGATGATCAATCCTCATAATCTTCTTTGGGTTGAACTGTGTTAGGCAGGTACAGTCCAAACCCAATCTGCGAGTGAGACATCGGACAAAAGAGACCGCGTCGAAAGGCCATTTCTCTCCATCTCCTCCCCTTCATCAAGATACCCAAATTGACTTTCACCACCGAGCTCGCCCGGCGGCAATTCAAGATACAGATCAAGACCTCTCAATCTTACCCCTAGTCTAACAGCAAGGACAAGGATTAGGTCATAGAGAAGGGTGTTCTTTGGCAGGACCTCTCCATCGAAGTCTATTTCAAGCGCTCTTCCCCAGGGGCTGGAGAACTCCAACACTGCCAAAGTTCAATTGCTTAAAGGGAGATCCAATACTCCACATCCTAGCATTCAAGCAGGTGTTAACGCCGCATGAGGAAGAGAATAAAATGCTCTATCAAACTTTCACTGGAAGCCTCGACGAGCTCTCTCTTGACTGGTATCACAATCTTCGCGCTGGGTCGATCACCCAGTTTGGAGTCCTTGCGAACCACTTCGTGCAACACTATCAACTCAAACTCAAACAAGAGAAGAAGCTGGATTCTCTGTATCGTCTAAGGAAGGGAGCCGATGAGAGCCTTCGCAACTTCACGCAAAGATTCCGTAATAAGCATGCTACCCTTTCCGGATGACATCTAGACGATGAGGCTATTATACTGGCATTCCAAAATGCCCTCCGATTCGATCTGCACATCTACAACGACTTTATTCACAACCCTCCGCCTTCTCTAGGCTCAATGTTCGATCGAATCCAGAGGTAGATTGAGGTCGAAGATGATCAGATCACCCGGAAGGGATGCGAGACCAGACGGCGACCTGCCAAAAGAGAAGCACCCAAGTATGCAGCCACGGTCAACCAGATCCAACATGAAGAATTTCTTCGACAGCCGAATCCTCTACAGCCCGATACTAAACTCACTGCCAACAAATCTGTCTACTACAACTTTCATTACAACCACGGTCATCCAACAAGTCGATACTTCCGACTAAAGTATCACTTGGAAGATCTGCTGCGTGAAGGCCACCTCCGGGAGTTCATCAAGAGTGGACGCGACCAACGCCCACCTTCCTCATCAAAAGGAAAGGAAGCTTGTTGGGTCTACTGCATCTCGACCAACTCGTCACCAGTCGTTGTACGAGCTAACGTCTTCGGCATTCACGGAGCTTTGCACCATCAAATTCTGACCGGGAAAGAAGTCGATCGGCAAGTTCGACGCATCTTCAACGTTCGCTCTATAGCTAACAAAGAAGCTACCTGGATCGAGAAATCGATCAAGGGCTTGTTGTGGCCATCAGTCATTTTCAACGACTCCGATCTCCAAGGAGTGTATACTCCACATCGAGATCCCCTAGTCCTGCGGCTCATCATCGACGAAAGTACCGTTAACCGTATCCTTATTGACACAGGCAGCTAAATCGATATTATGTTCTCAGATTGCTTTAAGCATCTGGGACATAAGTATTCCAGCCTGGACGTCATCCCCACAGTCATTACCGACTTCAACAGCAAGCAGAGCATGACCATGGGGAAATCCAGGTTCACCCTGCACCTCAGCAGAGAGACTCAGGTCTCCGTGTGATTCAATGTTGTCGAGGGTACTTCCAATTACAATATCATCCTCGGACGACCTTTCCTGCACCAGATCAATGTCATATCCTTGTTGTGGGGTAAAAATCTTTGTGCCGATCCGAAGACTTCACCTCACCAGTCAATTGATGTTGAAGGGTAGATCGTTGGTCGATCGGTTGATTGGAAGGTAGGTTTGAAGGTTGACGTATTGATGGTTATGAGTTAACACTTCTGAGGTGCGAATAGAGAGAGATGCAATCAAATAAAGTGTTGACACAGGATGTGATCTCGGAGTTCAGCCGAAGCCTACGTCTCCGTGCTATAGGGAGCAACCCGAATTCACTAACACTTTGCTAGAAGTGACCTCGATAGGCCGAGAGTCACAGAAGTCTCTTCGACTTCTTCAAAGATAAGTAGAAGATCAAGGAGAGTTGAAGGAATGGAACTGGTTTTTAGAACTGGATCTGGATTCTTTCTTCTTTAGAAGGCTCTACTATTTATAGAATTTCTGAGGAGTGAATCTGGGGGTAAATGGCGGTTTCTGGTCATTTCTGGAAGATTCTCCATGCAGGGCTGGTGGGTCCCGCGGCTGTCTCCTGGGGATTCCACAGGCAGGACCGGTGGATCCCGTGATAGTCTTCGTGGGCTCACCAGGCAGGGCCGGTGGGTCCCGCGGTAGTCTTCGTGGGCCCACCAGGCAGGGCCGGTGGGTCCCATGGTAGTCTTCGTGGGCCCAACAGGCAGGGCCGGTGGGTCCCGCGGTAGTCTTCGTGGGCCCACTAGGCAGGGCCGGTGGGTCCCGTGGTTCGTAGACCTCTTTGCCAAAATTTGCACCCACACTTGTCGTACCATCAACTTCTCAAATTCGCAATGGGGGAGGGCATTATCTGCATATGAGGTGATCAACAAGCTGGGCGATCTTGTGAAGCCATCGCAGCAAAGACAAATCACTGAGTAGATCTTGCTCCGCCAAAGCGTACAAGAGAAGAAGCTGGCCCTTCCTCGAGCTAGCAACCAAAGAAGCCCCCACTGGCAGAACCTCCGGCTGTCATATAGGAGTCTTTCCCTTCCATCGAAGAGATCATCCGAGTAAACATTGGCAATGGTGATCCCCTTCGAGAGGCTTTCATTGGTACCAGTCTCAGCGACGCAGAAGCGCGAGACATGGTATCTTTCCTTCAGTCCAACATCGACGTCTTCACTTGGTGTTTCAAAGATATGCCCGGGATCAATCCGGATGACGTGTGCCATTGACTCGCCATCAAAGGAGCAAAACCTGTCAAGATGAAACTCCGGACGATTCGCCCAGAGCGTTCAGTGGCAGTTCAAGAGGAGATCACCAAGTTGCTCGCGGCAGGCTTCATTCATGAAGTAGAGTACCCAACTTGGATCTCCAACATCGTCGCGGTCCCTAAGAAGAATGAAAAGATCAGAGTCTGCATTAATTTCACCAATCTCAACCAAGATGCCCTAAAGACCCATTCCCCATACCAAGAATAGATGGACTCGTCGACGCCACTACTGGGAATGAGCTTCTATCATTCATGGATGGATACTCTGGGTACAACCAAATTCCTTACCATCCCGACGATCAAGAGAAGACTTGCTTCGTGACAGATAGAGGCCTCTACTGCTACAATGTTATGCCTTTTCGCCTCAAGAATGCTAGATCTACTTATCAAAGGTTAGTCATGAAGATGTTCGAAGAACAAATCAGTTGAAATATCAAAGTCTATGTCGATGATCTCCTTACCAAGACCCTCAGTTGTGAGAATCATCTCTCCGATCTGGCAGAAACATTCCAAGTCTTTCGAAAGTACCATATAAAGCTCAATCCAGCCAAGTGTGCCTTCGGAGTTCAATCAGGGAAATTCCTAGGTCACCTGGTGACTAGGAGAGGCATTAAAGCAAACCCCGATCAGATTCGAGTAATTCTTGAAATGCCCTTGTCCTTCAGTCAGAAAGAAGTGCAATGCCTTACAAGAAGATTAGCTGCTCTCAACTGATTTATCTCTAAGTCTTCTGACAAGTGTAAGCCGCTCTTTGACAAGTTACGAAAGGCAGACACCTCCGGGTTGAATCCAACTTGCGAGCAAACTTTCCAGAGCGTTAAATACTATCTCACCCAGGCTCCTATCCTAACGGCTCCATTACCGAAAGAAGAACTCTGGCTCTATCTCGCTGTCACCGATCAAGCCATCAGCGCAGTTCTGGTTAGCAGAAGAGGACGCATTGAGCACCCCGTCTACTACATCAGTCCCACCCTTCTTCCGGCAAAAACTCGCTACTTGAAGATAGAAAAGATCACGTTGGCATTGCTTACGGTATCAAGAAGACTCCGACCTTATTTCGTCTCCCACCCGATTAGGGTCGTCTCGGAGCACCCACTCAAAGACATCCTCGACAAGATAGGACGAGCTGGTCGAATGACTAAGTGGGTGATCGAGATGAGCTCCCTTGGCATCCAGTTCGAACCTCGAGTTTCCATCATGGGGCAAGCAATTGTGGGCTTTCTTGCCGACTTCCTCGTTGAGGATCCCATCACTCTATAGAATGACGTCGAGATGCACCTTGACGATGGTGAAAAACCTCTCCTCAATTCTAGTCCTGCGACCATCAATTCGAGCCCTGAGGTTCCTACAACTTTGTCAACTAGATGGAAGCTCTATACTGACGGAGCCTCAAGCTCAAATCCCCCGAACTCGATCATTTCCAAAAAGCCACTCTTCTCGGATTTAACGCTACCAACAACGAAGCCGAGTACGAAGCACTCATTTCTGGACTGGAGATGACCAAAACCCTGGGGGTCGATCGTCTCATAGTTTATAGCGACTCTCAGCTAATAATCAAGCAGATCAGTCTACGAAGCGTGAGGAAAGATGATGCAGCACTATCTAGCTCTGGTGCACTAACACAAGCAATGATTCTTGGATATTGAATTCTTGCAAATTTCAAGAGCCGAAAATCGAGAAGTCGATGCTCTAGCCAACACTGCTTTAGTGCTTGGAGATTCCCTTAGAGAAAGGCGAATTCATATTGACTATCAAGAGTTGCCCAAAACGGCCATCGAACAAAAAATCGTTGCTATGACTAAAGACTCTGGGGGTTGGAGATAGCCAACCCTCACTCTTACCTTGGCAGATGCTCTAACTGATTGAAGACAGTCACTCTTTAGCTTCTTCAAACAAGGCAAAATACCGAAAGATCTGATCCAAGCTAAGAAACTTCAAAGAAAGCTATCGTTATAAAGCCTCCGAGAGGAAGATCTCTACTTTAAATCACATGGAGGAACACTTCTCAAATGTGTTGGTCCTGCGCAAACAGAAGAGATCCTAGCCGAAATCCATTCTAGAACTTATGATAATCACTCTGGTGGAAGATCCCTCGAAGCCAAAGTCAAACTTCAAGAATATTACTGGCCAACTATGGCGAACGATGCAAGTCGGTTCGTTCAAAGATACGATCCTTGCCAAAGACATGCCTGAGTGATCCATCTCCCGGCAGACGAACTACATCCCTTGACAAGTCCCTGGCCTTTCTATCAGTGGGGGTTAGACTTTCTAGGTCCGTTCCCTCCATCGCCAAGCAAGAAGAAGTACTTGTTGTTGGCCACAGACTACTTCACCAAGTGGGTTGAAGTTGTACGTGCCTCTCTTCCGAGAAACAGATGACGAGGTTATCAAATTCATCAGGCACAATATCTTCTCCAAATTTCGTACACCTCAAGTACTTATCACCGACAACGGAGCTCAATTCAAATCAGATAAATTTTCAGATATCTACCTGAACTATGGAATCAAGCTTTTCTACTCAACTCCGAGGTATCCACAATGCAACAAACAAGCTGAAGCTTCTAATAGAGCAATCCTCGGTCTGCTCGAAAAAAAGTTGGGAGACAAGAAGGGGTTATGGGAGAAAGTCCTACCAGAGGTCCTATGGGGCTATCGGACCACTCCACAATGATCGATTGGATTTTTGCCTTTCCGCCTAATATACAGGTCAGAAGCAATTCTTCCAACCGAGACTCTATCTCCTAATTTGAAGACTAAAGCGATCGAATAAGGGATAAACAACGAGATCCGTATCAATGACCTTGACTTCTCAGAATAATTGCGTAACAAGGCAGCTGTTCGTGTCGCCAACTATCAACAGAAGATCAAGCAGGCCTATGATCGAAAAGTTAAGTGAAGACAGTTCCACATTGAAAATCTAGTCCTCAGAGCGGTCTTCTCTAACACAAGGGAACGCGGCAGCCGAAAACTAGCTTCCAACTGGGAATGACCTTATATCGTCGAGTCGATTGGAGGCAAAGGATCCTATTGCTTAATTTCACCAGAAGGAGATAGACCACCAAGAGCGTGGAATGTCAAACATCTTAAAATTGTTCTATCCCTGATGTAAACCATGTACTGAATGAATGTTTATTTCGATTTCAATCTTGTCCATTTCAATTCTATAAACTTACATAATCATATATAGTTTAGTTGTTGTGAGACAACATAACACTTAACTGACAAATCAACTAATAGTTTGGATGTTTGGGTTGCGACACAACCCTTTACAGAAAGAAACACATAGTTTGGGTGTTGTGAGACAGCACAATACTTAACTGATAAATCGACTAATAGTTTGGATATTTGTGTTGCGACACAACCCCTTACAGGCAGAAACAAATAGTTAAAATGTTGTGAGATAGCACGATTTTTAACTGGCAGATCGATTGATAGTTTGGGTGTTCATATTGTGACACAACCCTATACAGGCAGAATGAATAGTTTAACGTTAAGAGGAATTACAACTTTAAGCTGACAGATACACTCTCAATCATTCGATACAAGTTAATAACATTTCATTCAAAACATTCAGCATAGAGAGAGAGTTCATTCAAAAAGAGTAGTATTTTATTTCATTCAAAAATGCAAGTACAATGCGAAGATACATCAAGGCTTCTTGACACTGGTTTTCCTAGATCTATCTCCGCGAGCCTTGTTGACGACCGACGCCTTCGAAGACTGAGCGCCTCCGTCATGAGCAAGCTTGAGGGCTTCCATGGCCTTTTCAGCTGTTGACTTGAAACTGGCCAGGTCAACGTTGAGCTGTTCTGTTTCTAGCGCATAGGCCGCCTCCTTTGAGCCCTGCCCTCAGCTGCTTTATTTCCTCGAGACGCTGATAGGCAATAGTCTCCACCTTGAAGAACCTGTTCTTAAGGTCATGAAGCTCTTTATCCAGGCTCGCGTACGAAGCCTCTAAGTTCTTCTTCAGATACTCCTCATTGCAAGTAGACTGCTGACTCGAGGATAATGCCACAGCCAGCTTCTCCTTTTCGTCATTGGCCTCCTCCAAGAGGGTATTCAAGCGCATGATCTTGGCAAAAGCCTCCCTCTCACCGGCTTTCTTGAATAGCCAACTGTTCAATTTCAGCACGGCAGACATCTGCATGACAACACGAATAAGTTAGAAATATCAGATGGAAGTACTATAACTCAAGGCAAGGATTAAAGCTACTCACAATCACTTCTAACCTGGTGGAGGCTTCTTCGAGGGTCACGTCGGGAAGATTGCAGAGCTTCCTCAATGCCCCTATTGGGTGGTTGATGTCAGCCTCACTCAACTCTCGCAGCACTGACTACGGGCTGCCAGGAGCACCTGCAAACAAGAAATTCAAGGATTAAGACATATCCAATATTCAATCTGAATGAGAAGAAACTAAGGGTTAGAACTTATCCCTACCAATAGAGCCTCCGTGATGGGGTTGAGCTAGCCCCTTCCCTCTATCAATTTCTTTCCCCTTGGGGGTAGGAGCCTTTGCAGTAGGGACCGGGATCAGGGCCTGCTCAGGCACCTGCTTCTCCAGCCCCTCATATCCCTTTGGTTTGGGAGGAGGGACGTCGGGAGGAGACAAATCTACCCCTCGCCATGTACTCCTTCAACCCTTTGGAGGAAGGTTGACATCAGGGCGGCGACTTCTATTGCCACCTTGGCCGCATCGTCTCGTGTTGTCAGCCTTGGTTTTTCAGCAATCACCCCTCCACTCGTAGAAGCCTGCGAGGCCTCACCTTGCTGGAGGCCTTCGGGCGGCACCTGCGCGATCGGTGTTGGGTCATAGACCACGTCGCTCCCTGAATATTTCACCCTGATGCGCGTGGGGCGCTTCAGGGTCTTGAAATGATAGATGAGCGGCACTTTCCAATGTTATCCTCCATTCGACGAGCCTTAGCCTCATCGATATGAGGTACTTGGGCAGCTCCAGGCGGGGTGGAGGGCACAACATCCCGACCTCTGGCCCCCTCCTCTTCGCCTCCTCCTCCTTCTTCTTCTTCTTCCTCCTCACCCCCTTCCTCCTCTTTATCCTCACCCTCTTCTTCTTCCCCACCTTCTCCCTCCTCCTTACTCTCTTCTTCGCCTCCTTCTTCTTCTTCTTCTTCATCATCTTCTTCTTCTTCTCTCTTCTTTTCCTCCTCTCTTTTCTTTTCCCCCTTTTCCTTCACCACCTTCTCTTCCTTCGCCACCCTCCTCTTCTTGACCTGGCCTCGCCTGGTCACGACCAGCTTCTCCTCGCCGGGCACGGCACGCTTTCTCTTGCCATATATTTTCTTCTCGACCCACACAAATCGCACAATCCTACCAGTATCGAGGTCCTCTTCATAATCAGAAGATAGAGTGTCATTGTCTTCATACCTCACCGGAAGGCGATGCATCAGATTGATGTTACCATGGTGGACCGGGCAGTTCAAAAACTGCTTCCATGACCTTGTCCCGCATGTCAGCTCCAGGAACAAGTTGTCGATCGCTCTAACCCAATCGGAAGGCCAACATAGATCACCTCCCGGCCTATACCTTTTGACCTCCTTGTGTACTTGGCTGCAAGGAGTCTCAGGCACAGAGAAGGGAGTCCATGCACCAGAAATGGAGATGGGCCAGTCCGTGTAGAGCTTGTCGGAGGAGACTATGTCGGTGATGGGGCGAAGGGCAGAAACGCCATGCAAGTTGAAGAAGGGGCTGCTTTTCCTCGAAACCCACTTGTAGTGGTAGAAGAAATACCCCAACTCGATCCAGGCTTGCTCGCCTTTGGGGATGCTAGAGTTGCAGGCTTTAAGCTCCTCCTGGTGGTCGGACTCCACCCGGCAGAAAGCGTAGATTATCCTCTATGCATTTTCTGTCAGCTGTCCAGGGCAAAGCCCAGATGTATTCAGTAGTCGTGCTACAAACGGCAGAAGAGGCAGACGCAGCCCGTAGTTGAGCTGCCTAATCGTCATGATGGTGCCCATAATTTTCTCCTTGCTGGCTACCTCCGTGTAGACAGATCGGTTGTCGATGCCAAAGGCAGCTTGCATTCCGGCGGGGGCTGGGCGATGGACCCCTTCAGTGAAGGACGTAAACAGCTTCTCCTCCTTTGCCCTCTTCATGCCAGTGATCTTCTAGTCGATGCCATACTCGAAGAAAGATTCCTCAGACAACAGCTTCAGCGGCCCCAAGACAAATTCGGCTTTGGGGATATGCTCTGGCTTGGAGGGCGCAGAGGCAAATCCCACACCAAGATGCCGCTTCCCAAGGACATCTAGGCTGCCCTTGCCCTTGCCTTTGCCCGCAATCTTGGGCGACGACGGCTCAGCGATGGCTTTGTCTTTCTTCGACTGCCTCATCTTCGGAGGAGCGATATTCTTGGTGCAGCTAGCAGATGCCATCGCAATCGAACGGAAGAACGAGAGAAACATAAAGCAAGAACAAGGGAGCGAAAGCAGGAAACTCAGAAAAAATTTTGACTGCACGAGTGAAAAATAAACTCTGGGACGAGATTTATAAGTCCCCAAAATTTTAGCGGGAAAACCAATGCAACACGTGGTGTCACCAGATTGACTAACAGGCAAAGTGTCGGACCAGACGAAACGTCGGACCAGGCGAAACGTCGAACCAAACGAAACGTCGGACCAGAAGAAATGTCGGACCAGGTGAAGCGACGGGAAAGACGAAACGCCACCGAAAGTCTTCACCCAGATTGACAAGCAGATGATCGGGCGATTTTCCAAAGGATCTAGGAAAAAACGTTGTTTTTTGCCCGATCGCCCCAAGTTCCACTGGTTGAAATTGATCGATCGGTTGAATTTGGCCGATCGAACAATTTTGACCGATGGCCCAAAAGACTTCACCCAGATCGACAGGTAGACGATCGGGCGATTTTCCAAAGGATCGGGCAAAAAATATTATTTTTTCCCCGATTGCCCCAAGTTCCACCGATTGGACAATTTTGATCGATGGCCCAAAAGACTTCACCCAGATCGACAGGTAGACGATCGGGCAATTTTCCAAAGGATCGAGTAAAAAATGTTGTTTTTTGCCTGATCGCCCCAAATTCCACCGGTTGAAATTAACCGATCGGTTTGAATTTGGCTGATTCGACAATTTTGACCGATGGCCCAAAAGATTTCACTCAGATCGACAGGCAGACGATCGGGCGATTTTCCAAAGGATCGGGCAAAAAATATTATTTTTTGCCCAATCGCTCCAAATTCCATATTTTGAAATTGACCGATTGGTTGAATTTGACCGATCGGACAAATTTGACCGATGGCTTAAAAGACTTCATCGAGATCGATAGGCAAATGATCAGACGATTTTCCAAATGATCGGGCAAAAAACATTGTTTTTGATCTGATCGCCCCAAGTTCCACCGGTTGAAATTGACCGATCGGTTGAATTTAGCCGATCGGACAATTTGGATCGAGCCCGATCGCCCTAAGTTCCACCGGTTGAAATTGACCGATCGGTTAAATTTGATGGATCAGACAATTTTGACCGATGGCCCAAAAGACTTCACCCAGATCAACAGGCAGACGATCGGGCAATTTCCAAAGAATTAGGCAAAAAATATTATTTTTTGCCCGATCGCCCCAAACTCCACTAGTTGAAATTGACCGATCGGACAACTTTGACCGATCTGATATTTTTGATCGATGGCCCAAAAGACTTCACCCAGATCGACAGGCAGACGATCGGGCGATTTTCTAAAGGATCGGGCAAAAAACGTTGTTGTTTGCTCGATCGCCCCAAATCCCACCAGTTGAAATTGATCGATTAGTTGAATTTAACCGATCGAACAATTTTGACTGATGGCCAAAAAGACTTCACCCAAATCAACAGGCAGACGATCGGGCAATTTTCCAAAGGATCGGGCAAAAAACGTTATTTTTTACCCGATCGCCCCAAGTTCCACCGGTTGAAATTGACTGATCGGTTGAATTTGACCGATGGCCCAAAATACTTCACCCAGGTCGACAAGCAGATGATCGGGCTATTTTCTAAAGGATCGGGCAAAAACCGTTGTATTTTGCCCGATCGCCCCAAACTCCATCGGTTGAAATTGACCGATCGGACAACTTTGACCAATTGGACATTTTTGATCGATGGCCTTAAAGACTTCGCCCGATCGACAGGCAGATGATCGGGCGATTTTCCAAAGGATCGGGCAAAAAACGTATATTTTCGCCCGATCGCCTCAAACTCCACCGGTTGAAATTGACCGATCGGACAGATTTGACTGATCGGCCAATGTTGACCGATCGGATCAATTCATCTGATCGGACAAGTTGGTCGCCAATGCCTATCATCCAACATTTTCTTAACAAAGTGCTCTATAACACCAACTCCTGACAGGAGGTTTAAACTTTTGCACTTGGGTTCCAAGTCATCCAAATCAGCCTCTAGCTAACTTGGAGGGGGTAACTGTGGGTGCAAATTTTGGTCAAAACCCTGCAATGGGACCCACCAGCCTTGCCTGGGGGTCCACGTACAGAGGCGACGACGGGACCCACCAGCCCTGCCTGGGGGTCCATAAAGGCTACAGCGGGACCCACCAGCCCTGCCTGGTGGTCTACAGAGGCTACAGCGGGACCCACTAGTCCTACCTGACAGTCCATAGAGATAATTGCGGGACCCACTGGTCCTCCGTCGAAACCCGAATGACGGCGGTATAAACCGCCTTCTACCACATTTTATTTCCAAAAAACTCTATAAATAGTAGGCCCAACAAATATAATAAGATCGAATATCTGATTTCTGAATCAGACTTTCAAAAAACCCAGAGCTCTGACTCCTAACCTTTCGATATTCTTTTATGAAGAGAAACCGGTGACACTTGGCCTGTCGAGGTCATTTCAATTCAAGTGTTAGTGAATTCAGGTTGCTCTTTATAGTACAGAGACGTAGGCTTTGGCTGAACTCTGAGATCACACCTCATGTCAACAGTCTTTCGATATTCAGAAGTTCAACTCAAGGACATCGATCTCTGAACCTGCAGACTAGACAAACATTCGATCAGACCTTCGACTCGACTCGATTGACTAGTTGGGGGAGTTTTCGGGTCAGCACGAAAATCATCCCCTACAATGAACTCTGGCCCCTGAAGGTTCCTCCTGATCGACATTATGTACAGTCCTTATACCATCTCCTCGAAACATAGGACACAGTTAAAGGAAGCATGAAGTCCAAGTCTACGTTCCGTGTGTGCTTCGCACTAGTACACGGTAGATTTGTAGTTTTGTGTGTGTATGTTAATGGAAAGCCCTAGCGTAGCACGGAGACACACGTTGTCATCCCTCACCATAAGTGGACTTCGCTACATGGGTGCGATGCACCGGGACATGTTGCGAGTTGACTAGTTGAGTTTATTAGGGGCACCATATGTGTTTACTAAGGGCACCCCGGTGAATAGTGAAATCCCTAGTGTACTCCACTTATGTGTGTCGGGCGAGTTCTCGCGCACGTAGGACGGCTAGTTAGTGACACATGGCCCCTTTTTCAAAAACAATTCTGATCACCTTGTGATCCTTCGTCCTTTCAAGCCGCGTTAAGATTTCGTCGCTTTAGTCGCCCATTTTTGGAAGAAAAATAAAATCCCAATCCCCTTTTAGAAAAAAAAATCCATATAAGATTTTGTTGCTGAAGTGTCGAAGGCGGCTGACGGTGTGTTATCGCCGAAGACAACTGTCCGAATACCGATAGGCACGGACATACACTAGTCTTATATTACAAGATACAAAAATTCACAACCAAGTCATTAAATTCAACTTTCTCCCTCAGACCAATTAGAAATTCCCAAGCAATCGAAGGACTGAAGTCTGAATCGCTTCCCAAGCAAACTCGTGTTGGAGTGGAAGAAAGGTAGTCACTATTTTTCTCTCTTGTGCTAGGTTTTCTTCTGTGAAAACGAATGAAGTGTACGTTTAATTACTGGATTAATGTTTGCGTTTAGAAGAGTAGCTATCCATAGACTGAGGCCACCCAAGTCATAGAAGGAACAAGATCCAGAGGATCAGCTATGCAGATTCGGGCCACTTCGATCCAGAGGACCAGTTTTGAAGATTGTTTAGACTGAGGCCACCCAAGTCACTCACTATATTTTAGTGTTTCGTAGCTGAAAGAAGCTATAGCTATTAATCCACAAAAGGCTTCAAGGAAAAGATAAAGCCGTCCAGGCTAGCTTTATCTTCTGTTTGTCCAACTCGACTCTGCTCCCACAAAAATGGCCATGCCAGTAATAGGCCGTTGTGATACAAACGCAACGGCCACCATGAGCGAGGTACTTTTGTCGTCGCTAGCGGGCAGTGCGTACATCCCACATCGTGACCATTGATTCTGCATTGCGCGTGCCTGGATGTGACCGACCATTTTCGTGCCTCTGATAGATAGTTCATCCTTCTTTAGAGCTGAGAAGGTTGGAACAACACCTCCCACCTCATTGGCTCATTTCAAGGGCTTTTAGTCATTTCTCCACGATGAATAAAGCAAAATAATATACATGCCCTTGAAGTGGGCCAATGAGAGGAAGGTGTTGTTCCAACATCTTTAAGGGAGCTCAGATCTCCTCCGGTCGGTCGGCAGATCTGGCACCCATCACAACCATATGATGGCATGCGACCCAAAAGTGAATCCGACTCTAGCTGATTGTGATGCACACCGAGCCCACTGATCGGGACTGGAGGAGGTTGTAGCAAAATCGTTCTGTGCCACATCAGGATGAGCCGATCGGAATGAAAAACTGGATGCAATAACATGCTCTCTAGAAATAGATACCCGCACATGAGAAATGCTATTCAATCCGATTGACATGGCAGCGTGGTGTAAAAGATTTAAATATTGTTAGTGGGTTTTCAACCATCAGTTGTACTGCCAAGTCAATCGAGCTGGCGGAATCGAGAAAACCTTCTGGATGAATAGCATTTCTCCCCGCACATTGCAGCTCATTTTCGGATCTTTCATTCGGGCTAATGTTGTTGATTCTTTGTTTTGGTTTGTTTTGGTCGTTCGTCACCTACCGAATCGTTGACATATGGCCATCGAACGGACAGCGGTTCCCACTTCTCAACCCAACGGCCGATATCGCTTGCCTGTTCAATGAAGGTTGCCGCGTTCAGCATGGAAACAAGGATCGTTGCGATATCGCTCGGCTGTCGCCCACCACAAATGACCGGCGTTCGGGGGTAGCAAAACCGGTTGGCGTCCGCACCAGCCGGTCGCGTCCTCCCTGTTCGCACACAAGAGGGGCAGGGGGGGGAAGGGGCGGGGGGAGATCTCGTGCTCTCCACACGTTCTCATCCAGCTCTGGATTTCGGCGCTTCGAGTAGCTCCGTGGATTCTCCCCCTTAGTTCGATCGAGAGGTATACTTGTTCAATGAGCTCGAATTCATTGCAAAAATTTTATTTTTATTTTCGAAAATTTCGGATAGGTTGTTTGATTATCCTCATTCCTGGATTAAATCGAGTGGTTTCATTTTTTCCAAGTTTTTTTGGGAATTTATTGGAGGATTCTGGTAATTCCTCGGAATTTCCATGGCCGGATTGGATTGGAATTTGGAACGAAAGATTCTGGATTTTAGGGTTTTGAAGCGTTCGGTTTTGCTTTCTTTTACGGATTGATCGATCTATTTGGGCAATTGGAATCGTCTGATGTTGTAATTTAGGTCAACATGGAATTTGATTTGTTGGGCTATTCGGATTGTCTGTTTTGAATAATCGAAGTCAACTTGAACCGAATAAAATCCGTGTCTGGATCATGAATCACATGATTCATGCCGCCATTTGAAAACCCAGTTTACGCTAAACATGGGGGAAATTGCTGCCGAATTGTATAATGATGGCTTCATAATGTTTGATCTCGTTGGGATTGCTGTTGATTTAGGCTTTTGATCATTGCCGGAACTTGATTTTTCATCTGTAAGTGATTATCTATCTGTGTCATTGCTACTGATTTATAACATTTCCTTTGATGTGTGTTTGCTGTTAATTGTTGTTTGGCCTTTGATTCCATTGAACTCATGTTTCTTTTTTTCTTTTCTTTTTTTTTTAATTTTTTTTGGTGAACAAGATTACACTAAATGTACTCGATTCTACAAGGCAGTTCACTCAGCATTTCAAACAGTCCTTCGATAGGCACACATACTACAATCGGTTCGAGCAGTGTCCATAAGGCCACGTGAGATGTCCGAAAGGATCGTGAACCCCAACCATGTAGCTCAAGCATAACCTGCAAGCCAGCGTTGCCCTCACCGAATATGTGAGAAGCCAAACAATATCCTTATCTGTCAGCATCTTGCAGCACTCATGGATACCATGTCATGTGGTTATTTGAGCTTGGTGATAGTGACCAGCAAATCCCCCTCAATCCATAGCCCAAGTCCATGTCACATCATGCGTGTCGTCCTGATGCCAAGCCACAGGCCACATGCTTTCTTAATGTACCGGAGAGGTTACGACTTACATCCAATGGCAAGAATAGTACATGTAACAGTCTAACAGATGAACCCTAGGTGACAGCAAGATAATGGGAGAGGGACTATGGTTTTGTGGAGAAGGAATGACTCTCATTAGGGCCAATGGGTCAAATATGTAGGCAAGTACAAGTGGGTTGTATGCCATATAGTAGAAAGTGGGTGTGTATCCCATACTGTAGAGATGAAGTATATGCTGTAAAATGTCTCTAACAGCCCATGAGTTTGTTGAGTAGAAACTAGAAGTGTGGAGTAGGGTGTGACTTCATAAAGAAGTCGGCGATCTGCCCAGAAATCTCAATTCCTAAATCTCTAAGGAGACGTCACGAGTGAACGATCTCCTTAGTGGTAGAGAGCTTGACTCGAAATTCTACCTCGTTACTCGAGAGAGAAACATCGTTCTGCTTCTTGCTACACCATTAGATGAGAGTCTCCACCCCTCGCATGCCGAGCCCAATCGATGTTAATTTTGACTTCCACAGGATTAGAGGAATCCCACTGAACCCCAATGGTGGTGGTTCGGTGAGCTACTGCTTTCGAGGGTCCTACAGTAGAGTTAGCAGTGAAAAACTAGAGAATTGTCACGTGAATCCATGCGGTAGTCATTGGGGAAAGATAAAATCCCCCTTGACTGGACTGTGGCAGAGGGTTTAACCCCAGATCTATCCCATTGAACTCGAAGTTAGGCTAATGGAAATCATACTAGTTGTGTAGTAAGACCTTTAAGACCCATGTGTTACCCACCAATTGGATTTATGTGATGTTCACTTGAGCATGCTGAGTTGGGTCTCATTTTGTGGTTCTGTTGGTGTTGGGACTTGGGAAAGTATTTTCCACTATAGTAGTCTTCACACAAGATTTGCATCTTAACCAGGATACCAAATGTACCACCACCTTGCTTTTAGAATAAGAAGCACAAGCCGCATTTCTACCCTGACCAATTTCATGTTATAATCTCTTCTTTTCGTAGTAGATGTAGTAGATCTGTAGATCTATTTTCTGAAGGAAAGGTCTGTTTGTCTGCTTCTCCTTTGATCCGAAGTTTTGGTTCAGGTCTGAGGTCGTGTACCTTTTTGCTGAATTGCTAGCAAAGTACTAGTTTTCTGATGTTTCACGGATTTGTGTCTTTCTAAATTTCTAGAATGTACTGTAAGATGGTTGCTTAGTTTTTTTCTTTATACAGGTTAAGCTACTCAAGTGCTCAGATGGAATTTGCCTTTGGAAGTATTCTTAGTGAATCATCACGGTCCGAGAATGTCTTTGCTTCTCTTAACATTCAAAGATGCCCATTTTTGAGAAACATAAATGAACCGACAAATATCTCCTTCTCATCTGGCAATATTCAGTTACCTGTAAGTTTTTTCACCTTTATATAATATCTTTAAGGAAATCTGTTTTACGGGTTGATCTTCACTAATGCATTGTATTGTCTCCCTTTTTAAGGTACGGGGAGCGAAGGGTCCAATCTTCGAGGATGGACCCAATTTTGATATGGCATTCAGGCTTTTCCATGGACGAGATGGAGTTGTCCCGCTTTCAGGAAGATCATTTATGTGTGATGAGAATTCAGAGCCTAAACCTGCACCTCAGTTTAATCCCTTAGCAGCAAAAGCAGCCACGATCAGTCTCTCGGCTTTTGGTTTTGGAGGACCTTTTGGCTTTGAATTTTTTTCAAACAAGTTGAAGAAGCAAAATAAGAAATCCTCCAAGAACGAGTCTTCTCAGGTAACACCCCTCCACCAACTCATCTTTACCTACATATTAGGAAAAGGCTGAAGAGAGAATTGAATTTTTGGGGGGATTTATACGACACATGCAGGTACAATAATGTGTGAAATCTATGATGAACCACTGAATTCTTCACTTTATGATGTTATTCTTTCTTGCTATATGGTAGCAAACTATGTTTGTGCCACTGCAAAGGTATTCAATATTTCTTAAACAAAAGCTAGTGATGAAACTAATTTCAAACAATCAGTATGTGACGCCGTTTAAGACCACATCTAGTGTTAATTTGTTTTTTCTTCTTTACTCCTGTTTCTTTTTTATGAGTATGTAATCATTTGATCACGTAGATTCCTTATTAATGTTTCAAGGTTTGAGGGTTGCTGAAATTCGAAATACAAGCCCGGAGAGGAATGCATTCCAGTTGTTACCAACTTCTGATCGTTTCTTGTTTCGATTGTGTTTCCAGAGAGGAGGTGATTCATTACACGAGTCATTGAGCAACGAGTGGCTGGAAACTGGGCAGTGTCCCATAGCAAAGTCCTACAGGGCAGTGAAACTGGTCCTGCCCCTTGTCGCAAAAGCTCTACAGCCTCCGCCGGGCATGAATTTTAGGTGCCCGCCTGCTGTGGTGGCTGCGCGGGCCGCCCTAGCCCGGACAGCCCTCGTGAAAAATCTCCGGCCGCAGCCCCTACCCTCGAAGATGCTATCAATCGCATTGCTGGGCATGGCGGCCAATATCCCCCTCGGAATATGGAGGGAACACACGGAGAAATTCTCCCCGCAGTGGTTTGTTGCCATCCATGCAGCTGTGCCCTTCATCGCGATGCTGAGGAAGGCTGTCCTAATGCCGAAGACAGCGATGGCGTTCACCATTGCAGCCTCGATTGTAGGTCAGACGATTGGATCCAGAGCCGAGCGGCTCCGGCTGAAGGCAGCGGCGAAAAGAGCCCATAGTGGCCTTACTTGCAAGGCTGTTGAATGTCACAATACTGGGCACTGTAGCAAGGAAAAGGTTTGGGATCCACTACCCCTCAAGGCGGATGGCATTGGATCTTCTTCGCCGACTTCGACAGCTAGTGTGTGCTTCTGATAATGATGCAACATTTGTATGTGATTTCTCTGTTGTTATCCTTGGTATGTTTGTTTCTCGAGAAACCGAAATACTGGTTATGCTATTCATGCTTCCTATTGTGTGCCATATAAGATTTCCCCCTCCCTACTAATGTTGCAGGGGGAGGAGACGAGAATGAATAAAATGCATTGATCGTGGTTAGCGTTTGATGCTTAATATTCCTGTCATTTACCTTGTGATTTCTGAATCTAATGCCAAGAAAATTTTGATGCTGTGTTTGTAAAATAAATGTTCCAAGAGGGGTGCGCAAACGATGTCCAACTAAAATTGTTGGGACTCAACAAGGTTTTGCGATTTCTTGACTACCCTACCTGAGTTGGCCAACAACTTAACAAGGTTCTGATCAGAATCTGTGTTTGATTAGTGTCGTTAATGCGGAGAAGAGCCTTTATTGTTTTGGTTTAGGTGGTAATTGGTTGGATCCATGCAAGATCCAAATCTACACTGGGATGACCAATCGGGTTTCGATTCAGATTCAAGGAGTGCGGTACCTGGCACATAACTAACTTTTTTTTTTTAAAAAAGGACATGCCTGTTCTGATTAGAGTGATGCCTGTAAGTGCTATTGCACCAGAGAAACCACGGTTTGAAGCTTTCCAACTGGAGTATAATTTTTTTTTTCTCTCACCAAAGCTAAAAGACCGAGTTGTTTTTTTTCCATAGGTGCATCACGTTATTTACTAGTGCATGCCCGTGTCTATCAGCACTGCAGCGGGCCGTCTTCGGCCGCAACATACCCACCGGGCATCGCCACCTCCATCCCCATCGTATTCATTTGGCGGCTGAGGGTCACCGGTTTAACTGTAGTTTTGACCGATTATTTTTTATCTTTGTTCCTTTTTGTGGTAAAAATATAATTAACGCAAAGTTTCTTTTTGTGATGAAGTTGTAAATAACACGAACGGCCTTAGCATGTTATATAGATATGCCACACAATGTAAGACAAACCCGAGATTCAATCCTGCAAATGCTCAGGAGGAAAACAATCGGTAATCACTGGGATACAGCCATAGCTTCTTAGATGTTTATTCAATAATAATTCAAACCAGCAGTACTATTCAGTCCGACCCCTATAACCTAAACCCATCACAGAAATGGTAAGTACTTGAAACTTAATTCTCAACCTAACCAACTAAGGCCATGTAATCATAACGTTCTATATCGGATCAGGCCTATTCACCAAGCCTGGCCCTTGTTCGGCCGAAATTGAGGGGGCCAGCAGCAAGCCACTGTAGATAGACCCTCCTCCAAAAGAAATTAATTTAATATCATGGTGGGTCAATGACCCACGTATCAGATATTAAACTGATAAGAACAGATACTACAGTTTTTTTTGGTAGGAATAGACAGACATTACACTTGATCTTAGCCAAAAGACCGAGAAAGGTATGTCTTTCCACTTCTCCGTACCCACTCTTTTTTTGGTAGGAACAGACAGACACTACACTTGATCTTATTCAAAAAATTCACCTCCTTTCTTTTCCTGGCCGTATAGCTCTGCTTAAATCGGTTCCCAAACTTTACTGGTGTTTTATCTTTCTACGATGTTGGTTCCAGAGGCTATTATGAGTACTATTGAGCGTGAATTCCGACGTTTTTTGTGGGCTAAGGGTGATGGTCGACATGGGCTTCACTTAGTTAATTGGGCCGAGGTGTGTAAACCCCTCAATCATGGCGGCCTTGGTGTGCACCAGCTCCGCCACTCAATCTCTCTCATAGGGAAAAAGATGTTTCAAGTGCTTATTCACCACAATAACCTGTGGGTGAACTTTGTCCGCCGTAAATATAATGTCCCCGATGATATATGGGCTTGGCCTAGAACAAGAGAATGCTCCTGGGCGTGGCGGGCCATCTCCGAGGGTACTAGTGTGGTGCACGATCAAGTTATTTGTGTGGCTTGGGTCGGTGCGACTTTTGATATTTGGACTATGGGGATTGGGATGTGGCCCTATTGCTTCGAGTGCTCCCTAGTGAATGGTTGGCCCGTATTCTATCAATTCAACTTCTTCGTGGCCGACCAAGATCTACCTTCCTTTGGGGACCTTTCCGTGCCTCTGTCTTCTCGATTTGCATAGCCTACGCTTTTATAACCGCGCCTAGTAATACTGGTCATATTCCTCTGATTTGGAAATACCTTTGGAAGGTCAAATGTGGCCCTCGGCCTAAAGCCTTCTTTTGGAAACTATTGCACCGACGTGTCCAACTTAGATCCTACTTGTGCAATCTTGGATTAAACGTTGATCCTGTTTGCCCCTGTTGCTTGGCCGAGGAGGAAACAATTGAGCATGTTTTTTTTTTATGTCCTCCGGTCTATCAGGTTTGGATGCTAACCATATCACATCTTGGTTTGATAACCATTCTAATTTCCATAGTTGACTTTGAACTCCTTTTGTGTCAAGAATTTGCCGGGGCTCAGTCGAATAGTGACCGATCCAAGTCGATCGTGTGCTTCCTGACTTGGCATATTTGGAAAGCTCGCAATCACGCTCATTGGAGATGGCTAATGATTCCGCAGGTCTCACTGCACGAGCGACAATGCAAGAATTTAAGTGTTTTGTCTATGCTAACAAGTTGTATGGTTTATTGTCGAATAATTCTCCCCATCCGAAACGACAGAATATGGTGGGTGTTCGATGGTTTTTGCCGAATCCAGGTAAAGTTAAACTCAACTTCGATGGCTCTTTTCACCCTTCTACCTGAAGGGGTGGTGCAGGCTATGTCCTAAGAGATCACACGGGAAAAATCCTTGTTGCGGGGGCTGTTGCTTTGATTGATTCTTCTGTATAGGGTGTAGAGGCGTGGGGTTTGTGGGAAGGGATGCGCACAATAGGGGTGCTGTTCCCGACGGCGAGCTTATGGATTGAGGGGGATTCTCTACACACTATCGCGCAGCTGCAGTTATGTGGCCATCTATGTTTCGTATTGATGGACTGTTGTACCATGCTCGACACCTTTCCTCATTCTCGGAGTTCGCACATCTACCGCGAAGGGAACATTGTTGCTAACCACCTTGCTGGCCTTGGACGTATGGGGACATCTTCACGCCACTGGACTACTGAGTTTCCATCCGATATTACCATGAAAGCTCACTTGGATTGTTCTATGTACTATCATATGAGACATGATTAATCTTATATATTATTAATCTTGAGTAGTGTAACTTTTTCACCAAAAAAAAAAAGATACTACACTTTTTTTTGGTAGGAACAAACAAATACTACACTTGATCTTTTAGCCAAAAGGCCGAAAAAGGTATGCCTTCCCACTCCGCCCTCCCCACTCTTTTATACCCATCTGCCGCACCTCTGTCTACATCCTGTGGCGATGTGGGACTAAATATAAACACTAACGGGCCGTTGGCTTTTATAAGCGGCGACTATATCTTTTGAGAAATTTTTCTAGATGACCACCATGTATGTCATATATCTAACAATGATCACAAGGTTTCATTATTTTCTCTTATGACCATGTACACATGTGAAACCCTTCCTCACACGTCTTCATTCTCTTTCTTCCGAAAATACATATTCTCTATCAATAACAGCTATGCGTATACCTACGTTTATTCAGCATAAAAAGACTTATGTTGTTTCTTCTATTATACAAAATATAATAAACGCATGTCTGTATTTTTTATGTGTTAACTCTGTATGTACTTGCATTTATTATGTGCATAGTACTTTCTTTCTTTTTCTATTGTGCAGAATGTTGTTAACGTGGGTCTGCATTTTCTTTGTGTATACCTGCGTCTATTATGCGCATAGAGACTTATATTGTTTCTTCAGTTGTGCAGAATATTATAAACGCATGTTTACATTTCCTCTGTGTTAACAATGCGTGTACTTGCTTGTGAGCTCTGATGATGACCTTGGAAAGATTTAGGATTACCAAAGAAACTTTGATGATTTATGATAACGTCCGATAAGGAGGAATGACATTCAAGAGCTGTGTAATGTCCAGCCTCTTCCTGAGCAAGCTTTGGTAAGGATGGTAATATCCGATGAGGACGCTCTGGCGAGGTATTGGAATGTCCAGCAGGAGAAAGGAGATCCTTGATGAGCTTGGTGATGTTCGGCTGACAAGAAAGCAAGCTCCGACGAGGATCCGCTCGCCGACGAGAGTTCCAATGTCCAGGGAGAGGGGGGAAAAGGGCGTCAATGGTGAAGATGGCCTTTGGTAGGAGAATATTTGGGCAAAACCCTCGAACAAAATAAAAGGAAGAAGAAATCATCTGTTTTAAATACGTAGGGGTATTAATGTTATGAAGAATTTGTGGTTGTTTGACAACAAAGAAATATTGAAAACTGATTGTCATTCTTAAAAAAAGGGTTATACTTGGTGGTCATTTAGAAAAAATTATCTTTTTTTTCTTTTCATATGAGTAATGCTATTTAAACAAACTAAGGGACAATTTGAGGAGTACCCATGTGAAGATGCGAGTCGGCATCTTCTGATTTGTGAGACTATGGGCCATGGGATGAATCCTAGGGGGATGTCACCACCGCCAACCGCCGCCGTCCCACCAGCCATTGTTCACCACCGACCATAGCCCGCTAGGGGTGGGGCTCGGGCGGGTTGAAGGGTCTACACATGCCCAACCTGATTTGCACAAACCTTAACCCGTTTTGCCCGTGGAACCCGGGGAAGCCCAACTCTTGCTTGCTCATTTTAGTTGCTCGGGTTGTCCAATTTGCAAAATAATAGGCGGGTTGGGCGGGTTATCCAATTAGAAATGCTTATGCACATAAATAGATGGAAAAAAACCCCAACAGATATTTGGATTGGATAAAAAAAATCTTTGAATTGCATAACAAAAACATAAAGTCCAATCCATATCCTCGCATATTTCAAACGAATTCTTAGCATTCAACATCAAACAGACAGTCTTTGATTTCCATTAAAAAAATTATCAAAGCATTCAACCTTAGTGTGTCACTTCCTAGGGTTCCTCGGGCTGTGAAGATCGGTGCCTAAACCTGTCCAAATTAAAATCGGGTTGATCTTTTTTTGTCCAAACCCGTCCAAGTTTTTAACTAGCTTAGCCCATGTTTGTCCATTGTTCGGGTTGGGCGGTTCGGGTTCGGGTTAGACCCGCCCAAGTCCTACCCCTACAGCCCGCCCGTCCCTGCCCCGCCAGCCACCACCTGTCCTAGTGCTGCCTGTGGTGTGTGGTGGCCGACGGGGCTGTGACGAGCAGGCTATGGTCGACAGTTGAGGTGATCGGTGGCCAGCGGTGGTGACATCCCCCTAGGGTCCATCCCATGGCCCATAGTCCGCTAATCAAGAGATGCCAGCTGACATCTTCACAAGGGTTGTACTCACATTGTTCCTTAGTTTGTTCAAATAGCATTACTCTAGAACATAAGTTTTTTTTTTTTTTTTATTGGAATAGAGCGACGGATCGTCGTAGCTCGGATTATAAATTCATAGCGTCATGGGATAAAGACTCCCTAACTGTAACGGGTACAGAGAGAGGATCCCAAGAACAAAAAACTGAATTGCAAAGAGCATATTTTGCCAATAAGTGAGCCGCCGAATTTGATCCTCTTGGACAGTGGCAGTTTGCTGCTGATGGAAGGGACTTGAGGATGGCCCTGCAGTCCTT
This sequence comes from Chamaelirium japonicum, assembly GCA_947650365.1. Lineage (NCBI taxonomy): Eukaryota > Viridiplantae > Streptophyta > Magnoliopsida > Liliales > Melanthiaceae > Chamaelirium > Chamaelirium japonicum. The sequence goes on along the minus strand of OX393549.1, from coordinate 61,612,647 downwards.
GATGACAGTAGAGATGCGCCACGGCGGATCGTGATCCGGTTGGAGAAGTAGATCTTGTATAATTTTAGCATCACCTTCTAGTATGATATGATCGACAGGAAATTTGGATGTTACCACCAGTGCATTCCGCATAGCTAAAGCTTCGGCTGTGAGAGGATCCGTTGTAGGGATTGATGAAGTTGCTGCCTCTCGCATGTTGCCCTTGCAGTTGCGGAGGATGAAAGAGATGGCTGAAGAGGTGATGCCGATAGCTGCATCTACATTGATTTTAAGATGTCCCTGGGGGGGTGGGTGCCAGGCCGGCGACGGCTTGATAGTGGATCCTTTTGTCAGATTGTGAGGTGCTGGTGATGCCGCTGGTTGGGAAGCTTGGTCCATGGACTGAAGTGAGTTGGTGATGAGCTTGATGGTATATGATGGTGGAATGAACTTCTTCTCGAAGGCACGGGTGCATCTAGCTTTCCATATGAACCATAGGGTGGTGGCACAAGCTGTAAAGTCTCGAAATTGTACCTCCGAATGCATTGAAAGGGCTATCCAGTCGATGATAGGAATGGTGATAGAACAGGAGTCAATGGAAGCCGGTGAGCCAAACCATACTGCGGATGCATATGGGCAATGGAATAGCACGTGGGAATATGATTCTTCAGCACTTTTGCATAGTAGGCAGGTGGTGTCCATGTATTTGATGTGTACGGCAAGAATGTCAAGAGTGGGGAGGGCATTGGATAAAAGTCGCCAAATGAAGAATTTTATGCGTGGCATTAGGTTCTTGTAAGACCAGAGTTTCTTCCATATATCAAGGTTTCGAGAAGTGCTAGGTGGTGAGATACTGGGATAATGTCCTTCCCGAGCTATCACGTATGCCGATTTGGAGCTAAAGTTGCCATTGGGGGTAGGTTGCCATATGAGTTTATCAGGAGCATCACCAGAATGTTGGGATAGTAGTATTTGGCTAATGGAATTTGCTGTGAAGGTATCGAAAATCTGATGGAGTAGAGCGATGTTCCAAGTTCTAGTAATGGGGTTGATAAAATGGGCTACTTTGATCAAGGGATCAATAGATGTGATTTTGGGTATCGGTGGGGTTTGGATGTTCAAGGCTCTAACATGGCATCCATTGTGAATAGACCACAAGAGACCTTTAGCTAGGATGTCTCTGGATGCGAGGATGCTCCGCCATATAAATGATGAATTCGGGGAAGGAAGGAGGTCCATGAATGGGTGCCTTTTCTCGTATTTATGAAGGAGGACTTGGGTCCATAGTGCCTTTGGGGAGGTCATCAATCTCCAACCAAGCTTGGCGAGTAAAGATAAATTGGTAGCTTCGGTTTTCCGGATGCCGAGTCCTCCAGAGGCTAAAGGAGTATGGAACTGATTCCATGCCTTGAGGTACATGTGCCGAGACCCCTGGTTGAAGCCCCACCAAAAATCACGTTGAATCGCATCGAGCCTTTTGCATATCTGCTTGGGTAAAAGAATAGTAGACATGAAGTAGATGGGTAAAGAGCTTAACACCGACTTTATCAGTACTGTTTTGCCGGCGTGTGAAAGTAATTTGCCTTTCCAACCTTTGAGCCGACTATGGAATTTGTCCACCAGAAAAGGTAAGGATTTACATTTCTTCCTTTCGAAGAAGAGTGGTCCGCCCAGGTATTTTTCCTTTGAAGTCATTTGTGGAACTTGAAAGCGAGATAGGATCTCTGATGTAGTGCTTGGGGGGGTGTTGGTGCTGAATAGGATAGCTGATTTTCCATAGTTGACAGCTTGTCCGGAGCAATTCCCGAAGATTTTAAGACATTGATCTATATTAGCCACTTCAGAAATTTTTGCTTGGCCAAAAATGAGAAGGTCGTCTACAAAAAGAAGATGGTTAATGATGGGAGAGGAGCGGCTAACTCGGATACCAGAATTCATTCTGTTGGCTTCTAGCTTGGCAAGAGATCTAGATAGTATTTCCATTCCCATAATAAAAAGGAAAGGTGATAGAGGGCAGCCTTGCCGAAGTCCTCTTTCAGGAATGATGAGCCCTTGAGGATTTCCGTTGATGAGAACGGAGAATGAGGAGGTTGTGATGCATCCCATAATGAGGTTGATAAATTTGTCGTGGAATCCGAATATCTGAAGGGCCTCCCTGATGAAATTCCATTCCATTCTATCAAAAGCTTTAGCCATATCTAATTTGAGAGCGAAGAGGCCGATCTTTCCTCTTTTGAATTTCATGGTATGAAAGATCTCTTGCGCGATGATTGTGTTGTCTGAAATTTGCCGACCCGGGACGAATGCACTCTGAAATGGTGAGATAATTTTGCCTATAATAGGGCGAAGTCTGTTAGCCAGAATTTTGGTGATGACTTTGTAGGCGATGTTGCAAAGGGAGATTGGTCTGTAATGAGCTGGGTCTTCAGCAGAATCCTTCTTGGGAATGAGGACTATATGGGTGTGGTTTAGCCCCTCTGGAAGCTCCTTTGTGCGGAAAAATGAATTGACGAACAACTCAAGTTCGGGGTGAATAGTGTCCCAATAATTCTGATAGAACAAAGCCGGGAATCCATCAGGTCCCGGACTTTTGAGGGGCCCCATGCTCATGACAGCTTCTTTGATTTCCTGCAAAAGAGGGACTTGACAAAGGAAATTGTTATCACTGTCAGTAATCTGAGGGTTGGTGTGAAGGAGGGTGTATTGGTGAATAGGTTCGGGGTTGGAGGTGGTAAAGATGCTGTGGAAATATGAGGTGAATGATTCAGTAATGGCGGCTTCTCCTTCTACCCAGTCACCGTGATGGTTTCGGATGCCATGAATGTGATTTTTCCTCCTGCGGTTAAGGGTAGAGACATGGAAAAAGGCTGTGTTGCGGTCTCCTTCTCGTAACCAGTGGGTTTTGGATCTTTGTTTCCAAAAGAGTTCTTCTTTGGTAGATAGTTCTTCATAATTTTTGAGGAGATCTTTTTCTTTGGCTATGGTTTCTGCTGACGGGGGTAGGCTTTGGATGATGGTGATCTCTTCTCGAAGGGACGGAAGGTCGCCAATCTTGGGAGCTAGGGATTTGGCTCGCCATTTGCGAATGTCCGTTATAAGAGCATGGCATCTTTTGTGGAATGGTCTATTGTGATATTTTGGCGATCTCCATTTATCTGAGATAAGGTCATTGAAGGTTGTGTCTTTTGTCCAAATGGCTTCAAACCGAAAAATACGTTTTTGAGGTTTTGGCTTAGCCTGGAGGGAGAGAAGGATTGGACAGTGATCACTACCTATTGCGGGGAGGTGAAAAACGGCTGCATTTGGGAAGAGATTACACCAAGAGGGATCTGCCATACCTCTGTCCAGCCTTTCTCGAATATGGAATTTGAAATCTTTCTTGTTGCTCCATGTGTAAGCTGGGCCCGAGTACCCCAGATCAAGAAGGCTAGCTTTGTTGATGAAGGCTTTAAAGCTTCTAGTGTTGGAGCGATTAACTTCAGCGCCGCCCCATTTATCCTTTTGATGTAGTATGGCATTAAAGTCGCCAATCATGCACCAAGGATCAGTGATATTTTGAGACCATTCAAGAATCTCCTTCCAAACCGAGTTGCGATTCGAACGTTTAGGTGCTCCGTAGAAACAAACAAGAAACCATCGTGGGTGAGAAGCTTGGGCAGCAATGGAACAGATGATAAAATTTTTGGAGGTCAATGTGATTGTAATAGGTATATGATCCTGCCATAGAAGCCACAGGCCTCCGGATAAGCCTTGCGCAGGAATAATGTGGTGGTTTGGGTAAAGGAGGGAGGTAATAATAGTGGTAGAAGGTGTGGTATGACAATGGGTTTTGGAGATGAAAGTGATATCTGGTTTTGTAGATCTGAGGAGGGCTTTGAGATGGCATACTGTCGAGTCTCCTCGGGCACCTCGACAGTTCCATGATAGTAGCTTTATTTTCCTTGCGGCTGTTTAGGGCCAGCCGCCACTGCCTTTTTTGTTTGGTTTCGGGCTTCCTCCTTGATTCGTAGGCGCTTGTGGGGAGGGGATGGTGTATCTGGGTTGTCGTCCCTATGCTCCTCTACTAACTCAGTTAGGCGAAGCTTGCCCCAGGTTTTGCGAGATGAGTCGAGTAGTGTTGGGAAATTGGATAAGGTGGTGTGGTTGGGATGGGAGCTGATGGGATGACTTTGGTGGTAAGGGCGCATAGGATGGGGTGTGGGTTTGGTAATAGGATACTGGGTCCGGGTGTTCAATTCAATGTTGGTAATGGATGAGGGAGATATGTTCGAAATGAAGGTTGAAGTGGTTGATGGAAGGGTTGTTTGTGGCGTGGTTAAATGGTGGGGGAGTTCCGGATGGATGGATGGTATGACAAAATGGAGTGGACTGGGTAAAGGGTAGGAGTGGGTTAAACATATCAAATGATTACTCTAGAACATAAGTAAGAACAGGGATCAAAACATATCAAATGATTACTGATTTTGAATCTCAGACGTCCACACACTGATTGCGTGGTATAGACTCTTATCAATCTGGCAAGTAGACTGGCATATCTTTTCCCTCGGAATCTTTGATTTTCAATTTATACAGCATCTAATTTAAGGCTGAGGCTATATAAATCCCACCTGTACCTTTGGCAGCTCCAATCTAAAGGCAACCTGGCTTTATTCCACAAGCAGCCCTGTCTAAAGACTTCATCATGCTTGTACCGTCCACCGCCACCCATCGAACCCATTGTTGTCGCCTTCCTTCCATCACCCCCCGCTCCTCCTCCCTCATTCTGTTACCGCTTGCGGTGTCGCATCTTTATGGTTTAATTTTTGAGTCCAAATCAATATATGAGAAATTACATACAAGTCTTTTACTGTTTAGTCGTGGAAGTACTTCAGCTACTAAAGAACAATTAAGTGCATCACGGCGGTTCAAGATCATCTGAAGACTCTGTAGTCCATCTCACGACTTTAGATGCTCACCTAAGATTCGTACGATGTGTGGGCTTATATAGGTAGAATAAGGATTCTCGATTGCATCATTTTGCATGTGTTTTCACCATTTCTCTTTCATGTTTTTTGAAGATTCGACACATTTATAATTGGTTTTCAAGTTATGGCTTGCTAGGGGTGTAAAGAAAGCCCATCTGCCCGACCCGAAGCCTAAACCCGGCCAGGTCCGAAGATACCATGGGCCAGGCTCGGACCGCCATCTTTAGCCCAAAGCTCGGCTCGAAAGGAAACCCGAAAGCCCGGCCCAAAAGCCGGCCCAATGCAATTACTATGTACTTATATATATATATATATATATATATATATATATATATATATATATATATATATATATATATATATATAGAGAGAGAGAGAGAGAGAGAGAGAGAGAGAGAGAGAGAGAGAGTAGTGATACATTGCGGCGGGTATCATGCGGGCTTAACGTGCGGCCACCCCCTTCGGGGGTATTTTCGGGAATTTTTTTTTGTGGGGATTGATCACCCACCCTTGGATTGGACACACAAAAAATTTCAGCCCAATCCAAGACTTGTAGGCCGTCCAAATGTGTTGATCTTTTATCGGTCGTTCAATTCTTTCGCCATTTTGATCAACACATTGGGACGGCCTATAGGTCTTGGATCGGGCTGAAATTTTTTGTGTGTCCAATCCAAGGGTGGGTGATCAATTCCCAAAAAAAAAAAATCCCGAAAATACCCCCGAAGGGGGTGCCGCACGTTAAGCCCGCATGATACCCGCCGCAATGTATCACTACTCTCTCTCTCTCTCTCTCTCTCTCTCTCTCTCTCTCTCTCTCTCTCTATATATATATATATATATATATATATATATATATATATATATATATATATATATATATATATATATAGAGGAATGATTAGGCGCGGCGTGCGGTGCCAGCCCGCAGCCGTTTGATGGACTGCTGCGGTGCGTGCGATGCACGCAACAGTCCATCAGACGGCTGCTGCGGTGCGCCGCACGCACCACACGCTGCATCCTAACACCCCTCTCTCTCTCTCTCTCTCTATATATATATATATATATATATATATATATATATATATATATATATATATATATATATAGAGTAGTGATACATTGCGGCGGGTATCATGCGGCCTTAACGTGCGGCACCCCCTTCGGGGGTATTTTCGGGATTTTTTTTTTTTGGGAATTGATCACCCACCCTTGGATTGGACACACAAAAAATTTCAGCCCGATCCAAGACCAATAGGCCGTCCAAATGTGTTGATCAAAATGGCGAAAGAATTGAACGACCGATAAAAGATCAACACATTTGGAAGGCCTACAAGTCTTGGATTGGGCTGAAATTTTTTGTGTGTCCAATCCAAGGGTGGGTGATCAATCCCCAAAAAAAAAAATTCCCGAAAATACCCCCGAAGGGGGTGGCCGCACGTTAAGCCCGCATGATACCCGCCGCAATGTATCACTACTCTATATATATATATATATATATATATATATATATATATATAGATATATATATATATATATATATATATATATATATATATATATATATATATATATATATATATATATATATATATATATATATATATATATATATAGAGAGAGAGAGAGAGAGAGAGAGAGGAATGATTAGGCGCGGCGTGCGGTGCCAGCCCGCAGCCGTTTGATGGACTGCTGCGGTGCGCCGCACGCACCACACGCTGCATCCTAACACCCCTCTCTCTCTCTCTCTCTCTCTATATATATATATATATATATATATATATATATATATATATATATATATATATATATATATATATATATATATATATATATATATATATATATATATATATAGAGTAGTGATACATTGCGGCGGGTATCATGCGGCCTTAACGTGCGGCACCCCCTTCGGGGGTATTTTCGGGATTTTTTTTTTTTGGGAATTGATCACCCACCCTTGGATTGGACACACAAAAAATTTCAGCCCGATCCAAGACCAATAGGCCGTCCAAATGTGTTGATCAAAATGGCGAAAGAATTGAACGACCGATAAAAGATCAACACATTTGGAAGGTCTACAAGTCTTGGATTGGGCTGAAATTTTTTGTGTGTCCAATCCAAGGGTGGGTGATCAATCCCCAAAAAAAAAAATTCCCGAAAATACCCCCGAAGGGGGTGGCCGCACATTAAGCCCGCATGATACCCGCCGCAATGTATCACTACTCTATATATATATATATATATATATATATATATATATATATATATATATATATATATATATATATATATATATATATATATATATATATATATATATATATATATATATAGTAGTGATACATTACAGCGGGTATCATGCGGGCTTAACGTGCGGCACCCCCTTCGGGGGTATTTTCGGAATTTTTTTTTTTTGGGAATTGATCACCCACCCTTGGATTGGACACACAAAAAATTTCAGCCCGATCCAAGACCTATAGGCCGTCCAAATGTGTTGATCAAAATGGCGAAAGAATTGAACGACCGATAAAAGATCAACACATTTGGACGGCCTACAAGTCTTGGATTGGGCTGAAATTTTTTGTGTGTCCAATCCAAGGGTGGGTGATCAATCCCCAAAAAAAAAAATTCCCGTAAATACCCCCGAAGGGGATGGCCGCACGTTAAGCCCGCATGATACCCGCCGCAATGTATCACTACTCTATATATATATATATATATATATATATATATATATATATATATATATATATATATATATATATATATATATATATATATATATATATATATATATATATATATATATATATATATATATATATATATGGGAAATGAGTTCCTATGACATGTCATAAGGAGTACCCTATGACATATGGTGAGTTAGTAACCCTAGAATATTTAGAATGTTCTAAATTTTTATGAGGATGATCATCCTATCTTAGATAGAACCCCCGCAAAAAATCCGCTCATTCTAAAACTTCTAGAGGCATCAAATATGATTTTCAATTTAACGGTTAAAATGGATGGCCGATAAATCTTCTAGCATTTGATGCCCCAATAAGTTTTAGAATGCTTTGATTTTTTGTGGACATTCTACCTAAGGTAAGGTGATCACCCTCAAAAAAATTCAGCACATGCATTCTAAACATTCTAGCATTACTAATTCACCGTATGTCATAGGGTACTCCCTATGACATGTCATAGGAACCAAACCCTATATATATATATATATATATATATATATATATATATATATATATATATATATATATATATATATATATGGGTCAGGATCGGATGACCCAGCAAATTTTGACCCATTAATAACCCAGCACCCTTTGAGGCACTTAGAGGTTATAGAATGGGCTGATTTTTTGTAGGGATGTTGTCTATGGTATGTTGATCATCCTCACAAAAAATCAGCCCATTCTAAAACCTCTAGGTGCATCAAATGCGCACTTCAAATCAACGGTTTTTGACATCAATTTTAACCGTTGATTTGAAGAGCACCATTTGATGCACCTAGAGGTTTTAGAATGGGCTGATTTTTTGTGAGGATGATCAACATATTATAGACAACATGTCTACAAAAAATCAGCCCATTCTAAAACCTCTAGGTGCCTCAAAGGGTGCTGGGTTATTAATGGGTCAAAATTTTGATGGGTAATCAGATCCTGACCCTATATATATATATACATATATATATATATATATATATATATATATATATATATATATATATATATATATATATATATATATATATATATATATATATATATATATATATATATATATATATATATATATATATATATATATATATATATATATAGGGTCAGGATCGGATGACCCAGCAAATTTTGACCCAGCAAATAACCCAGCACCCTTTGATGCACCTAGAGTTTTAGAATGGGCTGATTTTTTGTAGGCATGTTGTCTATAGTATGTTGATCATCCTCACAAAAAATCAGCCCATTCTAAAACCTCTAGGTGCATCTAATGCGCTATTCAAATCAACGGTTAAAATTGATTATCAAAAATCGTTGATTTGAAAAGCGCATTTGATGTACCTAGAGGTTTTAGAATGGACTGATTTTTTGTGAGGATGATCAACATACCATAGACAATATGTCCACAAAAAATCAGCCCATTCTAAAACCTCTCATCAAAGGGTGCTGGGTTATTGCTGGGTCAAAATTTGTTGGGTCAGCCGATCCCGACCCATATATATATATATATATATATATATATATATATATATATATATATATATATATATATATATATATATATATATATATATATATATATATATATATATATATATATATATATATATATATATATATATATATATATATATATATATATATATATATGGGTCAGGATCGGATGACCCAGCAAATTTTGACCCATTAATAACCCAGCACCCTTTGATGCACTTAGAGGTTATAGAATGGGCTGATTTTTTGTAGACATGTCGTCTATGGTATGTTGATTATCCTCACAAAAAATCAGCCCATTCTAAAAGCTCTAGGTGCATCAAATGCGCTCTTCAAATCAACGGTTTTTTATTGTCAATTTTAATCGTTGATTTGAAGATCTCATTTGATGTACCTAGAGGTTTTAGAATGGGCTGATTTTTTGTGAGGATGATCAACATATCATAAACAACATGTCTACAAAAAATCAGCCCATTCTAAAACCTCTAGGTGCCTCAAAGGGTGCTGGGTTATTTGCTGGGTCAAATTTTGCTGGGTCATCCGATCCTGACCCTATATATATATATATATATATATATATATATATATATATATATATATATATATATATATATATATATATATATATATATATATATATATATATATATATATATGGGACGGGGAGCCTGGACCTCAGGTGCAGCTTCCACGCTGCACCCGCGCGGCATGGATGCCACGTGTCCCAAAAAAACCCACAAGATCGGATCGGATCGGCGATAAATCAGCTGGATCAAACCTCAGCCATCCGATTGCAGCAGTGAACGGATCTGATTCCCCCGCGCGGCGGACTCTCGCTGTTACTGTGGCGGGCACAGTAACAGCAAAAATCACTGTGGACCGTTAGATCCTGCGGTGTTTGTTTGAGTGATCACTGTGGGCCGTTAGATCCTGCGCGGCTTGTGGTGGTGGAGATTATTTTTACCCGTCTAATCGATCGAATCGGACGGGTAAAAATAATCTCGCGGTTACTGTAGTGGCTACAGTAACCGCGAGATTGATTTGGCCCGTCCGATTCGATCGATCAGACGGCCCAAATTCACACACACAGGAATAAAGCCGGACGGTTTTTGTTTGAGCCGTCGATCACAGGATCTAACGGCCCACAGTGATTTTTGCTGTTACTGTGCCCGCCACAGTAACAGCGAGAGTCAGCCGCGCGGGGGAATCGGATCCGTTCGCTACTTCGATCGGACGACTGAGGTTTGATCCGGCTGATTTACCGCCGATCCGATCCGATCTTGTGGGTTTTTTCGGGACACGTGGCATCCATGCCGCGCGGGTTCAGCGTGGAAGCTGCACCTGAGGTCCAGGCTCCCCGTCCCCATATATATATATATATATATATATATATATATATATATATATATATATATATATATATATATATATATATATATATATATATATATATATATATATATATATATATATATATATATATATATATATATATATATATGTATATGGCTGTTACGTTGAGCTGTGAGCTGCGGTAGGAGAAAATAAGCTGCGCATATTTTGACCCCCTTAGAACTTTTGGAATTTGATGAAATTTGGTGAGGGTGTTGTCTAGGGTAAGATGATCATCCTTACCAATTTTCATCAAATTCCAAACCTTCTAGGGGGGTCAAATGGTCGAAGCAAAATCTGCAGATTTTAACGATGACTGCGGACGACAGATTTTGCTTCGACCATTTGACCCCCCTAGAAGTTTTGGAATTTGATGAAAATTGGTGAGGATGATCATCTAACCCTAGACAACACCCTCACCAAATTTTATCAAATTCCAAAACTTCTAGGGGGGTGAAAATACCCGCAGCTCACTTTCTAAAACCGCAACTCACAGCTCACTGTAACATTCCTATATATATATATATATATATATATATATATATATATATATATATATATATATATATAAATATGTATATATATAGGGGAGGGATACTCTTACTAATAGCCTCTTACTCATATAGTTACCTATGATCCGGGCCGTCCATTAGATCTCGGCGTACAGTTCGGATTAGATGGAGAGTTAAAACAATGGTGTCTACATTAAATGCGGGCTTTTAGTAAGAATATTTAATGCGGACACCATTGCTTTAACTCCCCATTTTATCCGAACCGTACGTCAGGATCTAATAAACGGCCTAAATCATCTCTCAACAACAACAACGGAGGAGGAGGAAAAGAGAGAGATACAAACACGCGATCTAGTGTATCTCTCTCTTTTCCTCCTCCTCCGTTGTTGTTGTTGAGAGAGATACACTAGATCGCGTGTTTTGTTTTTCAATTTTTTTTTTTTTTTGGATCGATCACCTACCCTTGGATAGCACACACAAAAAAATTTCAGCTCGATCCAACACCTGTAAGCCGTCCAAATGTGTTGATCAAAATGCCGATAAAAATGAACGATCGATAAAAGTCGATCACATTTGAACGGCCTATAGGTCTTGGATTGAGCTAAAATTTTTTGTGTGTGCTATCCAAGGGTAGGCGATCAACCTCCAAAATAAAAAATCCCAAAAATACCCTCGAAAAGGGCGACTGCACGTTAAGCGGCTGCAATGTATCACTACTCTCTCTCTCTCTCTCTCTCTATATATATATATATATATATATATATATATATATATATATATATATATATATATATATATATATATATATATATATATATATATATATATATATATATATATATATATATATATATATATATATATATATATATATATATATATATATATATATATATATATAGAGAGAGAGAGAGAGAGAGAGAGAGAGAAATGCTTAAATACGGTCCGTGCGGTCCGCACCTGCAGCCGTCCGATGCACTGCACCGCACCGCGCCGCACACGCGCGCGTGCATCGGACGGCTGCAGACGCGGACCGCAGACCGCACTGAAGTATGCCCCTATATATATATAAGGTCAGGATTGGATGACCCATGAAATTTTGACCCATCATCCTAAATGTTAGATTCGGGTTTCAAAATATCTTGATTTTTTGTAGAGATAATATCTATGGTATGTTGATTATCCTCACAAAAAATCAGTACATTCTAAAATCTCTAGGGCCACAAATGTTATAAACATTTTCGACTATCAATTTTAACCGTTGATTTGAAGAGCACATTTGAGGTATCTAGAGGTTTTAGAATGAGTTGATTTTTTGTGAGGATGATCAACTTACAATAGATCGTCTACAAAAAATCAGCATATTCTGAAACTTGAATCCAACGATTAGAATGATGGGTCAAAAAAATATGGGTCATCGGATCCTGACCCATATATATATATATATATATATATATATATATATATATATATATATATATATATATATATATATATATATATATATATATATATATATATATATATATATATATATATATATGGGGACGGGGAGCCTGGACCTCAGGTGCAGCGTTAAGGCTGCACCGGCGCGGCATGGATGCCGCGTGTCCGGAAAAAAAAACCCAGAAATCCTTCCGATCGGCTGTAGATCTGCCGGATCAATCCACAGCCGTCCGATTCCCGCGGGATATTTGTTTGAGCCGTTCCGATCGTTGTTTGATCCTGCGAGATTTACTCCCACCCGTCTGATCAAGTGAATCGGATGGGTCAAAACAATCTCGCGGTTATTGTAGCGGCTACGGTAACTGCGAGATTAATTTGGCCCATCCGATTCAATCGATCAGACGGGCCAGATTCACACATACAGCATAACAGCTGTTTGATCCTGCGAGATTTACTCCCACCCGTCTGATCGATCGAATCGGACGGGTCAAAACAATCTCGCGGTTACTGTAGCGACTACAGTAACCGCTAGATTCATTTGGCCCGTCCGATTCAATCGATCAGACGGGCCAGATTCACACATACACATAACAGCCGGCCGATTCAATCAATCGCAGGATCTAACGGCTGGAAGTAAATCTCGCTGTTACTGTGCCCGCCACAGTAACAGCGAGACTCAGCCCGCGGGGGAATCGGATCCGTTGGCTGCTGCGATCGGACGGCTGTGGATTGACCCGGCATATCTACAGCCGATCGGAAGGATTTCTGGGTTTTTTTTCCGGACACGCGGCATCCATGCCGCGCGGGTGCAGCCTTGATGCTGCACCTGAGTTCCAGGCTCCCCGTCCCCTATATATACATATATATATATATATATATGTATATATATATATATGTATATATATATATATATATATATATATATATATATATATATATATATATATATATATATATATATATATATATATATATATATATATATATATATATAGGGCATGCGGTACGTGCGGCACTGCATCGCAGCTGTCTGATGCACGCAGCGGTGCATCAGATGGCTACCATGCGGTGCCGCACTTACCGCATACCGCATTATAGCATGTCCCATATATATATATATATGTATATATATATATATAGGGGGCTGCTATGCTGCGGCATGCGGTGCGTGCGGCATCGCACCGCAGCCGTGTGATGCACTGCTGCGTGCATCGCATGCACGCAGCGCGTGCATCACACGGCTGCGGTGCGATGCCGCACGCACCGCATGCCGCATTCAAGCAAATCCCTATATATATATATATATATATATATATATATATATATATATATATATATATATATATATATATATATATATATATATATATATATATATATATATATATATATATATATATATATATATATATATATATATATATATATATATATATATATATATATATATATATATATATATATATATATATGACATAAAAAAATATGGTGCGGTGGTTGTATTGTAGCTTCTCTAACCTATGTAGAGGTTGAGCCTTCAAACCCAGTTGAATTCATAATTTTTTAATTAAAATATCTTATTTTTAATCCAAACTCGGCCTGGCCCGGTCCAAAATTCCAAATATATGTATACCTAGGCGGGGCCCGGGCTTAAACCCTTGGCCCGAGGCCGAGCCCGATGGGCCTATCAGAGCTTGACATCTCGAGGCCCGACCCGGCCCATTTTACACCCCTAGAGCTAGCCGAGGCATAGTGTGTGTATCATGGATCGAACCAACGTGCGTGACACACACAGGGATTGAGTTCCCCCTGGATCGAACCAACGTGCGCGACACACACAGGGATCGAGTTCCCTGGTGAGCTCGTTGGGTCCTTAGGGCAGTACCCCCTGGTGGGGATTCGGGGGACAATGCCCCCAAAATCTAATCAGGTTTTAGGTTTTGCATTTGCATGATTTCATCGATTTATCAATCATACTTTTTATCGTGCTTTGCGCATATCGAGGATTTTGCTTTTTTTTTTTCCAGATTTTGTTTTCTTCGAGTCTAGGTCAAAATCATACACGTAGAAAAATCTCTACATGTTGGAAGTCCACGTTCGCCTTTCGAATAGTTGTCCAGACTGCTTGTGTTCTGCATCCAGACTAAGGTTCAGACGGTCTGACAAAAGGTCAACTAAGTGTTCCATACTATCTATCCAGACTATTGTTTGGGCTGATTGAGTTTGGCATCCGGACAATAGTCTGAACTATTTGGTAGTGGGTCAAACTCTATCATTGCGGTCTGGACCACTTTGTATTAAAACGTGAAGGGCGTCCGAACCGTTGTATGGACTGTGTTACATATTTAAGGGTTTTCCTGGGTCTCACTTCCAGACCATTGTCCGGATAGGTATTGGGCAATCCGGACCATTGTCCAAACGGGTTTGTGCCTAGGCCGATGCTAACCTTGGCTCTAGACCCTTGGATGATCATCCGACGGCTGTAAAAGGTTGGGGATTGATCTACCCTATATAAGGCCTTTTCCTCTCATTAGTGGGGGTGGAAAATCAGAGAAGAAAAGCCTTTTGGCTTGGATTTTGAAGGAGAGCCTATTAGAAATTGTTCTCCCATCTTCTTTCTTCAAGCCCTACTACCAAGGTAAGATCCCTTATATCTCGTAGGTTGTTTCCACTGTGTGTGCTTCATTGATGTCTATATGAAGCATTGTTTTTACTTGTGAAATTGATTCAATTATCCTTTTGTTTTAGTTCCTTGGGTTTTGTGCTTTTCCTTCTCTCACACTTGTAAATCCCACGTGTGGGGTTCTTCCGTGCGAAGTGGAAAAGAGTTAGGTCTCACTTGGGTAAACCTTGCGACAAGAACACTAATTCTCTTTAGTAGGTGTTCGAGGTTTACAAATATCTAATCCTTTGGGGCCCGTCGAGCGGGTTACCTATTAATCCCTTAAAAGGAGGTACCACCTACAGTGGAGTGCGGTTCACCTTTGGGCACGTTCGAGTCTTGCGAGGGCGGGTGTTGGTGTCTCCGTGTGAGCAAATTATGGGAGTTAGAGCGGCGACTTGGGTGAGCAACTAGGGCCACATGTCTTGGATAACGTGTAGGCAGCAGGACAGAGAGATTGTGAAGAACTAAAATGAGCAAGACAGAAGGCAATATGGAGTGGAGAGTTTACTCCTAGTAGGTCCCATGAGTTCTTGTATCCGTGTCTGTAACCAGACCTTTGGATCTTAGTGGATTGTTCTCATTATCCGGCACGAAGCTGACGAGGTTTTTCCCTCGAAAGCTTTGCTCGTAAAAACACTATGTAAATTTCTTAATGCAACTCTTGTATGCTGCTTATGAGTGTAGTTGTTTGTGCATGTGGTGCGTGGAGTGTGTGGAGTAGTGAGGTTTTTCCAGCGAAAGGTTTGCTCGTAAAAACTGAAATGAGCAAGACCTTTTTTTTCAGCACCGAGCTACGGCGAGATCCCTGGTGGTGTTGGTAGTGTGTGGAGTGTAGTTGTTTGTGCGTGTGGTGCATGGTTATTTGTGTGTGTGGATTGTGGTCATTTGTCGTGGTCGGCCTTTGGTGCCATTTCGAGCATGTTTGGTATTTGTACCTCAAACGACAATCATACCTCTCCGACCAGCACCTCACCTGTACTCCGCACCCCGTACCTCTCTGAGTAGCACTATACATGTACTTCAATCGCCAGATTCCCCACTTCCATTTGAGGTGTTTGGTGCGTAGCACGTGACTTGGAGCCTCAAGCTGCACCACACCCCCTTGTTCCGCGCTTGGCTTTGGAGTCTTGAGCAGCACCACAAAACCCCCCCCTGTGGGCATTTGTGGTGCTTGGTATGGGGGATGATCTCCGTGCCGACCCGAAGACTCCACTCCACCAGTCAATCGAGTTGAGTCGAAAGACCAATCGAAAATTTGTCTAGTTTGTAGGTTTGGGTATTGATATCTTTGAGTTGAACTTCTGAATAGTCAAAAGATTATTGACACGAGATGTGATCTCGGAGTTCAGCCGAAGCCTACATCTCTGTGCTATAAGGAACAACCTGAATTCACTAACACTTAAATAGAAGTGACCTCGATAGGCCGAGGGTCACTGGTTTTTCTTCGAAAAGAAGATCGAAAGTTTAGGAGGTCAGAGCTCTGGATTTTTTGGAAGTCTGATTCGGAAATCCGATATTCAATCATTTACACTCATAGGGTCTGCTATTTATAGAGGTTCTGAGAAGAATTCAGGGTACGGGGTGGTTTATACAGCTATCGTTGAGATCCAGACTGGGGCCTGTGGGTTCCGCTGTCGTCTCTGTGGACCTCCCCCAGGCAGGGCTGGTGGGTCCCGTTGTCGTCTCTGTGGACCCCCCCAGGCAGGGCTGGTGGATCCCATTGTCGTCTATGTGGACCCCCCAGGTAGGGCTGGTGGGTCCCACTGTTTGAGCGTTGGTCAAATTTTGCACCCACGGTTACCCCCTCCAAGTTGGCTGAAGGCTGATCCGACTGACTTGGAATCTCGGTGCGAAATCCAAAAACCCCTTGCCAAGGGCTGGTGTTGTTAAGGCTTCGTCAAACATTGCTGGGTAATAGGACTCTGGCCACCGATCGGTCAATATTGACCAATCGGACGATTTTGACCGATCGATTAAATATGTCTGATCGGTCATTTTCAACCGGTTGGACTTCGAGCGATCGGGCAAAAAAACCATATTTTTTGCCCAATCTTTTGGAGATTCACCTGATCGTCTGCATGTCGATTGAGGTGAGTTCTTCAATCGATTGGTCAAAGTTAACCGATCAGTCAAAATTATCCGATCGCATGATTTCAACCGGTTGGACTTCGGGCGATCGAGTAAGAAATCATGTTTTTTACCCAATCCTTTGGAATTTCACCCGATCATCTGCCTGTCGATCGGGTGAAGTCATTTTAGCCAATCGGTCAAATTTGTTTGATCGGTTAAATTTGTCTGATCGGATAAGTTTAACCGATCGGATATTTTCAACCGGTGGAGCTCGGAGCGAACGGACAAAAAACCGAGTATTTTGCTCGATCCTTTAGAAATTTACCCGATTGTCTGCTTGTCGATTGGGTGAAGTCTTTTTAGCCAATCGGTCAAATTTATTTGATTGGTTAAATTTGTTCGATCGGATAAGTTTAATCGATCGGATATTTTCAACCGGTAGAGCTTGGAGTGATTGGGCAAAAAATCGAGTATTTTGCCCGATCCTTTGGAAATTCACCCGATCGTCTGCCTGTCGATTGGGTGAAGTGTTGTTGACCGATCAGTTAAACTTGTCTGATCGGATAAGTTTAACCGATCAGACATTTTCAACCGGTAGAGCTTGGAGTAATCGGGCAAAAAACCGAGTATTTTGCCTGATCCTTTGGAAATTTACCCGATTGTCTACCTGTCGATTGGGTGAAGTCTTATAGACCGATCGGTTAAATTTGTCTGATCGGATAAGTTTAATCGATCAGATATTTTCAACCGGTGGAGCTTAGAGCGATCAGGCAAAAAACCAAGTATTTTGCCCGATCCTTTGGAAATTCACCCTATCGTCTGCCTGTCGATTGGGTGAAGTCTTATTGACCGATTGGTTAAATTTGTTCAATCGGATAAATTTAACCGATCGGACATTTTCAACCGGTGGAGCTTGAAGCGATCGGGCAAAAAACCAAGTATTTTGCCCAATCCTTTGGAAATTCACCTAATCGTCTGCCTATCGATTGGGTGAAGTCTTGTTGACCGATCGGTTAAATTTGTCCGCTCGGATAAGTTTAACCAATCAGACATTTTCAACCGGTGGAGTTTGGAGCGATCGGACAAAAAACCGAGTATTTTCCCAAACCTTTGGAAATTCACCCCATCGTCTGCCTATCGATTGGATAAAGTCTTGTTGACCGATCAGTTAAATTTGTCCACTCGGATAAGTTTAACCGATCAGACATTTTTAACCGGTGGAGCTTAGAGCGATCGAGAAAAAAACTAAGTACTTTGTCCGATCCTTTGGAAATTCACCCGATCGTCTGCATGTTGATTGCGTATAGTCTTGTTGACCGATTGGTTAAATTTGTTCGATTGGATAAGTTTAACCGATCGGACATTTTCAACCGGTCACTACAAGAAATAGGGTCTTTACCGACGGACATTATTATCACCGTCGGTAATAATACACTTTTTACCGACGGTGACAATAATATCCGTCGGTATTATAACTTTAATTTTTTAAATTTTCTTTGCATATTTATACCGACGGTATACATATTTCCCGTCGGTAATATACTTTATACCGACGGCTACATATAAACCGTCGGCAAAATGTCATCGTCGTGATATTGTACCGACAGAAATTGTATTTCCGTCGGTATAACCAATGTTACCGACAGCCATAATATCTCCGTCGGCAATATACCGACGGTAATAAAATGTCCGTCGGTAAAATTGTCCCGACGAAACTCAGTGTAAAAACCGAGCCTCTGGAAAAAAATAGGAGGTTGAGTTTCATCGTGCTATTTACCGACGGACGTGAAAGTTCCGTCGGTATAACTAATTATACCGACGGCAGTTATATGTCCGTCGGCACTATACCGACGGTAATTAAGTTTCCGTCGGTAAAATGTCCCGACGGAACTCAGGGTGCCAAACCGAGCCTCTGGAAAAAATTGAACTTGTTGTTTCGTCGTGGAGTTTACCGACGGATAGTTATGTACCGTCGGTAAAAATATGAGTTGTACCGACGGAATCCAAAGTTTCCGTCGGTAAAAACCCTGTTATAAAATAAAACAGTCGAGATCCCCTTTGATCTCTTCTGTTTCGATCTCTCCCGGCCGCCCCTCTCTCTCTCTCTCTCTCTCAATCTCCCCCCCTCCCCGGCCACCCTCCCCCCCCCTCCCCGGCCACCCTCCCCCTCTCCCCGGCCTCCCTCCCCCCCTCCGGTCGGCCGGCCACCCCTCCCCTCTCGTGCGCGCCGGCGAGCTCCGCCTCCTCCTCCTCCTCCTGTGGACTCCGGTGAGCTCCTCTCGTGCGCGCCGGTGAGCTCCTCCTCCTCCTCCTCCTGTGGACTCCGGTGAGCTCCTCCTCCTCCTCCTCCCTCTCTCCCATAGTGCAGAATCGCTTTGTAGGAGGTGCTCGTATTACTAGGTCAATCACACAGGGATTTCATAGGAGGAAAACTAGAGAACTTAGGTTTATTATTTAGTCTTAATTAGTTAACTAGCAAGATTGTTGACTTGGTTTTGTGTGATTGTGGTGACAAAGTAAACTAAGCAAGTAAAGTAGGCAAAATTAATATGGTAATGGGGTGCGTGTTTGAAATTTAGATTTGGAGAGCTAGGGTGTTCGAATCCACCTCTAGGCTATCAGACTCGCTAAATTAAATAATAAGATTCTTTGGGTAAACGAGTAGCACTCGGGGATGAATACGCGTGCTTTCTCAAAGATGCATCGTTATGACTCGATTAGGTCCACAGCTCAGAATTACCTATTTATCACTACATTTCAGTGCACTATAATTGGAAACGACTTGATACTTACATAGTTACATGAGGTTGAATTACATAATTACATGTGAATCAAATATTATTTATAAACACAACATTTTTATTTTAATTATAAATGGTATGACTCGACTGAAGGAAGTCCATAGCTCAGAATTATCTATTTATCACTGTATTTTGGTGCACTATAATTGGAAACAACTTGATACTTACATAGCTATATGAGGTTGAATTACATAATTACAAGAGAATTAAAAAGTGTTCATCCTCTTGCCTACCACTAACGAATGTGAGCATCATCGTTAGATGTTTATAAATTGTGTGAAGGATTTTTTTGACAATGGTTTCAAACAAGGATGCCAGTTAAGACGATCGCCCTACTAAAAATAGTCGCCTTGATCGAATGTGGGCGTTTTAACTGAATGTGGGTGTCTTCACTAAATGTGAGCGACCTTGCTAAATTTCGATGCCCTCGCCGAATGTGGGTGTCTTCACCGAATTTGGGCGCGTTCACAGAATGTGGATGCCCCGTCGAACGTGGGCGTTCTCGCTGAATGTTCACGCCGACAAGCATGTGCATTACTATTGCTATCTCCGCACAAGAAATATTGTCATCACCCTCTAAATATTGTTCTCTTCCTCGAAATATTATCGCTGCTCTCTAATTGTTTTGTTGCCACCTATGAAATATTATCATTTTTCTCAAAATATTGTCTTCGCCCATAAAATCTTTTGCTTTAACTCCCCATCTAATCCGAACCGTACGTCGGGATCAAATGGACGGCCCGGATCATAGGTAACTATAGGTAACAACAATAATTGTTTTTAGGGTCATATATTAACCCATGGAATATAACCGACGATGCATGTAATCTAGATAGGAACAATTATAGTAAAAACAAAATAATTCATATCATAGATTAACTAAAACGATTCATTATTTATTAAGCTAAAACCCTAAAAAGACATGAAAAATATAATTTACTAGACTAGGGTTTTATCAAAACCCTAGAGGAGGTCTTTAGCCGAGCATGGCGACGATCACCACTTCGATCCTCCGTTTTGCGACGGCTTTCACGCTCTAAAAAAAATATGTTTGATGGTCACAAAACGTCTACTTGTATGGTAGGGATCATTCTAGGGTTTCCCCAAAAGAAGCCTCATCACAAAATGAAAGTATTTGGCTATACGTTGTTGATTCGGGGTTCTAGGTCTGATAAATCGGACTTCGGGCACAATTGATCGACCATTCATTTTTCACTGTTACAGCCATGTGGTGCTAATTTGTTTTTGTCATAACTTTTATCTCGGTTATCGGAATTAGGCGTTCTTATGCTCGTTTCTAAGCTCTCGACAAAATCAGATGGCCTGTAGAAGTTTTGGTTCGGTGTTCCATACTCGGGAACCGAAACCGAAATTGTACGGAGTCTTATAACATTGTTTGAAATTATATGTCAGATGTTGTATAGCCAGATAGACGAAGATGTCTTCGATCGATAAGAGTTGGATGCGTAATTCGAATCGCATGAGCCAAGAGTACAGAGAAGGAGTCAGGAAATTTCTGGATTTTGCATTTGAGCGTCTTGCACCGCTTGATAGAAAAATTGTGTGTCCCTGTATAGACTGCGGAAGGGTGATTAGGAAGGTTCGAGAGGAATGTGAGGTTGATCTAGTAATGCGTGGCATTGACATTACCTATACCCGTTGGTTCTCGCACGGTGAGGAGCTAGATGCAGTCCCCATGGCAGCTCACAGTGAAACTTCAAACACAGTGATCGCTGATGATAATATTAATACAGACGATGACGATGACATGCAGGGTATGATACATGATTTGCAAGGTGGAATAGGCACGGAAACACCGTCAGGTGATCAGCCCAATATCGAAGCGGACAAGTTCTACAGATTGCTTAAAGATGCCGAACAACCTCTATACCCGGGGTGTGAGAAGTTTTCAAAACTCTCTTTCACTGTAAAGCTTCTTCATTTGAAGTGCCTCAATGGTTGGAGTAATAAGTCATTTAATATGTTGGTAGAGTTGCTGAAAGAGGCTTTTCCTATGAGTGAGACAGTACCGAAATCATTCTACGAGGCGAAGAAGACAATTAAAGATCTCGGTCTGGGTTATGAGAAAATTGATGCATGCGTGAACGATTGTATGTTGTACCGGAAAGAGTACGAACATGCGCGGTCATGCCACATATGCGGAGCAACGAGATATAAAGAGACGGTTGCCGAGTCTAGTACCAGTCGAAGGAAGAAAAATGTATCTGCAAAGGTTCACCGATTTAGAAAAATGTACCAGTCAATTGGATATTTGACCAATTTATGCTCCGATTCACCGATTTAGAGTCTAAGTGTTGGAAAATCATAAGTTAGCGTGTTTCGGATATAAAATAGGTTTGGATTCGATCCGATCGTCATCGGATCGGCATCCGATAATTCGAACTTGGAATTATATTCCGTATTTCGGACTTGCGAGCGGGTTCTAATTGGATATTTGACCACTTTACGATCCGATTAACCGATTTAGAGTCTAACTGTTTCATATTGTTTCATATTATTTCATATTGCGAGCGGGTTCATATTGTTTTATATTGTTTCATATGTAAATCATACTGTTTCATATGTAAATCAAACTGTTTCATATTGTTTCATATGTAAATCTTAAATCTTACTGTTTCATATATAAATTAAATTGTTTCAGATGGCATCACGGTCATATGTTCGTAGAGGCAGAGGCAGAGGCAGGGGTGGGGTAGCTCAGAGCGCTCCGGCTGCCACCCCAGGGTCCGAGGCTGAGCCGTCCGGATCTGGTAGTGCTGTTCCTCTCTCCACACCAGCTCCTGCTGTGGTCGCAGCCTCCGGAGCTTCGAGCAGTGCTCAGCACTCGGCTGCAGCGTCTACGCCCACAGGTAATGTTTAGATCTAAAGTTTTATACATGTTGTAAATACTTCTTCAGTACTGATGTATATTTTATTTGCAGGGTCGACCAGGTATGTAGGCGACCGGGGCGTGACGACGGCCCAGCGCTTGTCGGCCTTACGCGAGCCGCTGCCCCTACAGTGGAGCGGCCATACCTTTGTGGGCGAGCACGCTTCTGACGCCGCCACGTGGGTCGGCATGATAGTACGGGAGGAGAGGAATGCCCCGATTGTGGGGTTAAGGGGGTGGAAGAACATTGATGCATCCTATAAGGAGAGGATGTATCAGCAGTTTTTGGTACGTTAGTTTCATTAAAGCATTTTAGAATAATATCGTACTTCTTTATAATTTGATTTGATAAAATGACTTGTTTCTAAATTGATTTTACAGGAGAAATTTAAATGGGTGAACATGGAAACCGACACCCATCGGGAGGACTTGTTGAAGACGATGGGTGAGCGGTACAGGGATTACCGTTACGAGCTCTACCAGCTCTACGGTTACTTGGTCGGCCAGCCGGCTGAGGAGGTATAGGCTGCGGCCGGGACGAGAGACGCGCCACCGCTGCACATTCTACAATTTTTGGTCGCTCACTGGGCCACCCCTAGCTTTCAGGTATAATTATAATTTTGTTGATTCGTACTTGTTTTAATGTTATACTAAAAATTTGCATTGATGTTTCAAAATTTAATTGATTCACACAGAGGAAATTTGCTATAGGCAAGCAGAATAGAAGTGCCTCGACGACACCTGCTCCAGTGAAGGGGAGGACCTCCATGCCCCAGCTTGCCCAGCAGCTGGTAAATGATACAAACATTGTTATTATTTAAAGCTCTATACATGTTATATTAACTCGTCTATTTATTTTATATGTCCAACAGACACAGTCCTTGGGCCACGAGCCTAATAGGATTGACCTTTTTGAGGCCTCTAGGAGGCGACGTATCGATGGGGCATTTCTGGACGACAGGGTTGCCTCGCAAGTGGTAAGTAATTAAATTACTGTTAATATATTCTTATACATATGCCATAAAATATCATTGAATATCATTGGTTGTTTTTATATAGGAGAGGATGCGACTTCTGGTGACCCCGTCGGGCGAGGCCGGCTCCTCCTCCAGCTCAGTATCTGTCGACTCAGCGATGGATACTATGCTGAGACCTGCCACGCACGGCCGTGTCCTCTGTACGGGCCTTGGAGTCACGCCCTCCTCCTACTTTGGACGAGAGGGTATGCGCTCGAGGGCACGGGACACCCAGACCGGTGCTATCACTCAGCTGCAGTCTGCGCTAGACGCGGAGCGAGAGAAGAGGCAGGCCCTCGAGCAGAGGATGGAGGCGGAGCGAGAGCAGAGGCAAGCCCTCGAGCAGAGGGTTGAGGCGGAGAAGAAGGCCCTCGATGAGGAAAGAGAAGCTCGCAGGGAACTGGAGCGTAAATTTAATGAATTCATAAGCCGGTCTAGCGGTGGCTCATCCTCATGATCAGGTACTTACTAATCTTTATAATATTAGCAAAAAATATGAATCTTACTAATTTGAGTTTTGATCATATTATCACACTTATGATTTTCCAACACTTAGACTATAAATCAGTAAATCGAATCGTAAATGGTCTCTCTCTCTCTCATGGTAATGATGTAGCCTCTGTTTTTCTTTTAAATACGGAATAATTCCAACTTCGAATTACCGGATGCCGATCCGATGACGATCGGATCGAATCCAAACCTATTTCATATCCGAAACACGCTAACTTATGATTTTCCAACACTTAGACTCTAAATCGGTGAATCGGAGCGTAAATTGGTCAAATATCCAATTAGAACCCGCTCGCAAGTCCGAAATACGGAATAATTCCAACTTCGAATTACCGGATGCCGATCCGATGACGATCGGATCGAATCCAAACCTATTTCATATCCGAAACACGCTAACTTATGATTTTCCAACACTTAGACTCTAAATCGGTGAATCGGAGCGTAAATTGGTCAAATAACCAATTAGAACCCGCTCGCAAGTCCGAAATACGGAATAAATCCAACTTCGAATTACCGGATGCCGATCCGATGACGATCGGATCGAATCCAAACCTATTTCATATCCGAAACACGCTAACTTATGATTTTCCAACACTTAGACTCTAAATCGGTGAATCGGAGCGTAAATTGGTCAAATATCCAATTAGAACCCGCTCGCAAGTCCGAAATACAGAATAATTCCAACTTCGAATTACCGGATGTCGATCCGATGACGATCGGATCGAATCCAAACCTATTTCATATCCGAAACACGCTAACTTATGATTTTCCAACACTTAGACTCTAAATCGGTGAATCGGAGCGTAAATTGGTCAAATATCCAATTAGAACCCGCTCGCAAGTCCGAAATACGGAATAAATCCAACTTCGAATTATCGGATGCCGAGCCGATGACGATCGGATCGAATCCAAACCTATTTCATATCCGAAACACGCTAACTTATGATTTTCCAACACTTAGACTCTAAATCGGTGAATCGGAGCGTAAATTGGTCAAATATCCAATTAGAACCCGCTCACAAGTCCGAAATACGGAATAATTCCAAGTTCGAATTATCGGATGCCGAGCCGATGACGATCGGATCGAATCCAAACCTATTTTATATCCGAAACACGCTAACTTATGATTTTCCAACACTTAGACTCTAAATCGGTGAATCGGAGCGTAAATTGGTCAAATATCCAATTAGAACCCGCTCGCAAGTCCGAAATACGGAATAATTCCAACTTCGAATTACCGGATGCCGATCCGATGACGATCGGATCGAATCCAAACCTATTTCATATCCGAAACACGCTAACTTATGATTTTCCAACACTTAGACTCTAAATCGATGAATCGGAGCGTAAATTGGTCAAATATCCAATTAGAACCCGCTCGCAAGTCCGAAATACAGAATAAATCCAACTTCGAATTATCGGATGCCGAGCCGATGACGATCGGATCGAATCCAAACCTATTTCATATCCGAAACATGCTAACTTATGATTTTCCAACACTTAGACTCTAAATCGGTGAATCGGAGCGTAAATTGGTCAAATATCCAATTAGAACCCGCTCGCAAGTCCGAAATACGGAATAATTCCAAGTTCGAATTATCGGATGCCGAGCCGATGACGATCGGATCGAATCCAAACCTATTTCATATCCGAAACACGCTAACTTATGATTTTCCAACACTTAGACTCTAAATCGGTGAATCGGAGCGTAAATTGGTCAAATATCCAATTAGAACCCGCTCGCAAGTCCGAAATACGGAATAATTCCAACTTCGAATTACCGGATGCCGATCCGATGACGATCGGATCGAATCCAAACCTATTTCATATCCGAAACACGCTAACTTATGATTTTCCAACACTTAGACTCTAAATCGGTGAATCGGAGCGTAAATTGGTCAAATATCCAATTAGAACCCGCTCGCAAGTCCGAAATACAGAATAATTCCAACTTCGAATTACCGGATGCCGATCCGATGACGATCGGATCGAATCCAAACCTATTTCATATCCGAAACACGCTAACTTATGATTTTCCAAGACTTAGACTCTAAATCGGTGAATCGGAGCGTAAATTGGTCAAATATCCAATTAGAACCCGCTCGCAAGTCCGAAATACGGAATAAATCCAACTTCGAATTATCGGATGCCGAGCCGATGACGATGGGATCGAATCCAAACCTATTTCATATCCGAAACACGCTAACTTATAATTTTCCAACACTTAGACTCTAAATCGGTGAATCGGAGCGTAAATTGGTCAAATATCCAATTAGAACCCGCTCGCAAGTCCGAAATACGGAATAATTCCAAGTTTGAATTATCGGATGCCGAGCCGATGACGATCGGATCGAATCCAAACCTATTTCATATCCGAAACACGCTAACTTATGATTTTCCAACACTTAGACTCTAAATCGGTGAATCGGAGCGTAAATTGGTCAAATATCCAATTAGAACCCGCTCGTAAGTCCGAAATACAGAATAATTCCAACTTCGAATTACCGGATGCTGATCCGATGACGATCGGATCGAATCCAAACCTATTTCATATCCGAAACACGCTAACTTATGATTTTCCAACACTTAGACTCTAAATCGGTGAATCGGAGCGTAAATTGGTCAAATATCCAATTAGAACCCGCTCGCAAGTCCGAAATACGGAATAATTCCAACTTCGAATTACCGGATGCCGATCCGATGATGATCGGATCGAATCCAAACCTATTTCATATCCGAAACACGCTAACTTATGATTTTCCAACACTTAGACTCTAAATCGGTGAATCGGAGCGTAAATTGGTCAAATATCCAATTAGAACCCGCTCGCAAGTCCGAAATACGGAATAATTCCAAGTTCGAATTACCGGATGCCGAGCCGATGACGATCGGATTGAATCCAAACCTATTTCATATCCGTAACACGCTAACTTATGATTTTCCAACACTTAGACTCTAAATCGGTGAATCGGAGCGTAAATTGGTCAAATATCCAATTAGAACCCGCTCGCAAGTCCGAAATACGGAATAATTCCAACTTCGAATTACCGGATGCCGATCCGATGACGATCGGATCGAATCCAAACCTATTTCATATCCGAAACACGCTAACTTATGATTTTCCAACACTTAGACTCTAAATCGGTGAATCGGAGCGTAAATTGGTCAAATATCCAATTAGAACCCGCTCGCAAGTCCGAAATACGGAATAAATCCAAGTTCGAATTATCGGATGCCGATCCGATGACGATCGGATCGAATCTAAACCTATTTCATATCCGAAACACGCTAACTTATGATTTTCCAACACTTAGACTCTAAATCGGTGAATCGGAGCGTAAATTGGTCAAATATCCAATTAGAACCCGCTCGCAAGTCCGAAATACGGAATAATTCCAAGTTCGAATTATCGGATGCCGAGCCGATGACGATCGGATCGAATCCAAACCTATTTTATATCCGAAACACGCTAACTTATGATTTTCCAACACTTAGACTCTAAATCGGTGAATCGGAGCGTAAATTGGTCAAATATCCAATTAGAACCCGCTTGCAAGTCCGAAATACGGAATAATTCCAACTTCGAATTACCGGATGCCGATCCGATGACGATCGGATCGAATCCAAACCTATTTCATATCCGAAACACGCTAACTTATGATTTTCCAACACTTAGACTCTAAATCGGTGAATCGGAGCGTAAATTGGTCAAATATCCAATTAGAACCCGCTCGCAAGTTCGAAATTCGGAATAATTCCAAGTTCGAATTATCGAATGCCAATCCGATGACGATCCGATCGAATCCAAACCTAGCTATTTCATATCCGAAACACGCTAAGTTATGATTTTTCAACACTTAGACTCTAAATCGGTGAATCGGAGCGTAAATTGGTCAAATATCCAATTAGAACCCGCTCGCAAGTCCGAAATTCGGAATAATTCCAAGTTCGAATTATCGAATGCCGATCCGATGACGATCCGATCGAATCCAAACCTAGCTATTTCATATCCGAAACACGCTAAGTTATGATTTTTTAACACTTAGACTCTAAATCGGTGAATCGGAGCGTAAATTGGTCAAATATCCAATTAGAACCCGCTCGCAAGTCCGAAATACGGAATAATTCCAAGTTCGAATTATCGGATGCCGATAATTCTACAATCGGATCGAATCCAAACCTATTTCAAAACCGAAACACGCTAACTTATCATTTTTTAACGCTTAGACTCAGTTATAGATATAAACCATTTTTTTAACAAATACATGTTAATTGCAGGAGCAGGGGGGCGTCAGGGGATCGATGAGAGCACCAGCATTGGTGGTGGGTGGGCGTGGTTGAGATAGGGCGGCGTCAGGGGATCGATGAGAGCACCGGCGTTGGTGGCGGGCGGGGGTGGTTGAGATAGGACATGTATCATCTCTCAGTTCTGGATTGTGTAAATATTATTTTGTAATATATGGTTATTTTTTGTTCTTGTCTATAATTGTCGGCCGGGAACTGTGGTAATATTTGATAATTTGCTGTAATTTTTTATCAATTTAGGTAATATTTTATAAATTGTGGTAATATTTGATAAATTGTGGTAATATATTGTGGTATTGAATCACAGGAATTAAATAACATTATTTAGGTAAATTTATTAAAAAAAAAAACATACTTATTACCGACGGAAATTAATTATTCCGTCGGTAATAAATTTTTTATTTTTTTTAAATTATTAATACTTTGCCGACGGCATATAATATCCGTCGGTAATATATAATTATTACCGACGGGTAATATATATATGCGTCGGTAATATATATAGTATTACCGACGGTTATATAAATTTGGTCGGTAATATATATATTATTACCGACGGTTAATATATATATATGTGTCGGTAATATATATAGTATTACCGACAGTATAAACTATACCCGTCGGTAAAATGGTTATATATTACCGACGGATTCTTATATTTCGTCGGCAATACTATATTATATTAGTTTTAAATTGATTAAATATTACCGACGGCGTTAATATTACCGTCGGTATTAATTATTATTACCGACGGTAATATTTGGTCCGTCGTATTGTTTTCCCCGACGCCTTCTTTCCCGACAGCCAGCGACGGAAATATCTTCCGTCGCTATAGAATATTATCGACGAAATTTTAATATTATCGACGGATATTGTCCGTCGGTAATAACTGTTTTTTTTGTAGTGGGTGGAGTTTGGAGCGATCGGGCAAAAAACCAAGTATGTTGCCCGATCCTTTGAAAATTTACCCGATCGTCTGCCTGTCGATTGGGTGAAGTCTTGTTGACCGATCGGTTAAATTTGTCCGATCGGATAAGTTTAACCGATCGGATATTTTCAACCGGTGGAGCTTGGATCGATCGGGCAAAAACCAAGTATTTTGCTTGATCCTTTGGAAATTCACCCGATCATCTGCCTGTCAATTGGGTGAAGTCTTGTTGACCGATCGATTAAATTTGTCCGATCGGATAAATTTAACCGATCAGACATTTTCAACCGATGGAGCTTGGAGCGATTGGACAAAAAAAACCCAAGTATTTTGCCCGATGCTTTGGAAATTCACCTGATCGTCTGTTTGTCGATAGGGTGAAGTCTTTTTGGACGAGTTTTGAAGTTTCACCCGATCATCTGCCTGTCGATCGGGTGAGATGGAGTTGGCGTTTCGTCTGTTCGTCGTTTCGTCTGGCCTGTCACTTTGTCTTGCCTGTCGTTTTGTCTGGCTTGTCGTTTCATCATCCGCCAGTCTGGTGGCGCCACATGTCGCATAGATTTTCCCGCCAAGTTTTTCGGGGTATATAAATCCCGTCTCGGAGTTCATTTTTCCTCACGCTGTTAGAATTTGTTTGAGTTTTCTGCTTTCGCTCTCGACTCTTGTTCTTGCTTTTTGTTCTTTTGTTCGATTGCGATGGCCTCCGCAAGCTACACCAAGAACATCGTTCCTCCCAAGGTGAAGCCGTCTCAACGTGACGGGTCAAAGAAGGGGAAGGCCATTGCTGAGTCTTCATCGTCGAAGGTCGCGGGAAAAGGAATGGACAATTGTAGCCTTAGTGTCCTGGGCAAGATGCACTTGGGTGATGGATTTGCATATGCTCCTACCAAGTCGGAGCACATCCCCAAGTCTGGCTTCGTGCTGAGGCCACTGAAGCCTTTGTCTGTGGAGCCCGTCTTTGAGTACGGGATCGACAAGAAGCCCACTGACGCCAAGAGGGAGAAGTGGGAGGGGTTGCTGAGTTTCTTTACTGAAAGTGCCCACTGCCCAACGCTCGCTGGGGTACAAGCTGCTTTTGGGGTTGACAAGCGGTCGGTCTTCATGAAGGTGGCCAGCAAAGAGAAGAACATGAGAACGATCATGACGATCGAGCATCTCAACTGTGGGCTGCGTTTGCCCCTACTCCCGTTCACGGCTAGGTTGCTGAATACGTCCGGACTCTGCCCCGTACAGTTGACAGGAAACACGTGGAGGATCATCTAGGCTTTCTGCAAGGTAGAGTCCGATCATCAGAGCAAGCTGAGGGCCTGCTACTCTAGCATTCCTAATGGTGAGCAGGCCAGGATCGAGCTGGGTACTTCTTCTACCACTACCGGTGGGTTTCGAGGAAGGACAACCCCTTCTTCAATCTACACGGAGTCTCCGCCCTTCGCCCCATCACCGACACGGTCCGCTCCGACAAGTTGTACACTGACTGGCCGATCTCCATCGCGGGGGCATAGACTCCCTTCTCGGTGCTAGAGACGCCGCACAATCACGTCCACAAGGAGGTCGAGAGGTATGGGCCGGGAGGAGATTTCTATTGGCCGTCTAAGCAGGTTGGATCGATCGACGATCTCTTCCTGGAACTAACCTACGGGACCGGATCATGGAAACAGTTTGCCAATTGCCCAGTCCGCCACGGCAATGCCAACTTGATGCACAGGCTACCGGTGAGGTACGAAGACAATGACATATTACACTCGGACTACGAGGAGGACCCCGAGACAGGAGGGGTGGCTCGATACATACAGGCTGAGAAAAACGTCTATGGCAAGAGGAGGCGCTCCGGGCCTGGCGAGGAAAAACTGGTTGTGACCAAGCGAGGTCAGGTCAAGAAGAGGAAGGTGATGAAGGAAGAAGAGAAGCAAGAGGAGAAGGAAGAGGAGAAGAAGAAGAGGAGGAGGAGAAGGAAGAAGAGAAAGAGGAGGAGGGAGGGGAGGAAGAGGGTGAAGAAGATGAAGAAGAAGAAGGAGAAGAGGAAGACGAGGAGGAGGAAGAAGAAGAAGGTGAAGAGGAGGGGACGAAGGATCGGAGCGATGTGCCTCCCACCTTACCAGGTGCGGGCCAGGTGCCTCCGATCGATGAGGCTAAGGCCTATCGAATGGTGGATGATCTCGACACGGTAGACGATAGCAAGAAGGCACCGATCATTTACCATTTCGAGACTCTGAAGTGGCCTACACGCATCAGGGTGAAGTATTCAGGTAGTGATGTAGTCTATGACCCGATGCTCATCTCCCAAGTGCCGCCCGAAGGCCTTTGACAGGGTGAGGCTTCGATGGGGCAGGCCTCAACGAGCGGAGGCTCGGGGGTTGATAAGCCAAGGCTGGTGCTTCGGAGCGACACGGCTAAGGTGGATGCAGAGGCCGCCACTCTCATGCCTGCCCTCTTCTAGGGGACAGATAAGATACAAGAAGAAGGAGGAGCCTCGTCACCTCCCGACGCCCCCCCTCCCCCCCCCCCCCCCCCAAACCGAAAGGGGATAAGGGTCAGGGGGAGAAAGAGATGGCCGAGCCGGTCCTGACCCCTGAGACAAAGGCATCGGGGAAGGAACAGAAGTGATCCAGCCCGATCACCGTTACGACGAAGAAGACTCCCACCCCCAAGGGAAGGGATCCGATCGAGGGAAGGGTCCGGCTCAACCCTTGCATGGCGGCTCCATCGATAAGAGTAAGTTCTAACTCTATCTTATCTTGATTGAATTAAAAGTTGAATATGTCTGAGTACTTTGAATGTTTCGCCTGCAGGTGTTCCTGGTAGCCCACGGCCCATGCTGCGAGAATTGGGTGAGGTGGACCTCAACCACCCCACGGGGGCATTAAGAAAGCTCTGCAACTTGCCAGACGCAACCCTCGAGGAGTCATCCAACAGGCTGAAAGTCATGGTAAGTAGTTCGGCCTTGTCTTTGACGATACTCCATCTGATATGCCTCTGCCTTGTCTTTGTTGATTTGCAGATGTCTACCTTGCTGAAATTAAATAGTAGGATATTCAAGAAAGCCGGTGAGAGGGAGGCAGCGACCGAAATAAGCTGATTGAATGCCCTCTTGGAGGAGGCTAATTACGAGAGGGAGAAACTACCAGCAGAGCTGTCCTCTAGTCAACAGTCAACTCACAATGAGGCGCATATGAAGAAGAAGATGGAGGCCGAGTTCGTTTCTGCAAATAAGGAGCTCCAAAGTATGAAGAACATATTCTTCAAGATGGAGAACCACGCCTTCAAACGCAACGAGGAGATCCAGCAGCTAAAGGCTGAGGCTGCTGTAATAGAAGAGGCCCACACGCTCGAACTGGAATAGCTAAATATTGATTTGGCAAGCTACAAGTCGATTGCTGAAAAAGCCGTGGAAGCCCTTAGGCTAGCTCATAGTAGTGGCGCCTAGTCTGCGAAGGCATCCGTGGTAAGCAAGGCTCGTAATGGTTCCGACCGAGATAGGTCTAGGGCACATAGCGTGGCTAAGCCTTGATGTACCAACTCTTGTATCTATACTTTGAATTTAAATAATAGAAAAAGTTTTTGGATGTTTGATGAAATATCTTTGATATTGAATGTTCTGAATAAACATGTTTGGTGTTGAATGGATGAATGATTGTTTCTGCCAACTAGGGGTTGTGTCGCAACACAAGCACCTATGTTATTTGTCAATTTGCCAGTTAGAAGTTGCGTCGTCTTGCAACACCCAAACTATTTATTTCTGCCTATAAGGGGTTGTGTCACGACACAAACACCCAAACTATTAGTCAACCTGAAAGTTAAGAGTTGCGCTGTCTCGCAACATTAAAACTATTTGTTTCTGCCTGTGAGGGGTTGTGTCACAATACAAAACACCCAAATGGTTAGTCGATCTGCTAGTTAAGAGTTGCACTGCCTTGCAACATCAAAACTATGTGTTTAGTCATTTGAATTCGTAGAACTGGTATGGACAAGATTGAAGTTGGAACAAATACTATTTATTACAAGATTTACATCAGGGATAAAATAGTTTAAAATATCTAACATTCCAAGCCCTTGGTAGCCTATCTCCCTCTGGCGAGATTAGGCGATAAGATCCTTTGCCTCCTACGGATTCGATGATGTAGGGTCCTGTTAGAATTGATGTGTTCTAAGCTTGTAAAACTTTATGTTTTAGTCTAATAAACATTGATAGTTATTAATATATGAGATGCATATAGGTGCGTAACATAGTTACGTGTTCTTTAGAGAACAGAGAGCCATGGTTATATGGTAGTCCACTGAGTTGAAGACTAAGTGGATTGGTCCCGTATAACCTAAATATGTTCGCAGCTATGATCAGGTTCGTCGCCTCATCATGGTAAGCTGTTGGCGATGACAGTTCATGGGATGTCTTCACCATGGTCATCACCAGGCACAGTGTCTGTGGCTGAACGGAACTAACACGGTGTACAGATCAGTGAGCAGACACTGGTACACTAAGTCGTGTTTCTGCTTAGGGTAAAACGGTCCTAAACCCTGAGGAACCACGACTGATAGACTAACCAGTTGCGTGGTGCTTTGGCGCACCAATGTGTGAGGGTCCATATGCAGTGATCCAAAACCACGGTGTACTGGGTTACCCGGCTGGCGTTGCATTAGCGTGTCACTCCTGCAGGTCATCCACACCCCTGATGGGAGGTGCGTTCCTTGGTGTGACTTACACTGTACCAAACCCAGGCCTGGTGGTCATCAGTTTGACTGTTGACCGGGTTCGATTACTCGACGGGGTAATCAGAGGTACGATGTATAGGTCAACCTGGAAGGAACCAAGTCATATGATCATTCGAGTCTGACGGTAGTCTTCACCGCTCGAAGTGAATCATGGCATCAAGTGGAGGGACAGCGGGTTTACCACTACTAAGCGGAGAGCAGGGGTATGATGGAGAACATAGTAAGTCTGGGTGAATTGGAGTGCAGCCTGCGTCGCACTCTGGGTGGCTACGCAGGTTAACTCGAGCTCAGAGGATCGATGGTACACTCGGGTAGTGTGTCGATCGAGCTTGAGTTGGAAGCCATGAACCCCGGTCCCTGATGGTTCCACCTTATCAACATTATGTACGGTTCTTGAACCGTCTCCTCGGAACACCATAAGCAGGAGGAAGAAAGAAATATACGCTCCGTGTGTGCTTGGCACTAGAGCATGGTAGATGCGTAACTACATACGAGTACTAAGGGTTGAGCCCGAGACTAGTGCAGAGTCGTATGTAGTAATCCCTAGCCATAAGTGAACTTCGCTGCATAGGTGCGATGCACCGGGGTATGTTGCGAGTTGACTAGTTGACTTTGCTAGAGGCACCCTCCGGTGGCCTCAGTTAATAGTAAGTAACTAGTAGATATCACTTAAGTAATGGCCGCTAGGTATCGCACGCTAGAAATGGTCAAAATGAGGCATCGGGGCGTTTTGGTAAAAACCTCACTCTGCCGGACCTCACTGTTGGCCGATCCTAGTGGTGGGACACCTCACTAGGGCCGACCCTATGATGTAGGGATAAGAATCCCTCATCTATAGGGCCGACCATATGGATAGGGATGGGGCGATAAAAACGGTTAAGATCGAGCCCTAAAAAGTGGGAAAACGGATAAATACGCGGAGAGATAAAAAGGAGATAATGGAGAGATAAGATAAGGGGGTCATTATCCCCTTGGATCCTTATCCAATGGGGGGGTGGCCGGCCCTATAAAAGCACCTATGGGCGCCGGCCCCATGTGCTACAGAAACCGAACCCCCCTCTCTCTCATCTCTCGAGTTCTCTCCCGTTTCATCTCCAGTTTCCCGCTTGCTACTTCGTCTTCCTCGCGTGGAGTTCTGAAGAAGGAGAAGGGTCGTTCTTCGGAGGCACTCAGAGATCCGAGAGCGACGTTCCGTGCATCGTGTGAGATCGGGTGAACAAGAAGGCAACATCTCCATTCGTACCGTCGGCATCTTCGCGAACGATCTTCCGTCTCCATCGACAAAGAAGACAATTCTCCGCGGTTAAAAGATCCGTACGAAAGGTATGTGTAATCTAACATGTAGATCTAGCGAGCATTATGATTTGCATCCATGCTAGTTAATCATTACGCTAGATTGCCGTTAGGGGTTTTTCGATTCTCGTGCATACACATGCACACATATGTAGAATAGTTTCTATGAAAATTTAAATCGCGTAACGTGCACCATGAACGGTCTTTCGACCGCCAAATCGCTTCCGCTGCGAGCCTCTGACCCGGATTAGATTCCAGCAATTGGTATCAGAGCCGCATTAGTGGTGTACGTTTCACGTTTTTTTTTTTTTCATGAAACGAACATGTGTGCGCATGATGAATGCGTGAGATCATCGGGGTTCATACGCTTAGATCATGCATATGTATAGATTGTGCTTGTTCTATTAATCATTCTTGCAGGGCGCCGCTATAAATAATCTAGATCTATGCTTTATGCTTGCTACCGGGGGTCGGACCCCGAGTTAGCAATTGTCTGGATTTGTTTTCTGTGTGTGGATATGTAATTGAGCCGTAGATTGGGCGAGTGATGGGGGTTGACCATCCTCGGTTTCCCATGGCCTTTTTCTAGGTGTGTTTTCTTTTCTTTCTAGGAAATTGTGTACGACCGAGCACTTGCTCGTAGCGTACTAGATTTTTTTCGGTTACAGATCGAGAAGAAAGATGTGCCAAAGAAATCCACCATCGGGAGCGGAAGCGGAACCCTGGAGAATGAAGACGATCCGGCAAAGTGTTCGCGAGCGCGACGAAGGAGCCGGACCGAGGAACCTTGCGAAGAAAGCTAGAGGCCTGCGCTGTGCTAATTAGGTTCAGGGGTCGGACCCTGAACTTAATTCAGTTTTTTTAATGGTTGCTTTCTTTATTAGTTCTTTATGCTTCATATCGA
Source organism: Chamaelirium japonicum (assembly GCA_947650365.1). Taxonomy (NCBI): domain Eukaryota; kingdom Viridiplantae; phylum Streptophyta; class Magnoliopsida; order Liliales; family Melanthiaceae; genus Chamaelirium; species Chamaelirium japonicum. The sequence goes on along the minus strand of OX393549.1, from coordinate 61,576,036 downwards.
ACCCCGATGAGATAATATTATTATCTGTTTTTAGAGGGATGCCTTTCCCCTCCGGTCCAAGCGACTGTTTGAGGATAGGATCCCGCTAGATGACGCCTATTATTTAGTTGACTTTTGATGTTAGTGGGATCCCATCACATATGGTTATGCCACCATTAGGAGAGCACCCGACTAGTCGGGTGTGCCTATTTGGCCAGCATCGAAATCAAAGATGAGATGAAGATCCATTGAACATCAATTGTCAAATCTATAATCAAGGCGCCATGACTAGTGGGAGTCCTTTCCAGTGAGTCTGACTCTAGGATTAGCTCCAGATCATTAGCGTGATAACCAATTTTGCAAAGCATCGATATTCTTGGAATATGTAATGTGACCCTTGAATGGAGAAATCCACTTGAGGCAGGGACTATGATATTCCGAGAGTGATTAATGCTAGGCGAAGGGCTTGAACGCTAGTGGGAGCATGGTGTGACCAGGGTCTAGTATTTAGGAGGTCGCTACCTTTGCATTTGCATAAATTCATACTCACAAAATAACCCTCAGAATAATAAGGGATGCAAGGGAGGACTTTTATAAGATCCTCTGGCCTCCACGACCAGTCGTTTTGTGTTTGGGTGGGGATGCATAACTTCACACCCCCTAGGGTGGGAGCTGTGTGTTTCCATGCCAAATTACTTAATGACCTCCCTGAGGATATGGCGATTACGGGGCCAGGAGAGAAGGGCTTTTCATCCCACCCTAGTGGGGGCCGCATGAACTCCCGTGTCGTAATTGCTTAGGCTCGTGGGTAAGCATCCTAAGTACACGTGAGGTATTCGTTGCGAAGACAACCGTGATCACGTGGTACTGGCCGAAAGATAACCATGGTCCATCACAGCCCTTAGTTGGCAGATTTGGATAGGATCAAGGAAAAGGCCCGTGTAAGTGGATTGACGCTGTATGATGCCCCCTAGGGCAGGTACAGTCGATTCCGAGATCTTACATACATGGTTAATTAATCCATAGAGATGGCTTCGCTTGAGGGTAGCGTTGACATATGGATATAATTAGCTTGTTTTAAAAATCCATAAAATAAGTTTTTATGCATACTCATTATTCAATCTTTATTTTCAGATGACTAAGTTAGACCCCCTGTCCGCTATCCTAAATGACCACAAACTTACCGGTCCCAACTATGAGGACTGGAAGCGCAACCTGTACCTGGTCCTAAGGATTGGTAAACATATGTCAGCCCTTAATGACCCTGAGCCAGATTTGCCAGGACCCAATGCCACAGAGGCACAGTTAAAGGCATTCACTGACTGGAAGGAATCCAATGAGATATGTAAATGCTATATAATAGCATCCTTGCAAACAACTCTGCAGAAGCAAGTCGAGGAGATGCCCGACGCTTCTGACATGATGTTGTATTTGAAGGAGATGTTTGAAGGTCACAATCGCGTTACGCGATACCTTACCATCAAGAAACTCGTCGGCACTAAGATGTCCAATGGGACGCTGGTTCGGGAACACATGATGAAAATGTTTGGGTTCCAGAACGAACTAGCTACCATGGACATTGTGCTAGAAGGCGAGGTAATGACAGACATCTTCCTCTCGTCACTGTCTGGAGCCTTTGAAGGCTTTGTCACCAACTTTAATTTGAACAAGTTGGCTATGACAAATGCAGAGCTTCTGGGAGCTCTCCAGGCAGCTGAGGATGGCTTCAAGCAGAAGGGTGAAGCACTTCACGTGCAACGCAGATCCTTCAAGAAGCCTGGTAAACCTCAGGGCAAGAAACATAAAAGGAAACCTAAGTCACTGCCTGTGCAGGACTCTGCTGGAGCCTCTGGGTCTGGAGAATCAAAGAAACCGGGCACGAAGTGCTTCCGGTGTGGCCAGAAGGGTCATTGGAAGAAGGACTGCAAGAAGCCTCAGAATGCTGGTGAAGGTAATCTACAACTCTTAGTTGTTGAATCATTTCTTTCAAGTAATAGTACTTTTGCTAGTTGGATTGTGGATTCTGGATCCACTAACCATGCCTGTAACTCTCTTCAGGGGTTTCGGGAAAGCAGAAGATTGCTTGATGGAGAGGTGACCTTGAGCATGGGAACTGAGGCCGTGGCTGCTGCTGAAGCTATTGGAGATGTTAATCTTAGTTTTTCGAATAATAAGACTTTGACTCTTAGAGATGTCTTTTATGTACCGTCCTTGCGACGTAACTTAATTTTTGTTTCTTCTTTAGTTAATGAAGGTTATTCAGTTTATTTTGATGCTTCTGGTGTGTCGTTTAAACTGAATGGAACTTTTATAATAAGAGGAATGGTTCAGAATCATCTCTATGTTGTAAGTCCTAAATTTGAAAAAGATAACATAATAACTTCAGCATTTAATGTTAATTCATCTAAGCGTAAGAATCCTTCGGAAAATTTAACTCACCTGTGGCACTTACGACTTGGGCATATTGCCTTAGATAGGATCCATAGAATGGTGAAGGCCGGGCTTCTGGAAACAGATCCTGCGGAGATCCTTCCCACCTGTGAATCCTGCCTGGAAGGCAAGATGACCAAGAGGTCCTTTAAAGGCAAAGGAGTAAGAGCTACTGAGGTGTTAGAGTTAATCCATTCGGATGTGTGTGGACCCATGAACGTCAAGGCGATAGGAGGCCATGAGTATTTCATCACATTCATTGATGATTACTCAAGATATGGTTACATTTACCTGATGCATCGGAAGTCGGAATCCTTTGACATGTTCAAAGAGTTCAGGGCTGAAGTAGAAAAGCAGACAGGTAAATATATAAAAACCCTTCGATCTGATCGAGGAGGCGAATACCTATCTGACGAGTTCCTAGGGTATTTGGTGGAGCATGGGATAAAATCCCAATTAACTGCTCCAGGTACCCCACAACAGAATGGAGTTTCCGAGAGAAGGAATCGAACCTTGTTGGACATGGTTCGTAGCATGATGAGTTACGCCAGTTTACCAATGACCTTTTGAGGATATGCCCTACAAACAGCAGTTTATATTCTGAATCACGTTCCGTCTAAGTCAGTGCCTCAGACCCCTAGAGAACTATGGTCAAAGCGAAAGCCATTGATACAGCATTTCAGAATATGGGGATGCCCTGCACATGTGCGAAGGGATAAGAGGGAAAAGATGGAATCTAAAACCAGAGTATGCTTATTTGTAGGGTATTCCAAGGAGACCAAAGGTGGTCTATTTTATGATCCTAAGGAAAAGAAGGTGATCGTTTCTACGAACGCCTATTTCCTAGAACAGGATTATATTGTGGACCACAAACCTACTAGTAAGGTAGTTCTAGATGAACTGCTGGGTACTAGATCAGATAGCGCATCCGAAAGCATAGTGGGAGCTGACATTACAGATAATAATATACCAGATACTGTAGAAGCTGTTAATCCTGTAACACCACCACCATCTCGTCGCAGTGGGAGAAACATTAGAGCTCCTGATAGATACTATGGAGAAACCTTATTGGTTGATCCAGAGGGTCAGGAGGATGACCCACTGAGCTACGATGAGGCAGTGGGAGCTTCTGACAGCTCTGACTGGCAAAAGGCTATGGAGGCAGAAATTGCATCAATGTCCCATAACGCTGTCTGGACTCTTGTTACACCATCATCCAATATTAAACCTATTGGGTGTAAGTGGGTGTATAAAAGGAAGAGAGGATCTGATGGATCTATAGAGACTTATAAAGCTAGATTAGTTGCCAAGGGTTATACCCAGAGAGAAGGGATCGACTTTGACGAAACCTTCTCGCCGGTAGCTATGATAAAGTCTATTCGGATCCTCCTATCCATTGCAGCCCATTATGACTGGGAGATCTGGCAAATGGATGTCAAGACAGCATTCCTTAACGGAAATTTGGAAGAAGACATTTATATGATGCAGCCACCAGGTTTTGAGTCAGAGGGTCAGGAACATCTAGTTTGCAAGTTGCAGAAGTCCATTTATGGACTAAAGCAAGCATCTAGAAGTTGGAACATCCGTTTTGATCAGGCAATCCAGTCATATGGATTTACTCAAAACGAGGATGAACCATGTGTATACAAGAGGAGTGATAAGACTACAGTGATATATTTGATACTTTACGTAGACGATATTCTACTCATTGGGAATGATGTAGGAACATTGTCAACGGTAAAGGTCTGGTTGTCAACACAGTTCGATATGAAAGACCTAGGTGAAGCGAGTTATGTTTTGGGGATCAAGGTAACACGTGATCGCCAGAACAGGATTCTCTCGCTGTCACAGGCTGCGTATATAGATAAGGTTATGGCTAGATTTGACATGCAAAACTCCAAGAAGGGTTTTGTGCCATTTAGACATGGCGTAAAACTGTCTAAGGATCAATGTCCTAAGACACCTGAGGAGAGAGCAGAAATGCAGAAGATACCTTATGCTTCGGCATTAGGTAGTCTAATGTATGCTATGCATTGTACAAGGCCTGATATCTGTTTCGCAGTAGGAATGATGGGTCGGTTTCAGTCGAATCCGGGTCCAGATCACTGGACAGCTGTGAAGTGTATACTCAAGTACCTTCGTAGAACAAGGGACTATGAGTTGGTTTACACTGGACAAGAACTGACGCCGATTGGATATACAGATTCTGACTTTATGTCAGATTTGGAATCCAGGAAGTCGACATCAGGTTTTGTGTTTATGCTAGGAGGAGCAGCGGTTAGTTGGCAGAGTGTGAAGCAGAAATGCATCGCAGACTCTACCACAGAGGCTGAGTACGTTGCAGCGTGCGAGGCAGCCAAAGAGGCGGTATGGCTCAAGAAATTCCTTACGAATTTGGGGTGTGTACCAGAGGCCCAGTTACCTATTGTGCTTTATTGCGACAATAGTGGGGCGGTAGCACAAGCAAAGGAGCCAAGACATCACCAAAAGGGGAAGCACATCGAGCGCAAGTTCCACTTGATTCGGCAGTTTCAAAAGCAAGGGCGAGTAGCGGTGACACAGATTGCATCTACAGATAATGTTGCTGATCCTTTCACAAAGGCAATACCTACCAAGGCATTCGAGCGACATGTGGACGCGATAGGAGTCAAAATCGTTTTGCTTCGCTAGACCAAGTGGGAGATTGTTAGAATTGATGTGTTCTAAGCTTGTAAAACTTTATGTTTTAGTCTAATAAAGATTGATAGTTATTAATATATGAGATGCATATAGGTGCGTAACATAGTTACGTGTTCTTTAGAGAATAGAGAGCCATGGTTATATGGTAGTCCACTGAGTTGAAGACTAAGTGGATTGGTCCCGTATAACCTAAATATGTTCGCAGCTATGATCAGGTTCGTCGCCTCATCATGGTAAGCTGTTGGCGATGACAGTTCATGGGATGTCTTCACCATGGTCATCACCAGGCACAGTGTCTGTGGCTGAACAGAACTAACACGGTGTACAGATCAGTGAGCAAACACTGGTACACTAAGCCGTGTTTCTGCTTAGGGTAAAACGGTCCTAAACCCTGAGGAACCACGACTGATGGACTAACCAGTTGCGTGGTGCTTTGGCGCACCAATGTGTGAGGGTCCATATGCAGTGATCCAAAACCACGGTGTACTGGGTTACCCGGCTGGCGTTGCATTAGCGTGTCACTCCTGTAGATCATCCATACCCCTGATGGGAGGTGCGTTCCTTGGTGTGACTTACACTGTACCAAACCCAGGCCTGGTGGTCATCAGTTTGACTGTTGACCGGGTTCGATTACTCGACGGGGTAATCAGAGGTACGATGTATAGGTCAACCTGGAAGGAACCAAGTCATATGATCATTCGAGTCTGACGGTAGTCTTCACCGCTCGAAGTGAATCATGGCATCAAGTGGAGGGACAGCGGGTTTACCACTACTAAGCGGAGAGCAGGGGTATGATGGAGAACATAGTAAGTCTGGGTGAATTGGAGTGCAGCCTGCGTCGCACTCTGGGTGGCTACGCAGGTTAACTCGAGCTCAGAGGATCGATGGTACACTCGGGTAGTGTGTCGATCGAGCTTGAGTTGGAAGCCATGAACCCCGGTCCCTGATGGTTCCACCTTATCAACATTATGTACGGTTCTTGAACCGTCTCCTCGGAACACCATAAGCAGGAGGAAGAAAGAAGTATACGCTCCGTGTGTGCTTGGCACTAGAGCACGGTAGATGCGTAACTACATACGAGTACTAAGGGTTGAGCCCGAGACTAGTGCAGAGTTGTATGTAGTAATCCCTAGCCATAAGTGAACTTCGCTGCATAGGTGCGATGCACCGGGGTATGTTGTGAGTTGACTAGTTGACTTTGCTAGAGGCACCCTTCGGTGGCCTCAGTTAATAGTAAGTAACTAGTAGATATCACTTAAGTAATGGCCGCTAGGTATCGCATGCTAGAAATGGTCAAAATGAGGCGTCGGGGCGTTTTGATAAAAACCTCACTCTGCCGGACCTCACTGTTGGCCGATCCTAGTGGTGGGACACCTCACCAGGGCCGACCCTATGATGTAGGGATAAGAATCCCTCATCTATAGGGCCGGCCATATGGATAGGGATGGGGCGATAAAAACGGTTAAGATCGAGCCCTAAAAAGTGGGAAAACGGATAAATACGCGGAGAGATAAAATGGAGATAATGGAGAGATGAGATAAGGGGGTCATTATCCCCTTGGATAATCCAAGGGGGGGTGGCCGGCCCTATAAAAGCACCTATGGGCGCCGGCCCCATGTGCTACAGAAACCGAACCCCCCTCTCTCTCATCTCTCGAGTTCTCTCCCGTTTCATCTCCAGTTTCCCGCTTGCTACTTCGTCTTCCTCGCGTGGAGTTCTGAAGAAGGAGAAGGGTCGTTCTTCGGAGGCACTCAGAGATCCGAGAGCGACGTTCCGTACATCGTGTGAGATCGGGTGAACAAGAAGGCAATATCTCCATTCGTACCGTCGGCATCTTCGCGAACGATCTTTCGTCTCCATCGACAAAGAAGACAATTCTCCGCGGTTAAAAGATCCGTACGAAAGGTATGTGTAATCTAACATGTAGATCTAGCGAGCATTGTGATTTGCATCCATGCTAGTGAATCATTACGCTAGATTGCCATTAGGGGTTTTTCGATTCTCGTGCATACACATGCACACATATGTAGAATAGTTTCTATGAAAATTTAAATCGCGTAACGTGGACCATGAACGGTCTTTCGACCGCCAAATCGCTTCCGCTGCGAGCCTCTGACCCGGATTAGATTCCAGCAGGTCCTTCCCAGTTGGGAGCTAGTTTTTCACTGCTATGCTCCCTTGTATTGTAGAAGACTGCTCTGAGAACTAGATCTCCAATGTGGAACTATCTTTTGCTAACCTTTTGGTCATAGGCTCGCTTAATCTTCTGCTGACAGTTAGCGATACAAATAGTTGCCTGATCATGTAACTCTTTCTGAGAAATCGAGATCGTTGATCCGAAGTTCGTCGTTGATTCTTTCTTTGATTGCCTTAGTCTTCAGAGTTGGAGAAATAGCCTCGGTTGGAAGAACTGCTTCTGACCCATAGGTTAGGCGGAAGGGCGAAAATCCAATTGATCGTCGTGGAGTGGTCCGATAGCCCTATAGGACCTTTGGTAGGTCCTTCTCCCATAGTCCTTTCCTGTCACCCAACTTCTTCTTGAGTTGACCAAGGATTACCCTGTTGGAGGCTTCGGCTTGACCATTGCACTGCGGATATCTAGGCGTCGAATAGAAGAGTTTGATTCTGTAGTTCAAACAGCACTCCCGAAATTTATCTGAGTCGAATTGGGCTCTGTTGTCAGCGATAAGGACTTGATGAGTGCCAAACCTGGAGAAAATGTTATGCCTGATGAATTTGATAACTTCGTCGTCGGTTTCTCGAAAGAGTGGGGCACAGCCTCGACCCATTTGGTGAAGTAATCCATGGCCAGCAGCAAGTACTTCTTCTTGCTTGGCGATAGAGGGAACGTGCCTAGGAAGTCCAACCCCCATTGATGGAATGGCCAATGGCATGTCAAGAGATAAAGTCTGTCCGCCGGGAGGTGGATTGCTCGCGCATGTCGTTGACAGGGCTCGTATCTTTGAACGAATTATAGAGCGTCTTTTGCCATGGTTGGCCAGTAGTAGCCTTGGAGTCTGGTTTTGGCTTCGAGGGATCTTCCACCAGAATGATTGCCGCAGGCTCAAGAGTGGATATCGGCTAAGATTATTTCTGTTTTCCCAGGACCAATGCATTTGAGAAGCGTTCCGCCATGTGATTTGAAGTAAAGATCTTCTTCTTGGAGACTATAGAATGGAAGCTTCATTTGGAGTTTTTTTGGCTTGGATCAGATCTTCAGGCATTCTGCCTTATTTGAGGAAGTCAAGGATTGGTTGCCTTCAATCTGAATGCTCATCAGTTAGGGCAAAAGCAGAGGTTGGCTGTCTCTAACCTTCACAGCCTTTTATTGTAGCAACAAGTTGTTGCCCGGTGGCGGCTTTAAGCAACTCTTGATATTCAATCTGAATGTGACTTTCCTTTATAGGATCTCCGAGTACTGAGGCGGCATTGGCTAGGGCATCAGATTCTCGATTCTCCGCCCTTGGAATTTGAACGAATTCGGTGATGCTGCACTAGAGCTAGATAGTGTTACATTCTTTCTCCTCGCGCTACATAGTCTCCGTTGATCTGCCTGATCACAAACTGGGAGTCGCTATAGATAGTGAGATGGTCTACCCCCAGGCCTTTGCGATCTCCCCCAGAAATGAGAGCTTCGTACTCGACTTCGTTGTTGGTGGCACTAAATCCGAGGAGGATAACCTTTTGAATATGGTCGAGTTCAGGGGATATTAAAACTATCCTAATTCCCGAACAGATCGCCCTTGACGCTCCATCTACATAGAGTTTCCAGCAAGTAGATGAAGTAGTGGGAACTTCAAAGCTAGGATTGAAGGCCACAGGACTTGGATTAAGACAAGGTTCGTTATTGTCATCAAGATGCATCTCAAGGTCATCCTCCAAGGAGACTGGATCCTCCATAGACAAATCGATAAGGAAATCAGCAATGGCTTGCCCCTTGAGCGAAACACGAGGTTCAAACTAAATACCAAGGGAGCTCATCTCGATCACCCACTTAGTTATCCGGCCTGCTCGGCCTACCTTATCGAGGATGTCTTTGAGTGGATGCTCTGAGACGACAGTGATCAAGTAAGAAACGAAGTAGGGCTGAAGTTGCCACGTCGCTGTTAGTAGGGCCAATGTGACTTTCTCGATCTTCAAATAGCGAGTCTCTGCCGGAAAGAGAGTATGGCTAATGTAGTAGATGGGGCGCTCAATGCCTTTTCTTTTACTAACCAAAACTGCGCTGATGGCTTGATCAGTGACAGCAAAGTAGAGCCAGAGGTTTTCTTTTACTAGTGGAGCCGTTAAGATAGGAGCCCGAGCGAGGTAGTATTTGACACTCTGGAAGGCTTGTTTGCAAGTTGGATTCTATCCTGAAGTATTTGCTTTCTGTAGATTATTGAAAAGGGGTTTGCACTTGTCAGAAGACTTAGAGATGAATCGGTTGAGGGATACTAGTCTTCCAATGAGGCACTGTACTTTCTTCCGATTGGTGGGTGATAGCATTTTGAGGATTGCTTGAATTTGTTTGGGATTTACTTCGATGCCCCTCCTGGTCACTAGATGACCCAGGAATTTATCCGATTGAACTCCGAAGGCATACTTGGTTGGATTCAGTTTCATGCGATACTTTCGGAGGACTTGAAATGTTTTGGCGAGGTCAGAGAGATGATTCTTATGGCTGCGTCTCATTGTGAGAAGACCGTCGACATAGACTTCGATGTTACGACCGATTTGCTCTTCGAACATCTTTGTGACCAATCTCTGATAAGTGGATCCAGTGTTCTTGAGGCCGAAGGGCATGATGTTATAGTAGCAGAGGCCTCTGTCTGTCACAAAGCATGTCTTCTCTCGATCGTTAGGATGTAGAGGAATCTGGTTTTACCTCGAATAACCCTCCATGAAGGATAGGAGCTAGTGGCCCGCGGTTGCATCGACGAGTCTGTCTATCCTTGGCATGAAAAATGGATCCTTTCGACAAGCCTTATTGAGGTTGGTGAAGTCGATGCAGACTCTGATCTTTTCATTCTTCTTTGGCACTGCAATTATGTTGGAGATCCAAGTTGGGTACTCTACTTCACGAATGAAGCCTGCAGCGAGCAACTTGTTGATTTCCTCTTGAACAGTAGTTAAGTGCTCTGGCTGGATCATTTGGAGATTTTGTTTAACAGGTTTTGCTCCTTCTTTGATGGCGAGTTGATGACATGCGTCGTCTAGATTGATCCCGGGCATGTCTTCGAAACACCATGCGAAGGCATCGATGTTGGACTAGAGGAAAATTATCATGGCTCGCGCTTTTGTGTCGCAGAGACTGGTACTGATGAATATCTCTCGAAAGAGATCACCATTGTTGATGTTTATTCGGGTGATCTCTTAAATAGAAGGTGAAGCCTCCCACTAGATAGATGAAGAATCTGGTAGTAGGGGCTCCTTTGGTTGCTAACTCGCAGAAGGGCCAGCTTCTTCTCTCGGATGCTTTGGTGGTATGAGATCCACTCAGCGATCCATCTTTGCCGAGGCGACTTCGCAAGATCACCCCGCTTGTTGGTCACCTTGAATACACATAATACCTTCCCCCGTTGCAAATTTGAGGAGTTGACGGTATGAGGAGGATATGTCATTGATCTGGTAAAGAAAGGATCACCCAAGAATGATGTTGTAGTTAGAAGTACCTTCGACGACAGCGAACCTCACGGAAACTCGAGTCTCTCTGCTGAGGTCCAGGGTGAATCTGGATTCACCCATGGTCATACTCTGCTCGCCGTTGAAGCCTGTAATAACGGTGGGGATGATGTCTAGGCTTGAATACTTATGTCCTAGACACTTGAAGCAATCTTAGAACATAATATTGATTGAGCTGCCGGTGTCGATGAGGATCCGATTGACAGTACTCCCGTCAATGATGAGACGCAGGACCAGAGGATCCGGGTGTGGGGTATGCACTCCTTGAAGGTCTGAGTCATTGAATACAATAGATGACCAAGTTAAGCCCTTGATGGGTTTCTTGACCTAAGTGTCTTCTTTGTTTGCGGTGAACCTGTCGATCGACTTCCTTCCCGATCAGCATCTGATGGTGCAATGCTCCATGGATGTTGAAGACATTGGCTCGTACGACGACTGACGATAAGCTAGTTGAGATCCGGTGGACCCAACATGCTTCCTTTTCTTTTGTTAAAGAAGGTTGGCGTTGGTCCCGTCCGTTCTTGACGAACTCTTGGAGATGGCCTTCATGCAACAGGTCCTCTAAATGATACTTTAGTTGGAAGCATCGAGTGGTTGGATGACCATGAATGCGATGAAAGTCGCAGTAGATAGATTTGTCGGCAGTGAGTTTGGTATCTGGTTGCAGAGGGTTCGGCCGTCGAAGAAATTCTTCGTGTTGAATTTGATCTAGAATCTGTTCGATCGGAAGGATCCATTTGGTGAATGTTGTTTTCTTTGGAGGTGATCTGCGACCATCTTCTCTTGGTCATTTTGCGGGCGAAGGTGCTGGTACCTCTACGTTGTGGGCCTTGGCCATATGCTTCAGTGCTTCCCTTTCAACGGGTCATCGTCTAGACTCACGTCCCTTCCGGGCAATCTGGACTTCTTCAACCTCTATCTCCCGCTGGATCCGATCGAACATCGCACCGAGAGATGGTGGAGGATTTCGGATGAAGTCGTTGTAGATATGTAGGTCAAAGAGGAGAGCGTTTTGGAAGGCCAGCATGATTTCTTCATCGTCAAGATGTCACCCGGAAAGAGCAGCATGCTCGTCGCGAAATCTTCACGTGAAGTTACGAAGACTCTCATCAGCTCCCATCCTCAATCATTAGAGAGAATCAAGTTTCTTCTCCGGCTTGAGGTTGAGTTGATAGTGCTGGACGAAATGGTTCTCAAGGACTCCAAACTGGGTGATCGATCCAGCACGAAGGTTGTGATACCAATCGAGGGACGGCTCATCGAGGCTACTGGCGAAGGTCCGGCAAAGTTTGTTGTTCTCCTCTTCGTGCAGCGTCAAAGCTTCTTTTAATGCCAGAATGTGAAGAGTCGGATCTTCCTTTAGGCAATTGAATTTCGGTAGAGTCAGAGTTCTCCAACTCTTCGAAAAAGACACTTGAAACAAGCTTCAATGGAGAGGCTCGACTGAAGAGTATCCTTCCCTGCGACCGAGTCCCCGACTTTGCTGCTGGTCCAGGGGTAGGATCGAGGGGCACTGATCTCCACCTTGAATTGCGATCGGATAGGTCTAGTGAGGAAGATCGATTTGGGAGTCTTGATGGAAGGGGAGAGATGGAGAATATCGGTCCTTCAACGCAGCCTCTATCATCCGATGCCTGCTTAACACAATTACGACCCGAAGATGATTGCGAGGATTGGTCATCGATGCAATCCCAGATGCTTTGCTTCCAAAGACCAGCCGAGGGGTGGGTTCGCGTTGACTCTTCTCTTGGGTTCCAAGGCCCATAGACCTCCGTTGTTCAGAGTGGACGGATTGTCAAGGCAGATCGACCGCTACATTGAGGGAAGGGATAAGAAGAACAACCCCATCATTGGAGACTGCTTTCTTGATAGTGTCCCTCTCAGTGGTGAGAGTGGTGTTCTGTTTCGCCAACTGCAGCAACTGGAAGTCGAGCGCCAAGATCTGATAAGTTAGCAGAGGATCTTTCATTGGAGCGAGAGTGGTTTGCCCAATTGATTGTCGAAGCGGTGGAGGGATCGGTCGGTCGATCGATCTCCTATTTCTGGAATGAGCCGCTGTGTCGGGGCGAGTAAGAGGCAACACGAAGTTGAGTCGTTGGCTCATCGATCGAGTTTCCGGACGAGGTTGGTTCCGTTGAGTATTACTTCCCTCTAGATGATCCTGATGTCTCATCTTCACCATTTAGGGAAAGCAGAGGAGGCAACTAGATTCGGGCTTTGCCTGCCCTTTTTTTGATAATAAAGAATTCCGGCTCGGTGAACTATAATATAAGGGAAAGGATAATCTGATAAGAGTCGGGTTCTGTTCCATCCCCGATGTTGCCAATGTCCAATTGGTTGTCTGCTCAACCGAGGGGGTTAGGAAGTTAGATTATCAAGATCGGTTGTCTGCTCAACCGATCCGATATTGTCGTAATGCAAATTGAGCTTTTTGATATCCCACAAATGGCGCCAAATTATAGGGGATGATCTCCATGCCGACCCGAAGACTCTACCCCACCAGTTAATCGAGTTGAGTCGAAAGGCCAATCGAACGTTTGTCTAGTTTGTAGGTTTGGGTATTGATATCTTTGAGTTGAACTTCTGAATAGTCCAAAGATTGTTGACACAAGGTGTGATCTCGGAGTTCAACCGAAGCCTACATCTCCGTGCTATAAGGAGCAACCTGAATTCACTAACACTTGAACAAAAGTGATCTGGACAGGCCGAGGGTCACCAGTTTTTCTTCGAAAAGAAGATCGAAAGTTTAGGAGGTCAGAGCTATGAGGGATGATCTCCGTGCTGACCCGAAGACTCCACCCAACCAGTCAATAGAGTCGAGTTGAAAGTCTGATTGGATGTTTGTCTAGTTTGTATGTTCGGATATTGATATCTTTGAGTTGAACTTCTGAATGGTCGAAAGATTGTTGACACGAGGTGTGATCTCGGAGTTCAGCCGAAGCCTATGTCTCCATGCTATAAGGAGCAAACTGAATTCACTAACATTAGAACTGGAGCGACCTCGACAGGCCGAGCTTCGAAATGAAGATCGAAAGGTTGAAATGTTAGAGCTCTGGCTTTTCGGAAATCTGGTTCAGAAATCAGATATTCGATCCTATTACAATTGTCAGGTCTGCTATTTATAGAGCTTTTAGGACGGGAACCGAGGTAGAGGGCAATTTTCTACAACTATCGTCTGGATCTGGGCGAAGGCTGGTGGGTCCCGTTGTCGTCTCTGTGGACCCCCAAGCAGGGCTGGTGGGTCCTGTTGTCTTCTCGGTAAACCCCCAGACAGTACTGGTGGGTCCCGTCGCGGGATATCGGCCAAAATTTGCACCCACAAGAGCTCTGGATTTTTTGGAAGTCTGATTCAGAAATCAGATATTCAATCATTTACACTCATAGGGTCTGCTATTTATAGAGGTCCTGAGAAGAATCCGGGGTACGGGGTGGTTTATACAGCTGTCGTTCGGATCCAGACTGGGGCCGGTGGGTCCCGCTGTTGTCTCTGTGGACCCCCCTAGGCAAGGCTGGTGGGTCCCATTGTCGTCTCTGTGGACCCCCCCAGGCAGGTCTGGTGGGTCCCTTTGTCATCTCTATGGACCCCTTAGGCAGGGCTGGTGGGTCCCGCTGATTGGGCATTGGCCAAATTTTGCACCCACACTTGGCACTCAACTTTGGAGCCTCAAGTCGCACCTCGGTTCCCCCCTGCTTCGCGCTCGGTTTTGAAGCATCGAGCCACCTCGGGAACCTTACTAGTCATCGCATCGCCTACTCACCATGGGCGCTCATCAAGTCCCTCCACCCCTCCACTTTGAGGGCATTCTTGGACCTGTCCCTATGCGTCATCTTTCCAATGTGATCGGCTCCACTGCGTTTCCTTCCTGATGCTACCGCCACCCCTCTCATATGGATCCTAGACTTTGAGGCCTCGCACCACATGACACCCGATGCTTCCCTACTTACAGCTTTCCATCCTGCACCACACATGCCTATAATACGCACTATCGATTGTTCTTCTCTAACCATCTCAGAGTGTGGATCGATCACCGCTACCACAAAGCCTAGCGGATGCCATTTCTTACCTTCTATACTACACATCCCTTAGCTTCGCATGCAGCTTATTTCCATTAGCAGTTTTTGTCACTCCGATTGTGGTGTGACCTTCACTCCCTCATCCTGTACTGTGCAGGATCCACGTACCGGTCGGACGGTTGGAGTTGGTTGTAAGGTAGACGGGTTTACCACCTAGAGTACCTTCTCCTTCCTCCTACCCCCACTCCTCCTGGTTTCTACGGGACTACCTCGTCTGATGCCGACCTTTAATACAAGTGACTCGGCCATCTTTTTGAACCCCGACTTAGGAAATTACTCCAAACTGGAGCTCTTGGTCGAGGGCCCTTCTCCCCTTTATCTACCTGTACTGGTTATAAGATTGCCAAAGCTACCGCCCTTCCATTTCCTGTGTGTGTTTCTCAGAGTTATGCTCCCTTTGACCTGTCCGGTGCACTCTGATATCTGGGGACCAGCACCTCTTCCTTCGATGTGTGGCTATCGCTACTGCATCTCTTTTATCGATTACTTCAGTCAGTACACTTGGGTTTACCTCCTCCAGCACCGCTCTGAGGTTCCCCAAGTCTGCTAGATCTTTGCCTTGATGGTTCACATACAGTTCGGTTGTCGTATCAAGTCCTTTCAGTTTGATTACATCCTTGAGTACCTCTCTACTACTATGTGGACTTTTCTTCAGTCCCATGGGCCCTCTTCCAGTACTTCTGCCCTCACACTCATGAGCAGAATGGTATAGCCGAGAAGAAACACTGTCACATCCTTGAGACCACGCATGCTCTTCTTTTTTCTATTTTTGTTCCTCACACCTTCTTGGCTGAGGCTGCCTTGACATCGGTCAACCTCATCAACATCACCTCTTCGTCTGTTCTTCTGGGTAGTGTGTCCCCTTATGAGTGTTTTTCCTCCTCTTCTCCTGACTACAATCTGCTTTGTTCGATCTTTCGGGTGCACCTACTTTGTCCTCCTTCCATCCCACGAGCGCACGAATCTGTCTGAAAGGTCAGTTAAGTCTGTCCTCTTGGGGATCAGTTCAGAGCACAAGGGGTATCGTTGCTATTGTTGGAATTAAATCCTATTATCAGAGTCGTAGCAGAAGTAAAAGTTAGATCCGAGGATCTCATGGTGTATTTTTCATTACAATTAATTCCACAAAACAATCTTTATGCAAATCTATGATCATAGCATATGTGCAGACACCCTAAAGGCATACTACGATCTATGATAGATATGCATGCATCTGCTTAGGTGTTTAGAATCATTATGCCTAGTGGATCTTAGATCAGAAGAGAACATAATGATGGTTGATGATGAACCATACATGAATCGAGAGGGATATTGTCGGGTAGCACCTTGTCCTTTGCTAAGGGAGGAACCCACGGCGTTCTATCTCTGAGTGCAAGGACGACACGCCGACGGAGGATTGCACGTAGTAAAGATGATGGTGAGCCACGAGATCTCCTCCTTTTCTTTCTCTCTTCTTCCTTCTCATTCCTTCCTCCTTCTTCCTTATTCTTTCTTGGCCGAAACCATAAAGAGGGCAAATGAGAGGGGGCATATTTTCAAGAGAGGGGAGATGCTTGGGCCGACCTACTCTCTTTCTTTTCCTCTTATAGGGCCGGCCCCCTACTCACTTACGCAACTCAGGTCCGGCTCCCTATGGATTGGGATGAGGGGGGGGGGTGCGGTTTTAGGGTTTCCCCTTGACACTTCAGACGAAAATGTCATTTTATCGGGATACCGTTGATAGAGATAGAGAGAGAGAGAGAGAGTGTGTGAGTTACACTAATCGGAATCGAGTTCTGTCAACGACTACGAGCTCCTGGAATTATTCTGCTCATTTTAAGAATATTCAATATATTCTAAGCCTTATTTCAGTATTTACCACAATGCCCCTATGATCCCTTAACACATGTGAATTAGGTTCTTAGGCTTCGAGCTTGCGCTCCAACGCGCCACTTCGCATCTAACATGTCCAACCAGGTCGATGAACAATTCTTATACACAACGACATGATGGAACCTTCAAGGTTTAGGATCTCTAGCTTCAACAGGATCCCTGATTAACTATTCCGGTAACACACTAAAAGTTTCGCTAATCTGCCATAATCCGATTAATCCACATAGCCACCCAGAGTGCAACACGAGTAAACTCTAGTGATCCTAAACTTTTGGTACTCCCTCGTAACCCTGTTCTCTTTTATACTCTGATAATCTTTAGTCCCTCCTATTACTAGTGCCATGATTCGACTCAGGCGATGGGGAGCACCGTCAAACCCGATTAAGCATCTTACTAGGATTCGGTGACCTGTCATCCGTAATGCCACACATCTTTTGGTGCTATGCCTAGCATCCGGAACGTCGTCAGTCATACTGACAACCACCAGGCATGGATTAATTATGTGGACAGATTGACTCATCAAAACGCATCTATCCATCAGTGGACATCGGATAATCTGCAGGTTTTGCATGCCACTCTAGCGCGGGCTCGGACGTAGGGCGACGGGCTCATCGCGGGCGCACTCAAGGTCGTCGATCAGGGATGAAGGCAGCGAAAGGGGATGGCGAGGGAATTAAACTCGCTCTGATACCATGTTGCCACAACCCTAGAAGAGAGAGAGAGAGAGAGAGAGAGAGAGAGAGAGAGAGAGAAAGGTGGGGGGGAGCAGGCGAGAAGGTTAGGGTTTTGACGGTCTGCGATCGAGAGAGAGGGCGACGAAGACGACTCTAGAGGGTGACGGCGACGGCGACGGCGGCTCTAGATGGTGACTGAGATGCCAACGGTCGCTCTCGAGGGCGACGGAGGCGGCGATTGCAGTAAGGTTTTCCCCCTTTCTTTCTCCTCGTCTTCTCCTCCTTCTCTTGCCATCTATAGGCGGTTCTATTGTGGGGACCCCCAAAATTTAAAGTTTTGGTCTTAGGTTAGGGAGTTTAGCCGCCGCCCACCCGAACCACAACCGCCTGAGGCTTTTTGTCGCCGCCTCGCCCCGAGGCACACCCTAGAGTGCGTCCGAAGCATGATTTTTAAATCACTGGTTAGAATGTACGATTATTGTGTGGTCATTTCCTTACTTGTAGCAATTTCTAATTTCTGATTCATCTTAGAAACCATATGCAAAAGGCACGAGAACTACTAAGGAATTGCTGCTTTGAAATGTGTGGGTTGGAGATTTTGCATACTAACACAATCAACATTGCTTGACGGGGATTTCAATATTCATTAGGTTCCTCAAGGTTTGTCTTCACAATGCAATTAAATATTTGAGGGACTTGGTTTTAGGTCCCCATGACAACATTCTGTTAATTGTAGGTCCTGGCAAAAAAGTTGTGTTGTTAAAGATCCAATTTTAAAGATCAAGTTATCTTAAGTCCAGTGGCTAACAAAAAGACACATATGCCCATGCAAAGTTTTCAAATCTACCAAATTACCCTTCCATTAACCAAAGATGTTGCTGCCCCACAAAACTACCAGTTTTGACATCGACAATGGAATTACTATAACTGCTATAATGATTTTCATTGTGGCTGCTACAGAGATTTCATCGGGGCTGCTATAGCGAAATCACTGTAGCACTGAATACCATTATATACATATATGAGTATCATTTAAAATCAATCACTGTAGCAGCTACAGTGAAATAACTATAGCAACTATGATAATTTCAATGTTGATGTACAATGATTTCATTGTAGCTGCTAAAATGGTATAAAATGATACTCATATATATGAAATAATACTCAATTCCCTACAATAATTTTAATTAATACTCAGATATACAAAATGATACTCAATTTCCTAAAGTAAAATCAATATAGCAGCTACAATAATTTAAATATAACTGCTACAGTGATTTCACTGTAGCTGCTACAGTAATTTCAAATGAGTATCATTCAGTATGCTAATTTATACTCATTATACTGAGCATCAATTATTATACTGAATGATATTCATTATAATGAGTATCATCTAGTATACTGAATGATACTCATTATACAAAATTGTACTCGATGTTACAATAATTTCACTGTAGCAGCCACGATGAAATCTCTGTAGCAATCATGATAATTATCGTAGTTGCTACAATGATTTCACTGTACCTACTACAATAATTTTACATGGTATTCAAATATACAAAATTGTACTCAGTGATACAATGATTTCACTCTAGTAACCACGGTTAAATCACCATCGCAACCATGGTAAAATCACTTTAGCTGCTACAATGAAATCATTGTAGCAACCTGACACTATAGCATCTAATATCTATATAACATGTTAAGGCGGTATTGTGCTGACTAGGCTAAGATCATGCAGAGATAAGTTATCCATCCGATCTAATTGTACGCATCAAACACATCACGATCCGATCAAATCGAACGGATAAAAAATCTCTCTTTCTCCCTCTCCTCCCCCATTCCAATTTCTCTCTCTTCCCCACAATCTCTCTCTTTCTCTTTCAGTCACCACGATCTCTCTCTCTCTCTCTCTCTCTTCCCCCGATCTCTCTCTCTCACTCCATCTATCTCTCTCTCTCTTTCTCCGTCTCTCTCTCTCTCTCTCCGTCTCTTTCTCTCTCTTCTCCACGATCTCTCTCTCTCTCTCTCTCTCTCTCTCTCTCTCTCTTCCCCCGATCTCTCTCTCTGTCTCTGTCTCTCTTCCCCCAATCTCTCTCTCTCTCCGTCTCTCTCTTCGTTCTCTCTCTCTCTCTCTCTCTCTCTCTCTCTCTCTCGGGGGAGGGTTGGTCACGCCGAAGGTGCCCGCTTCGTGCCAATCGGCACGAGCATGCACTAGTGAATTAATGTGGGAGGATCTCATGGGTATTTTTGGTATTTAAAAAAGCACAAATCATCCAAAACAGTTTGAAAATGACCTCTTTCGTGCAGAAAAGCGGGAGATGATCATCTTTAAAACTAATTGTTGCCTGTGGACTTATTGTAACAAACAAATAAAGTTGTCCTCTTAATCAAACGAAAATGTTACTACGGACCTACAGCTAATTTCCCCTAAATATTTCAATTTCAGTCTATTAATATTTTGGTACAAGATGGATGACCAACTTTATGAAAAATAGGCAAATATATCATATTTCTTTGCTCCAACAAGGAGTAGAAAACTATACATTTGGACATTATTAGTTGCTGCCAAATAAAATCAGAGGATGGTATGAGAATTACTTCGAGTTGATGCCAGCGGTGCAAATTAGTAGATGAAATTATAAGTTTAGTCAAGCTATGTTGGGACTTGGGAGCACAAGTCAGGAAACCTTCAACCCTTGTCCACTTATGGGTGCTTCTTCAACCATTTGATACATAATGACACGAGTAATACTATTCAGCCCGAAGGTTTGTCCCGAATTCGGCGGCCCGAAGGATGTGGCAGCGTGCAACTGGTGGCTGAAACCCACTAGCTAGTGATTTTAAAATCTTTAACAGCACCAGTTGCACGCTGCCACATCCTTCGGGCCGCCAAATTCAAGACAAACCTTCAGGCTGAATAGTTACTCTAATGACACTTCTATCATGTGCCAAGCTCTATATTTCTAAAAATTATCGTCATCCTTGATAACGAGTGAAACACGAACCTGCTATTATATTCACCTTAAATTTAGAACCTTCATAAAAAGGAAAATAAATAGTAAGAAAACACAGTGCTTCATGAAACTATGTATCATTATCGTGCAATCGCTGAGTAATAATTTTACATGAATCTTTTTACTATTACACCGAAATTTACATTAGGTCAAACCCAATTTAGGGCATTGTGTTGACCTAGTCCGTCAATCAAAATATTTAAATGTTGGGTTAGAGAAGTTAGATTTAGCTCGAACATTATTATACTTCATACATACTCCCAAAGCATATCTATATAACATGCTAAGACCATGTGTGTTATTTACAACTTTACCACAAAAAGAAGCTTTGAGTTAATTACATTTTTACCATAAAAAGGAACAAACATAAAAAGAAATCAGTCAAAACTACAGTTAAACCGGCGACCCTCAGCCGGCAAATAAATATGGTGGGGGTGGGGGTGGCGATGCTCGATGGGTATGTTGCCGTCGAAGGCAGCCTGCTATAATACCGACAAGCACGAGCATGCACTAGTCTATATCATATGCTAAGACCGTTCGTGTTATTTACAACTTTACCATAAAAAGGAATTTTGTGTTAATTATATTTTTACCACAAAAAGAAACAAAGACAAAAAAAAAAAATCGACCAAAACTATAGTTAAACCGGCGACCCTCAATCACCAAATGAATACGGTGGGGGTAGAGGTGACAATGCCCGGTGGGTATGTTACCGCCGAAGGCAGCTTGCTGCAGTGCCGACAGGCACAGGCATGCACTGGTTCAAGAACAATTCACAGGGTGTCTTCTACAACGTTCGGTATGGTTCACTAGCATTTACCTAATGTTCCTCTCAGTTGACATTCCTCGAGCACACTATGTACAAAACCATCAGGAATGACACCATCAGCTACCATCCGATCGTAAAACATCATGGCTTCCTGTAATCTACCAACCTCACAGCAACCACGAATCAAAATCCCGTATGCCACAACATCAGGCAACAACCCCCTGCTCGTAGCACAGTGAAAAGCCAGTGAAGCCTCCTCCAACCGACCTACCTTGCAAAGGCCATCGATAAGAACACTGTAGCTAACAATATTCGGGGAGATACAATTTTTCAGCATTTCTTCATGGAGATCAATTGCATTTCCAGTATTTTGAGCTTTAAATTGACCGTCCATCAAGCAGCTATACGTCACAACATTAGGCAATGGACCCTTGTCGAGCATCTGATTAAAATACAGCATCGCTTCATCGATTCTGCCTTCTCTACAAAAAGCATTAATCAAGATTGTGTAGGTGATCGTATTTGGTTGAAGACATTCTCTACCCATCAACTGCTTATAAATTTCAATAGCTTCACTCAATCTTCCCGCAGAGCAGTAGCCACTGATAATTGTGTTGTAAGTCACCATGTCGGGCTCCAATCCCCGCTCTATAAGCTGACCACACAGTTTCGAAACCGCTTCCATGCAACCTCCTTTCAGAAGGCTATTAATGAGAACATTATAAATATAAATATCTGGATTTACACCGTTTCTAACCATCATCCGATGAATTTTTAATCCGGCCATTAATTTTTTGTGCTTGCACAAGACATCAATCAAGCTGCAGTATGTTACAACATCTGGCACAAATCCTCTCTTCAGCATTTGAAAGAAAACTAGCATTGCTTCCTGTGGTCGCCCTTCACTTGCCATCCCCTTGATAAGCAAGGTGAAGGTAATTGTATCCGGTACTGTACTATGTGCTCCCAACTGTCTGTAAGTTCTCAATGCATCTCCCAATCTCTTCAATCTACACCACCCATCGATCAGTACATTATAAGTGACAATGTTAGGCTGCAAACCGGACTTGACAAAGAATCTTAGAGCATCATGCATCCTCCCCACCTTACAAAGACCATTGATAAGCACACTGTTGACGACCACATCTGGAGCACAACCATTGCTTACCATACGTTCATAAAAATACACAGCATCCTCCAACTTCCCTGTCTCACAAAAGCCATCTATAAGGCCACTGTATGTCACAATGTTTGGCTCGAATCCTTGCTTCAAAATCCTACAAAAAATTCCGCAACCCTCGGTAACTTGACCATTCTGGCACAGCCCATTGATTAGTATGCTGTACGTAACGACATTAGGCGTCACACCTTCCTCTAACATTCTCTTGTAAAACTGGAACGTCTTTTTTACATCACCCACTCTAACATAGCCGTCGACTAGCGAACTGAAAACCACAACATCTGGCTTAATTCCATCGTCCAAGGCCTTCAAAAGAAGCCCATGCCCCTCCTCCGTTCTTCCTTCCTTGCAGAGCCCATCAATCAGAATGCTGTAAAGTACTAAATCAGGGGTAGTACTCTTCTCTACCATCAGCTCGTACAACCCAACGGCAGCATCGAGCCTCCCCTCCTTACAACATGCGTGAATCAACGTACTATAAGTTACCACAGATGGCTCCGGACCAATTTCTAAAACCAAACAAAATAAATCAAAAGCAATACCAATTCGATTCCCTTTGCATAAGATATTCAGAAGACGGTTGAAGTCGAAAATCCGTGGCACGATGCCTCTCTCCACCATGGCCCTATGGAACTCCAAAGCCTTCCCAGTATCCCACTTCTCCAAAATGGCATCCATAACGGTGACATACCCATCGGACAACTTCCCGTAGATTTCCAATATCAGATCGACTCGTTCTGTACCAACCAATGAATCCAAGAGTTCCGCAATTACGACAGCAGGAACGGAGATACCCATTTCGCGTGCCCGCAGGAATGAGCTCACTGAGTGTTCGACCATCCCTGCACGGCAGCAGCATTCAATCAAGCACCTGAAGGCCACGGCGGGGTGAGAACCGAAAGACCGGGAAGCACCGGGGAACGAGAGGAGGACATCGGAGAAGCTGAAATCTTGGATCATCCGATCGACAGCGAGCCGAGCGGGATCGAACATGCGGTAGCGGAGCAGCGCGAGGGCCACAGAGCAAAGGGAGGGGAGGGTGGGAGGGAGCTTGCGGTGGCGCTCGGACCATTGAAGGAAGCGGATGGCGGATTCGGGCTCGGAGCGGAGGAGGCGGAGGACGGACTCGACGTGGCGGGGCTGGAAGCCGGAGAGGAGGAGGGGGTCGAGGGGGTAAGGGTTTTGGTGGGAGAAGGCGGAGGAGATCTTGGCGAGGGTTTTGGTGGTGATCTGGCTCGTTTTGGGGTTGGACGCGAGAGAGGAGAGGAGGCGGCGGCAGGATATCATGGGGCGGCGCTTCCCAGCCGGAGTTCAGAGTTTAAAGTGGGAAGTAGGAAGCTGAGACCGGCCTCCGATTCGGCAATGAAAAACAGGTGCACAGCCGTGACAACCTGTCCGCTCCCCTCCCCATATTGCCGACTGAACCCATCCCGCTCACCCAATTTTCAAGGCTCTAATAAATTGTGACCGTTAACCCGACCCGACCCGACCCGACCCGACCCGTAAATGCATAAATGGGTTTGGATCCAAAATCTAAACCTGACATGCTTATTAGGCCGGGTTTGGATGTGGTCAGATCTGAATACCATAACACCATAGCTGGATCCCAACCCGGAGGAAAACGTTGGACCCAAGGTGGTCGGCGATGGTTCGACTTTCGGTACCCCTCCTAACCCTACCGATCACTCTTTCCCTTTGCCTGATAGCTTGGTGATCACGCCCAGGCGGAAAGGGGCCACCGATGCAGGAGATGCAAGGGGACTGCTGGTGCAGCAGAGCGTGAGACGGATGTTCAAACGTTTTGGAGGGTCGGATCTGGCTCTGGCGGGGAGCCATTGGAAGGGTCATGCATGTCTTCCAATGGATGCAAATCTCTCGAAAGTCATCTGCCTATCTCTCAACTTGCTTGATGACGACGCCATCCTTCAAATCGCTTTTGGGACGGGCTTCAAGGTAGGATATGCTAATCAAGCAAGGGATTTCCTTTTTGTGATCAGGGAGCTAGAGAACCAGCGTGGGGCTTTAGCTGCGCATAAATGATGCGGAGGACTGGATGGAGGAGCTGGGGGATGGGGTGGGGTCTTTCTCTGTGGTCTTTTTTTGGGAACAATCGTCGCTTTTGTAACGCCAGCTTGGCTTTATTTTTGGAATCGATGGGCCCTTCTACTTGCTATGAAGATTTTGTCGTGGAATATTAGGGGTTTGGGTGGGGGGAATAAGCGAAGGGCGACCGACGCTTTTAGTTCCCTTAATGCAAAGGACATTATCTGCCTTCAAAAAACTAAGGTGGTGAATCCCACAAGCCGTTTCCTTAATTCTTTTGGGGGGGAGACGAATTGATTCGAGGAAGAGTCGCGTTGCGTTGGGAGCCTCGGGTGGGATCTTAATTGGTTGGTGCTCCAGGCGATTCGATCTGGTGACGACTGATATTAGCACTTTCTCGCTTACCGTTAAATTGTTAGACATAACCGATAACTTACTTTGGCACGTCACTTCAGTTTACAGCCCTAACGATGCTGCGTTGCGACAAGATCTCTAGTCTGAGATTTCGTTGTTGCGTGGGTCCATTTCGGGTCTGTGGGTTCTTGGCGAAGATTTCAATGTAATGAGATTTCTGACAGAGAGGAGTGAAGAACCGGGTGGTGCTCGTGATAGATTGGCTTTCTCCGCTTTTGTGGGGGACGCCATGCTCTTGGACCTGCCCCTTGGCGACCGTTCATTCACTTGGAGTAACAAGAGGGATGTCCAGACACAATCCAATTCGATTTTGGAACGGCCCCCTAGATTGCACGGCTTGGGCCTACGAGCTTGATCTGCGCCTGGGCCCAGGGGCAGTTGCAGACTGATCAACTACATCGTTATGGCTTATGGACATTGTTGGTTTCGGCTTATGCTTATGGTTATGCAACAATGTTCAGTTTCCAAGATAATTGTTTGTATTTCAGTTTTAAATTATAGATTATTGTTTGTACTTTGTAATTATCATGTGTGGATTGTATTGATAATAAAAATAAGTTGCACCTAGATCAATATTAATCAATTGTTGTCAATACTCAATAGATTGGATCAATATTAATCAATTGTCCAACACCTGCAGGAGAAAGAAACTACAAGAGATGGTTCTATACTGGTCCCAAGCTCTGTATGATATTTTTTACATGCTTCAAGGTTCATTCGAGTTTGAACCGATTTGTGGGTTTGGATTTTGGCCAATCAGAATCAAAATTTCCCCTGAACCCAGAATATGCCCTAGATATTTTAACTTTGAAGAAAGGTCTGTATGAAGGCTTCATCGTATCCATAGACTAGTAAAAAACCCAGGCAATGCCCAAATGTGCTTGATGCACGCCATTTGGCAAAGACAACATCGCAAATGTTCGAAGAAGTGTGAAATATGAAGTGAGTGTGATTCACTTGTTAGAGAGAGAGAGAGAGAGAGAGAGAGAGAGAGATTAACATCAAATGACCATTAAATGTCATTAAATAAAAATTTATCATATTTATGGTAGGTTTTTAAATAGATTTTAAAGAAAACCGCATTCACAGACGGAAGAAGAATTCTCTTTAAAAGACGTCCACGTGTCACAATACGGGAGAGAGGCTTCCATTTTAGTATAGATACTAGTAAGAAACACGGGCAATGCCCGGATGAACTTGAGGCATGCCATTTGGAAAATACGATCGATATCATAGTCATCCAAATAAGTGTGCAATCTAGAGTGAATATGATTCAATCGTCCCGGTGTGATTGATTTGTTGAAGAGAGAGAGAGTACTAATGATATTCTTAATTAACATGAAATGACTATTAACTGTCATTTAATGGGTGTAGATTTTTAATAGGATTTATGAGAGAGAGCCATGTTCACACACGGATTCAATCGTGTGATTCATTTGTTGAAGAGAGAGATAGTACTAATGATATTCTTAACTAACATGAAATGACTATTAACTATCATTTAATGGGTGTAGATTTTTAATAGGATTTATGAGAGAGCCGTGTTCACACACGAAAGGATTCTGGCTCTTTAAAAGATGTCCACGTGTCACAACACGGGAGAGAAGGCTCCATTTTAATATTATACTAGTAAGAAACCCGGGCAATGCCCCGATGAGCTTGATGCATAGCCATTTGGCACAGATGACATCATAACTGTTCGAATAAGTATGAAATCTAAAGTGAGTGTGATTCACTTGTTAGAGAGAGAGGGAGAGAGATTAACATCAAATGATAATTAAATGCCATTGAATGAGTATTTTATTATCTTTATGGTAGGTTTTTAATGGGATTAATTTAAAACTGAGCCGTGTTCACACATGGAAGAATGATTATGGTTCTTTAAAAGACATCTACATATCACAACACAGGAGAGAGGTTTCCGTTTTAGTATATAGTATAGATACTATTAGATCTATAGACTAGTAATGCACCCGGACATTGTCCGGATGAACTTGATGCACGCCACTTACCACGAACCACAACCGCCTGAGGCTTTTTGTCGCCGCCTCGCCCCGAGGCACACCCTAGAGTGCGTCCGAAGCATGATTTTTAAATCACTGGTTAGAATGTACGATTATTGTGTGGTCATTTCCTTACTTGTAGCAATTTCTAATTTCTGATTCATCTTAGAAACCATATGCAAAAGGCACGAGAACTACTAAGGAATTGCTGCTTTGAAATGTGTGGGTTGGAGATTTTGCATACTAACACATTGCTTGACGGGGATTTCAATATTCATTAGGTTCCTCAAGGTTTGTCTTCACAATGCAATTAAATATTTGAGGGACTTGGTTTTAGGTCCCCATGACAACATTCTGTTAATTGTAGGTCCTGGCAAAAAAGTTGTGTTGTTAAAGATCCAATTTTAAAGATCAAGTTATCTTAAGTCCAGTGGCTAACAAAAAGACACATATGCCCATGCTAAGTTTTCAAATCTACCAAATTACCCTTCCATTAACCAAAGATGTTGCTCCCCCACGAAACTACCAGTTTTAACATCGACAATGGAATTACTATAACTGCTATAATGATTTTCATTGTGGCTGCTATAGAGATTTCATCGGAGCTGCTATAGCGAAATCACTGTAGCACTGAATACCATTATATACATATATGAGTATCATTTAAAATCAATCACTGTAGCAGCTACAGTGAAATCACTATAGCAACTATGATAATTTCAATGTTGATGCTACAATGATTTCACTGTAGCTGCTAAAATGGTATAAAATGATACTCATATATATGAAATAATACTCAATTCCCTACAATAATTTTAATTAATACTCAGATATACAAAGTGATACTCAATTTCCTAAAGTAAAATCAATATAGCAACTATAATAATTTAAATATAACTGCTACAGTGATTTCACTGTAGCTGCTACAGTAATTTCAAATGAGTATCATTCAGTATACTAATTTATACTCATTATACTGAGCATCAATTATTATACTGAATGATATTCATTATAATGAGTATCATCTAGTATACTGAATGATACTCATTATACAAAATTGTACTCGGTGCTATAATAATTTCACTGTAGCAGCCACAATGAAATCTCTGTAGCAATCATGATAATTATCGTAGTTGCTACAATGATTTCACTGTACCTACTACAATAATTTTAAATGGTACTCAAATATACAAAATGGTACTCAGTGATACAATGATTTCACTCTAGCAACCACGGTTAAATCACCATCGCAACCATGGTAAAATCACTTTAGCTGCTACAATGAAATCATTGTAGCAACCTGACACTATAGCATCTAATATCTATATAACATGCTAAGGCGGTATTGTGCTGACTAGGCCAAGATCATGCAGAGATAAGTTATCCATCCGATCTAATTGTACGCATCAAACACATCACGATCCGATCAAATCGAACGGATAAAAAATCTCTCTTTCTGCCTCTCCTCCCCCATTCCAATTTTTCTCTCTTCCCCACAATCTCTCTCTTTCTCTTTCAGTCACCACGATCTCTCTCTCTCTCTCTCTCTCTCTCTCTCTCTCTCTCTCTCTCTCTCTCTCTCTTCTTCCCCAGATCTCTCTCTCTCACTCCATCTATCTCTCTCTCTTTCTCCGTCTCTCTCTCTCTCTCTCTCTCCGTCTCTTTCTCTCTCTTGTCCACAATCTCTCTCTCTCTCTCTCTCTCTCTCTCTCTCTCTCTCTCCGTCTCTCTCTCTCTTCCCCCGATCTCTCTCTCTCTCTGTCTCTATCTCTCTTCCCCCAATCTCTCTTCCCCCGATCTCTCTCTCTCCGTCTCTCTCTTCACGCCGAAGGTGCCCGCTTCGTGCCAATCGGCACGGGCATGCACTAGTGAATTAATTTGGGAGGATCTCATGGGTATTTTTGGTATTTAAAAAAGCACAAATCATCCAAAACAGTTTGAAAATGACCTCTTTCGTGCAAAAAAGCGGGAGATGATCACCTTTAAAACTAATTGTTGCCTGTGGACTTATTGTAACAAACAAATAAAGTTGTCCTCTTAATCAAACGAAAATGTTACTATGGACCTGCAACTAATTTCCCCTAAATATTTCAATTTCAGTCTATTAGTATTTTGGTAAAAGATGGATGACCAACTTTATGAAAAATAGGCAAATATATCATATTTCTTTGCTCCAACAAGGAGTAGAAAACCATACATTTGGACATTATTAGTTGCTGCCAAATAAAATCAGAGGATGGTATGAGAATTACTTCGAGTTGATGCCAGCGGTGCAAATTAGTAGATGAAATTATAAGTTTAGTCAAGCTATGTTGGGACTTGGGAGCACAAGTCAGGAAACCTTCAACCCTTGTCCAATTATCGGTGCTTCTTCAACCATTTGATACATAATGACACGAGTAATACTATTCAGCCCGAAGGTTTGTCCCGAATTTGGCGGCCCGAAGGATGTGGCAGCGTGTAACTGGTGGCTGAAACCCACTAGCTAGCGATTTTAAAATCTTTAACAGCACCAGTTGCACGCTGCCACATCCTGGCCGCCAAATTCAGGACAAACCTTCGGGCTGAATAGTTACTCTAATGACACTTCTATCATGTGCCATGCTCCATATTTCTAAAAATTATCGTCATCCTTGATAACGAGTGAAACACGAACCTGCTATTATATTCACCTTAAATTTAGAACCTTCATAAAAAGGAAAATAAATAGTAAGAAAACACAGTGCTTCATGAAACTATGTATCATTATCGTGCAATCGCTCAGTAATAATTTTACATGAATCTTTTTACTATTACACCGAAATTTACATTATTATACTTCATACATACTCCCAAAGCATATTTATATAACATGCTAAGACCATGTGTGTTATTTACAACTTTACCACAAAAAGAATCTTTGAGTTAATTACATTTTTACCATAAAAAGGAACAAAGATAAAAAGAAATCAGTCAAAACTACAGTTAAACCGGCGACCCTCAGCCGGCAAATAAATATGGTGGGGGTGGGGGTGGCGATGCTCGATGGGTATGTTGCCGTCGAAGGCAGCCTGCTATAATGCCGACAAGCACGAGCATGCACTAGTCTATATAACATGCTAAGACCGTTCGTGTTATTTACAACTTTACCATAAAAATGAATTTTGTGTTAATTATATTTTTACCACAAAAAGGAACAAAGACAAAAAAAAAAAATCGACCAAAACTATAGTTAAACCGGCGACCCTCAGTCACCAAATGCATACGGTGGGGGTAGAGGTGACGATGCCCGGTGGGTATGTTACCGCCGAAGGCAGCCTGCTGCAGTGCCGACAGGCACAGGCATGCACTAGTTCAAGAACAATTCACAGGGTGTCTTCTAAAACGCTCGGTATGGTTCACTAACATTTACCTAATGTTCCTCTCTGTTGACATTCCTCGAGCACACTATGTACAAAACCATCAGGAATGACACCATCAGCTACCATCCGATCGTAAAACATCATGGCTTCCTGTAATCTACCAACCTCACAGCAACCACGAATCAAAATCCCGTATGCCACAACATCAGGCAACAACCCCCTGCTCGTAGCACAATGAAAAGCCAGTGAAGCCTCCTCCAACCGACCTACCTTGCAAAGGCCATCGATAAGAACACTGTAGCTAACAATATTCGGGGAGATACAATTTTTCAGCATTTCTTCATGGAGATCAATTGCATTTCCAGTATTTTGAGCTTTAAATTGACCGTCCATCAAGCAGCTATACGTCACAACATTAGGCAATGGACCCTTGTCGAGCATCTGTTTAAAATACAGCATCGCTTCATCGATTCTGCCTTCTCTACAGAAAGCATTAATCAAGATTGTGTAGGTGATCGTATTTGGTTGAAGACATTCTCTACCCATCAACTGCTTATAAATCTCAATAGCTTCACTCAATCTTCCCGCAGAGCAGTAGCCACTGATAATTGTGTTATAAGTCACCATGTCGGGCTCCAATCCCCGCTCTATAAGCTGACCACACAGTTTCGAAACCGCTTCCATGCAACCTTCTTTCAGAAGGCTATTAATGAGAACATTATAAATATAAATATCTGGATTTACACCGTTTCTAACCATCATCCGATGAATTTTTAATCCGGCCATTAATTTTTTGTGCTTGCACAAGACATCAATCAAGCTGCAGTATGTTACAACATCTGGCACAAATCCTCTCTTCAGCATTTGAAAGAAAACTAGCATTGCTTCCTGTGGTCGCCCTTCACTTGCCATCCCCTTGATAAGCAAGGTGAAGGTAATTGTATCCGGTACTGTACTATGTGCTCCCAACTGTCTGTAAGTTCTCAATGCATCTCCCAATCTCTTCAATCTACACCACCCATCGATCAGTACATTATAAGTGACAATGTTAGGCTGCAAACCGGACTTGAAAAAGAATCTTAGAGCATCATGCATCCTCCCCACCTTACAAAGACCATTGATAAGCACACTGTTGACGACCACATCTGGAGCACAACCATTGCTTACCATACGTTCATAAAAATACACAGCATCCTCCAACTTCCCTGTCTCACAAAAGCCATCTATAAGGCCACTGTATGTCACAATGTTTGGCTCGAATCCTTGCTTCAAAATCCTACAAAAAATTCCGCAACCCTCGGTAACTTGACCATTCTGGCACAGCCCATTGATTAGTATGCTGTACGTAACGACATTAGGCGTCACACCTTCCTCTAAAATTCTCTTGTAAAACTCGAACATCTTTTCTACATCACCCACTCTAGCATAGCCGTCGACTAGCGAACTGAAAACCACAACATCTGGCTTAATTCCATCGTCCAAGGCCTTCAAAAGGAGCCCATGCCCCTCCTCCGTTCTTCCTTCCTTGCAGAGCCCATCAATCAGAATGCTGTAAAGTACTAAATCAGGGGTAGTACTCTTCTCGACCATCAGCTCGTACAACCCAATGGCAGCATCGAGCCTCCCCTCCTTACAACATGCGTGAATCAACGTACTATAAGTTACCACAGATGGCTCCGGACCAATTTCTAAAACCAAACAAAATAAATCAAAAGCAATACCAATTCGATTCCCTTTGCATAAGATATTCAGAAGACGGTTGAAGTCGAAAATCCGTGGCACGATGCCTCTCTCCACCATGGCCCTATGGAACTCCAAAGCCTTCCCAGTATCCCACTTCTCCAAAATGGCATCCATAACGGTGACATACCCATCGGACAACTTCCCATAGATTTCCAATATCAGATCGACTCGTTCTGTACCAACCAATGAATCCAAGAGTTCCGCAATTACGACAGCAGAAACGGAGATACCCATTTCGCGTGCCCGCAGGAATGAGCTCACTGAGTGTTCGACCATCCCTGCACGGCAGCAGCATTCAATCAAGCACCTGAAGGCCACGGCGGGGTGAGAACCGAAAGACCGGGAAGCACCGGGGAACGAGAGGAGGACATCGGAGAAGCTGAAATCTTGGATCATCCGATCGACAGCGAGCCGAGCGGGATCGAACATGCGGTAGCGGAGCAGCGCGAGGGCCACAGAGCAAAGGGAGGGGAGGGTGGGAGGGAGCTTGCGGTGGCGCTCGGACCATTGAAGGAAGCGGATGGCGGATTCGGGCTCGGAGCGGAGGAGGCGGAGGACGGACTCGACGTGGCGGGGCTGGAAGCCGGAGAGGAGGAGGGGGTCGAGGGGGTAAGGGTTTTGGTGGGAGAAGGCGGAGGAGATCTTGGCGAGGGTTTTGGTGGTGATCTGGCTCGTTTTGGGGTTGGACGCAAGAGAGGAGAGGAGGCGGCGGCAGGATATCATGGGGCGGCGCTTCCCAGCCGGAGTTCAGAGTTTAAAGCGGGAAGTAGGAAGCTGAGACCGGCCTTCGATTCGGCAATGAAAAACAGGTGCACAGCCGTGACAACCTGTCCGCTCCCCTCCCCATATTGCCGACTGAACCCATCCCGCTCACCCAATTTTCAAGGCTCTAATAAATTGTGACCGTTAACCCGACCCGACCCGACCCGTAAATGCATAAATGGGTTTGGATCCAAAATCTAAACCTGACATGCTTATTAGGCCGGGTTTGGATGTGGTCAGATCTGAATACCATAACACCATAGCTGGATCCCAACCCGGAGGAAAACGTTGGACCCAAGGTGGTCGGCGATGGTTCGACTTTCGGTACCCCTCCTAACCCTACCGATCACTCTTTCCCTTTGCCTGATAGCTTGGTGATCACACCCAGGCGGAAAGGGGCCACCGATGCAGGAGATGCAAGGGGACTGCTGGTGCAGCAGAGCGTGAGACGGATGTTCAAACGTTTTGGAGGGTCGGATCTGGCTCTGGCGGGGAGCCATTGGAAGGGTCATGCCTGTCTTCCAATGGATGCAAATCTCTCGAAAGCCATCTGCCTATCTCTAAACTTGCTTGATGACGACGCCATCCTTCAAATCGCTTTTGGGACGGGCTTCAAGGTAGGATATGCTAATCAAGCAAGGGATTTCCTTTTTGTGATCAGGGAGCTAGAGAACCAGCGTGGGGCTTTAGCTGCGCATAAATGATGCGAAGGACTGGATGGAGGAGCTGGGGGATGGGGTGGGGTCTTTCTCTGTGGTCTTTTTTTGGGAACAATCGTCGCTTTTGTAATTCCAGCTTGGCTTTATTTTTGGAATCGATGGGCCCTTCTACTTGCTATGAAGATTTTGTCGTGGAATATTAGGGGTTTGGGTGGGGGGAATAAGCAAAGGGCGATCGACGCTTTTAGTTCCCTTAATGCAAAGGACATTATCTGCCTTCAAAAAACTAAGGTGGTGAATCCCACAAGCCGTTTTCTTAATTCTTTTGGAGGGGGGGGGGGGGACGAATTGATTCGAGGAGGAGTCGCGTTGCGTTGGGAGCCTCGGGTGGGATCTTAATTGGTTGGTGCTTCAGGCGATTCGATCTAGTGACGACTGATATTGGCACTTTCTCGCTTACCGTGAAATTGTTAGACATAACCGATAACTTACTTTGGCACGTCACTTCGGTTTACAACCCTAATGATGCTGCGTTGCGACAAGATCTCTAGTCTGAGCTTTCGTTGTTGCGTGGGTCCATTTCGGGTCTGTGGGTTCTTGGCGAAGATTTCAATGTGACGAGATTTTTGACAGAGAGGAGTGGAGAACCGGGTGGTGCTCGTGATAGATTGGCTTTCTCCACTTTTGTGGGGGACACCATGCTGTTGGACCTGCCCCTTGGCGACCGTTCATTCACTTGGAGCAACAAGAGAGATGTCCAGACACAATCCGATTCGATTTTGGAATGGCCCCCTAGATCGCACGGCTTGGGCCTACGAGCTTGATCCGCGCCTGGGCCCAGGGGCAGTTGCAGACTGGATCAACTACATCATTATGGCTTATGGACATTGTTGGTTTCGGCTTATGCTTATGGTTATGCAACGATGTTCAGTTTCCACGATAATTGTTTGTATTTCAGTTTTAAATTATAGATTATTGTTTGTACTTTGTAATTATCATGCGTGAATTGTATTGATAATAAAAATAAGTTGCACCTAGATCAATATCAATCAATTGTTGTCAATACTCAATAGATTGGATCAATATTAATCAATTGTCCAACACCTGCAGGAGAAAGAAACTACAAGAGATGGTTCTATAATGGTCCCAAGCTCTGCATGATATTTTTTACATGCTTCTAGGTTCATTCGAGTTTGAACCGATTTGTGGGTTTGGATTTTGGCCAATCAGAATCAAAATTTCCCCTGAACCCGGAATATGCCCTAGATATTTTAACTTTGAAGAAAGGTAGTATGAAGGCTTCATCGTATCCATAGACTAGTAAAAAACCCAGGCAATGTCCGAATGTGCTTGATGCACGCCATTTGGCAAAGACAACATCGCAAATGTTCGAAGAAGTATGAAATATAAAGTGAGTGTGATTCACTTGTTAGAGAGAGAGAGAGAGAGAGAGAGAGAGAGAGAGGGGAGATTAACATCAAATGACCATTAAATGTCATTGAATGAAAATTTATCATCTTTATGGTAGGTTTTTAAATGGATTTAAAAGAGAGCTGCGTTCACACACGGAAGATGAATTCTAGCTCTTTAAAAGACGTCCACGTGTCACAATACGGGAGAGAGGCTTCCATTCTAGTATAGATACTAGTAAGAAACCCGGGCAATGCCCGGATGAACTTGATGCATGCCATTTGGAAAAGACGATCGATATCATAGTCATCCAAAGAAGTGTGCAATCTAGAGTGAATATGATTCAATCGTCCCGGTGTGATTCATTTCTTGAAGAGAGAGATAGTACTAATGATATTCTTAATTAACATGAAATGACTATTAACTGTCATTTAATGGGTGTAGGTTTTTAATAGGATTTATGAGAGAGAGCCATATTCACACACGAGAGAAGGATTCAATCATGTGATTCATTTGTTGAAGAGAGAGATAGTACTAATGATATTCTTAACTAACATGAAATGACTATTAACTGTCATTTAATGGGTGTAGATTTTTAATAGGATTTATGAGAGAGAGCCGTACGTGTTCACACACGATAGAAGGATTCTGGTTCTTTAAAAGATGTCCACGTGTCACAACACGGGAGAGAAGGCTCTAATTTAGTATTATACTATTAGATCTATAGACTAGTAAGGCACCCGGACATTGCCCGAATGAACTTGATGCACGCCACTTACCACAAACGACATCAGAACCATGAAGTTATTATGATTCAATCTTCAGAGTATGATTCACTTGTTAAAGAGAAAAAGAGACAGTAATAATAATTTTTTTAATTAATATCAGATGATCATTAAATGCTATTAAATTGGTGTTTATTATCTTTTTAATATGATTTATGAGAGAGCCGCGTTCACACACGGGGGAAGAA
This sequence comes from Chamaelirium japonicum, assembly GCA_947650365.1. NCBI lineage: Eukaryota > Viridiplantae > Streptophyta > Magnoliopsida > Liliales > Melanthiaceae > Chamaelirium > Chamaelirium japonicum. The sequence goes on along the minus strand of OX393549.1, from coordinate 61,540,350 downwards.
GGATTTTGACTATTCAAAAGTAGTCCACGTGTCACTAACCTGTGAAATACTCGGGGATGTTAAATAACAATAATCTGATAAATATATTAAATGATCTGAGCGAAAAATTATGATTTTTTTTAGTATAATTACAATAAACACTAAAAATGTAACGAGCACTCCTTTCTAGTGAATACAATAAAATTTTGAGAAATAAAATATCATTTATCAACAATCACATATAGAATACTCATACATTTGTAGCACCGAATGGGTCGAATTTGATGAGAAACATGCATGTCAATGTTATTGTTTCCTCTAGTGAAGCTGTTGTTGGTTCTCACATCCTTGAAATATAGAAATCCAATTCCATAGTAAAAGGTGAGTACACAATATGTAAAAAACTAATTTTGCATCATTATCATCTTTGGTCCCTTCAAAATTTATCTCCCTTTCCCTCTGTTTTCGAAGTCTATACTCCTGCATCATAAGAAAATAAATACTAAAAAATGTTATGACATAAATACACAACTAAACAATCATAAAACATAAAATAATTGAAGAAAAATGAATCATGAAGAAAAATCAGAGAGATAGATAATCTGCATGTTATGGCAGGAAATGAAAGCTCAAAAAGAGAAACAATATTGAACTGTGGCCCATACCTTCCATCTTCTTCCATGATCCCTTGTCACGATCGTTGGACGTCCTTTTCCTTGTATATGGACCACCCACAGTCGCGTTGGTTAAATCGTGGAGATTTAGTGGTACCTTTCCCTCTTAATCTTAATCGGAATCTAAGATGGGATTGATAAATAAAACATTAGCATAAATTTTATTCTCATTAATCTATAAAATATAAGAACAATAGAGATTATATATTAGCAATTATCAGCAGATCGAAAAGCATGTAAGCAAGGAGAAAAATTATAAATAGAGAAGTCATTGATCAATGGATGCACATAATAAGTATAAATTTTTATGTGATACAAAAAAAATGACAAAGAGAAGATACCAAACAAAATGGTAGTGTACGTGGTGCTTGATGAACTTCATTGTCATGGAATTCTTTCCATGACAAAAGAATGAGGAGATTCCATGTATCAAAACCCTAAAAAGAAAAAGAGGGAAAAGGAGGCAGTTGTGGGTTGGAAGAAATTTCTTACCAAGCAATTTTAGGGGTATCATATTGAAGGGAGGCTGTGATGGGGGCTATGGGTTGGAAGAAGATGGGTCGTCGGGATCTCTAAGGAGGCAGAGATAATACTAAAGAGATGACATGTGGCACAAAAGGGATAATGCCTTCTTTGCATGCCTATCCAGTGTTCAATACATTAATGCTTAATGCCTTCTATGCAAAGATTTCTTTGCATGCCATCCAGAGATGAACGGTATACCATTCAATGCATTAACGCCACTCATTAAACACTGCGATATGGAGTTAGTATGATTCACTTGTTGAGGTATGATTCACTTGTTCTTATATCAAGTGTAAGAGGAGCGAGAAGAGGAGGGGCACGAGATGCCTTTTGAGCCTGGTTATGATTTTGGCCCCCTGATGTCAGGGTTGAAGGGCAAGGGCAAGCGGTTTTCCGGCTTGCCTCCGCCCGATGGCATTGACTAGTTTGACACTAGTTATGTTGGCGTGGCGGTTGCCGCTACGGTGCGTCTTCAGGAAGTGAGGGAGCGACGGAAGAGGGGAGAGTTGGCTGCTGCTGCCGTGATGAGCTTCCCGTCGGGGCCGATTGCAGAACCCGTAGCGGAGACGGCTAGCTGGGGTTCTACGTAGCCTACAACGAGGTGGGCTGGCTGTGATCCATCGCAGCTTGCAGCAGAGGGAGCCGACTAGAGTGCGATGCAGCCTGCAGCAGGGGGAGGCCAACTAGAGTGTGGCGCAATCTACCGTTGTTGCTCATACCGACGTTGTGGCGACGGGCTAGGCTTGTCGTTGTTGGTCATTCCCTTCCCAGAGGAGAGGCGAGAAGAAAAGTCAAAGGGAGCGGACGTCGAAGGAGCGAGAAGCGGCTGCAACTGGTAAGAGCGTTTTCGAGGGCTTAGGCTCCGATGAATACATCGCAATGGCTCGACGTGCAACATAACCTTTTGAAGCTCCCCTCGACATTTCTCTCGATCGCGGTTTGCGGATGGTAAGTTAACATTCATGTTGTTTGGTTCTAGTTCTAACATCTCAAGAGTTAATGTGTCTTCTTTGTTTGTAGATGGATAAGTTGGTGTAGGTCGTTCTTCAGAGCTACCACCTTGAGTGGAAGAGTGAACGGGATGGGTTCGAAGTGACGATTGCCACCCTTAGGGCCGAGCTAGAGGAGGCAAGGATGGAGTTGCGAGCTTCTCGGAGCCAAATCTCTGAGGCGGTCGGACATTGCAACCAAGTGACCGAGGAGCGCGACCAAGCTTTGGATAGGCTCATCGATCGTTGCTTCGAGTTGGAGGCTTTTTCGGGCTGAGATGTAGGATAGCATCGGCCATCTTCAATTGATGAGGCATTTGGAGATGGAGCAGAAGAGGGTTATCGGGGAGCTTCGAGCTGAGATGAAGGGCCTGGAGAAGACTATCGAGGATGCACTGGCGTTGGCCGACTCGAGTGCTGTCGGAGCTACTCCGAGAGTTTCGGAGGTTGCGTCGAGGGCTGTAGGTCATGGTCGCTTGAGGCGGTCTTGTTGACTTATATCATACTGTTTTCTTCCTCTCTTCCGGTACCATGTATCTATCTTCTGTTTTGATAATAAAGAACATCTTCTGGCCAGACGTCTTGTGTTTGAAATGATGAATGACAATTTGAATGCTTGTATGTTTGAGAGATGATCGGAATGTCTTCAAAGGTTTTGAGTAACAAGATTGTCTCTTTAGGCCGAGATGATATCTATGTCTCGGGCTTCGTCTGATGTCAAGGTGGGGGAGTTTGCCTCGGACTTTGTTGTTGGATGCCAAGGTTGTAGTCTTGGAATTTGTTTAATGTATCGAAGTGTGGATTGCTTCGGCCTTAGCTTTCAGGCGCCAAGGGTTGGACCTTGGACTTATTGATTGATGGAGGCGAGAATTCAAAGCACTCAATGTGGTGCCTTTGTATCGGTTGGACTTAGGCGAAGCATCGTTTTAGTCGAACCTACGTCTCAGGCACGTAGCTTTATACTGTTGCAGGTTAGTCGACCGTGTCGCAATGCAAACTGAGCTAACTATGGCGAGGCACTAGTGCATGTGTCCTTACGTGACAACGGGAGCATGTGCGACGCCAATAATTCGGAGTACTCAGCGTGGTGTCTTTGTATCGGTTAGACTTAGGCGAAACGCCCTTTTAGTCGAACCTACGTCTCAGGCATGTAGCTTTGTACCGTTGCAGGTTAGTCGGTCATGTCACAACGTGAACCGAATTAACTATGGCGAGGCACTAGTGCATGTGTTCTTACATGATAACGGAAGCATATGCGACGCTAATGATTCGGAGTACTCAGCATGATGCCTTTGTATCGGTTGGCCTTAGGCGAAGCGCCCTTTTAGTCAAACCAATGTCTCATGCACATAGCTTTGTACCGTTGAAGGTTAATCGGCCGTGTCGTAACACGAACCGAACAAACTATGGCGATGCACTAATGCATGTGTCCTTACGTGACAACGGAAGTATGTGCGATGCCAGTGTTTCGATGTACTCATCGTGGTACCTTTGTATCGGTTGACTTAGGCACAACGCACTTTTAGTCGAACCTATGTCTCATACACGTAGCTTTGTAGCGTTGCAGGTTAGTCGGTCGTGTCACAATGCGAACCGAACTAACTGTGGTGAGACACAAGTGCAAGTGTCCTTACGTGACAACGGGAGTATGTACGACACCAATGATTCGGAGTACTCAGCGTGGTGCCTTTGTATCGGTTGGACTTAGGTGAAGCGCCTTTTTAGTTGAACCTACATCTCAGGCACGCAGATTTCTACTGTTGCAGGTTAGTCAGTCATATCGCAACGCGAAACGAACTAACTATGACGAGATACTAGTGCATGTGTCCTTACGTGACAACGGGAGCATGTGCGACGCTAATAATTCGAAGTACTCAACGTGGTGCCTTTGTATCGGTTGGACTTAGTCGAAGGGCCCATTTAGTTGAACCTACATCTCAAGCAAATAGCTTTGTACCGTTGTAGGTTAGTCGGCCATGCCGTAACACAAACTGAACTAACTATGGCGAGGCATGTACTAGTGCATGTGTCCTTACATGACAACAGGAGCATGTGCGATGTTAATGATTCGGAGTACTCAGCGTGGTGCCTTTGTATCGGTTGGACTTAGGCAAAGCGCCGTTTCAGTCAAACCTATATCTCAGGCATGTAGCTTTGTATCGTTGCAGGTTAGTCGGCCGTGTCGCAACGCGAACAGAACTAACTGTGGCATTGAGTAAATTTTGAGATAGAATTCAGCTGCTGCTCGTAGAGTTTGAAGTGTCATCCATTTTATTGATAACTCAAAGGTGTTTACATTTATTAATAGAACTTTTTGAGATGTTATATGTTCCATGCCCTCGGAAGGCGTTGTCCTTCTGGTGAGATGAGTCGGTACGATCCTTTCCCGCCAGCTGATTAGACGATGTATGGTCCTTCCCAGTTCGGAGCAAACTTGATGTTGTCATGTTCCTTCGTATTTTAGAAGACCGCTCTGAGAATGAGGTCACTGATGTTAAACTGTCTTCTGCTGACTTTGCGATTATAGGTTGACTTGATCTTTTGTTGATAGTTGGCGATGCACAGAGCCACTTGATCACGAAGCTCGTTTATGCAGTCAAGGTCGTTGATGTGAAGATCTTCATTGATTCATTTCTCGGTTGCGAGGGTCTTGATAGTAGAACATACGGCTTCTTTTGGCAGAACTACTTCCGACCTGTAAGTCTGACGGAAGAGTGAGAATCTGGCTGATCACCAAGGCGTATTCCGATAACCCCATAGGACCTCAAGAAGGACCTTCTCTTATAGCCCCTTCTTGTCATCTAACTTCTTCTTGAGGGTGCCCAGGATGGCTCTATTAGAAGCTTCGGCTTGCCCGTTGCACTGAGGGTATCTTGGAGTTGAATAGAAGAGTTTGATTCCATAGCTCTGGCAGAACACCCGGAACTTATCTAGTTATCTGAATCGAACTATGCTCCGTTGTAAGCAATAAGTACTTGCAACGTGCCGAACCTTGAGAAGACATTCTGCTTGACAAATTTGATAACCTCGTTGTATGTTTTGCAGAAGAAAGGCACAACTTCATTTGTAAAGTAGTCTGTTGCCAATAATAGATACTTCTTCTTGCTTGGAGAGGGAGGAAATGGACCCAGAAAGTCTAACCCCCATTGATGGAATGGCTAAAGACTCGTTAGAAGTTAAAGCTCATCTATAGGGAGATGGATTGCTCGAGCGTGCCATTGACAGGGTTCACACCTCTAGACGAACTGACGAGCGTCCTTAGCCATGGTAGGTCAGAAGTAGCCTTGAAGTTTGACCTTCCCTTCGAGAGATCTGTCGCTAGAGTGGTTGCCACCAGCTTCGGCATGGATGTCAGCCAAGATCAATTCTGATTGATCTGGGTTGACACATTTGAGAAGCATTCCACCGTGAGACTGAAAGTAGAGATCGTCTCCTTGAAGGCGATAGAGACGAAGCTTCTTTTGCAGTCTTCTGGCTTGTATCGGGTCTTCGAGTATTTTGTTGTACCTTAAGAAGTTGAAGATCGGTCATCTCCAATCTGATTGACCATCGTTCAGGGCGAAAGTGAAGATCGGTTGCCTCCAACCCCTGCTATCTTTCACCGTGGTGAAAACACCGTGTTGTTCAAGGTTTGCTTTGGGCAACTCCTGCTATTCGATGCTGATTTAACGTTGATAGACTGGATCTCCTAACATAGAGGTAGCGTTGGTGAGGGCATCGGCTTTGTGATTCTCTGCTTTCGGTATCTGGAGGAACTTGATATTTGCGAACTACTGCTTGAGATGTTGCACAAGGTCCAGTTAGTGTTGCATCATTTCGCCTCATGCTACATAATTTTCGTTGACTTGTCTGATGACCAACTGGGAATCACTATAGGCATTGAAGTGATCTACCCCTTGTGCTAGAGCAATCTCCAATCCTGAGATGATAGCTTCGTACTCAGCTTTGTTCAGTTTGTTGTTAGTGGCATTGAATCCGAGGAGGATGGCCTTCTCTAAGTGATCGATCTCAGGGGATATTAGAACTATCCCAATTCCTAAGACGATTGAACTTGAAGCTCCGTTGGTATAGAGTTTTCATTGCACATTTATCGTCGAAGGAGCCTGAAGATTCTGATGAGAGGCCTCAGGGCTTTGATTGAAATGTTGCTCGTCATCGTGTTCAAGATGCATCTCTGGATCACCTTCAAGAGTGATTGGATCCTCCATAGGGAAGTCGGTAAGGAAATCGACAATAGCTTGACCTTTGATAGAGATTCGAGATTTGAATTGAATACCGAATTAACTCTTCTCGATTACCCACTTGGTCATCTGACCGGCTTGACCTGTCTTATCGAGGATGTCTTTGAGAGGGTCCTCGGAGGAGACGAAGTAAGGACGGAGTCATCGCGATGCTGTTAGCAGAGCCAAGGCAACTTTCTCTATTCTTGAGTAGCGAGTCTTGGCTTGCAGTAGGGTGTGGCTGATGTAGTTGACAGAACGTTCGATGGCGTCCTTCTGCTGACCAGGACTGCGCTGATGGCTTGATTAGTGACAGTGAGATAAAGTCATAGAAGTTCTTCCAAAAACAGTGCTGTCAGGATGGGAGTTTGGGTGAGATAGAATTTGATGGTTTGAAAAGATTGGTCACAAGCCGAGTCCCACCCTAATGTGTTAGCTTTGCAAAGTTTGTCGAAGAAAGGTTTGCACTTGTCAGAGGATTTGGAGACGAATCGATTGAGCACTGCTAGTCTTCCCATGAGGCGTTGAACCTCTTTCTGATTGGAAGGCGACGATATATCGAGGATAGCTTGGATTTGATCTAGATTTGCTTCGTTTCCTCTCCTAGTCATCAAGTGACCCAGGAATTTCCCTGATTACACTCCAAAGGCGTACTTTGCTGGATTCGGCTTCATACGATATCTTCTCAGAACTTGGAAGGTCTCAGTAAGGTCGAAGAGATGATCTTCCCAAGTTCGACTTTTGGTGAGTAGATCATCGATGTAAACGTCAATGTTGGGGCCGATCTGTTCCTTGAACAATTTTGTGACTTGCCTCTAGTAGGTTGACCCTACGTTCTTGAGACCGAACGACATGACGTTATAGCAGTAGAGGCCTTCGTCTGTCACAAAGCATGTCTTCTCTTGATTATCCTGATGCAGAGGAATTTGATTGTATTTGAGTATCTGTCCATGAAAGATAGTAGCTCGTGCCCGGCGGTGGCGTTGACGAGCCTATCAATCCTTGGCATGGGGAATGGATCTTTGGGACAGGCTTGGTTAAGGTTGGTGTAGTCGATGCAAACTTTGATCTTCCTATTTTTCTTCGGGACGATGACTATGTTTGAGATCCAAGTAGGATACTCAATTTCACGGTTTAAACCTGCTGCGAATAGTCTGTTGATTTCTTCATGTACCGCAATTAGCCGCTTCGATCTGATAGTTCGAGGCTTTTGCTTGACTGCATTCACCCCTTCTTTGATTGTGAGCTGATGACATGTGTCGTCCGGATTGATCCCGGGCATGTTTTCAACGCTCCAAGCGAAGATGTCGATATTGGACTTGAAGAATGACACCATGTCTTGCGCTTCTGTGTTGCTAAGATCGGTGCTAATGAATATCTCTCTAGGAGGATTGCCATTGGTGAGGTCAACTCGGGCGATCTCCTCGATTAAAGGTGGAGCCTCCCACTCTATCGGTGCAACCTTTAGCACTGTAGGCTCCCTTGACTGCTATCTGATCGAGGGACCAGCTTTGTCGGCGTAGCGTTAGGCATTGAACAATTTTAAGCAGTCACTACCTTACATGATCTACCCGTCTGTTGACTGCCTATACCTAATGCTCTCCTTAGTTGGAAATTTAAGGAGTTGGTGATTAGAGGAGGAGACGGTGTTGATATGATGGACAAAGGGTCTGCCCGAAATGGCATTGTAGTTTGACGTTCCCTCGACGACGGCAAAGCACACTGACACTCGCATCTCGCTGCTGAGATCGAGTGTGAATCATGCCTCTCCCATTATCATGCTCTGCTCCCCGTTGAAGCTGGTGATGACGGTGGAGACTACATCAAGACTCTCGTATTTGTGGCCGAGATGCTTGAAGTAGTCAGAGAACATAATATCGATGGAGCTACCGGTGTCGATGAGTATCCGATTATCAGAGCTTCCATCGACAACGAGTCAGAGGACCAAAGGGTCACGATATGGAGGGCATACTCCGTTAAGGTCTTGGTCAGTAAAGACAATCGCCAGCCAAGACAGGCCTTTGATGGGCTTCTCGATCCAAGATTCTTTGACTTGAGTGATAGTGAGCATGTGATGGACACATCGTACTTGCCGCTGGACCTCCTTTCGAGTTGGAGTTTGATGATCGAGGTTATTGTAGTTACCGTAGACCTCCGCTTGAACTATGATGAAGGTCGACTGACGCTCGACCGAGTGGATCCAATACATCTCCTTTTCCCTCTAAGGAGGGGGAGGAGGAGGAAGTGAATCGTTTGTCTTTCCAGCGCTCGCCTTGAACTCTTGGAGATGGCCTTGCTCTTGAAGGTCTTCCAGGTGATACTTTAGGCTGAAGCATCAAATGGTGGGATAGCCATGGCATGATTATAAGTCGTAGTAGACTGACTTGTCCTGCATATGTTTGGTGTCAGGCTGGAGAGGGTTAGGCCTCTTGAGGTAGCTCTCATGCTGGATCTGCTCTAGGATGATGTCGATGGGCAGGGTCCAGCTAGTTAATATGGTTCTCCGAGGCTTTACGGGTCTATCGTCTACCCGTCGTGGCTTTTTGGAGGAATCACTTTCCTTGGCCTGAGCGTTGTTAGCTCGAGTTGTTGATCGCATTGGCTCCTTGTCGGAAGGACGCTTCTTGAGATCGCGTCCCTTATGAGCGACTTGATCGTCCTCAACCTTAATTTCCTACAGGATCCAATCGAAGAGTGCTCCGAGGGAGGAAGGGGGATTGTGGATGAGGTCGTTGTAGATGTGGAACTCATAGTGCAAGGCATTTTGGAACGCCACTATAATCGTCTTGTCATTGAGATGACGCCTAGAGAGCGCTGCATGCTCGTTCTGAAATCTCCATGTAAACTATCAGAGGGTTTTGTCCGAGCCCATCCTTAGTTTGTAGAGGGAATCCATCTTCTTCTCCTGCTTGAGGTTCAACCGGTAATGCTGGAGAAAGAGGTCTTCCAGGTTTCTGAATAGGCTTACAGAGCCTGTGGGAGATTATGATAGCAATCCAATGATAAATCTTCCAGGCTGCCGGTGAAGGTGCAGCACAGAACCTGGTTGTCGTGGTCGCGAGCTATCAATGCTTGCTTAAAGGTGAGGACGTGCACTATTAGATCTCCCGTGAGGCAATTGAACTTGGGAAGAGTTGGAATTCTCCAGCTCTGCAGAAACTGAGCCCGAAGGATTTGTCGATGAAGTGGCCCCTTGGAGGCGTGGTCGTTCCTGTGGTCGACTTGTTGGTCAAAGAGGCACCTTAGAGGAAGGGGAAGAAGGTGGGATTCGGAAATCCTCCTTTCCTGGCAAAGCTTGATCAAAGCTTGATCGTAGTTGGCATGCGGCCGAGCTCCAGAGTGGTATCCTCCGTTGTAGATCTCCCTCCAACTGTAGGGGTCGAAGGATGATTTAGAGCCAAGAGGCTCAGGATGACGAGTTGACTCGTTGAGACGCTCCCAGAATATCTACGTAGGAGGGAGAGATAAAAGTCCCCTTGAAGAGGGATTGGGAGACCATCGGGAGGTGAAGACTACAGATCGTCTGGAAGGAGCGGGGGATGGGCCAAGCGATCGACGGACGTCTATTCTGTTGCTGATACCGATAGCTAACCGAGGGAGGTTAGCTCCTATTTCGATGATGATCTGTCGAAGGGAATCCATCTCAACCATACGAGTATCGTTCTACTTCATAAATGTAAGGAGTTGGAAGTCCTCCACTGTAATTGGGTTCGATGCCTGAGGGTCGGTGATGGGTGAGGCGTGCGCTTTCCCTTGGCGTTGAAGAGTTAGGTCAGCAAGTTGAGGAGATTATCGAGGTTGAGCCTGAGCGGCCTGATCAACCGACTAGCGAATCCTTGAATCAATAGTGGGTTGCTGCTCAGGGTGCCGACAGCTCGTTATGAACTGATGACTCATTGAGCGAGTCATCGGATGCTGTGGCATCGGGATGCATGTTACTTCCCTCCAGCTGGTCCACTGGTCTTGTCTTCGCTATTTTTGTGTAATGATGGAGACAGACTGGTTGCTCAGTAATCCCCAGCTGCTCGTTTGACCGAAGGAGCTAGGAAGCTTGAAGGTCGCAAGTTGATAGGAGTTGGATCCCACAGACGACGCCAAACTGTGGGGGCAGATTTTGGCCATTGTATGTAATCCTCCTCCAACAGTCGATTAAAGGATTTACCCTTCGGGATGTGGCGTGCTTCAAAGCACTGAGCCATCAGTGTTAATCTGTCACCCAAGCACAATAGAATAGAGAGAGAAAGTTAACATAGGATGTGGTGACAAAGTTCGGATGAAGCTGACATGCGGTAAGATACAACCTTTGAATACACTAGCTCTGAAAGAAGTAGAGCTACCCTCGACAGGCTGAGGAGTGCTTCTTACAAGTAGACAGAGGGTGGAGTAGTCTTAGATGGAGTCTAAAAACCAGAAAGCTCGAGGCGCTCTGGAAAAAAAAAAAGAAGTAGGAATCTGATCTAGAATTCTTGATCTGGAATAATTTATAGGGTTAGTTATTTATAGGGTTTCAGTTTATGGAAAATATATCGGGAATATTCCCAAGTATATCTGGGGTTTTGGTGGATACCCGGGAGGGGATTTACCAGACCCCAGATAGTACAAGTGGGCCCCAGGTAGGGCTGCGGGTTCCACTGTCGTCTTCATGGGCCCCAAGTAGGGCTGTGGGTCCTACTTTTATCTTCGTGGGCCCTAGGTAGGGCTACGGATCCCACTGTCATCTTCATGGACCCCATATAGGGCTGCGGGTCCCACTGTTATCTTTATGGGCCCCATACAGAGCTACGGGTCCCATTATCAGGCGTTATCTAGATTTTTCACCCACAGACTTCGCAGCACCCTCAGCAGACATCTAGCGCAGAGACGAACGAGAGTTCAGAGCTTCTTAGAGTCGACAGATCTTGGAAGATTTCTCAGTATGCAGACAAATGAAGCCCTATCGAGATCTATTTATAGGCTCGAGGAAATCTCTTGGTGCGAATTTTGAGAAAAGCAAGAGATTCCCTAGCTTTCTCCAAAGCTCATGCAAACTGAGAGTGGCTGCCTGACCGGTCGGGTGGGTTTAGGGTCTAGATTTAGGGGTTAGGATTAGGGTAGGTTTTAGGGTTAGGGTTTGGGTGGGTTTAGGGTCTATGTTTAGGGATTATGATTAGGGTAGGTTTTAGGGTTTAGGGTTAGGGTTAGGGTGGGTTTAGGGGTTAGGATTAAGGTAGGTTTTAGGGTTACGGTTATGGTGGGTTTAGGGTCTAGGTTTAGGGGTTAGGGTTAGGGTAGCTTTTAAGGTTTAGGGATTAGGGTTAGGGTTATGGTGGGTTTAGGGGTTGGGCTTAGGGTAGATTTAGGGTTAAGGGAGGGTTTTAGGTTTAGATTCAGATTTAGGGGGTGGGATTAGACTTCCCCCTTGACCAGCCATAGAGCTCTTTGTCCAACCTCCCTCCAGCTCCCTCTCTATCACCACCATCTCCATCATCTCCATCACCACTTCCACCACCCCCTTCCCCCAACCGACCACCCCCACCCCCTTGTTGGTTTCCAACCGACCAAGCCCTTCTCCCTTTTTTTCTCCAAAACCCCATTCCCCCTTTGCTCGCCAACCAGCCCACCCTCTCTTTTCCTTGGACCCCTGGCTGGTTGAAAGGGGTCCCCTTCAACCGGCCAGGCCAACCCCCCCCCCCCCCTTGTGGGTTTCCAACCGACCAAGCCCTTCTCCCTTTTTTTTTTCCTAAACCCCATTCCTTTTGCTCGCCAACCAGCCACCTCTTCTTTTTCCTTGGACCCCTGGCTGGTTAAAAGGGGTCACCTTCAACCGGCCTGCCCAACCCCCCCTTTTTCCTTCGACCCCTGGCCGATTAAAGAGGGTCCCCTTCAATCGGCCAGGCCAAACACGCCCCCCTGTGGGTTCTAACCGGCAAGCCCCCTTGTATGCTCAATTGGCTACCCCCCCCCCCCCCCCCCCCTCTTTTTTCCTCCAACCCCTGGCCGGTTGAAGGGGGTCCCCTTCAACCGGCCAAGCCAAACACCCTCTCTGTGGGTTCCAACCGCCACCCCCCCCCCTCTTTACATCCAACCGGAGAGGGGCCCCTTTGCACTTGGACCCCTGGCTGGTTGAAGGGGCTCCCCTTCAACCGACCAGGCCAAAACCCCCCTACCCCTGTGTGCTCAACCGGTAACCCCCCCCCCCCCCCTTTTCGTTAGACCCCTGGCTAGTTGAAGGGGGTCCCTATCAACCAGCTAGGCCAAGCACACACTCCCCCCCTTTGTATCCAACCAGATAGTTCCCCCTTTACACTTGGACCCTGGTTGGTTGAAGGGGGTCCCCTTCAACTGGCTAGGCCAAACACCCCCCCTTTTCCTTGGACCCCTGGCCAGTTGAAGAGGGTCCCCTTCAACCAGCCAGGCCAAACACCCCCCCCCCCCCCCGCTTTTTTCCTTGGACCCCTGGCCAGTTGAAGGGGGTCCCCTTCAACCGACCAGGCCAAACACCCCCCTGTCCTCTGTGTGCTCAACCGGCCAGTACCCCCCTTTTTCGTTAGACCCCTGGCCGGTTGAAAGGGGTTCCCTTCAACCGGGCTGGCCAACCACCCCTATAGGTTTCAACCAGCCAGCCAACACCGCCCCCCCTCCTTCCTCCCTGTGTTTGCTGAACCGACCAACCCCCTTTCCCCTCCAACCGACCTCCCTGCACTGTAACGATCCACCCCCCCTCCCTTCTTGGCCTTGATATCGCCCCACCAAACCGGTGTTGCGCCATGGAGTGCCAGCCAACAAGGTTATCACTTGGCTCGCTTGGAGGGGGTCACTATGGGCACACCTCCCGGCTAGCCCATGGCAAGGAGTCAATACGCACGACGGTCGATCCGGACAACGGGTCGACAGACGCGCACATGGCCGACCCCTGGCAGGAGGGTCGGTAGGTATAACGGTCAGCCCCGCGCAATGGTTCAGCGAACACGATGGTCGGCCCGGATAATGGGTCAGCAGACGCACACTCGACCGACCCTTGGCGGTGGGTCGATAGGTGCAATGGTTGACCCTGTACAACGGATCGACAGACGCATACTCGGTTGGCCCCTGGCAGGGGGTTGGCAGGCGCAATAGTCGGCCCCACGCAACGGGTAGGCAGTTCCGTACCCGATCGACCCCTAGCAGGTGGTCGACAGGCGCAACGGGTCGGAAGACACACACTCAGCCAGCCCTGGGTAGGGGGTCTGTGAATGCGATAGTCGATCTGGACAACGGGTCGACAGACGTGCCCCTGGGAGGGGGTTGGTGTGCGCAACGATCAGCCCCGCGCAGTGGGTCAGTAGACAGACGACGGTCAGCCCAGACAACGGGGTCGATAAACAAGCACGACAGTTGATCCAGACAACGAGTCAGCAGACACGCGATGGTCGGCCCGGACAACGGGTCGGCAGACAAGCGTGATGGTCGATCCAGACAACGGGTCGATAGATGCGCATCCGGTCGGCTCTTGGCACGAGGTCGACAGGCGCAACGGTCGACTCGAATAGCGGGTCGATAGACGCGTACCCGGCCGACCCCTAATAGGGGGTCGGCAAGCACGATGGTCTACACAGACAACAGGTCAGCAGACAAGCATGACGGTCGATCTGGACAATGGGTTGGTAGGCGCGCACCTGGCTGACTCCTGGCAGGGGGTCGACAGGCGCAACAGTCGGTCCTGCGTGCAACGGGTCGGTAGATATACACCTTACCGGCCTCTGGCAAGGGGTCTGTAGGTGCAACGGTCGGCCCCACGCAGTGGGTCGGCAAACAGATGACGGTCGGCTCCTAGTAGGGGTCAGCAAATTCACGACGATCGGTCCCGGACAGGGGGTCGACAGATGAGCGATCGATTTTGCACCAAGAAGTCCCAGCTAGTTAGGTTAGCACCTACCTAGCTGGAAGGGGGGACTATGGGTGTAAAATTTGGCTAACTCCTAAGAATGGGACCTGTAGCCCTGCCTGGGGCCTACAAAAATGACAGTGGAACTCGAATGTTGTAGCTCGTGTGTCCTGAGCGTGGATTTTCTGTATTAATATTAATAAAGATGACTTTGGTTATTGCTTTAATTAGAATACTACTTTGGTGTATGTTAATTCATATATAATAAAGGACCCTAGGGAACACAGTAGGCCACTGAAGCGCATAGTGGATCCATGCTTGGGAGACCCAGTGGACCGATTCTTTTTAAACCTATAACTAGTTCACAGCTTTGGTGATGCCAGTCGCTTCACTGAGAATAAGTTGTTGGCAGGTAGAGGATGTGGTGAAGTCTCCACCACGGGAACGTGGGATTCCCATTCACCTGGCCAAGCACGATGATCGTGTTGAACAGGAACCAAGACGGTGCACAGTTCAGTGATTCAGACACTGGTGCATAAACCATCTTACTACTATAGAAAATATATCCTTAATCCTGAGGGACCATGTACACTGAGTCAACTAGTTGTGTGGTGCTTTGATGTGCCAACGTGTACGGACCTACCAAAGTCCAATACCACGGTACGTTGGGTTGCCCGGTTGGTGCTTAAGTGGCATACAATCCCTACAGGTTATCCGACATCTAGTGCTGGATGGGTGCATTTTGATGAGTCAATCTGTCCACATAATTAACCCAGGCCTGGTGGTTGTCAGTATGATTGACGATGTTCCGGGTGCTAGGCATAGCACTGGAAGGTGTGTGGTGTTATAGATGACAAGTCATCAAATCCTAGTCAGATGATCAATCGGGATCTGACGGTGCTCCCCACCGCCCGAGTCTGGCACCAGTAATATAAGGGACTAAGGATTATCAGAGTATAGTAGAGATCAGGGTTACGAGGGAGTAATATTAGTTTAGGATTACTAGAGTTCAACTTGCTTCGCACTCTGGGTGGCTATGCGGGTTAATCAGATTAAGGCTGATTAACGGAACTTTCGGTGTGTCACCGGAACAGTTAATCAGGGATCCGGTTGGAGCTAGAGATCCTGGACCCTGAAAGTTCCACCCTTTTGTTGCGTATAGGAATTGCTCCCTGACTTGTTTGCACACGTTGGATGCAAAGTAGCACGATGGAGCACAAGCCCGATGCTTAAGAACCTAATTCACATGTGTTAAGGGCCATTGGGGTATTTTGGTAAATACTAAAATATAGTTCAGAACATATTGAATATGGATCTTAAAACGATCAGAATAATTCTAGGAGCTCATAGGCACTGACGGAACTCAATTCCGAGTAGCGCACCTCACTCTATCTCTCTTACAGTGTTCCCCTTTCGTGAGGGCGTTTTCGTCTAGGCTTCACGAGAGATAAGGGGAAACCCTAAAAACCGCTCCCCCTTATCCCTATCTCTAGGGGGCCGGCCCTAGCTTGCGTATATCACTAGGGGGGCGGCCCTATAAGAGGATTAGAGAGAGGGGTTGGTCCTAAAGCTTTCCCTCTCCAAAAACCTGACCCCTCTCTCCTCTCTCTCCCTCTGTGTGGTTTCGGCCAAGGAAGAAAGAGGAAGAAGAGATAAAGAGAAGGAAGAAAGAAAGAGAAGGAGGAGATCTCACGGCTCACCATCGTCTTTGCAATGTATTCCTCCGTCGGCTCGTAGTCCTTGCACTCAGAGATAGGACTTCGAGAATTCCTCCTTTCGCAAAGGACAATGTATCATCTGACAGCTTCCCTTGCGAGTCACGTATAGTTCATCATCATTCCATTCTCTTCGGATCATAGATCCACAAAGTATGATGGTTCTAAACACCTAACTAGATGCATGCATGTCTTCTATAGATCGTAGTATGCCTCTAGGGTGTCTGCACATATGCAAAGATCATAGATTTGCATGTTGATTGTTTTGTAGAATTAATTATAATGAAACCTACACCATAAGATCTTCGGATCTATCTTTTGCTTCTGCTACGACTCTGATAATAGAATTTAATTCCAATAATTGGTATCAGAGCACGTTTCGGTGTATGTTTTATGCATGAATTCGTGAAAATATCATATGAATATATGATGACATATATTTTCGTCGGGGTTCGGCGCAGATTATGCATATGGATTATGCTATGTATCGTCTCTTTGCAGGTGCCACGCTGAATAATAATCTATGATTGCATGCCTCCGGGGGTCGTGCTGGATTCACTTCCATGGCCGGCCCTAGGGCTTGCCCATGCATCTAATTTCGTGCCCCCTCTCTCTCCTTCTCATATATATAGCCGGCCTATCCATATGGATAAGGACAGTATGGATAAGGATGATTGATTCAAACCTTATCCCTATATATCTCTTCTTTATCTCTATCCTTTCCTTGTTTTCGAAAACGGTCAAAACCAGCCCGTTTTCTGCGCCTCATAACCGGCCCCTTCATCGGAGGCAACAACCTCCCGAAACTAATGGAGCCGGCCTTGACCAGTCTCTCAACACTTAGGGCCGGCCCCCTTAGTGCATAGTGGCGCATGGTATGACCAAAACGCCCTTATGCCACTAGTTGGCCGTTCCTCGTATACGAGACTTTGCAAGGCACACATAAGTGAAGTGCACCAGTGATTTCACTATTCTCTGAGGTTCCCGTAGGGTGCCCCTAGTGAAGTCAACTAGTCAACTCGCAACATGTCCCGGTGCATCGCACCCATGTGGCAAAGTCCACTTATGGCAAGGAATTGCTACATGCGTCTCTGCACTAACCTAGGGTTTCCCCTTAGTGCACACACGTAGCTACGCATCTACCGTGCACTAGTGCGAAGCACTCACGGAGCGTATGCTTAGACTTCTCGCTTCCTCTAACTACGTTATGTGTTTCGAGAAGATGGTATAAGAACCGTACATAATGTCGATAAGGTGGAACCTTCAGGGACCAGGGTTCATGGCTTCCAACTCAGACTCGATCGACACACTACCCGAGTGTACCATCGATCCTCTGAGTCCGAGTTAACCTGCGTAGCCACCCAGAGTGCGACGCAGGCTGCACTCCAATTCCCCCGGACTTACTATGTTCTCCCTCATACCCCTGCTCTCCGCTTAGTATGGTAAACCCGCTGTCCCTCCACTGGTGCCATGATGCAACTCGAGCGGTGGAGAATACCGTCAGACTCGAGTGCTCATATGACTCGGTTCCTTCCAGGTTGACCACATACATCGTACCTCCGATTACTCTTACGAGCAACCGAATCCGTCACCAGTCCAACTGATGACCACCTGGCCAGGGTTTAATACGACGTAGGTCAGACCAAGGAACGCACCTCCCATTAGGGGTGTGGATAGCCTGCAGGAGTGACATGCTGATGCAACGCCAGCCGGGTAACCCAGTACACCGTGGTTTTGGATCACTGCATCCGGATCCTCACACATTGGTGCGCCAAAGCACCACACAACTGGTTGGTCCACCAGACATGGTTCCTCAGGGTTTAGGACCGTTTTACCCTAAGCAGAAACACGGTTTAGTGCACCGGTGTCTGCTCACCGATCTGTGCACCGTGTTGGTTCCGTTCGGCCACAGACACTGTGCCTGGTAATGACCGTGGTGGAGACACCCACGCTCTGTCATCCCAACAGCTTATCCTGATAGGGCGACCAACCCTTATCAGAGCTGCGAACGTATTTAGGTTACATGGGACCAGTCCCTTGAGTCTCCCACTCAAGTGGATTACCATGTAGCCATGGCTCTCTGTTCTGTAATCAGAACACGTACTAAGGTACGTACCAATATGCATTCCTATACTATCAACCATACAAAGCTAAACACTAGTTTTTTACGAGCTATAGACCTCACCAATTCTAACAGGTCGGACACCGGATTTATTTTTTGCATTGATTATTATTGTGCTTGTGAATTTTAAGGCTCTAGATGGGCGGGGGTGGAGGTTAACCATCCTCGGTTCCCTGGCCATGTCTTTTAGGATTGTCACTTTTCTTTCTAGCAAAATTGTGCATGAACGAGCACTTGTTTAGAGCATGTTAGTTTTTCGGCTACAGGAAGAAGGAGATAAGCGATCCAAGATGCTACATCCACTGTTCAGGCAAGCGATACCATAGAGTGCAAAGACCCGGCAAATCGTGCATATTGGCGATGATCGAGATCGTTGTCGAGAGATCGTGTAGAACGGAAGAACATGATATCTTGGCTGTGCTATTCAGGTTCAGGGGTCGGACCCTGGACTTGATTCAATTTGGATATTTTTCTGTTATACTCTTTACTTAGTATTTAGAGAACCCCGATGATAATTTATTTATCAGTCTTGCTTGTGAGTTAGTCTCTAGATCAGGCTTAGGGTTAATACTTAGATTATGGATTCATCGGTGTCTCTATATGTTTCTAACATGTGCAAATATAATGGATAACTAAAAAGAAAGGTGGTAACCGTCCTTATGGTAGTTCAGGTAGCGAGTATTGTACATCGAGATAGATGCAGTGTTAGATTTATTTTAGAGATAACTAATGATCCCATAAGAAGTATGATAACCCTAGTGGGATGCCCTTTCCTCATATGGTCTTAGCGACCAAGTTAGGTTAGGATTATACTAAGTGATACCTGTTTCTAGTTGACGTTTGATGGTAGTGTGCATTTATCACGATTTGGTTATGCCACTATTAGGTTGAGATCCGATGGAGGTTGTCGGATGTCCCTATTTGGCCAGTATCGAACCTATAATAAAATGAGGTCCACTATGACATCAGGCATCAAATTAAGAACGAAGCGTCATTCTAATGGGAGTCCTTTCCACGTTGACCTTAGGCTAGGATCCAGAACTTAGAATTATAAGCAAACTATTATCGAGACCCTTGGAATCTATGTAATGTGATCCTTGAGATAAAGGTGAAAGCTAAGTATTCAAGGTAGGAACTATGATATTTTTCAAGGGTACTAATGCTTTGCGGAAAGGTTTGTAATCCTAGTAGGAGCGCGGTAGACCAGGGTCTAGGTCTAGGAGGTTGTAACATTTCTAGACATGCATAAAACCTCATAAAGAAGGGATGTATAAGAGGTTCCCTCCATTGGGGAGCCCCTGGCCTCCACAATCAACCGGTAAAGGGTCTATGTGGGAGGTACGCAGTTCGATATTCTCACCGGGTGAGACCTGTGTTTTCTTCCATGCTGGTTAGCCTAGTGGCATGGTTTCCTTCGGAACATGGAGGATGCCGGTGGCAGTGGGTGACGGTTTTTTTCCTGCACCGCGGGAGCCTATGAACCCCCCTACCGACACCACTTAGATTTGTGGGAAGCATCCGGAAGCTTGTGTGAAGCCGTCGTTACTGCGTATGGTAGGTCATATAAAGCTGGCCAAAAGGAGACTGGGAGGTCATTCAGTTTGCCATGGATAATTCTGATGAAGACTATGTCGTAAACACCTTGTTGGCAGAAGCGGTTGCATGCTTTTACTGAGATGCTGTCTCCAATTCAAGGCTGATAGTCTCAGTGCTCGAGCCTAGGGAATTTTGATTCTTGGATATCGTCACTGGAGGTAGTGAAAACATAGTGGCTGGAGTAAATATTATCTATTTTTAAATTTCATAAAATAGAATAGTATACCCTAATTTTTTGCTATAAACCATTATTTATAGAAAATATGACCAAGCTCGACCCCCTTGCCTCCATCCTTAATGATAAAAACTTACGGGACCAAACTACGAGGACTGGAAGTATAACATAATGCTCGTCCTAAGGGTTGGCAAATACTCGATTGCCCTAAGTACCCCCCAACAGGCCATGCCGGGACCAAGTACTACTAAGGCCTAGTTGAAGGAATGAAAAGATTGGCTAAACACTGATGAGATGTGCAAGTGCTACATTGTGGCATCCTTGCAGACCGTCCTTCAGAAGCAAGTCGAAGATATAGCCTTCGCTTCAAACATGATGCTATATTTAAAGGAAATATTCGAGGGTCATAGTCGGGTCACTCATTACCTGACCATCAAGAAATTGGTGTCCACAAAGATAGCAGAGGGGACTTTAGTTCGGGATCATATGCTGAAATTATTTGGCTATGTGAATGAACTTAGTTCTTTCGATGTCATCTTGGATGCAAAGATCCAGACCGATATTTTTCTTGCGTCTTTGTTAGGAATGCTTGAGAGCTTCGTTACCAATTTTAACCTTAACCGGTTAGAGATAACTAACGCAGAGCTCCTAGTGGCGTTCCAAGCGACAGAGGATGGGATGAAGGTAGGTACCCAATCCCTGAACGTAGAGCGGAAATCTTCTCTAAAAGCTAAAGACAGGTTTCAGAAAAGAAAGTCTAAGAAGCCCGTGAAGGTGGGCCAGATAAAGTTGCAAGTTTCTAAGCATGATAGTTCGACAAAGCCCAAAGGAAAATATTTCCGATGTGACAAAAAGGGGCACTGGAAGGGTGACAACCATGCGGCTCCTAAGAAGGCTGAGATAAGTATATCTTAAATCCACATAGTAGAATCCCTTGTAGTATCCAATTATTCTCCAGTCTCATGGATTGTGGATTTTGGTTCCACTAACCATGCTTGCAATAATTTGCAGAGGTTCAAGGAGATAAGAAAACTAGGTGATGGAGAGATCATCCTGAGCATGGGAACTGAGGCCGTGGCAGAGGCTGAAGCAATTGGAGATATCGTCTTGTAGTTTTTTGATATGAAGAAGTTTATTACTTAGAGACATACTTTTTTGTACCGTCCTTGCGATGAAACTTAATTTTTGTTTTCTTATTGAATAATGAAGGTTTTTTTGTTTTATTTGATGCTTCTGGTGTGTCAAATAAATTGAATGGTTCCTTTGTTTGTAAGGAAAAGACACATAATGGTCTCCATATAATTAACTCTACTCATAAGTAGGATAACATAACTAAAGCCTATATGATTAATTCATCTAAAATAAAAAATTCCTCAGATAATTCAACACTCCTTTGGCATCTAAGGCTTGGACACATAGCCTCAGATAGGATTCACAGGTTGGTTAAGGTATGACTTTTAAGTCTAGATGTTTAAGAAAGCCTACCAATATGTGAGTCTTGCTTGGAAGGCAAGATGACCAAAAGAACTTTCCGAGCCAAAGGTAGTAGATCTCATGAGGTATTGGAGTTAGTACATACTGATGTATATGGGCCCATAAGTGTTCGTGCTATAGGAAGCTTCGAGTATTTTATCAGCTTCACGGATGATCACTCGAGGTTTGGGTACATATACCTAATGCGGCGGAAGTCTGAATCCTTTCATAAGTTCAAGGAGTTCAAAGCTGAAGCAGAAAAGCAGACGGGTAAAAGTATCAAGTTTCTTCAATCGGATCGAGGACGTAAATATATATTGGATAAATTTATTGGGTACCTGTGTGAGCATGGGATTGTATCCTAGTTGATTGTACCAGGGACACCATAACAAAACGACGTATCTGAGAGGAGAAACCAAACTTTGTTAGACATGGTTCAGACTATGATGAGTTATGCAACGTTGCCACTTAGTTTTTGGAGATATATCTTAGAGACGACAGCATATACCTTAAACTTTGTTCCATTAAAGTCAGTACCTCTGACTCCTTGGGAGCTATAGTTGAAGTGAAAGCCAAGCCTACAGCACTTTAGGATTTGGGATTGTCCAGCACATATGCGGAAGGACAAACGAGACAAGATAGAGTCAAAAACTAAAGTATGTCTATTCGTTTGGTATCCAAAAGGGACAAAGTGTGGTTTATTTTATGATCTTGATGATAGAAAGGTTATCGTCTCGACGAACGTCGTATTCCTAGAGCATGATTATTTAATAGACCATAAGCCCACCAATAAAGTAGTTCTTGAAGAATTACTTGGTACTAATGGGAGTACGCAGAAAGAAAATGTAATGGAAGCCGATACCACTGATATTAACAATACTGTAGAATCGACTCCTATGGAACCACGACAGGCTCATCGTAGTGGAAGGACCACAAGAGCTCCTGATAGATACATTGGAGAAATCTTCCTTGTGGATCCAGAGTTTCAGGGGGATGATCCTCTGAACTACGATGAAGCAATGGTATCCTCTGACTATACAGTATGGTAGAAAGCCATGGAGGTAGAACTGACATGATGTCTCAAAACTCGGTCAGGACACTTGTAACACCGCCAAAGCTTTGGTGGACGAACTTTAGGACGAACTTCCCACCATACGGCCAAAGCTTTGGTGGATAACATGTTTGGTGTAAGTGGGTGTACAAAAGAAAAAGAGGTCTGGATGGTATTGTTGAGACTTACAAAGCTAGACTAGTCACTAAGGGTTATACCCAGCGAGAAGGGATCAACTATGACGAAACCTTTCTGCCAGTGGCTATGCTTAAGTCTATCCGGATTCTCTTATCTACTGTAGCCCATTATGATTGGGAGATTTGGCAAATGGACGTCAAGACCGCATTCCTCAACGAGGATTTGGAAGAAGACATTTATATGCCTCAGCCTCCAGGCTTTGTCGCAAAAGGTCAGGAAAGTCTGGTATGCAAGTTGCAAAGGTCCATTTATGGACTAAAGCAAGCATCCAGAAGTTGGAATATGCATTTTGATCAGGCTATCCAGTCTTATGGATTTGAACAGAACGTGGATGAATCATGTGTTTATAAGAGGAGCGCTAAAACTACAGTAGTTTTTCTAGTACTTTTCGTAGACGATATCCTACTCATTGGAAACGATATTGGAACATTGTCTACAGTGAAGGTGTGGTTGTCCTCTCAATTTGATATGAAAGACCTAGGTGAAGCAAGTTATGTTCTAGGGATCAAGGTAACTCGAGATCGCCAGAACAAGATTCTCTCATTATCACAGTCAGTGTACATAGATACTATTTTGGTTAGATTCAGTATGCACAACTTCAAGAAGGGACTAGTTCCATTTAGACATGGAATGAAATTGTCCAAGAATCAGGGTCCTAAAACTCCTGAGGAGAGGGCAGAGATGCAAAAGATAACTTATGCTTCGGCTGTAGGGAGGCTGATATATGCTATACAGTGCACGAGACCAGATATATGCTATGCAGTAGGCATGATGGGCAGGTATCAATCAAATCCGGGTCTAGGGCATTGGACTACTGTGAAAAGTATACTCAAGTATCTCTGTAGGATGAGAGATTATGAGTTAGTTACTCTTCACAGGAACTGACGCCAATTGGATACACGGATTCTGACTTACAGTAGATCCGAAATCCAGGAGATCGACGTCAGGGTTTGTGTTTTCATTGGGAAGAGGAGCTGTCAATTGAAGAAGCTTGAAGCAATGATGCATCACGGATTCAACGACAGAGGTTGAGTACGTTGCGGCGTGCAAGGCAGCCAAGGAGGCGGTGTGGCTCAAGAAGTTCCTCACGGGCTTAGGATGTGTACCGGGAGCTCAAGATCCTATTGTCCTTTACTGCGATAATAGTGGAGCAGTAGGACAATCCAAGGAGCCAAGATATCAACAGAAGAGTAAGCATATTGAGCGAAAATACTATATTATCTGGGACTTGCAGAAGCGAGAGGAGTGCAGTGACTCAGGTTGCGTCTGTAGATAACATGGTGGACCCTTTCACAAAGGCATTACCGACCAAGGTTTTTGAGAAGCACATGGATGCCATGGGAGTTAAGACTGTTATTCCCCGCTAGACCAAGTGGGAGATTGTTGTAGCTCGTGTGTCCTGAGCATAGATTTTCTGTATTAATATTAATAAAGATGACTTTGGTTATTGCTTTAATTAGAATACTACTTTGGTGTATATTAATTCATATATAATAAAGGACCCTAGGGAACACAGTAGGCCGATCCATGCTTGGGAGACCCAGTGGACCGGTTCTGTGTAAACCTAGAACTAGTTCACAGCTTTGGTGATGTCGGTCGCTTCACCGAGAATAAGCTGTTAGCAGGTAGAGGATGTGGTGAAGTCTCTACCACGGGAATATGGGCTTCCCATTCACCTGACTAAGCACGATGATCGTGTTGAATAGGAACCAAGACGGTGCACAGTTCAGTGATTCAGACACTGGTGCATTAACCGTCTTACTGCTATAGATAATATGTCCTTAAACCTGAGGGACCATATACACTGAGTCAATTAGTTGTGTGGTGCTTTGATATGCCAACGTGTGCGGACCTACCATAGTCCAATACCACGGTACATTGGGTTACCCGGCTGGCGCTTGAGTAGCATGCAATCCCACAGGTTATCTGTAACATCCGCCCTAAACACACAAGATTTTGTCCGCTTTGCCTGTGCCCGCACGAGAACTTCCCATGTGGTCACACATCCTAGTATTGCTCTTGCCCGAGCACGCTTAACTATGGACTTTTTATGAATTTCGTGCGGTGCACGGTTTTAAAACGTGTCTTCTATGTTTGGAAGGGGAAATTATATAAGTAGCTCAGGATCTCCTTCTCTCCAGGCGATGTGGGGCTAACTCGTAGCCTTGTACACCTCACCTCACCTCATCCATCTTGGCATCCTAGCCTCAGGAGTCTTGGCTCTTGGCCATTGGCCTATTGGATCTTGGTCGTCACAATCTACCCCCCTTAGGGCTACACGTCCTCGTGTAGGGTTAGACCCCCCCATCCCGAGGAGAACCGACTCTGATACCATTTTGTAATATCCGCCCCAAACACACAAGACTTTTTCCGCTTTGCCTGTGCCCGCACGAGAACTTCCCAGGTGGTCACCCATCCTAGTACTGCTCTTGCCTGAGCACGCTTAACTATGGAGTTCTTACGAATTTCATAGCTGCACACGGTTTTAAAACACGTCTTCTATATTTGGGAGGGGAAATTATATAAGTAGCTCAGGATCTCCTTCTCCTTAAGCGATGTGGGGCTAACTCGTGGCCTTGTACACCTCACCTCACCTCACCTCATCCATCTTGGCATCCCAGCCTCAGGAGTCTTGCCTCTTGGCTATTGGCTTATTGGATCTTGGTCGTCACATTATCCGACGTCCAATATTTGATGGGTGCGTTTTGATGAATCAATCTGTCCACACAATTAACCCAGGCCTAGTGGTTGTCAGTATGACTGACGACATTCCAGATGCTAGGCATAGCACCAGAAGGTGTGTGGTGTTATAGATAACAAGTCATAAAATCCTCGTCAGATGATCAATCGGGATCTAACGGTGCTCCCCACCGCCCGAGTTGAATCATAGCACCAATAATAGAAGGGACTAAGGATTATCAGAGTATAGTAGAGAACAGGATTACGAGTGAGTAACATTAGTTTATGATCACTAGAGTTCAACTCGCGTCGCACTCTGGGTGGTTACGCGGGTTAATCGGATTAGGACTGATTAACGGAACTTTCGGTGTGTCACCGAAATAGTTAATCAGGGATCCGGTTGGAGCTAGAGATCCTAGACTCTAAAGGTTCCACCCTGTCATTGCGTATAAGAATTGTTCCTCGACCTGGTTGGACATGTTGGATGCGAAGTAGCGCAAGCCCGAAGCGTAAGAACCTAATTCACATGTGTTAAGGGCCATAGGGGTATTTTGGTAAATATTAAAATATGGCTCAGAACATATTAAATATGTATCTTAAAAAGAGTGAAATAATTCTAGGAGCTCATAGGCGCTGACGGAACTCGATTCCGAGTAGCGCACCTCACTCCATCTCTCTTACAGTGTTCCCCTTTCGTGATAGCGTTTTCATCCAGGCTTCACAAGAGCTAAGGGGAAACCCTAAAAATCGTCCCCCCTCATCCCTATCTCTAGGGGGTCGGCCCTAGCTTGTGTATAGCACTAGGCTGGTCCTATAAGAGGATTAGAGAGAGTGGCCGGCCCTAAGGGCTTTCCCTCTCCAAAACCCCGACCCCCCTCTCCTTTCTCCCTCTGTGTGGTTTCGGCCAAGAAAGAAAGAGGAAGAAGAGAGAAAGAGAAGAAGGAAGGAAAGAGAAGGAAGAAGAGAGAAAGAGAAGGAGGAAGGAAATAGAAGGAAGAAGAGAGAAAGAGAAAGAGGAGATCTCGCAGCTCGCCATCGTCTTCGCAATGCATTCCTCCGTCGGCTCGTAGTCTATGCACTCAGAGATAGAACTTCGAGGATTCCTCCCTTCGCAAAGGATAATGTGCCATCCGATAGCTTCCCTTGCAATTCACGTGCGGTTCATCATCGTTTCGTTCTCTTCGGATCATAGATCCATAAGGTATGATGGTTCTAAACACCTAACTAGATGCATGCGTGTCTTCCGTAGATCGTAGTATACCTCTAGGGTGTCTGCACATATGCTAAGATCATAGATTTGCATGTAGATTGTTTTGTAGAATTAATTGTAATGAAACATACACCATGAGATATTCGGATCTATCTTTTGCTTCCGCTGCGACTCTGATAATAGGATTTAATTCCAACACCGAATCCCTGTCTGGGGCCCACAAAGACAACAGTGGGACCCACAGCCCTGCCTGAGACCCACGAAGACCACTGTTTGACCCTGCAGCCCTGCCTGGATCCCACATATACTGTCTGGGATTGGTGAATCCCCTCCTGGGTATTTACCAAAACCCCGGATATGCCTGAAAATATTCATAAAATATTCTCCACAAATCAACTCCCTATAAATAGCCAACCCTGTAAATACTTACGATCCGGAATTCGAGACCAGAATCCCACTTTCTGTTTTCCAGAGCTCCCATAGCCTTCTGGTTTTTAGAACCCAGACAAACCTTTTTCACACTCTGTTATCTTGTATAAGCACTCATCGGCCTGTCGAGAGTGGCTCAACTTCTTTCAGAGATAATGGATTCAAATGTTACGTCTTACCGTACGAAAACATAGGCTTCGGCCGAATTTCGTCACCACATCTTGTGTCAACTCTCTCTCTCTCTCTCTCTCTCTCTCTCTCTACTCTACAGTATCTGTGCGGTAGCTAAGTACGTAATAGCTCAGTGCTTCGAAACGCATCACATCCCGAAGGGTAAAACTTTCAATCAACTATTGGAGGGGATTACGTACGACGACCGAAATCCTCCGCCACAAAGTTTAGAGCTATTGAAATCTGATCCGAAACCAATCCAAATCCAACCGAACCAGATAAGATAAACAAGAACGCGTTGTGAAAAAAAAAAAAAATTAGCTAGTTACCCCTCAAAAAAAAAAAAACCCTAATTAGCTAGTTGGGCATGGGATTGGATTTGGCATGGTTCCAACCCGAATTTGGACGGCCAAAGCGTTCGGCCTCTTCTACTGTCGACACTGTCTGAGCTGCAATGCTGAAGCACCAAGGATTAGATACAGCTACTAAAGACAGAAGCCTTCATAAAACTGAGAGATTGCATCAATTACCAGTCAACTCCACAGGAAACTAGCAAAGCTTCAGTTTCTGCGGGATGAGGCAATGAAACAAACAGTTGGAAACCCGAACGATATTTCAATATCCAATGAGGTAAGTGATGGAAAACCCTAATCCCCATCAGCAAATCGTTCATTGGTACAAATCCAAAATCAATAAGCTGATACAGACAAATATGGAAACTGTTCCCAAATGAACACCAGCTAGTATATCTCGTCGTCGGGGATATCCGGAGTCAAAAATTTCAGAGGATCTTTAGTGATCTCTTCATAGTTCAGCTTAGGCTTCACTTTGTCCGGCACGGGTTGAAGTGCAATGATGGTATGCTCGTCGATAACGCCATCAATGATCCCGTACTCAACAGCCTCAATCGGGGACATATAACGGTCTCGGTCTATGTCTTTCCGGACCTGTTCAAATGGCCGGCCGGTGAAACCGGAGATGATTCTGGTGACGTTGTCCTTGTTGTGCATAATCTCTCGGGCCTGAATCTCCACGTCGATGGCTTGGCCGCTAGCACCACCAAGAGGCTGATGGACCATGATGCGTGTGTTGGGCATCGCAAGTCGCTTCCCTTTGGTGCCACCGCCAAGGATGATGGAAGAGGTGGACGCTGCGATTCCGAGTGCGACAGTTGAAACATCCGCTCTAATAAGCTGAACCACATCGAAGATAGCCATTGTAGCACTGAGAAGTAAAAAGAAAAGAACTAATCACCATGATGATCATCAAGAGCTAAGAACAAAAGCACGAATCACGTAGCAGAAATTGTGATGGGATAACTACGCAAGCAAAATCAAAGAGAGGGATTGATTTTCTAATTTGGTAGGCTGGCAATTGAGAAACAGATAATAGGAAGTTCACCACCCAGAATTCAGACAAAAACCTTTCATAAACGGAAAATGCTACTACAGCATCGGATGTTGGCAACATCCGTACGCAGCACCGAGACGTGAACCACACTCACCCGACTGACAGGGCATTAGACGGCTGTGACTGGGTGCCACATCAGGATGTTGCCAACATCTCGATGTTGGAATAGCATAGCTCTTTATAGACCCTGGTAAAAAACAAGGCACGGAGAGCAACAAATCATGAACCTTTATATCGTGCACGGCCGAACCTGACATCCTCAACCGGCAATGACACGTGCCAATAGGCAATAAACACTAAATCTAAAGTGTGACATAGCTACCCATCAATTTCAATCACGACCAAACAAAACATACAAGAGAAACCAGTTCCTAGAAAGAGTTGAGACAAGAATCTCGGTATAGCTATGATGGAAGCTGATAAAGCATCTCTTCATTCTTATGAAGTGTGAATTGACAAACACATAGGCCTGTGAATCCGCACCCATTAGGCTTAGTTTCTTGTTCTTTTGTCCATTTTCCAAAAAAAAATATTTCTCCTGGATCAGCTATGGTAAATTCAACCGACCCTTATGGGACAGTTTGGTCTCCTTCTCATGGTGGAGTTTATTCAAGGGATTGATGCCTAGTCAAAGGCCATAACCCCATGGTTTGACCTATAAGCTGATTTGGTACGAAGATCCCCTCAAATCAATTTGTGGTCGCATTTCATTTTCTGATGACATTATTCTCATATTTTTATTCATGAGTGTGGTGTTTCTTATTTGCATTCTACTTCCATTCTTAAGAATAGCTGAAGGTAGGGCTGGGACTTGGTCCGGACGAACACGAGCATCCCGACCAAATTCTAAATTTGGACAATTACTGGCAACAATATTTGAAAATTTGGGTAGGTATGGGCAAATTTTTTTGCTCGAATTTGAATTTGGGCAAACATGGTCACCCGTATGATCAACCTGAGCAACCCAAGGAATATATATATATATATATATATATATATATATATATATATATATATATATATATATATATATATATATATATATATGGGCATGTATAATGCGGCATGCGGTACGTGCGGCACTGCACCGCAGCCTTCTGATGCACGCGCTGCGTGCATCGCATGCACGCAGCGGTGCATCAGACGACTACGGTGCGGTGCCGCACTTACCGCATGCCGCATTATAGCATTTCTCTCTCTCTCTCTCTCTACATATATATAAAGAGAGAGAGAGAGGATTGCACATGTTCTTTACAATCAGGTTAACCTTGTAATATTCTTTATTGTACGGTTTGCACCAAATTTTTTTTTGCTCTAGTGAGGGGAAGCCCCAAATCGAACGGTATAAATTTTAGATCAGACGTATCTCTACGTTTTAGTGAACGGTCTGGAGGAACCCGAGCAACCCGAGAAACTTCCATGGTCCAAACACGAGCAAACCCTCAACAAGTTCCTCGAGTAACTCGAGAAATTTGGGCAAAGACGATGTAACTTAGTCCAAACATGGCCAGGCCTCCAAACCCGACCATGCCCAGTGAAGGTAGTGGTGTTAAAAGAGCTCGGTTTCTCCATCAAATGTAGTAGGACTGCACATACACATCGATTTCTTCATCAAATGTAGTAGGACTGCACATACACATATAGTAAGTAGGACTGCATATTCATATCACTTCTATTAAATTGAATGGAGCAAATCATTTCTTATGGGCTCAGTCTGAAAGTTCTACGAGCCCAAGAAAAGTTGAAATATCCTTCTCCAATCCTCCGTCCCCTTCTGATAAAGGATTTGATGCATGACGTATGAAAATTAAATGATTAATACATGATTATGGAACAACATGGAGCTGACAGGGTTCTAATGTGGTGTTCCTGGAAGACATAAAAGTACATTAGATTTTCTTATTTTATGTCATTTGTTGATGCTTATTCCAGATGATTTTTTATTGAAAGATTTTCTGAGATCTCTTCGAATTATGAACTATTTATGTATTTCATAAAGAGATTGAAACTAGTTCGGCTGTTTTATTCGTAGTTTATGTTCCAACAATGGCTTTAGCATGTCCAAGGATCATTACAAAGTTAATGTCTCTCATCTTATCAACCATCAATGTTAATCTGTCTCTTAGCTTATCATCCATCGGTCTTCATATGGATATAACCCTCAATAAAATGGAGTTGTCGAATGTAAGAATCTGACATATGATAAAAGATCCAGATGATTGATCTTTAAGTGATTGTTCATAAAGAACTTTGGGCAGATGTTTTAAGTTTTAACAGCTTGCTACTTATTAATCGCAAGATGTTAACTATTCTTAAAGCCAAATTCCTTACTTTGTCCTGTTTCATGAATGCCCGTTATTTGAAGCGCCTTCTTATATCATGTGGTGTGTGTGTTCTGCTTATGGATTGGCCCTCGTCTGACAGATTCCACGATTTGAGGATTCTGCCGATCCCGAACTAAAGCGTCCGAAACGGTTCAGATCTGGGCAGCAGAACTGAACCCACTCCCATTTAATTATTGGTCGAGATAGTAAGGCGAGTTTACGGTCAACCATTTGATCATTCCTAAATTAACTATCCATAAAATATAGAACACCAACACAACAAGGTAGTCATTATTTACATTCAGTAGCATGTGCTTTTGGATTGCAATAAGTATTCATACTTTGACCCACAACGCGTTGCATGTAATAAATTGTATCTCAAAATTCATTCTTGTTAAATACATTGCTAAGGTATTCAACAACATCATAGTAGTTGGTAGTCCTATTCATCATTTTTATCATTTTCACTTCCATCAGTACTGAAAATGTGCCCTTACCCTTTCCATCTAGCACAAATGCATGGTTAGGTTTTAATTTTAATCCTCATCTATTTTTAATTTTAGTTTATACTTTTATATGTTTTATTAAGTTTTTGAAACGACCAAACCTGAATAAAAACGTCCGAAACGTCTCACTCTAGACTCAAGACGAACCCAAAATCTCAAAACCTTGCCCCCATATTGTTAAATGCCTCTTTGTTGATTATTCTCGTACTTAGAAAGGGTCAAGGTGTGGGTATCAAAATTCTCAAAGTTACTTTTAAAGGGCAAATATAACCTTATTTGAGGGTACATCCCTGTTTTCTGCCTAGACTTCATGTCTAAATAGTGATGTACTCGATAACAAAAACATCCCACTTTCTAGTTGCCATTGATTTCCTAGCATCCACATCCAAATCAAATTATGCAGATCACACAAGGTTCAGACAAAGTCCTTACACCTACTCGAGTGCCTCCTCACCAATTATCTACTTCATATGAGGTGCATGCTTCTGATGATCTTCCCAGTCCTTACGAAAGGCTCAGCACTTCATATCGCCCCATTATTGGCCTCGGTTATCGTGTACTTGCTCCTGCTGATCTTATATCCTACATCCTCTTGAGCATGCTATTTCCTTCTTTCAGTCATCTCCCCATTATCAGTCTTTTGCATGCTCCTGATCTCCCAGTTCCCTTTATAAGTCTCACATTCAGTCTTTCTCTCCGAGATGGAAATGGGTTACGGATAAAGAAATACAGCATTACATAAGAATGGTGCTTGGGAAGTTGCTCATTCACTCCATGCAAACAAAGAATGGATGCAGTTAGATTTATGCTATTACATATCATCAAGATAATAACAATAAATGATTAAAGGCACGTTTGGTGCCTAAATGGTGCACTCGGACCTTTGACATTGAGTGTTTTAGGACCTATTCTCCAATGGCACGTCTTACCTTACCTCTGTGAATTCTACCGGTTGATGTTGTTCAGAGTAGACATCTTTTCAGTTTGACATTCTGAATGCCCTCTTATATGGTTATTTGCAAGTAGTATGCATGGAGCAAACTACTTGATACTTTGATCAGAGGGATTTGATAAGGTGTGTCGTCAGAAGAAGCTAATGTAAAGGCTGAAGCAATCTGCAAGAGTGTTGTTTGGTAAATTTAGAATCATCATTGTAGAATATGGGTCTAAGCAAAACCATGTGCGATCATTAAAAATTTACACGACAGAGGCAAAGTGATCTTATCACTCTCGTTGAGGTCACAATCGTTATATGCAGTGAAAAAAAGGTATCGTGATCTTAGAACCCATACGAGTTTAAACTTTCCTTAGTTACTGAGTGCAGAGGTAACATAGTACAATGGCTCATATTAATAGTGAAATGATGTCGGCTAAATTATATCTTGCATAAAATGGAGTTTACAATTGATGCACCTAATGAAGATGTTTGTGATAATTGGATGGCAATGTATATTGCAAATAACCTAGTATTCCTAGAGAGAGAGTAAACCATTCACATGAGATATGGTGAGACAAGTTAATACTTCTTAATCTAGAAACCAGTTAGGGGATGTGTATAAGCTTTGGATAAAAATAACTTCTTTGATTCATGTAATAAGTAAAGCATTTGTATTAGAAACACTATATGTAAAGGGCAGAGTACGAGGGGTATTTTAGTTGTTTGTACTTCTAATATGCACGTGGGGGCGTGCGCGCAAACACATATTCGAGATGACCTTAGGGCTTGGGTCTCTCTCTCTCTCTCTCTCTCTCTCTCTCTCTCTCTCTCTCTCTCTCTCTCTCTCTCTCTCTCTCTCTCTCTCTCTCTCTCTCTCTCTCTCTCTCTCTCTCTGTGTGTGTGTGTGTGTGTGTGTGTGTGTGTGTGAGACGATGGAGAGAAAATAGATGAATGTCAAAGGTTAAGCATGTCTTCCACTTTTTCTTACAATCTAACTCATTAAAACCTCTTGATCCACCCACACAAACACACACAAAAAAAAATGGAAGTACAATATTAAAGCAAATAAGAAATGTTCACAACACCCATCCACCCAACAATAAATACATAGATTGAATAGAATTCATTCTTATGCAATCATTCCATGGCAAGTGCTTGCACCTTCTGTAATATCACATGATATCAAGGTCAAATATGAAATCGAAGTCTTGTTCATAACATAGGATTCAACTACAATCAACAATTGTTGCTTCATCTCCATAATGGTTCCCCGCTTATACAAGAGCTTCAAACATGTCATGAAGGAGCACTTACTCAGCTTCCACCTACTACACTTCCAATCAAATGAAGGATCAGCTTATAAATGTAGCGTATGTGACTGCATATTAGAATAGGTGGTTTTGACAGACGCTAGCGATTACACGGGCATATGCCCACCATGAATGCTATGTGATCGCATGTGCAACAGAACGGCACAACCATTCAATGAACATGTAGTGGTCAAACGAAGAAAAAAAAGTAACTGTTGTAATAGTTTATAATTTTTCCTTCACCCATCCTACCCCTTTCTATATTATATACCCCTTATCCCCCATCAGACACTTCTTCTAACTGTCTAAAACATCTCTTCCATCCAAGTCCCCCCCAAGCTTTCAACTTCTCTCAGTGCCCTCCAAACTCTTGAGTTCTTCCTATACTCTCTCAAAGCTCTCAAGTTCTCAAGCTCTTTCCAAGCTTTCAACCCCCACCCCCACACCCCTTTTCAAGCTCTCAAGAGTGTGATGTGCCGCGTATCAACTATCAACTCAAGAAGATCTAAGATTTCGATGTATCGCGACATTCGTCTTCATGCCAACCCCGCCTACATTGCTCATGATTTCGAGAATAATGCTCATAAACGGATTCTAGCAACATGCAAGAGTTTTGATGTTGGTAAGTGGGAGACACCCCATGGCATGATTTGTAAAGATAGTATGTGATGTTACCAATAAGATAGTTGTAGCATGTCAAGAAAAATTGTTGAATGTCTCATGCCTTCTCTTTCTAGACGAAGCCAACTCCCAAAAATGAGAGAACGAATGCATTATCTAACCACGGACTACCCATTGTCTTCTTCATTGGGTTGGCATCAAGATTCGAATGAGGTTTCACCTTTTTATTTTGGTCTGGCTAAGAGTTAGCATTATATCTAGCAAAACTATGAGACCATTGACTCTTGACAATTTGGATACTCCTGTTAATGTATATAGAGATGGGTCGGGTTTTATGCATAGACGGGTCGGGTTCGTTGTGTAATGTTGTGCATATATATTGGGCTTAGTCCCTTAATGAAGAGACATTTCATTCTCTCCAAACCCTATCAGTCACCTTCTAGCATGGTATCAGAGCTCTAGGGTTTCTCCGGCTGCGACAGCGTCGACTGCTCCTCACCACTCCGTTCACCATCACCGGCGACCCCGCAAGCATTACCCTCACGGCCAGCCCCTCACCTGACCACCCTTATCCCTCCTCCGCCACCCCCCCTCACCCAACCACCCCTCCTCCTCCGATCAACCACCCTTCCCCCTCCTCCGCCAGCCTCTCACCTGACCACCCTCCCCCCTCCTCCGATAGCCCCACACCCCCGTGCCGATCTCCTGCGCCACCCTCTGTCACCGACCACCCTCCGAGCACCCCTTGTACCCCCTCGCACCAATCTCCCTGTCTCCCTCCCTGCAGACCTCTCCACAACTCATCTCCTTGCAGACCTCCCTATAGCCTTTCCCACTGGGTTGTACCATTGTTGCGGGTCTGTTGCCTCCCTCCTTTTTCAGACTAGGTACCGCCTCTGCTTTGGATACTCTTGCTATAGACTCCTGCAACAATTCTCGATTCCGTCCCTCTGTTTTAAGGGTGTTCTCGAGCAGAGTCCCTCCACCGAGCGTGACCGTGGTCAGGGTCCCATCCGCTATGAAGGCGGCTCTACTACTGCGCTAGTCTCACTACTCCGGCACCTCCCATGTCTGACTCCGACCGTCTTCAGCGACTTAAGGAGTTACTTCTTCGGCACCTCACCTCTACCAGCTCTTCGATAGTTCATAGCCTATCCGTCACTCCTGGTACTGCTGCTCCATGGATCTTTGACTCTGCTGCCTTCTGCCACCTAACCTGTGATTTTATCGTCCTCACCAACTATACCCTTGGTCTCATCCACTAGGGGTCTGCACTGCTGATGGAACTCTCATACTTATTTCGCAGTGTGGATTTATCATCTCTTATTCCGATCCTACCGGTCGCCTAACCTTGCCCCGTGTTCACCATACTCCCCTCTTAAACATTAATTTAATATATGTTAGTTCTCTTTGTGATTCGGGCCTGACTGTTACCTTTACTTCTTATTTTGTGTAGGATCCGCGGATGGGTCAGAAAGTTGGTCTGGATCGTAAAGTATGGGGATTATCAGTTGGATCACGTTCAGATTCTAACTTCCACTCCTTCCGTTCCGTCAGCTATGTCTGTCACCTCTGATACCGACCTGTAGCACAAAATGTTAGGTCACATATCCAGTGATCGACTCCAAAGCGTTTTTCGCTCTGGAGACTTGGGTAGATATGCCCGAAACGTATCGAACATGTATCCGGACCGTATCTGTGTCCGATACATATCCGGTACGGGTACTTCATGTATTTTGAAGTATCCGTGCTTCATAGGAGTATAGACAGTATTGAAGATTAGTAATCTATCATAGGAACCTCATATTCATTGTAAAGTGTAAACAGATCAACAAATCCACATTTAATTTAGTTTTAGCTCTAACTAACGAATTTTAGACTATAATACTGATGGTTTTTACCTTCAAAGGATGAAAATGTAACAATTTTTAATGATGAAAAATAAGAATAGATAATTAGTTTGCATTTGGATGTTTCTTGACTAAATTAATGAAGTTCAAAATCCAGGGATTTTTAGATTTAGAGGTGTAAAAGAAATTTTTTTGAATGGATTTTTTTAAAAAAAAACATGATTTAGCCCTTTCTTTAATGGCCTAAAAGACTAGATAAATTTGTCGTTAAGCCATATTTTAATAGCATCAACATGGCCCTTGCTAGGCCCTTCAAGGGCTCAGTCTTGGCTCTTGAAGGGTCGGGATAGACGGACCTGGTTTGACCCCAACCCTACCCTTTGACATGCCAAGTTAGGTACTTCCAACAAGAAGAGGACATGAGTTAATGTTGTCACTGATGGTGTACTGCCAATGTATACACATAGAGGATTGATAATAAGACATGGAATCCTTACTATAGAAAGATATGTGATAAAGCCTAAGGATACGGAATTAGAACAATCGTGAAAAAAATAACATGGCCATTTTTTTTATATATCATTGCTTCGATCAAATTATTATATAGTTCCCATCTTGGAAGTCTAATAGTTCAGTTTATAATATCATCTTTATTTGTTGAGCTTTCAAGAAAGATAAAAAGGGTCGAAAGATTTCTAGGGAGAAAACCTAAAGCAGAATGTTTATCCATCCCATCTGACTCATTTGTCAAGATTAGTCTCGTATTTCCCACGAGCTTCTGCATTTGGGAGGGAGATTGAAGCATTTATAGTGTAATTTAGGCCCATTTTCATGTGAAGATATACTATCCAAGGCATGAAAAGTAAGGGGTTGATTGGCATGGGTTCAATGCATGGGGTAAGTCATGCACAAATTCAAAGAAAAACATAGGCCCTTGTTCTCCATTTTGCATGCTAATGGTAACTAGTGGAAAAAGAAGATCGATGTGGATTAAAGACCAAGACATGGTGTTTACAAGTTTGTTTACTCATCTAGATTTTATTTCATTTATCTTATTTCATTTATGGTCTTCAACCTTTAGCACATTATTTAAATAATGCTCGGCCCCCTTTTGATTTATGAGATGATCATGATCGTGACAAAATACCTTTTGTACTGTCTGCCGGTGGATGATTCAGAGCTTTGCCAAACCCTAACTAGTATTGAAACGGCCCAAACGGGCTTAAATGTTGAAAGGTGTACTCCCTAAAAATCATTTGCTTAAATGTTACATCACATGGTTTGTTTCATTACATGATTATGCACAAGCAGTATACTATCTTGAATGTCTATGACTAATTTTTATGAAACAATCCATATGGACCACGTGTGTTCAAGATTGTTAGTGAATTATCATGACAGTGGTGTTTCATCAAGATCTAGATTGATTATATCTTACACCCGGAATTTAGCAACATAGCGCCACATAGATGAAAGCAATTCCCGATCTCAAATATTGCCTTCTACCTTTTCGTCAACTCTCATTTTTTGTGTCAGTGTATATCTAATGCTTAGGGATCCATGTGAGTAGGTGGGTTGATCCTGAACGTGCAGCTCAGGCTGCTCATTTTGGTAACAAGACATTCAACATTTCCTAAATCATTTCCATCAAAACTTTTTTAAAAAAAGTTTACTTCAATTCTAACTGCAAAGCAGCTTAAATCTAACAGAACTCTCTGTTCTTTTACCGGATCAAGCTCTGATTCAATGCCGAAACACCCAATTCGGATCAACCAGACAGAACGTATAGAGCAAGAAAAAGAAACCCTAACTTGCCCTACGGGGAAAGGTCTTACCTGAGGGAGCCGCCGGGCGAGTTGATGAAGAGCCTGATATCCTTGGTGGGGTCTTGGGCGTCGAGGAGCAGGAGCTGGCTGATGATAGCGTCCGCCACGAAGTCGTCGATGCCGCTCCCAAGGAACACAATCCGCTCCCTCAGCAGCAGCCCCATCACATCCGCCTCCGCGCCCCTCATGGCGGTCGCCGGCGTCTGAGGAGCCGACGACGACGGATAGAACGGGGAATCCGCATCTAGACCTAACCCTAGGCCCGGACCCGCGTTCCCGGTGTGGAAGAAGGGCTTCATCGAGGGGGAAGGGGACGAGACGAGAGCCCTGACATGAAAGGGGGTAGCTTTATGTAGAAGTGTGCGAGATTTGAAGGGTTTCGTAGTAGTTGAGGAGGGGAGAATTGAGGGCTTGAGGGGCGCGGAGACGGTGAGCGAAGCCATGGCAACGGCAATGGCAGCAGTGGAGCGGACTGGGCGACGATTCCTGAAGAGATTGGTTCTTCGAAAATTACAGCAGAGGCGCCTTGGTGAATACGGTGAGGATAGATCACTTCAACAACATATCATCTAATCCAATGTAACTATTTAGAGAAACAACAATTTCTCAAAAACAGATTAAAATATAATATATTTAGGGTCTATTCTTTTAGTTTCCTAGTAAATAAAATAAAGAAAACAATTTTTGCAGAAATTCATTTCTGCAGAAATTCTTTCCATACCACTAAATTTTCGTTGTTCTTTTGCAGAAAAATAAAGGGAAGAAATCAACCATATGATTTCCATTGTTCTTTATAGCAGAGAAACGAAGGGAAGAAATCAAACAGTTCAGCCTGATAACCATAGGCGTCACCATGCAGGACTAATGATTAGCAATGCGCATGATGGACGGTACTAGATTAATCTTCAAAAATGCAGCAAACTAAAGTTTTGGCATAGCAGCTTGCACTTTTCAGACCATCTAAAACCACAAAACTACAGCAGTGATCACAAAGCAAGCAATGTAGCCATCATATACTCAATGATGTCCCTGAACATACACTCCCTACCACCAAGTTGCCGAACAGACAGAACCCTTCACGCTATAACATAATAAGATAATAATTTACCAATTAGCACCAAGGAGATTTGCTTACATTCAAAATAAAAAGTCAGCACTCTCCCATCTCTCCATTTGCCAATGCCTGTAGAACATGCAGCTTTCCCACCCACAGAGCCATGGTTGATGTCAAGCTGGTTTTAAGTGCATGTTGACTCACATCTCACTGACCAACATCAGCTGAATCCCCACTTTAAAACTGCAACCTGTTGGTGGAGAAGCCATATAGCCTCCAAAGCAAGTGCTCACTTTTTTCTCACAGGTGGACAATCTACAGATTCACTGCAAAAGCTTCAAAGATATCCCAATACATGAATCTCTCTCTCTCTCTCTCTCTCTCTCTCTCTCTCTCTCTCTCTCTCTCTCTCTCTCATGAAAGCTTGGATTGCAATTGAAACCAACAATAGAACATTCAGAAAACATATATACATTGATGACACCTTTAGCTACAAGCCATTGTAAAACAATGGAGATTATGTATACTAAGCTCAAACTTAAAGAGATGATGAGAAACTCATACAGAAGCCTCGACCCTCGGCTCGAAAGAGAAGGCATACATGAACTCCTTGGCCTTCCCATTCACACAACACTTGGGCAGCTCCACCCACTGATTCGCCGTGACATTACACATGATATAGTTGACTCTAACATGAAGAGAGAATACTGAATCAGCCTACTTCTATAGATAGCAGGAACAAGTAGGAACCTCAAACAGATCAAGCTAAATTCCCCTCATTTTCATATAACATTTTATGTTGCAGAAAGGTTGGGTGTTGTAATAGCATGTCCAAAATAGATCCAGGTATATTCAATATTCGAGTTGATGAATGGTCCTATGCAAAATCTTATTCCATGTCCAACCACAAGAATATTATTGACATTATTTCTTCTGGAAAAATCACTTCTGTTCTGACAACCTAATGTAGGTGTGAGTACGATAAAATGC
This sequence comes from Chamaelirium japonicum, assembly GCA_947650365.1. Lineage (NCBI taxonomy): Eukaryota > Viridiplantae > Streptophyta > Magnoliopsida > Liliales > Melanthiaceae > Chamaelirium > Chamaelirium japonicum. The sequence continues at coordinate 61,500,473 of OX393549.1, read as the reverse complement.
CCAGCAACTATGATATGTTGGAACTTTAAATTGCATAAATAAGGTGCAAAATGTCAATTGGGTAAAAGTAAAGTACTATCCTAATATCCTTCCTTATGCCCATGGTCCAAAATTTATCCAAATTTTGTGAAATATTTCTATTTTTCTGACCCCCAAAATGAAATTAGGGGATCAGAAATACAAATCGACAGAAATAAATTTATAATAGAGAAAATATATGGATCACTTGATTTCTCAAACGTTTCACATATTGCATTGACTTCTCAAACCAATAGGCATGTCTAAGAAAAAGCTGAAAGTTTATTTCTAAAAGCAAAATAAAAACATAAACCAAATACTTCGACCTAACACAAAAAAAGTCAAATGTTTATGACCATTTTATGTTATTTATTACAAATTAAGAATTTTTCGATCTAGCCATTGCCTCCGCTTGTGAATAGGTAAAGTATAAAAAAAATGTGACCTTCGCCTTATCACTATTGAGAAACTCCACACACTCTATTGCTTCATCTTCAGTTAGGCCTTCCACTTTCAAGATCTCCTCCCAGATGCGATTGATGTCAGGGACTGACATAAGTTGTCAATAGCCTGAGTCATTAGTTGAATCCTCTGGTCCAATATATTATACTCATTATTTTTATTTTTACTCTTCCTCTTCCGCTTACTAGAGGCTGGAGCAGTAGCAAACGATAATCCAGGTGCACATGTCGGTGCCGGTGTAGGTGCCGGTGCAGGTGAAGGCGAAGGCGAAGGCAAAGCTGCAGAGGAAGGGAATGACTCAAGATCATCATCAGCAATGTTATGAATATCATAACCAAACTGAGTATCCTCATCTACTAGGTTGCGTTGTGGGCTTTGATACTCTACATCAATCAAAATGGCATCATGTCCTGTTATGGCATGTGTAACATCCGCCCCAAACATATAAGAAATTATCTGCTTTGCCCGTGTCCGCACAACTACTTCCTAGGGAGGTCACCCATCCTGGTACTACTCTCGCCCGAGCACGCTTAACTATGGAGTTCTTACGAATTCCATAGCGGCGCACGATTTTAAAACGCGTCTTGATAGGAAAGGTGGTGAGCCCCCAAACATAAGATATTGTTCTCTATTGGTCTATTGGGTATCGAACCCTCAACTTCAAGGTTTTGCACTAGCATGGTTACCATCAAACCACCTAGAACGTATCTTCTATGTTTGGGAGGGGAAATTATATAAGTAGCTCAGGATCTCCTTTTCTCCAAACGATGTGGGGCTAACTCATGGCCTTGTATACCTCACCTCACCTCATCCATCTTGGCATTCCCACCTCAGGAGTCTTGGCTCTTGGCTCTTGGCCTATTGGATCTTGGTCGTCACAATCCACCACCCTCAGGGCTACACGTCCTCGTGTAGGGTTAGACCCCTCCATCCCAAGGAGAACCGGCTCTGATACCATTTTGTACATCTGTCCCAAACACACAAGATATTATCCGTTTTGCCCGTGCCCGCACGAGAACTTCCCAGGGAGGTCACCCATCCTGGTACTACTCTCGCCCGAGCACGCTTAACTATGGAGTTCTTACGAATTCCGTAGCGGCGCACGGTTTTAAAACGCGTATTGGTAGGAAAGGAGGTGAGCCCTCAAATACAAGATATTGTCCTCTATTGATTTATTGGGTATCGAACCCTCAACCTTAAGGTTTTGCACTAGCATGGTTACCATCAAACCACCTAGAACGCGTCTTCTATGTTTGGGAGGGGAAATTATATAAGTAGCTTAGGATCTCCTTCCCTCCAGGCGATGTGGGGCTAACTCATGGCCTTGTACACCTCACCTCACCTCATCCATCTTGGCATTCCCGCCTCAGGAGTCTTGGCTCTTGGCTCTTGCCCTATTGGATCTTGGTCGTCACAGCACGAGAACCGGTTGCCTAATCATTCTCAATAATTTGTGAGATTTTATCAAAATCGATTATTGCCTTATGCCTAAATTGTGCGGCAGTGGGGTGACTTTACAAAAAAAAAAATAGTCCTATGAAAAAGTAAAATATTTAGAATTTTAAAATTGAAAATATTTACCTTCAAATATTCAGTCCATATGATATCATCAGCCTCTATCATCTTTTTGGCATCATTCCACCCGAACCCGCTTTGATTGGTCAAAGTAATTATAGCATTGTACCAAGCTCTCCACGTTTTTGTCCTGTTCTTTAAATTTTTCTTTGTCATTTGAATACCTGTTTTTTCTCCCATGACTTTCACAACTGCTTGATATGCGTGTGGCTTCCAACCATTGTCGGTCTTCCCCCCTTTGCATACTCCACTATAAATGCATCCATGCATATACGGTCCATCTCAAGGGTCCAGACAATATAATTTTTCTTTTCTTTAGGCAGACTCATCCTAAAATGATTACTTTATTAGAATAGAAGCACAAATATCATATGCATATGAAGAAAAATACAATTATTAAATATTTAAATATTAAAGAAGAGCACAATGTTGACATCCATAAAAGCAAAATATCGATAGAAATATGAGCAGTAATATGGTCCATGACTCAATTATTGAATTACAATCAATATCCATGACCGTAGTCCAACCACATATCGGCAGCAATATGGTCCCTCCTATTGTCCCCACTCCCAGGAGGTGAGTCATCATCTATAATAATGTCGGCCTCCTCTTCCAATAAATCAGTGGGATCTACAGTTAAGATAAAATTATGCAGTGCACAATAAGCTAGTACAATCCTCCCTTGTATATCAATATCGAAAAAAGGTTATGTCCTTAGTATAGCCCATCTTTTCTTTAACATACCAAAGGCATGTTCAACAATATTACGCATTGACGAGTGTCTGTAGTTATACAACTCTTGTGTTGTTGCAGGATTGTAGCTACGATGACGCTCTGATCTATGATACCGTATTTATCGGTATGGTGCTAAAAAGCCAGGATAATGACCATAACCAGCATTAACTAGATAATATTTTCTTGTATATTTAGATTGAAACAATATTAATAGAAAGAATTAATATTATTTTCTAATAGTTTCTTAGTAGGCACCTATACCAAATATTAAACCATATGCAGTATATCAGTTATTACCTGAAAGTATAACCAACTTAGTGGGCACATCTCTTACAGCTGATGATAGTACCTTAGCATCGCTAGCTGAACCCTCCCAACTGGCCAAGACATATGTAAATTTCATATCGAAACCTACAGCCCCCATTACGTTTTGCGCAATCATATGTTTCTTTGTTCTATATCGAGGTTGATCCTCAAGTTTGACCTTTACAGAAATATATGTACCATCAATTGCACCAATTGCATCCTACATTAATTTATGCATACAATATAATTAGCAATAAAAAATTTAGATATAGTAGTATATATAAATTTGGGTAAAAAAGACAAGTTACCTGAAAGAAATGGTGTCAGAGCCTGGGGGTAATCCCACTGGTCGCTGGCGTATTAGAGCCGGGTTGCTTGACGACGTCCATATAAAGTTTCATCACAACGTTCAGAACATTCAGAAAATGACAATGAACTATAGACAATGAACGACTAAAATAGAATGCTACCGATCTTAACCTGTCGTCATGTCCGAGTATATTTAAGAACATAGCAACTTGTTCATCCACTTCCATATTTTTTATAGGCCGTAATCCCTTTGACTTCAAAGCTTTGACTAATAACTCAAAGATAGGCTGATTGACTCGTAAAAGATTGTGTATCTTTATTTTTCTCACGCAACAAAAGATTGAGATATTTTTCTCTTCGTTCGTATCTATCTTGCCGTGGTTCTCTTGGTATGTATTGTTGTCGTTTGCGACGTAATGCTAATTTAAGCACTACTAACCATATGGTACAAGCACCGATAATGGTTTGTAGTGTAACTTGTTGTTCCATCTCCATCTATGTTATTAAATTTATATAACAATGGTTAGCATACAATAATTAATAGAATGCGTTTAATATAAGTATCTACGTTGAATTAACAGTAAGACAAGAATTTAAGTTTGATGACAGAAAGTAATGAAAGATACATAGAGGGATTCCAAAAGCTATGAGATGATTCCAAAAGTTGGTGGCAGCTCCATAATTTAGCTCCAATTATGATATATGAGTTATTTATTAATTTTACCTTCCATAGCACAATCGCTTGCTTTATTTCCTTTTTTTGGTTAAACTATATTGTTACCTAGATAAAAACATTATTTTCCTATCAAATCAATATAACCATGCTTTATTTTTATTTTCTTTAATTTTTTATATTTTTTAAATTATGGCAGAATTGTTATTATTTAAACATGTATAGAAAATCGACTTGTGCGTGTGGCTTATGCCACACCCTACATGGCTTATGCCACGCGCCATGCCCAAGTAGAACGTTACATCGCACACTATAGCTATTTAAAACATCGTTTCACAACAATATTCCACGCAAAGGAGTGATTGGAGAAACTCTAGAAGTAAAAGAGGGAGCATCCCAAAGGGGTTCAAGTTCAACGAACAAAGGATGATCGACGCATAAGAAAAGCTAAAAATAGCACATTGAGCATTGCTCATCGCCACACTTCGACAGTTTGAATAATTATGCTTCAACAATGATCCGATGACTCAAGACAATATCCGTACTACTCATCGAGAAACTGATTGAACCCCCAAGAGCCTAAGGATGAATTGAAATGATAAGTAGGCAAAAACAAAAAAGTAATAAAACAAACCAGAATACCAAATAAGTGGCATCTGAATAGGTCAATGAGCAATGCTATTCAACCATCCAGTTTTCCATCCAGATCAGGTCATCCTGGATAGAGAACATGATGACTGTAAAGTATTTTTCCTAGGTCAACCAATTCAAATAAGACTCATGCAATTGTTGCAAGTCTTTGAAACAGTTTATAGCTTTTGAATGCCTCAATTAAGAGACCAATGTTGATAAAGTTAAGGAAAGTGAAATCCCCATCTCAAGGTAAGGGTCTTCTACTTCAACATTCTTGGAGTTTTGACCACACACAACTAGTGGAATTCCACTGTGTATGAATTTTAGGGTGTTTTCCTAATAATATGTCAAAGTTCAGTATGAGTTGTCGTAGATAAATCGGCAACGCTTGACTGGTTGAGTGATATCCTGAAATAGTTGTGATCGATCTATCTAGGTTGACTAATTTGGATATGAATCAAGCAATTGTTCGAAGTTTTTTGAACCAACTTCTAGCAAGGTTCTGAATGTCTCAACTAAATAGGACTTACAATTTCTATTATGACTGATGAGGAAAGAAAACTACATCAAAAGTTACGATTTTACTTGAAATGTAAAGTGCATGCAAATAGAGGCAGCTGGTAAAGTAAAGAAAATTGGAAAGTAGAAATGTAATTACATCAAAAGTAATTGGTGCAAACCTTGGAAAATAAAGAGCAAATCGCAAAATAACTTCATTTGAATCAAAAGGAAAATGTTACAACAAGAAAATGTAAAGTTACAATGCAGTTGACCACATGCCCACTCTCTTGGTCATATCCTATTTTTTGAGCTAATAATAGTGTGTGTGCTTAACCACTCACTTGTCATCGATGTGGTGTGTCCCTGTTAGGTTGCGCGTTGTCGAGGAGGATCACCAACTTGTTCTCATATAATGGTCAGTCGGTTGCTAGGTTTTCTTGACTGTGTATTTAATCTTTCTAATGGAGATTGCTATATGGCTGGATGTCATTAGCCCCCCTTCTTGCTATACAAACTGTGTATTCGATGTAGGTATTTTCTCCAATAAACATTTCTTTATGCTAATTGTAGTAATTTGGATAAAAAGTTTCTAACAAGCCTTTAGTACTCTACATATTGTATTTGCCTTTAGACTCCGTATTTACTGAAGTGGCTTTTTCGTTCTAATTTATTTGTTTACGTATACATGATTATTCTTATACATTTGCTAAGTATTGAATCCGAATATTTCTTTGTAGATAAAACCCAGCTCCTCTTCCAAAGCATCAAAAGACAAAATTACTCCAATACTGTCGAATGCCTCTGTACAAATTGGTAAAGGATGCCAAAAAGGAACCATGCTCATTCGAAGGGTTATGACTTTTTTTTGGTGATTTTTTTGTTGGTAATGATCATTACCAACAAAAAAAAAAATCAAAACCCTAGCAACTCTGGGATTACAGTTTCGACAAGAGATCGAAAGAAGGAAAAACAAATTCAAGACCTAAAACCCGATTGATGAGAGAATACATTAGATCCTTGATCAAAAAAAAAGAGTACCTTAGATCCTTAGAAATCCGGCAAGTTCGGAATGGTGGCCGAAGGGATGAAGAGCTGGTCGGAATGGTGGCCGGAGGGGACGAAAGCTGTGGAGGAGATCGGGCAAAAATCGCCACAGCCGTCGGAGCTTTCTGCGATGAAGAAAGAAACGTCATTTCTGCAGCTTTAGCTCGAAAAGAATTTCCTTGCTCGGCAAGGAAACAATTTCGTCAAGAAATCTGGTTTCCGAGATCTCCTCTCCTAAAAGAACGCAAGAAATCTGGGCGGAAATCATATTTCCGTCCCATTAAAGAGTTCCCGCCCTATTTTCCCCGCAAAAGAACAGACCCTTAGAGAAAACGGATCAAAAACTTTTATATCCAAAACAACGAAGCAGTTGGAATGCCGTATATGTCAAAAAATCCACGTCGGAGCAAGCAGCCAGAAATAACGACAGTTTGACTGCCGTATATATTATATGGCAGTTAGACTACTATATATAATTTTATCTTATATATAGTCCTATACGACAGTTTTTATTTACAAACATCATTTGAAATTTTTACATTTGATTATGGAGGAAGTAGAGGAGATGGTCAATGACGGGCGGATTCCTGGAGGCCCAACGACGCACGTGGTTGCTCTGACGCGAGTACAACACTATTCCTATAACCTGTGGGAGCACGGACATGTATAAATTTAAATTGAAAGTTATGTAAATTAAAAGTTATTTAAATATATAGTCCCGCACCGCTTCTATATAGCTGTACCCTAACCCTAAACCCTATACATGTGGGGGCACTGCCCCACCCCGAGGCATAGCCTAACCCTAAACCTATGTCGATACACGACCCTTGTCGATACCCTAAGGCCTTTCTTGTCAGTCTGACCTTAGGCTAAGCTCCAAGCCTCCAAAGCATTAGGGTGATAGCTGGTTTTACGGAGCATCGACATTCTTGGAGATGTAATGTAATCCTTGAGTAGAGAAATTCACTTGAGGTAGAGACTATGATACTCAATAAAGTTTATAATTGAGGCATCTTGATAGTGGAAGGTCTTTCTTGTCAGTCTGACCTTATGTTAGGCTCCAGAGCATTAGGGTGATAGCTGGTTTTACGGAGTATCGACATTCTCAGAGTATGTAATGTGATCCTTGAGCCAAGAAATTCACTTGAGATAGGGACTATGATACTCCAAATCTGATTAATGCTTCACGAATGGCTTGAAACACTAGTGGGAGCGCGGTGGTAGAGACTATGCCTATGCCCTAGCTCTTATACACCCTAAATCTAAATCCTAAACCCTAAAGAATTGTGTAACCCTAAACCCTAACCCTTACCTTAACCCTAAAACCCTAACCCAAAACCTAACCCTAACCGTTACCCTAACCCTAAAACCCTAACCCTAACCCAAAACCTAACCCTAACCCAAAAACGGATTAAAATATAATTTTGTTTAATATACGGTAGTTGGACTACCGTATATATTATATACGACAGTTGAACTGCCATATATAATTTTACCCTATATATAGCCCTATACAACAACTTTTTCTTACAAACATCAATTGAAATTTTTACATTCGGTTATGGAGGAAGTAGAGGAGGTGGTCAATGACAGGCGGATTCCTGGAGGCCCGACGATGCACGTGGTTGCTCTGACGGGAGTATAGCACTGCTTTTATAGCTTGTGGGAGCACGGACAAGTAAAAATTTAAATTGAAAGTTATATAAATTAAAAGTTAGTCAAATATATAGTCCCGTACCGCTTCTATATAGTTGTACCCTAACCCTAAACCCTAAACCTGTGGGGGGCACTGTAATAACCGGTACTTCATAGTTGTTTTTCGCTTAGGACAGACCAGATTCATCCTTTTATTATTATTATATTTCTGGAATATTAGATTTGATCCCGCATAAACGTTGTTGATGCTATTGGTTGAACTTGAGTGGGACCGGGCAATATGTCCAGGGTTCGGGTCGCGAGGTGACAGCTCTCAGTGTGTAGGTGTTTTCGGTGCACAAAAATCACTTAAAATAAATAATTAATTAATTAAGTCATTGTTTTGGCGGGTCAATGGGATCCGGTGAGATTCGCATGCCGGCGTGGCACGGGTTCAAATGTGAGCTTGCTTGACCACTTTAAGAGTTAGAAAAAAAAAACTAAAGCTAAAACCCAAACCCTCTCTCTTTCTCTCTCTCTCTCTCTCTCTCTCTTTCTCAGCCGCTCACCCCTCACCCTCACCATCCCGACCCCATCTTTCCCCTGCTTTCCCGTCACTTCCCCCTCTCCCTCCCCCTTTCCGTCTCTGCTATCCCCTCACCCTATCCCTGAGATCCCAGCCTCGGATCTGCTGTACCCGACCGTCGCCCCCATCCTCCCTTTAAAACCTAGATCCGACCCCCTCCTCAGTCCGACCCTCTCCCTCCCCTCCGATCTCTCTCTCTCTTCCCCTCCGATCCCTCTTACCCTCGAGCCCATCACAGCCGATCCCCCTCTCTCCGTCCCTATCTCTTCCCCACCCCGCATTCCTTGCGATTCCCCTCTATCTCACCGAAAATCCTGCGGCCCTTCTTCCCTTTAAAATAGATCCTAAACCTAACCCCGATCCCTCTCGATCTCCTTTCACCTCTCTCTTTCTCTCCTTCCCTCTCTCGATCTCTCTATAATCTTGTGAGGCCGACATGGGAGGAACCAGAGCTAGCGCCGGAGCAAGTGGAGGAGCTGTTGCCGGTGACGTGGAAACCCGACTGGGTCAGCCCCTCTCCTACTTTCCCCCTTCGACTCTTTTTTTTTTCTCTCTCTCGGTTCTGTTGAGACCAGCCATAGCTGCCCCTTGCCTCCTTCCCTTACCATTGCCAACGAAGCTTGACCAACCAGGCCGAGCCCCTTTTCTTTTTGCCCTTGATATCATGGTTGCCGGCGATCTGCTGTCGATAGCGAGGCAGCAGGTGGCTCCCGACCAACCCAGCCAAGCACTACCTGACCACCTGAACAGCCCCCTTTACTTTCCCGTTCATGTTGTGAGTACCGTCGCTCGGGACGCCAACGGCCGGTATCTAATTATTGTTTTTGATCATAGTCGTCAACCCATTTGAACCCTTTGATCATGCTTTTTCGGGTTATGCAATTCAGCCAACCATTGTTGACCAATGGCACAATGACAGTTATTATCTCATTTGACTATGGCGTGTAAATCATTGTGCTATGCAAGACAGTGCACTACCCAGCGGCCATTCACAAAACCTGGAATCCGACTAGGTTGGGCCTAGTACAAAAATAGTGTTGTGTCGAGTCTAGACTCGATAAGGTCCTTGATCAGAGATGTACAAACTAGTCGTATCCACACCCTAGCCTGAGGTCGTTTTGGGTGGTTGATGAATCGAACCCCCGATCTAGTCTTTTCCATCCTTTAGAGACCCGTCAACTATAAGATTTTAATACATGTCTGAATTATTCAATTGTCAGACCTTAACCATGACGATCCAGTTGGAGGCGTAGCAGAGGTCAACTAGCAGGAACATCTATTTGGACAAATTAGCAGTATCGATTTCATCTCACAAAATCTAAGGCAAGTATTCACTTGCTCTGAGGTTATTTTCGAATTATGTTTTCATACGTATAGTTTGTGATATTTGTAAATGATTCCTCGTATGTTGTATAATATAACCATGAGTCATATAATGATTAATATTAGACTATGGTGATATGTTGGGTTTGGCATTGTTCAATTAGAATTGTATGGCTTAGTTCTTAATGCTGTTGAGTAAAACTCTTGTTAAGACTCGTGTTTGCTAAATGATTGTGTAACACCCCAAAATAAATTAATAATTTAAAGATCATTATAAGAATTTTTTATAAGAAATTCAAAATAAAAATTGGACGGCACCATCGCATTCGTCTCGTCGAAACGATCAAAAAACCTATATAAACTTTTGCGTTTTGAACTAATTTAAAGCATTTAAAAATTTAAAGAAAAAATAGTATATATGTATAAATATATATAGCCAATAGAAGGATTCAAACCAGGGATCCATTTAATGGAATTTTAAACCTTTTCCCTCTAACCAAAAGTCTATTAATGCTTTTCTATCCAAATACGAGGAAACTAATTGTTATATTAAAAATGGGGAGACCAAAAGACATCTCAACCGACGACCCTTCGTTTCGGAGCGGAAGCAGTAAATGACCGTTTTGCTATATAAACCCCCCCTCAACAAGAGTTCTTCACCCAAGCCCATCTCGGGATCCGTGCCACCCACCACCTAAAGACCCTTCCCCCTCGCCAACCACCACCGGCCGACCACCACCCGCCGCCGGCCGTCCACCGCCGGCCACCACCTCCGGCACCGCCACCACCTCCAGCCGGCCACCGGCCACCACCGCCGGCCGCCACCACCTCCGGCCACCGGCCACCACCGTCGATCGCCACTACGTCCGACGCCGCCGGCCACTGCCACCACCGGGCGCCGCCGTCTCCGACCGCCGCCACCACCTCCATCCGACCGCCGCCTCACACCACCCCGGATTGTTGGGTCGGGTATGAAATTTAAACCCACTAACCGGTTATATATTAGGTGCAAACATGAATAAAAAGAAAAGACAAGTTTAAATAGAACCCATGACCTCTCTAAACAATAACCTAAGAAGGCTCCCTCTGACCAATAGAACGCTTTACACTTTATGTTTAAAAGCACCTAGTAATAAATATATAGATTATTAAGGTAAACTGTATTGACCATATCTTACCCATACGGACTCTGAATTGAGCCCCGTCAGGGACCTTGGACTCGTAATGACAAAATACGCCTACTGAAATTATAAACTACCAGAACCAATAATTAAAAAATAAAATTACCATATTACCCCTAAGGTAAAATGGTCATAACCTTTTTATTTGAACTCGGAATCGAATTCCGTCTGCGACCTCATAATTGTGGTTATGATTTGGAACCACCAATACAATAAAACCCTTAAGCCTCTGGGCCGAAGCCCATTAGCCATTCAGCCTCTGGGCCTAAGCCCATTAACCCATTAAACCTCTGGGCCGAAGCCCATTAGGCCATTAAGCCCATTAAACATAGTCTGGGCCGAAGCCCATTAAAGCCATTAAACACCGTGGGCCGAAGCCCAATGAGCCCAAATAACAAACTGTGATAAAACGACTCTATCTTCGTTAAACTGCACCGCTATTGCTGAGAGCAATCTGACCGTTTTACTAAAGGCAGACACCCATTTAAATTCTGACAATATCGGCTATTTTGGCCATACCGGGAGCAAACGAACTCTGAATTGAGTTCCGTCTACGACCACGATTTCATAATGAAAAACTCTACAAAATGGATATAAATTCAAATTATTTTTAAAATAACCAAAACTCCCCTATAAGATAAAATGCATTAAATAAATTAGTTTAAAAAACCTAAGAATCCATATTGGAATTTGATTCCATATGATCATTGGGAAATGAAATATAAAACTAAAATAAGAGAACACTGTATTTCAGGTTGTGAGCTTACTAGGTCATCTACATCGTGTGAAGGATTCTACAACACTTCAGGTAGGGGACTAAACCTGGTTAATTCTTGAGAAGTGTTTGTCATTGAAATAATGGTAGTATGTTAGGGATTTATTAATTTTTAAGATGTGTTGATCATCTCAATTGGGTGTGGGGCTGTCCCTGCCTTACGGGCCTAAAAGATAAATCCTGGGTGTGGGGCTATCCCTGGCTACGGGCTAAAAAGATAATCCTGGGTGTGGGGCTAGCCCTGGCTGAGGCCAAAAAGTATCTTGGGTGTGGGTCTAGCCCTGGCTGAGGCCAAAAAGTAACCTGGGTGTGGGGCTAGCCCTGGCAGAGGCCAAAAAGAAACCTAGGTGTGGGACTAGCCTTGTGTCAGACAAAAAGTGCTCGGGTATGATTGTGATTCCTACCCTGGTTTGAGCCTAAAAGGAAATCGGATGATCAATGATTTTTTAATTACTATTCATATTCATGTGAACTATTGTTTTCAGTACATTTATCTTACCATGAATGAACTAGGTTTAATAGGTGAGTCAGTGGATTAGATTCACCCCCCTACAGGTGTTATGAACTCTACAGAGACTGATCCTATAGGACAAAGAGTAGAGGAAGCACGAATAGAGGACGAACCGGAGGGAGTTGAAGACCCACTCTACACACCATACTACGAGGATACTGGAGCAGAAATATGAAGTGTTAATGTTAACATTAAGCCTTAGGCTTTTATTTTTTAGGAAATGTATCAAACACTTATGTTTTTGAATGAAGTGGCTCAGTTAAATTCCATAATTGATAGAAATTTATCTATATCAAGTTTTTATTTCTAACACCCCAGTATTATACGAGCTGAATTAATCCGTAAAATATCGGGGCGTTACAACTTGGTATCAGAGCCTAGGTAATAGGTCCTAGGAGTTAAAAGAGTGACTAGAAGTACATCGATAGGATAGCCACACAATGTTAGTTACGTATATATTTCAAATAAACTTATGAATTAAAATTTTTTTTCCTAGCAGAGTTATGAAGTCAAAAATCACTGATGGTAGCTCATCGGAAGTAAAGGTTAAACCTAAGAAGAAAATAATGAAGTCAAAAAAAAAAATAAAAAAAATAAAAAAAAGAAGAAAAAAAAGAAACGAGACTAGCTAACCCTAATAAAAATGAGATTATTTTCTGTAAGCGGTACCAATGTATATGTGGAAAACTGAGCAATGAGAATCATTATGAACATTCCATATTTTTTCAAAATAGTAGTTGGCTATATGTAAAATGAAAGTGTTTTCTTTCGTGACATTCAAAGAATTTTATTTAGATTTTCAGAGTCACGGATTTAATGGAGAACTCTATTCCAAATGAAGACCTAACCAAAGTGTTAGGAGCCCTACATCAACTTATAGAAAAGATGAATTCCTCCAAAGAAAGCTCAAGAATTGGGGTTATTTTAAAGGAATTCAAAGAACTAAAACCCCCTATGTTTACGGGAGAATCGGATCCTCTGATTGCAGATAGATGGCTAAAGCAAATAGGAAAAATATTAGAGACTTTGAAGGCAACGGATAAACAGAAAGTCACTTTAGCTACTTATATGTTAGAAGGAGAAGCAGATTACTGGTGGGATTCTGTCAAGAGGACCCAAACTAATTTCACTTGGGAGGAGTTTATTAAAGTTTTTTTGGAAAAATATTTCTCAGATGCTGCCAGAGATAAAATAATTGCAGTATTCTTAGAACTTTTCCAAGGAAAGCTTAGTGTTTCCCAGTATGAAGCCAAGTTTACTGAACTGTCACGTTTTGCCCAGTATCTAATAGCCACTGAAGAACTGAAGTCCAAAAGATTTGAACAAGGTTTGAATCCTTATATTCGAACCAGAGTGGCGGTACTCCGTATTCGAAAATATGGAGAACTAGTACAAACTGCTTTAGTGGCAGATCGAGAATAGAAGGAAACTCAAAAAATATTTGAAAAGAATAGACTGAAAAGAAGTGCACCATTGATAGAGTCAAATAAAAGACCAAAGATACAAGAGTTTCCAGTAAGGATGGGTAGTCCTCCAATATCTACAGGACCTCGGACTTGCTTCACATGCGGATTGCGGGATCATTTTCAACGATATTGTCCTCGCTTGAATGGTAACATTCCAACCAATCCTTCTTTTCGAAATGATCCACAAGTACCTGTAGCTCGCATCGCTTAAAATCAAAAGGTGCTTGGAAAAGCATTTGCAATATCTACTGAGGAAGAATCAAACGACGTCATTAAAGGTATGACCGATCCACTTTTAGAATATTATTCCTATTAAAAATAAGTGAGTTATAAACAGAACAATTTGAATTTTCGTAAGCATCATTATGGAAATCTAGCTAGAGTAATTTTAGGCCCGGGTTCGAACCATTTGTTCATATCAATTCACTTGGCTAGAGACTTACAATTGAAGACAGTACCGTTAGGGTATATACTTGCCATCACAACTGCACTTAGTGATATGGCCAAAACAAGCAGAGTCTGCAGAAACTGTATACTAAGAATTGAAGATGTGGAGTGATGGCCAAATTGAAATTGGAGAAATTTGATATTAGAAATGGACTGGTTATCCAAATATAGGATGATGATGAATTGTTATCGAAAGAATGTTACCTTATAAACACCTAAAGGAAAGAAAATAATATTATGGGGAAGAAAGTTCGAAAAGACAAAAGCAAAAATCTATCACTTGACTCAACTATTAGAAGAAATTGTGAAAAAGTTACTTGGGAATTAGAGTCAGAAATACACTAGTTCAATAACTAAGGTACGTACTTTAAATTTCGAGGACAAAATTTTTTATAGGGGTAGAGGATGTAACACCCCAAAATAAATTAATAATTTAAAGATCATTATAAGAAGTTTTTATAAGAAATTTAAAATAAAAATTGGACGGCACCATCGCGTTCGTCTCGTCGAAACGATCAAAAAACCTATATAAACTTTTGCGTTTTGAACTCATTTAAAGCATTTAAAACTTTAAAGAAAAAATTATATATATGTATAAATTATATAGCCAATAGAAGGATTTGAACCAGGGATTCATTTAATAGAATTTTAAACCTTTTTCCTCTAAACAAAAGTCCGTTAATGCTTTTCTATCCAAATACGAGGAAACTAATTGTTATATTAAAAATGGGGAGACCAAAAGACATCTCAACCGACGGCCCTTCGTAGTAAATAACAACAAGTTTAAATAGAACCCATGACCTCTCTAACAATAACCTAAGAAGGCTCCCTCTAACCAATAGAACGCTTTACACTTTATATAAAAAAGCACCTAGTAATACACATATATAGATTATCAAGATAAACTGTATTGGCCATATCTTACCCATACGGACTCTGAATTAAGCCCCGTCAGGGACCTTGGACTCGTAATGACAAAATACGCCTACTGAGATTATAAAATACCAGAACCAATAATAAAAAAATAAAATTACCATTTTACCCCTAAGGTAAAATGGTCATAACCTTTTTATTTGAACTCGGAATCGAATTCCGTCTGCGACCACATGATTGTGGTTATGATTCGGAACCACCAATACAATAAAACCCTTAAGCCTCTAGGCTGAATCCCATTAGCCATTCAGCCTCTGAGCCTAAGCCCATTAACCCATTAAACATCTGGGCCGAAGCCCATTAGGCCATTAAGCCCATTAAACATAGTCTGGGTCGAAGCCCATTAAAGCCATTAAACACCGTGGGCCGAAGCTCAATGAGCCCCAAATAACAAACTGTGATAAAACGACTCTACCTTCGTTAAACTGCACCGCTATTGCTGAGAGCAACCTGACCTTTTTACTAAAGGCGTCTAACCTATTTAAATTCCGACAATATCGGCTATTTTGGCCATATCGGGAGCAAACGAACTCCAAATTGAGTTCCGTCTGCGACCATGATTTCATAATGAAAAACTTTACAAAATGAATATAAATTCAAAGTATTTTAAAAATGACCAAAATACCCCTATAAGATAAAATGCATTGAATAAATTAGTTTAAAAAACCTAAGAATCCATATTGGAATTTGATTCCATATGATCATTGGGAAATGAAATATAAAACTAACAACAGAGAACACTATATTTCAGAGCGTGAGCTTACTAGGTCATCTACATCGTGTGAAGGATTCTACAATACTTCAGGTAGGGGACTAAACCTAGTTAATTCTTGAGAAATGTTTGTCATTGAAATAATGGTAGTATGTTATGGATTTGTTAATTTTTAAGATGTATTGATCATCTCAATTGGGTGTGGGGTTGTCCTTGGCTTGCGGGCCTAAAAGATAAATCCTGGGTGTGGGGCTGTCCCTGGCTGCGGGCCAAAAAGATAATCCTGGGTATGGGGCTAGCCCTGGCTGAGGCCAAAAAGTATCCTGGGTGTGGGTATAGCCCTGGCTGAGGCCAAAAAGTAACCTGGGTGTGGGCCTAGCCCTGGCAGAGGCCAAAAAGAAACCTAGGTGTGGGACTAGCCTTGTGTCAGACAAAAAGTGCCCGGGTATGATTGTGATTCCTACCCTGGTTTGAGCCTAAAAGGAAATTGGATGATCAATGACTTTTTAATTACTATTCATATTCATGTGAACTGTTGTTTTCAGTATATTTATCTTACCATGAATGAACTAGGTTTAATAGGTGAGTCAGTGGATTAGACTCACCCCCCTACAGGTGTTATGAACTCTACAGAGACTGATCCTATAGGACAAAGAGTAGAGGAAGCACGAATAGAGGACGAACCGGAGGGAGTTGAAGACCCACTCTATACACCATACTACGAGGATGCATGAGCAGAAATATGAAGTGTTAATGTTAACATTAAGCCCTAGGCTTTTATTTTTCAGAAAATGTATCAAACACTTATGTTTTTGAATGAAGTGGCTCAGTTAAATTCCATAATTGATGAAAATTTATCTATATCAAGTTTTTATTTCTAACACCCCAGTATTATACGGGCTGAATTAATCTGTAAAATATCGGGGCGTTACAGATTGAAAACGACCAAACACTGTATTTCTATATATATGACACATGGTTAGTACTTGGCATATATTATTGGAAACCATTATAACGTGCCACTAAACATATTATAATTAAGAGTTGAATGTAATATTGGATGGGAGTTGAAAAGCCAATAGCTGAGTGGTAGTTCATAACATTTTTTCTTCTTTCTTTTCTCTCAGATTGTTTCTTATTAAATTATATTATCTCTCTCTTTGATCTCGTTATAATAAATCTCATTTCAAAAACACCCTTGCACACACTCACCCCCTTAGAGCGGGGGTTTACTTGCCAGTCAGTGGTTTAGACTGACCCTGTTTGGGGCACTACTCTTTCCACGAGTAGATTTTCTTACAGAGTGGTACCAGAGCTGGAGTACGGGTGGCAGCTGCGGAGTATAGTGGCAGTGGCAGAGTTAGTAGTCACCGTTTTCTTTTTTTGTAGTAGCCCTTTGTAGACCTTATGTTGTATTTATTGGGACTATATCATGGATATCAGAATAAGAATATTGTTCGGTTTAGTTTAGCTTGCGGTATTATTAGTGTAGATTATGACTGTAATGATCCAGCTGTAAAGCACTTTTAGGTAGGCCTCCCCTCAAGGCCCAAGCTTAGGATATATCACTTTAACATTTAATAAGATATAAATGGCCTAATGGGTTAACCTTATAGATAGGACCATCAGACTAGCCTTTGTGAGTGGTAGAGTGAGTAAGGCTACTTGACTCGCCGTCGAAGGCTGGAGCGTAGCATCGTGCTCCCTTAGTGGGAAATCTTGTCAACGTGTAATGGCACCAACGTGCCACAAATACTAAAGATAACATGTAGAAATAAGTCTTGAGATTCCTAAAATTAGTGTAGTATTTTGATCATAACCCAACCCTTCACCTCTTTCTCCCTTCACACCCCAGAGATTGATATTCAAATTTCTGGGGCGTGACAAGCACCGCCCCACCCCGAGGCATAGCCTAACCCTAAACCCTAAGTGTACTATAAACCTATATCGATACACGACCCATGTCGATACCCTAAGGCCTTTCTTGTTAGTCTGACCTTAGTCTAGGCTCTAAAGCATTAGGGTGATAGCTGGTTTTATGGAGCATCGACGTTCTCTAATTATGTAATATGATCCTTGAGTGGAGAAATTCACTTGAGGTAGGGACTATGATACTCAATCAAGTTTATAATTGAGGCGTCATAATAGTGGAAGGCCTTTCTTGTCAATCTGACATTATGCTAGGCTCCAGAGCATTAGGATAATAGCTGGTTTTACGGAGCATCGATGTTCTTGGAGTATGTAATGTGATCCTTGAGCGGAGAAATTCACTTGAGGTAAGGACTATGATATTCCAAGTCTGATTAATGCTTCACGAATGGCTTGAAATACTAGTGGAAGCGCGGTTATAGGGACTATGCCTATGCCCTAGCACTTGTGCACCCTAAATCTAAATCCTAAACCCTAAAGAATTGTGTAACCCTAAACCCTAACCCTTACCTTAACCCTAAAACCCTAACCCTAACCCTACAACCCTAACCCTAGCCCAAAACCTAACTCTAACCCTAACCCTAACCCTAAAACCCTAACCCTAACCCAAAACCTAACCCTAACCCTAAAACCCTAACCCTAACCCAAACCCTAACCCTAAGTATACCCTAAACACCATAAACCCTAACCCTAAGTATATAGATTGATGACAGTCATATTTTTATTTAAATATATTTTTAAAAATAATTAATTTATTTTTTTGTGATTTATTATTGATACAGATTGATTATCCTTCGGTCCGCTCTTGTTTCCACGCACACATGGCAGAGTAGGTCGTGGAGGGTAGGCGTGCAGAGCTTGTTGACCAGGCTGGGTTCGGTCACTTTCGGAAGATCACTTGGCTCCACCATGACCTTTGCCTCTGCTATGCCTTAGCCAAGCGGTGGTGGCCCGCTACCTCGACTTTCCACTTCTCGTTCGGAGAGTTAACTGTCACCATATTCAATGTCCAGCAGATTCTGGGTTTGAACATCACTGGTCAACCAGTTTTTGTACCTGCAGTTGCTATGCCAGTTCTGAGGACTGAGGAGCTGATTCAGTAGTGCCTTGGGAAGTAGCCGCCTCTTTTCCCAGGATACGGAGCATAGCAAATCACCCTTAAGTGGCTACGAGAGAGGTTTGATACTGTACCAGCTGGGGTGGTTGACGAGCCGACGATACATTTTCGATCTTTATTAGTTATACTTAGTTTCATTTCATCATTAATATAAAATAAAGTATTCTTATATGTGTATGTTTGCAGATCCAGTAGTACACACATGCTTACTTGCTAGCACTGTGTGGTTGCGTGTTATTTCTTGATGCGTCGAGCGGCATAGTAAATGCCAGGTACCTGTACTTCTTTAGAGATCTGGAGATGTTAGGGAGTACGCTTGGGGAGCTATAGTACTGGCCTTTTTGTACTCTGTCCTCACTCAGTTCTCCATCCAGCGTGCTAGGACTCTCTCAGAGTGTACGCCCTTACTATAGGTAACCTAAATTTTTAATATTATATAAAAATTTGAAAAAGTTTCTATACGAAGTTATAATATTGGGTATATGCTATGTTATAGGTTTGGGCCCACGAGCGTCTACCTGTTGGTCGACCGCTTTTGTTAGAGCTGGAGCGTCATTTTTTTCTAGAGCTTGACGGTGGGAGAGAGTACGGCGGGAGTACCAGCACAACCCTCACCACACCATCCTGATGTTCCAGATGATGCTCTACAGTCTGAGCAGGTAATTATAGTTATGCATTTGTTAATTATTCATGATAAATTTAGATGAAGTTTAATGTCAACATCATTTAATATCATTTCAGGTATGTTGGGAGCCGTACTTGTTGTTCGATGCTTTGGTCCCAGACTAGGTACTTGGGATGTAGCATTTTGCCTTGCACTCGTCTCTTGTTATCCAGTTTGGGCTAGCGTTGTACCACCTGCTAGAGAGGGTGCTGCGACAGTTTTTGAGGTGTCAGCCAGTGCCTCGTGAACCTCCTACTTGGGCTTCTTCTTGCTACAAGACAGTGATGGTGGCACCGGTCACTATCGCAGCCCTGGGAGCACCGAGTGTTTGAGTAGTTGGGCCCAATCTACCTCCACCCTCAGCCTCACGATGAGTTTTTAATTTTTTATTAAATTAGAAAGTAATACGTTATTCATATTTACTTACAAATATTATTTTATATTCTTTACAGAATGTCTTACCCCGACTTACCTTGCTTGGTTCGAGAGCCTGCGGATCTATAATCCGAAGTTACAGTACGTTGAGCCACGTTTTATTCCACAGGGATACCATGATAGGATGATAGATTACTACATCGATCATTGTTAACGGTAAGTTATAAAATATATAATTTTAATATAAAGTAGTCATCGACTTTATTTGACATATGAACAACTGACTCTATTTTATAGGCGGACCGGCTAGAGCAGGGGGGGAGGTCGAGAGCCTTATTGCTTTTTTGAGAGCTGATCCAGGTCTTCGTGCGATACTTATTGTGCCTGGGGCACCGATCATACCATAGCGGATACCTAGAGGAGGCAGAGGCAGAGGTCCGTTACACCAGCCTCCTTAGGAGCTCGAGGTACACCAACCTCACGAGGAGCCCGAGGTACCACCATCAGGGGAGAAGACGACTTTGACAGCTATACAAACTTGCTTTCTGCTTCCTTCACTACAGAGGAGTTACAGAGGATATTGGACGCGGATCCTTCCCAAACGTCTGTCTCTGGTGAGGCGAGTCCTTCTCACCCGTCGGTCTCTGTTGAGCTAGAGTCTTCTCAGACGGCCCTCTCTATACCATTGAGCTCTTACCCTACTTTTCAATTATTGACACTGACACAGTCGAGCCCTGTACATGATGATGCTTTCCTTCCTCCTAGGAAGAGGAAGGCACATGAGGCGTACACGAGGATGCAGACTGTAGACTACGGTGGCTATAGACTAGGAGCTGGCTATAGTTAGGATATTTGTATTATGATGTATTTTTGTTGCACTTTTGTCATATATAGTTATCACTTTTACCTCTTTTCTTTATCTTTACCTCTTGTAGCACTTTTGTCATATATATTTTACCTCTTTACCTTTACTTTTATCTTTACCTTTTACGGTTAGGGTTTACGGTTTGGGTTAGGGTTAAGTTTAGGGTTAGAGTTAGGTTTAGGTTAGGTTTAGGATTTAGGGTTAGGGTTAGGGTTAAGTTTAGGGTTTAGGGTTAGGGTTTAGTTTAGGGTTAGGGTTTAGGGTAGGGTTCGGGTTAGTATTAGGGTTAGGGTTTAAGGTTCGGGTTTGGGTTAGGGTTAGGTTTAAGTTTAAGTTTAAAAGTACCTTTAGGGTTTAGTTTAGTTTAGGGTTAGGCTTAGGGTTAGGGTTTAGTTTAGGGTTAGGGTTTAAGGTTTAGGTTTAGGGATAGGGTTAGGGTTAGGGTTTAGTTTAGTTTAGGGTTAGGTTTAGGGTTAAGTTTAGGGTTTAGGGTTAGGGTTATGGTTTAGGGTTCGGGTTAGGGTTAGGGTTTAGGGTTCGGGTTAGGGTTTAGGGTTTAGAGTTAGGGTTAAGTTTAAATTTAAGTACCTTTTCCCCTCCTTCTTTATCCGGACTGGGGACCGATAATGCAAGCATTGGTGAAGTTAGAAAAGCTTTAAAATCAATAAAAATTATTTAAAAATTATTTAAATATAAGTAATAAAAAATTATTTAATAGAAATATTAATAATATTATTAAAAATTATATTATTAAAAAAAATTAAAAAATTATAAAATAAAGATAGCTTACTCATCATCAATTTGATATTTAACTACTGGTCAGGTCCAATTGGGTTCCTACATGTAGTTTGACTATGTCCTATTTCATGGCAACGACTACAACAAAAATGACGTACTTCCCTATCCTCGGTGTTTCTTCTCTTGACCTTAGGTTGACCTGGATGATGTCTAGTAATTGGTGATAGAATCGGGTGCTCTCGTTGTGACTGACTATGAACCTTATAAGGATTAGGTATTCCTTCCATAGTTGTGGCATACGCTTGTCGGTAGGCTTCTACTGATAGTTGGGTTGAACATAACTCATATACATCCCATTGCTTGAAATTGCATGCACAAATTGCATGTTGATATGGCATTAGTGTGTGCTTCCATTTACCATGCACATGCACAAGTCATATGTTCGAAACTAACAATCTCATATCTAGACATTTTTTTATCCATAATCTCAAATTGTGTTTTGGTAACACCATGAATTTCTAACTAACGTGCCTTATCAATTCTCTTTTTAAGTTTCTTCTCTGCTTAGGTACAAGCTGAGTTTCCCATAACTGGCTAGTCTCTCTATGTTTTAGATGAAGTTTGATTATCTTATATCTAATACCATCTAATAATCCAGTAATTGGTTTCTTGTGTAATTGTCGAATTGATGAATTAAATGATTCAGCAATATTTGAAGTCAAAATTCCTAAACATGGTACAGATGAATAGGCAGTTAGCTAGTGCATGGGTTCGTGTATGAAATCATCATTAACAATCCAATTATATGCATCAGTATCTTCCTTTTTTAATTGCTCTAATACAAGATTATACTCGGTATAATTATATTGTTTTGTTGCTTTCATTAATAAGTTAGCTAACATTTCTATTCTAAATCTTTTTTTTAGATTTTGTTTAAAATGCTGCATGCAAAAGAAATAATGTGACTAAGGAAAAAGTCTACCAACATCATTAATAATACATTTTTGTTTATCAAAAATAAATGACACTTTTGAAAAATCATATACATTAAGTGCTATAATAAGATATTCTAAACCATAACCAAGTATTCTTATCTTCAGTCTCTACAACTGAATAAGCTATTGAAAACATACCTCCATTTGGGTCATGTGAAATTGCAAGTAACATTACACCTAAATATTTATATTTTAAAAAAATACCATCTATAGCTATACTAGGTAAACAACCATTTTTAAAACTGTCAATAAAAGACCTAAAAGCTATAAAATTTCTTTCAAAATTATGTGTGTCACTAGTTTTAATAAGTGCTACACTACCAGAATTTGTTTCATGAATGGTCATGTAATAATGTTCAAGATTTCTATATGATTCTACATCACAACCATGAATTTATATATTATCTATTTATTTAGCTTTTCATGATTTACTATAACAAATAGAAACGCCATATTCATCTAACATATCCTTAATTATAGCAGCAGGAGCATAGTTAGAATTATTTATTAAATGAGTAATAATTTTAGTTTTAATTCATTAAGCTGTTACTTGTGGATGATTCCTAGGTACTATTTTACCAATATATAAATATGTTAAGTTATATGACACTATACTAAAATAATCACCATTACAAGTCTTTATCGTATACACACGCCAAGTACAGTTAGGAATATGATATTTAAAAGTAATTCTAGATTTATTATTACAATCATTTGCAAATGTAAAATTCTTCTTAATTGTAATCTCGTGAATTGCAGTTCGAAAACTTTTTGCAAAATCATATATTTTGCGAACATACATTTCTGTATCATCCGATGTCAATGAACTCGAGCAACTAAGCTCTAAGTCCATATCGCTGTCAGAAGCAATTGGTTTCGAGGTTGGTACTGATATGGGTACCGATGTTGGTATCGATAACGGCATTGACAATGAAATATCAATCATGTTATAAACTGGTGCTAAGGAACTAGGTTCACCAGTGGCATAAGATGACTGATTATCAATATTTACACCAATAAACAGTGGGTATTATACAAACATAGTAGGTCTATTGCCCTATAGTCATCTCCTTATTTATTATCTATCTACACATTTCATCATTGTATACTTCTACTAGATAAGATTGCGATTGACTAACCAAAAGAGTTGACCTTAAATTGAAGCCTGGTCGAAGGTTGCACCAATGAGCGATCTCCTCTCGTAGCTCCATCAACGAACTATTGGGCTGGATAAAGATAACCCTCGTACTCCCTCCGACATAGGATTCGACTTCACAACAACCTCTGTAACGAACAACAACTAGAATTCGAGTGGCTATCGTAAGAGGAAGAGCGAGCGAACTTGAGCGAGTGAACTTGAGGAGAGAGAATTTGGAAGGTGGATGATGTGGTTGAGGAGAAATTGGAGGGTGGATGGTGTGGTTGAAGAGAATTTGGAGGGTGGATGGTGCAAGGTGATTTGGGGGTATATTTATAAGGGGAAGGAATTTGACCGTTCAGATCTAACGGCTATGTCATTATACGGTAGTTAAACTACCGTATAAATGTTATACGACAGTTGAACTACCGTATAAAGCCAATAGCTAGTTTGGCCTTTATACGGCAATTCAACTACCGGATAAAACCAACAACTAGTTGAATTGGCCTTTATACGGCAATTAAACTGCCGTATAAAGCCAACGGCTAGTCGAATGGCTAGTTTGGCATTTATACGGCAGTTTAACTGTCGTATAAACCCAACGGCTAGTCGAACGGTTATATACGGCATTTAAACTGCTGTATAAGTCTGTTGTTTCTCAAATAAAAGTTTTCGATCCATTTTCTCTAAATATATTATATTTTAATCCCTTTTTGAAAAATTATTGTTAGAGAAATGCTATTCAGCCCGAAGGTTTGTCCCAATTTCACTGGCCCGATTGACGTGGCAGTGTGCAACTGGTGGCTGAAACCCACTAGCGATTTTAAAATCTTTAACAGCACCAGTTGCACGCTGCCACGTCAATCGGGCCGACGAAATCAAGAAAACCTTTGAGCTGAGTAGCATTTCTCTACTATTTATTAGGGATATTCTATACATATTCTTAAATTATTTAAATTTCATAAATATTTTATGGTGCGAAGTTTGAGTCCGGGGAAAGGCTTCGAGCTCCTAAGTCATTGTCTATTGCCACTTTGAAAAGTAGACTACCTCTCTGTTTGAATGAGGCTTTTGGGGAGCATGCACATCTATAATAAAAGCCTAAAACTAGAAAGTATATGAGGTAGCTTTAAAAAAAACAAAGCGATTGGGAGAATACCCATATCAATTAGGTGGGCAGCAAGGGTGCTCGAAATAGCAAGTGCCAGGATCCACGTGTGGGGAGGATGGAGCAACATTATGTGTAAGTAGACCAAGAGTCACAAAAAGTGTCAAGGAGTAGTAGTGGAGCAGGAGTGATGACCTAGGGAGGAAAGTTTGAGAGAAGAGTGGTTTGGTGACGACGGTATGAATGCAATAGGGATGATGATGGTACGAAAGGTGGTGGCGTAAGGGTGGGAGTTGGAGGTAGTAGGGTGGGGTGAAGCGACAGTGATATAGGAAGATACTAGGGTGAGATGGCCAAAGGTTCTAAGTCTCGAGACGTCGGAGAAAAATAAGGATCTCTTCAACAAAAGAAACATCAGAGGAGATACGAATCCGAAGTGCAGAATGATCATAACAACGATAACCCTTATGCTCGCGGCTGATGTCTAGGTGAATACAGATGATTAACTTGGTGGATAATATGTTGCGTTTGTGAGAGGGAAGGACCAAACAGGTGCAATCAAATGTTCGAAGCATAGAGTAATCCAAGGAAGTAGAGTAAAGCTTCACATGAGGAAAGAAGTCTATGAACAGAGGAAGGGGTGATATTGATGAAATAAAATGAGATGATGATAGCTTCAGCTTAGTCAGAGTGTGGCATATAAATAGAGATGAGTAGAACTCAAGCTATCTGAAGGATATGTCAATGCTTTCTCTCAGCAACTCCATTATGTTCATGAGAATGTGGGAAAGATTGTTGGTGAAGAGTATCGTGAGACTGAAGAATTATACGCATTTCAGAGGACAAATATCCATGAGCACAGTTAGATCAAAAAATCTTAATGTGTTTGTGAAACTGGATGCAAATCATAGTAGTGAAAATACGATAAATGTGAAGAAATTCAAATCGATGGCGCATCAGAAAAACCAAAGTGCAACGAGTAAAATTATTGATAAAACTCATGTAATATAGATAACCAAAAAGAGAGGTAACAAGATCAGGTCCCCAAATATCATAATGGACTAAATCAAACGCAGCAGTATAATGAAAAATATTGGGAAAAAACAAAAGCGCCAAGTACTTTGCCAAATGACAACCGAAAAGAATAAAAAAGATGCTCAACCCAAAGCCCCATAACAAAAGACTTTTGAGTCGATCACTAGACATATCATAACTTTATGTGCCACAAATCGACATCCGCGGTGACAGAGACTTTTTAGTCGATCACGAGAGATATAACCTAACATTCTATTACAATAAAAAATAAATAAAAAGCTTCCAAAGCTCCTGCCCCTGCCCCTGCCCCTGCCCCATGATGCTCGCTCCTGCAATATGAAAAGAGTATCAACATAAACAATATAAAAACTTTATCAATTGTACAATTTTAATTACATAGATATTAGTTTTGGATTGTATCAGATCCGATTTTGGGCCAATTTAGATAGTCTTTCATGTTTCAGACTTACTTTCAAGATTTTGTACTTGTTTGGATCTTTATCGGATCGGATCTAATATCAACCAATTTAGATTACTTTTCTAACTTTCGAACGTACTTTTCAAAATTTAGACTTGGTTTAGATCTTTATCGAATCGGATCAGAATTTTTTTTTGTAATTTAGACTTGTATGATTTTTCAAATTTCGTATCGCATCAATCGAAGGGTAAAATCTTAAAATATCACTAAATAGCTGCTTGCATGTCGAAAATATGAAAAACCATCCAAATATAAATTATCGGATACGATCCGATCGAATCCAAACCAAGTTCAAAATCCAAAATATAGAAACTTATGATTTACAAAGCTTAGACTCTAAATTAGTCAATCGAATGGTAAAATTTTAAAATATCTACTAAATACTTGCTTGCAAGTCTGAAATACAAAAAACCATCGAAGTATGAATTATCTGATGCGATCCGATCGAATCCAAACCAAGTTTAAAATCCGAAATACGATAATTTATGATTTTCAAACACTTAAACTCTAATTTAGTCAATCAGAGGGTAAAATATTAAAATATCTTCTAAATACTTACTCGCAAGTCCGAAATATGAAAAACCATCCAAATACAAATTATCGGATATGATCCGATCGAATCCAAACCAAGTTC
Organism: Chamaelirium japonicum; assembly: GCA_947650365.1. Taxonomy (NCBI): domain Eukaryota; kingdom Viridiplantae; phylum Streptophyta; class Magnoliopsida; order Liliales; family Melanthiaceae; genus Chamaelirium; species Chamaelirium japonicum. Next base: position 61,473,569 of record OX393549.1, on the reverse strand, counting down.
AAAATCTAAAAACCGAAAACTTATAATTTGCACAATCTGATAACTATCCTATCGATCTGATAACGATAATGATCTGATCGATTCAATATTGATCAGATCCAAAAAAGATCCAATAACGATCTGATCGAATCCAAACCAAATTGAATATCCGATCGAATCCAAACCAAGTTTAATATTTTTAACTTTGTTTTATATTATAGCAAATATGAATTATCTACCCAAAATTATATGCTAATTAGTAAGTCACCCCCTTTTAATCATTATTAGACTTACCCCCCAATTTGACTTACACCCCCAAATTACTATATAGCTACAATGGGGGGTATGCCTAATTAATATCATTTTGTTATGGGGGTGTATGCCTAACTATCATATTGTACATGGGAGTATGACTCAATTTTTTAGGGGGGGTAAGTCTAATATCGATTAAAAGGGAGGTGACTTACTAATTAGCATATAATTTTTGGGGGGTAAGTCAAATTTGACTTTTATATTAATTATAGATGTAAATCATTTTTTTAACAAGCACATGTTAATTGTAGGATGTGCGGCAACAAGGGATGAAAGCACCAACGTTGGAGCCGGGCGGCGTTAGGAGTGGTTGAGCTAGGGCACACAACTTCTTACTTTTTTATTCTGAAAAAATAATTTTGTAATATTTTGATAAAATATTAATATTACGATATATTTTAGTATATTATAATTATCTGTGATTGTTCCGTACTGTGGTAATATTGTGGTATTATAATAATTTTGTATATTATGGTATATGTGTATTGTGGTAAATCACAGGAATTAAATAACAAGATTTTAGCAATTTTTTTTTAAATTTAAGTTTTATTATCGACGGATGTTATACATTTCATCGGTAATAATAATTTTCTTAATAATATATATTTAACTTTACCCGACGGTATAAAATTACCATTGGTAATAAACCTATTTTTACCGACGGGAAAATGATCCACCGTCGGTAATATATATTTTTATACTGACGGTAATACTTTTTCGGTCGGTATATATATATATATATGCCGACGGACCATTTTTATCCGTCGGTAATAATATATTTTAATTTTTTAAAATAATTATATATTACCGACGGCTTATAATTATCCGTCGGGAAATATATTTATTACCGACGAAATTATTAGATCGTCGCCCGTTTCTTTTCTGATGCCATTTTTTCCGACAACCCGCGAAGGAAACTATGTCCGTCGCAATAAAGGTTTACCGATGGAAATGTACTTTTTACCGATGGATATAATCCATCGATAAAAAAGTGTTTTTTTTGTAGTTACAAGTCCACGGATCCTGACCCATATTTATATATACATATCCTATTTCAGTGACTACATTTTTTTTATTCCATCTTCATTGTAGGTCCACCGGCAACGCCGACGATGAAGGAGGAGGGCGTTCAGTCCCTCCCTCTCTGATACATTTACCTTCACCCGTGCTCGGGCACAATATTAATATATAGCTATAGGATTTGTTCATTTTTTTCAATCGGGCCATCGAATTTTCTCACTTTTTTGGCTAGACAGTGGCCACCGTATTTGCTCAGGCAGGGCCATCGGATTTGCTCTTAATTTCTTTTCGACTGATGGATGTTGGACGCTGTATTTGTTGGGGAAATTGAATGGATAACACAGAAAGAGAAAATAAGAATGAAAAAACAATGAATTGATCCGAGGCACGCTTGGCGCTGACTTAAGAATAAATATTGCCGCCTTTAAGTGCACATACTTACTTGGCAAACTACTCTCAAGATACAACGGACCGTCAGATTCCTTAACGTGCACAAGAACTAAGGAATCTCCAAAATCAAGGATCGAGATCACAACTGTTGTTAAGACTCAAAAAAAGAAGAAAGAAATCCAATTTTGTATGTCTCGGTTTTCTCCGTGTCTTTTTCCAAAGCCCTATTAGTCTCTATAAAGTTACGAACGGTGCATATAGCACCCATTCACCTATTGGATAAAGGTGTGACCCTTCATAGGGATGTGTCCCTCGTATTAGGATGCAAAACTCAAGAGATGCTATACCTAACTTCTGAAGAGTCGCACAAAAACCCGCAGGACCAGAAGATGCATCGATTCACTAGAGGCTTGCCATACCATAGCACTCAAGTGTTGTACTTTGGTTGGCCAAAAGGATGTATAGTGAATTCAATGATCAAAACCCTTAAAAATAGTGGGTATTAGGTCAAACAAGTATCCCACTATAACAAGACTTGTAGGACCCAATTCCCACTCAGAAAATAAATAGCACTCAAAAGAGTCAGCCATAAGAGACAATAGGTTAAATGGGTTTGGATTCTGAGCATACAAACTTTGATTTCCCCAAAAAAATCATATAAAATAAAATTATAAATATCAGAATCAACCAATATTTCCCCACATGATTTAAATATTTAAAATAATAAAAAACTAGATAACAATATAATATGATTTCAAAGATGTGTATCTTTTGGACTTAAACCCACTTCTAGTTGATATAATTCCATCTATGCAAGTCCTAAGTAACTGAAGTTTTGAACTTGGACCCATATACACAGATTTTATTATATTGAACATTATATTATAAGATCCAGCTTGAGTTCTATCAGTGGTTCGTATTACAACCTTGCGACAGTATTTTGAATTCAGAAGTGATCTAGAGAACAAGCCTCTCACATTCTCAAAGATTGCGGCCTTACAGTCACACTCATATAGGTGTTTATCTCCAAGGATATCCTGCCATATCCTGCCTTAAAGGCCTTGGCAACATTTAGACATTAGTCTTCTTTAACATCTGCAGGCGAGCACACAATACTAGAAGGATTATTTTGTACTCCACTAGACACTCGATTAACTTGTTTTTTCCATTGAACTGTAAATCCCGGGATCTCCGTTCAATAAGGTTGGATTCCTGCTAATGTTGATTTATGATATAGGCTTTCGGTCTTTAAGACCCATCCTCCTAGAAGAATTAAGGACTTGTCCACTTGATAATCAATCATTTAGTAAGATGATCTACTAAATTGTCCTACAACTTTGTATAACTTAGAGTTATTACCCCAGTCGTATCTAGTTTTCTCAAAATCTTATACTTTAACTCTATATGTCTAGAATTTTTAGAGTTATGGTTGTTACTCTTAATCTTTGTTAGAGTGGCTTGGTTATCACAGTGTATGAGAACCCCAGGAATTGACTTATCTATACCAGGTAGTTCGAATAATAATCCCTTGCCATTCAACCTCACTTCCAGTTAACTCGAAAGCCACTAACTCGGCCTCCATTGTAGACCTTGTAATTATGGTCTGCTTAGAAGATCTCTAGGCCACTGTTGCACCTCCTAGAGTGAATACATATCCACTAGTGGCCTTAGTTTCTTCAGAATCTGAGATCTAATTAGCATCACTGTACCCCTCAAGCACAATTGGATCTCCAGTATATAATATATTATACACCATGGTTCCTTTAAGGTACCTTAGGAGTCTAATTGGTGCAACCCAATGAGAGTTGTCAGGATTATTAGTATATTTACTTAATTTTTCTACAATATAGGAGATGTCTGGTCATCTGGAATTAGCCAGATACATTAAACTTCCTAATAGGTATGAATATTTAAGTTGTGATACAGTATCCCCATAATTTTTTTTTAATTTTAAGCTTGATTCATAAGGAGTACTGACAGGCTTATAATCATAAAAAACTAATCTCTTTAGAACCTTTTCCACATAATGAGACTGATGTAGAGATATACCACTTGTAGTTCTTGTAAACTTGATACCTAGGAGGATTACATTTACAACTAGCTTTAAGATCCTTCATCTCAAAGTTAGTACTCTTTGGGTGAGTAGGTGCTTCTTTTCCTTTTCAAGAAATAGGTGACAATGTGTGGCCCTATTTGATCTGTTGTCCTGCTTACTCACCTAGAGTTAAGCCGGGGTCTGTAACCGCTCTTGTTTTTCAGTTATCTATTTGTTTTTTACCCCTCAAAAAAAAATTAGTACTCAATAATATTTCAGTTTTCTTCATCTGATCAATATTATTGCTGAAGATTAGAATATCATCTACATACAGGCATATAATAACAAAATAAGAACCTAAATATTTTCAATATACACATTTATCAGATTTATATATCGAAAAACCATTGAAAAAAATTACACTATTAAAATTTTCATGCCATTGTTTTGATGCCTGCTTTAACCTATATAGAGACTTTACTAATTTACATACTTTCTTTTTCTGCCTTTTGACTACATATCCTTCTGGCTGTTCCATATAAACTTCTTCTACCCCATAAAAAAATGTGATCTTAACATCCATTTGATATATCTCAAGGTGATATGATGTAGTTATTGCAATTAGCACTCGAATGGTAGTCATCCTTGTTACATGAGAATATGTATCAAAATAGAGTCCATCTCACTCTTGATGGCTTCTTTCCAAAATAAAACTTCAGAGCTAGACATGGCTTCTCCATAGGTTATAGGCTCACCATCAAGAAGAAATATATAAAACCCATCACCGAGGTTTTTCTCAACCCTAGGTCTTTTAGAGCTTCTAGATTCAAGACATAGTTTCGGCTCTCTAGTTTGTACAATTTTTTCAGAGGGTTTTGAAAGAGAAGAAGTCCTAGAAATAGAATAATCATTCATATTAAGCATAGGAAATATATTTTCAAAAAAGACAACATCATTAGATTCCTTAATAGAAGTAGGAGCATACTCAGGACTATCAGATTTTAAAATAAGAAATCTATATGCATGACTTTGAAAAGCATAACCAATAAAAATGCCATCAAAAGTCCTTGGTCTTAGTTTGTCAATCTTAGAGTTAGGGATTTTAACCTTAGCAAGGCATCCCTATATTCTCAAAAAATTCAAAACAGGTTTTCTACTAAACCAAATTTCGAAGGGGGTTTTGTCCTTCTTTTTGAAAGGAACTCGATTTAGAATATTGTTAAAGGCATATAGTGCTTCTCCCCACAAGTTCTTGCGTAAACCAGAACAAGTTAACAAAGAGTTTATCATCTTTATAAATGTCCTATTCTTTCTTTCTGCCACACCATTAGATTGTGACGAATAAGGTGTTGTGGTTTCATTGATTATACCATTACTGTTACAAAACTTAGTGAATTCAGCAGAGCAAAACTCACCTCCCTAATTGGTTTCTTAACCGCTTAATTCTGTTTTCAGTTTGGTTTTCCACTTCGGACTTAAAATTACAAAATTTAAGAAATGCTTCATCTTTTGATTAAATTTATCAAATACACATAATAATATCTTAAAAAGTCATCTATAAAAGTTATGATATACCTTCTACCTCTCCTTGTTAGAACTTTATTTAACTCACATATATTACTATAAATGAGTTCTAGCAAGGTAGTAGAAAGACAAATATAATAAAATAATTTTCTAGATTGTTTTGCTTGTATGTAAATCTCATATTTAGAATCAAGTATAAAATTAGACATAGGAATTAAACCTAATTTTATCATTCTTGATCTAATAGTATGAAAATTAACATGCCCTAGTCTAATATGTCAAATATCAGAAGATTCCATATTTAAAAGCATATATAGACGATAAAGAATACTTATTTTTATTAGATAGAATACGCAATTTAAATAAGCCATTACACACACTACAAAAAAAACAGTTATTACCGACGGACAATATCCGTCGGTAATATTAAAATTTCGTCGGTAATATTATATAGCGACGGAAGATATTTCCGTCGCTGGCTGTCGGGAAAGAAGGCGTCGGGGAAAACAATACGACGGACCAAATATTACCGTCGGTAATAATAATTAATACCGACGGTAATATTAACACCGTCGGTAATATTTAATCAATTTAAAACTAATATAATATAGTATTGCCGACGAAATATAATAATCCGTCGGTAATATATAACCATTTTACCGACGAGTATAGTTTATACTGTCGGTAATACTATATATATTACCGACACATATATATATTACCCGTCGGTAATAATATATATATTACCGACCAAATTAATATAACCGTCGGTAATACTATATATATTACCGACGGATATATATATTACCCGTCGGTAATAATATATATATTACCGACGGATATTATATGCCGTCGGCAAATCATTAATAATTTAAAAAAAATAAAAATATTATTACCGACGGAATAATTAATTTTCGTCGGTAATAAGTATGTTCTTTTTTTTAATAAATTTACCTAAATAATGTTATTTAATTCCTGTGATTCAATACCACAATATATTACCACAATTTATCAAATATTACCATAATTTATAAAATATTACCTAAATTGATAAAAAATTACAGCAAATTATCAAATATTACCACAGTTCCCGGCCGACAATTATAGATAGAACAAAAAATAACCATATATTACAAAACAATATTTACACAATCCAGAACTGAGAGATGATACATGTCCTATCTCAACCACCCCCGCCCGCCACCAACGCTGGTGCTCTCATCGATCCCCTGACGCCGCCCTATCTCAACCACGCCCGCCCACCACCAACGCTGGTGCTCTCATCGATCCCCTGACGCCGCCCTGCTCCTGCAATTAACATGTATTTGTTAAAAAAATGGTTTATATCTATAACTGAGTCTAAGCGTTAAAAAATGATAAGTTAGCGTGTTTCGATTTTGAAATAGGTTTGGATTCGATCCGATCGTAGAATTATCGGCATCCGATAATTCGAACTTGGAATTATTCCGTATTTCGGACTTGCGAGCGGGTTCTAATTGGATATTTGACCAATTTACGCTCCGATTCACCGATTTAGAGTCTAAGTGTTGGAAAATCATAAGTTAGCGTGTTTCGGATATGAAATAGGTTTGGATTCGATCCGATCGTCATCGGATCGGCATCCGGTAATTCGAAGTTGGAATTATTCCGTATTTCGGACTTGCGAGCGGGTTCTAATTGGATATTTGACCAATTTACGCTCCGATTCACCGATTTAGAGTCTAAGTGTTGGAAAATCATAAGTTAGCGTGTTTCGGATATGAAATAGGTTTGGATTCGATCCGATCGTCATCGGATCGGCATCCGGTAATTCGAACTTGGAATTATTCCGTATTTCGGACTTGCGAGCGGGTTCTAATTGGATATTTGACCAATTTACGCTCCGATTCACCGATTTAGAGTCTAAGTGTTGGAAAATCATAAGTTAGCGTGTTTCGGATATGAAATAGGTTTGGATTCGATCCGATCGTCATCGGCTCGGCATCCGGTAATTCGAACTTGGAATTATTCCGTATTTCGGACTTGCGAGCGGGTTCTAATTGGATATTTGACCAATTTACGCTCCGATTCACCGATTTAGAGTCTAAGTGTTGGAAAATCATAAGTTAGCGTGTTTCGGATATGAAATAGGTTTGGATTCGATCGGATCGTCATCGGCTCGGCATCCGGTAATTCGAACTTGGAATTATTCCGTATTTCGGACTTGGGAGCGGGTTCTAATTGGATATTTGACCAATTTACGCTCCGATTCACCGATTTAGAGTCTAAGTGTTGGAAAATCATAAGTTAGCGTGTTTCGGATATGAAATAGATTTGGATTCGATCCGATCGTCATCGGATCGGCATCCGGTAATTCGAACTTGGAATTATTCCGTATTTCGGACTTGCGAGCGGGTTCTAATTGGATATTTGACCAATTTACGCTCCGATTCACCGATTTAGAGTCTAAGTGTTGGAAAATCATAAGTTAGCGTGTTTCGGATATAAAATAGGTTTGGATTCGATCCGATCGTCATCGGATCGGCATCCGATAATTCGAACTTGGAATTATATTCCGTATTTCGGACTTGCGAGCGGGTTCTAATTGGATATTTGACCACTTTACGATCCGATTAACCGATTTAGAGTCTAACTGTTTCATATTGTTTCATATTGTTTCATATTGCGAGCGGGTTCATATTGTTTCGATTTTGAAATAGGTTTGGATTCGATCCGATCGTAGAATTATCGGCATCCGATAATTCGAACTTGGAATTATTCTGTATTTCGGACTTGCGAGTGGGTTCTAATTGGATATTTGACCAATTTACGCTCCGATTCACCGATTTAGAGTCTAAGTGTTGAAAAATCATAACTTAGCGTGTTTCTGATATGAAATAGCTAGGTTTGGATTCGATCGGATCGTCATCGGATCGGCATTCGATAATTCGAACTTGGAATTATTCCGAATTTCGGACTTGCGAGTGGGTTCTAATTGGATATTTGACCAATTTACGCTCCGATTCACCGATTTAGAGTCTAAGTGTTGAAAAATCATAACTTAGCGTGTTTCGGATATGAAATAGCTAGGTTTGGATTCGATCGGATCGTCATCGGATCGGCATTCGATAATTCGAACTTGGAATTATTCCGAATTTCGGACTTGCGAGCGGGTTCTAATTGGATATTTGACCAATTTACGCTCCGATTCACCGATTTAGAGTCTAAGTGTTGGAAAATCATAAGTTAGCGTGTTTCGGATATGAAATAGGTTTGGATTCGATCCGATCGTCATCGGATCGGCATCCGGTAATTCGAAGTTGGAATTATTCCGTATTTCGGACTTGCGAGCGGGTTCTAATTGGATATTTGACCAATTTACGCTCCGATTCACCGATTTAGAGTCTAAGTGTTGGAAAATCATAAGTTAGCGTGTTTCGGATATAAAATAGGTTTGGATTCGATCGGATCGTCATCGGCTCGGCATCCGATAATTCGAACTTGGAATTATTCCGTATTTCGGACTTGCGAGCGGGTTCTAATTAAATATTTGACCAATTTACGCTCCGATTCACCGATTTAGAGTCTAAGTGTTGAAAAATCATAACTTAGCGTGTTTCGGATATGAAATAGCTAGGTTTGGATTCGATCGGATCGTCATCGGATCGGCATTCGATAATTCGAAGTTGGAATTATTCCGAATTTCGGACTTGCGAGCGGGTTCTAATTGGATATTTGACCAATTTACGCTCCGATTCACCGATTTAGAGTCTAAGTGTTGGAAAATCATAAGTTAGCGTGTTTCGGATATGAAATAGGTTTGGATTCGATCCGATCGTCATCAGATCGGCATCCGATAATTCGAACTTGGAATTATTCCGTATTTCAGACTTGCGAGCGGGTTCTAATTGGATATTTGACCAATTTACGCTCCGATTCACCGATTTAGAGTCTAAGTGTTGGAAAATCATAAGTTAGCGTGTTTCGGATATGAAATAGGTTTGGATTCGATCGGATCGTCATCGGCTCGGCATCCGGTAATTCGAACTTGGAATTATTCCGTATTTCGGACTTGCGAGCGGGTTCTAATTGGATATTTGACCAATTTACGCTCCGATTCACCGATTTAGAGTCTAAGTGTTGGAAAATCATAAGTTAGCGTGTTTCGGATATGAAATAGGTTTGGATTCGATCCGATCGTCATCGGATCGGCAACGGGTATAGGTAATGTCAATGCCACGCATTACCAGATCAACCTCACATTCCTCTCGAACCTTCCTAATCACCCTTCCGCAGTCTATACAGGGACACACAATTTTTCCATCAAGCGGTGCAAGACGCTCAAATGCAAAATCCAGAAATTTCCTGACTCCTTCTCTGTACTCTTGGCTCATGCGATTCGAATTACGCATCCAACTCTTATCGATCGAAGACATCTTCGTCTATCTGGCTATACAACACCTGACATATAATTTCAAACAATGTTATAAGACTCCGCACAATTTCGGTTTCGGTTCCCGGGTATGGAACACCGAACCAAAACTTCTACAGGCCATCCACATCCCTAATGGATGAGTGTATTATGATGAGTAGACTAGTCACATAGTAAACCTAGGGTTGCTGGCCAGCATTTGAACTGCTGATAGTTCGAATGCTAGGCATAGCACCAAAGTTATGCGACAGTAAGTCAACAAGTCAGGGAGCCTCATCAAGTAAACACTTGGGGTCTGACGGTTCTCTCTGTCGCTCGAGTAGATTTATGGCTTTAGCATATCTCATATCACACCGAACCGACAAAAACCGACTATTTCGGTTTCGGTTTCGGTTTCGGTTTCGGTTTTGATTTTTCGTAAACCGAAAAAAATATAACCGACAAAACCCACACCGAAACCGACCGACAAAACCGACGCTCACCCTAGTCTAAAAACTACATTTTGCCCCCCATTCCCCCATTCAATTCAGTTTTGATAGGATAAAATTCAATGTTTTAAAACACGAAAACTCGACTCGACTCGAAACCTTAATGAGTCGAGTACACACGACAACTCGGCTAAAATCCGACAAACTCGAGTCGGATCGAAACTCAACCGAGTCGGATCGAAACTCGAGTTTTGGACCGAGTCGGATCGAAACTCAGCCGAGTCGAGTCGACTCGGCCGAGTTTCGAGTCGACTCGGCGAGTTTTAAAACAGTGTAAAAATTACCAAATGAGGGAATTAACCACAATATATTACCACAAATATATTACCACAAATTGTGGTATTGTTGTAAATCACAATATATTACCACAAGATAAAAATTACCACAATAAATTACCTAAATAAAAATTACCACAATATATTACCTAAATAAATTACCATAATATATTACCACAATACCACACTATATTTAATTCCTGTGATTTTACCTAAATAAAAATTACCACAATATATTACCACAAATTAACCGAAGGGGGAAAGGGAGGAGGAGGAGGAGCTCACCAGCGATGGTCGGCAGGCCTCGAGAAGGAGGAGGAGCACTGGTGTCGCAGTCGGTGGCGCGAGAAAGCGGAGGGGTGGCCGGAGGTGCAAGGGAGGTGATGGGTGGCCGGCCGGAGGTGCAAGGGATCGAGAGAGAGAGAGACAGGTGAGGGGAGGAAGTAGAGAGAGAGAGAGAGAGAGAGAGAGAGAGAGAGAGAGAGGGAAGGCTAGGGAGGCCGGGGAGGGGGGGAGGAGGCCGGGGGAGAGAGAGAGAGGGCCGGGAGGCCGGGGAGGGGCGGAGGTCGGGAGGGGGATGGGTGGCCGGGAGGGGGATGGGTGGCCGGAGGGGATCTCGGGGCTGCCGGAGGGGGACGGGGTCGCCGGGGGGTCGGGTCGGTGAGAGAGAGAGAGAGATTGAGAGAGGGGCGCGCGCCGGAGAGATCGAAACAGAAGAATCAAAGAAGATCTCGACTGTTTTAGTTATAAACAGGGTTTTTACCGACGGAACTTTTAGCTTCCGTCGGTAAAACTAATTTTTTTACCGACGGTAAATAACAATCCGTCGGTAAAACTTCACGACGAGACATCAAGTTTAATTTTTTCCAGAGGCTCGGTTTGGCACACTGAGTTTCGTCGGGACATTTTACCGACGGAAATTTAATTACCGTCGGTATTGTACCGACGGATATATAAATTCCGTCGGTATAATCCCGACGAAACCACAAGTTCAATTTTTTCCAGAGGCTCGGTTTGGCACCCTGAGTTTCGTCGGGACATTTTACCGACGGAAACTAAATTACCGTCGGTATTGTGCCGACGGACATATAAATACCGTCGGTATAAGTAGTTATACCGACGGAACTTTCACGTCCGTCGGTAAATAGTACGACGAAACTCTCCCTTCTATTTTTTCCAGAGGCTCGGTTTTTACACTGAGTTTCGTCGGGACAATTTTACCGACGGACATTTTATTACCGTCGGTATATTGCCGACGGAGATATTATGGCTGTCGGTAAAATTGGTTATACCGACGGAAATACAATTTCCGTCGGTACAATATCACGACGATGACATTTTGCCGACGGTTTATATGTAGCCGTCGGTATAAAGTATATTACCGACGGTAAATATGTATACCGTCGGTATAAATATGCAAAGAAAATTAAAAAAATTGAAGTTATAATACCGACGGATATTATTGTCACCGTCGGTAAAAAGTGTATTATTACCGACGGTGATAATAATGTCCGTCGGTAAAGACCCTTTTTCTTGTAGTGACAGATATCCAAGACCAATAAAGGTATTATTTTTAGAAATCTAATTGGCTTGAATTTGTTTTTGCATTTCTTGTATTTCTTTGGAAACGGCTTATTCTTGGATTGAATAAAATTATTCATACCTCCTTGCTCATGAGTAGTAAGTGGTTTGTGTTTGCTTCGATGCTTATCCTCTATCTGAATCGCCATTATAAGATCATCCAATGTTATCGCTTCTCTTTTATGCTTGAGAAGGATTTGGAAGTCACTCCAAGATGGCGGAAGCTTGTCGATCAATGCCGGTACTTGAATACATGCACTCATGCATTGATGGGAATACCTTTAGCTATGATCTTCGTCACCAAGTTTTGAACTTGATGTACTTGCTTTATCACAGGCTGATTATTAATCGATCATCTTGAAGTCAAAGTGCTCTCCCACTACATACTTCTCGATCTTCTCCAGCATTCTCTTGCCCATATTTCTTCTCGAGTGTCTCCTACAATTCTTTGGAAGAGGATGTCTCATAATAGAGATCATAAAGAGAATCACTCATAGCACTCAGAATGTGTCCATGGCAAGAATAATCATCTAGGTTGAATTTGGCAATCTTCTCGGAATAGGGTTTGACTGTTTGACTAGCCTCAGAAAGTGTTAGAATACTAGAAAGTATGGGATCAGATATCACATAGGACATATTCAAAGATGAAAGCAAAACTTCATACAACGTTGCCACTGTTTGAAATCCTTGCTATCAAAACTTTTGGGTTTGAAAGACCTATCATTCTTATCGAATCTCTTGGCACAATTATTCATATTATCCATAGAATTGAACTATTTAAGGAATATCTATTCTTAAAATATTGGTGAAATTGAATGGATAACACAGAAAGAGAAAATAAGAATGAAAAAATAAGTAATTGATCCGAGACACGCTTGACGCTGACTTAATATCGAATAGATATTGCCGCCTTTAAGTGCACATGCTTACTTTGCAACTACTCTCAAGATACAACGGACCTTTAGATCCCTTAACATACACAAGAACTAAGGAATCTCCAAACTCAAGAATCGCGATCACAACTGTTGTCAAGACTCAAAAAAAGAAAAAAGGAATCAAATTTTGTATGTCTCGGTTTTCTCAATGTTTTTTCCCAAAGCCCTATTAGTCTCTATAAAGTTACGAACGGTGGACATAGCACCCGTTCACCTGTTGGAAAGAGGTGTGACCCTTCATAGGGATGTGTCCCTCGTATTGGGATGCAAAACTCAAGAGATGTCATACCCAACTTCTGAAGAGTCGCACAAAAACATACATAATCAAAAGATGCATCGATTCACTAGAAGCTCGCCATACCATAGCACTCAAGTGTTGTACATTTGTCGATCAAAAGGATATATATAGTAAATTCAATGATCAAAACCCCCATAAAAGAGTGTGGGTATTAGGTCAAACAAGTACCCCACCACAACAAGGCTTGTAAGACCCAATTCCCACTCAGTAAATAAATGAAATACAAAAGAGTCAGCCATAAAAGACCATGGGTTAAATGGATTTGGATTATAAATATTAGAGTCAACCAATAGTATTTCCAAAAGCTTTTCCGGCGGATGGATTATAAAATTATAACTCGGTAGTTCCCCGTACACTTTTTATTACAAACAGGTAGAGGTCCAGGACTCAGTAAATCACTGGCCTGTTAGTACACGGCACAGGGTAGACCAATGAAAGCTCTCCACTAAGTCGAAGAGTGAGGAAATCTGCCATAGCACTTGTTGGAAGCCTCGACACAGGTCCTTAGAGAGACGATAAGATTGGGCCATCGTTACTGTTGTGACCTCCAACTGGACTCTGGGTCAATTTCTCAATCTCAACCACAAACCTCTCCATGGCGGAAGCCGGCAATCCCAGCGGCAGCAAAATCCCCTCCTCCCCTTTCTTGTTGGTCGACGGGCTGTAAAAGGTCGATTCCAAGCCACTGTCCCCCAAGGCGCCGGTGGCTGGCCCGCCAAACAACGGCAACCCCCACCCGAAGTCCAATGAATCAAAATTCGCTCGTGTCAAGTCGGACGCGAGGTAACTATGGGTTGTTACGAAGGGAGGCCGCCCCCGAAGCACCAACAGATCCGCCACCGACTGTATGTACTCCGCCGTGACCTCCGTCTTCGCCTTCTTCACCAACTCCACTGCGTAACCGAGTGGATTACTACACAGTTTTTCGGCAGTGGACACAGCCGCCGGGGTTGCTAATGTGTTCCCGTAGAACCCGGCAGGCAGCGGTGGCTGAAACTTGTGGCGGACGCTCGCGGTGAACAACGTCCTCACCTCTTGCTTGGGGTGGAGGAGGAGGGCGGCGGTGCGGCACCGCCAGACGCACGCGGTTATGAGCTCAAAGGCGGAGGCCGTGCGGAGGTGGGGAGGCACGCGCCCCCTGAGCGCCGCCATCTCCGACGCGCCAAAGAATAAAGAGCGGTGCACCATGGGTTCAGGCGGCGCCGGCGAGGCGCTGACGTCGAGCACCTCGTCGAACTCCGGGTGTAGGTGGGTCACCTTTGGTGGAGTACGTGCATTTAGCAGCTCTCGTGACCAGACTGGTGGCACGGAGGGTGCGACTGCGCCACGCGCCATCTCGCCGACGGCCTGCAAGAATTGGAATTGCCCGGGGGCGTCGCACGACGTGTGGTTGACGCGAAGGCCGAAGATGAACCCACCGCACACTAATCGCGTCACCTGCAACCGACGGCACGGGATCCTTAGTTAAACCCAAAACTGAATCACAACCGTCCGATACAAATGACTCAAAACTCCACCAAACTCACCTGGATTAAGAGTAAGGGGCAGTGAAGGATGCCACCGGAGCCCTCCACGTCGTGGATGAGCTCCTTCCAGTACGGGAAAGGCGGCCGCGGCGGGTCGCCAAACTGATCGAGCCGTGCATCAGCGTCCGCCTCGACGAACAATACCCCCTCGCCGGTGCACTCAACGAACAGCTTCTGGCCCGGCCCTTCCCTGAGCCGGCCAGCGAGCGGGTAGTAGAAGACCAGGGCCTTTGCTAGGGCCTCCCGGATGACCTTGGCGGGATCGCGCCCTCCCATCGAAGGGCT
The DNA here is from genome assembly GCA_947650365.1 of Chamaelirium japonicum. Classification (NCBI taxonomy): domain Eukaryota; kingdom Viridiplantae; phylum Streptophyta; class Magnoliopsida; order Liliales; family Melanthiaceae; genus Chamaelirium; species Chamaelirium japonicum. The sequence goes on along the minus strand of OX393549.1, from coordinate 61,458,510 downwards.
GTTCCGGTAGAAGTACACAGTATAGATTTGGAATCGTAGGCCTGGTTGGTCGTCGATGTCCGACAGCGTCTTGAACTCGTTCGTCGTAGGCTCTGCCGGAGTAACCAAAACAGGTTCACTCCGTCGGACGGTGAAACTCGGTGAGGATGCCATACTGTAATGTTATTTAAAGGTTAGGAAGCGTTTAAGGAGTTGTGTGCTCCCAACTCAATGGACGTATATATATAGACGAACAAGTATAGCCTTTTGTTAAAAAAATAGGAAATCATCTTAGGGTTAGGAGTGGCAATGGGTCGTGTCGGGTCTAGTTTCGGGTCGTGTCTAAAACCCCTAAACCCGTACCCGACCCGTTTATAAACGGGTAGACCCGATAAGATCTGTTATAGACCCGTTTATCACACGGGTTTATTCAGTTGACCTGATCTGATCCAATCCAACTCGACCCGACCTAACCTGATAGACCCGTTGGTACTATATATTACAGTATTAGATTGCAAGTAGACCCGATCCGACCCGACATGACCCGTTGAATTTTAAAAGGATCTTTCCGGATCTACCGTGTCCAGACCCTAAATCCTGACCCGACCAGTTTATTAAACGGGTCTATCGTGTTGACCCGTTTATGACCCGAACCCGTTTAGCTCTGACCCAGACCCCGCTAACTTCATGTTGGGTCCTGTCGGGTCTGCCGTTCCCCAATTGCCAGCCCTACTTAGGGTGACGGACCCTGATTCATCACAGCCGTCCGATGACAGGCTACCCTACACTACAGGTGAATGGTACTCCGCCCGAACTAATGAACGTAGAAACTAGAAAATCAGTCCCGCCACCTTACCGTACGGGACACCTTATATAATGACTATTCTTTCTTCTTTCTTCTTCCGTTCAAAGTTGGTGGCCGGACTTCAGGGCGTAAAATTTTCTCTACGGCGTCGAGTTGGCTGACGACAGGTTATTGAGTTCAAATCTCCTCCAGTCGGTCTGGCCCGATCGCGAGCCCCACGTGGACTCAGAGAGCATCACGATCGTACGATTGCAGTCAATCCGAATAGTGAATCACACTCCAGCTTATTACACACTCATCTTGCGGTCGTGATGAGCGACGGGCCCACATGGGGCTCAAGACCGGCCGACGGACTGGAGGAGATTTGAACTCGAGGTTTGAGACATGCATGCAAGAAAGCGTTCACCTGCATTGACTGTTGTTTTCCTCAGAAGTTTTGATCTCCCAATTGACGGTTTGTAGGGTGAGATTATTCAGCCTGAAGGTTTTCCCGATTCCATCAGTCCAATTGACTTGGCAGCATACAACTTGTGGCTGAAACTCATTATTGACATTTAAGACTTTTTTTGGATTGTCGTGCAAATGATGTGTGTATATCTGTTTGCGTATGTGACATGTGCAATTAAAATTTTATATGTTTAGGTAAAATTTTATTTACATAGTTTTATATACAAAAACTGTACAAATTAGACAAGTGTTTATCTATTTACACACATCACGTTTCATTAGCCAAACAACCATAAACTGTTTGCGCATGTGTCTTCAGAATCACTTGTTAAAAAAACAGGAACCAAATGACCCCTAAATCTTTTACACCATCAATTGCACCCTTGCACGTTGCCACGTCAATCGGGCTGAGCGGAATCTAGAAAACCTTCAGGCCTTTGGGCAATGATCTATCTCGAGCCCTCAAGGATTTGATTTTGTTGAATGCCTCTGGACACCCATGGGTGCGGGGTGGCTAGTGCTTCTGGTTTGGTCTAAAGGGCCTGGTAGAGTAATTTTAAAACCAAAAAGTAATTTAAAAAAAAAACTAGCTTTTCTCTTCCAGGGTATGAAAACGAGTGTAGATGTTACGTACCTTGACTCCCATTGGTTCGGGCCTACAAGTCATAGTTTGAATATCATTGGTGATTCAAGAACATGACTTATGGAGCCGGACCATTGGAAACTTAGCACCATCTACCCATGGGTGAACAAAATTACACTCCATTCGAAAGAGTGGATGTGGAGCCCACATAATCAAAGCAAAGAAAAATAACAGATAGGAAAGGTTATTCGATAGGCATAAGATCCTAACTTTAGAGGATCAGATAGATTAAATCCAAAACAGAATCATGATCGTCCATTATATCCCAGCCCGATCGGTGAATCGCACTTAGTACCAAATGGCATGCAAAATAATAGCTGTAATATTGTTTTATCTTCAATCACAACCGTATGTTACAATAGCCCGACCAATGAATCAAACTCAGCCCCATTGACATGCAAAAGAACGACTATGATTCAGATTTGGCTTCACCCAATATGATCCTTTTAGGTTAAACACCCTATTCGATGTGATGCAACGAAGTATTATCGGTTTTCTATCACTTGCCTAACGAAATGTATTCCATCTTTGAATCATAAATCAATTGCCTAACTAATCACAAGATTACTCTTCTCCTGCTCCTATCTCACATTCAAATGTTTCAACTTGAATAACAATAAAAATTTGAGTAACTTTATGATATTTAACTTACCTCAATGGTTCAGGTTCAGAAACACTCACAGGCCATGCTGGCAATTAATACTCTGAAAATGAGTATCACTGTCTGGCTAGTTCGGTCCCTAAATCTGACGAAGAGATTCAAAATGATGCAGAAGGTAGTGCATATGAGGGTGATCACCATCTGAACGGCACATAGGGAAATCCCTTGTACAGTATTTGCTTAAGTTTTTTCAATGATGTTGGATGGCTGCTGGATTTGATACTTTTTCCGGCTGAGTAGAGATGATCGCCGTTTATCCCGCCGCAACGGATCACTCTGTTGCAGAGGTTGCGCTCCAAGGCTAGGAATTAGCTAGAACATATATACAGTTGGAAACGATCAATTGTACTCTATTTTTTTTTCTTTTTCCTTTGTTTTTTTGGCTGGATTAGCCAGGCGATCAGACACTACAACAGAAGGCCCCATATACGGCGGTGGAACCGGCGGCCGTCTCGTCTCTGCCGCATTTGAGGTGGGATTCCGGCGGCGAGCTTCAATCGGCCTAAACTGGAGCTGGATTTCGGCGGCCATCATTGCTCCGCCATAACTGAAGGAGGGATTCCGGCGGCCAGGTTCGTCCCGTCTCAATTGAAGGTGAAATTCGGCGGCCAGCATCGATCCGCCGCAAATGAAGATGAGATTCTGGCGGCCAGGTACGTCCCGCCTCAATTGGAGGTGGAATTCGGCGGCCAGCTGGAGTTTGCCGCGAATGAGGCCGGAACCGGCGGCGGGATGGTGTCTGCCGCAAATCAAGCAAGCCGGATCTTGCAATATCTGGATTAACCACCCGCGCACGCGAATTTGTTGCAAATTTTCATAATCTTTCTGCATGCGTGCGCGATCCTCCCCTAGGCCTGCACGATCGTCTCGAGGTTTGCCCTAGACCCTAGGTCTAGAACACCGGCCACGGCTGCCGATCGTACTGCTTACCCTCTCCGGCCTGCTGACCCTATTGTGCTGATCGTACTGCCGATCGTACTGCTGATCCCTCTCGTTGTCGATCCCTCTCCTGCCCCATCGATCTCTTTCCCATTTTTCCGCTTGAGGTATTATTCTGTTTCCTTCGATCTTTTTTGTTAGACAGATCTTTAAACATCTCGATCCTTATTTGGAGTTGAGATCCTATATGCATGAAGCTCCATATTTTCCCTCATGGGTTGGGATTTTAGATTATATTTTGTTTCAATTCGTCCTTTAATTGTAGCTTATTTTCTTTCATGGTATTTTAATCTAAAATTTTGGGTATTTGTGTTGAAGGTTTGAAGAGGATGTGGTAAAATGAATTGTCTGTAGAGATTAACTTCACCAGTCTAGCGCTATCCTTGGTTATCATGTACTATTTTTTTCCGTGCTTATTTTCATTGCTCTTTTATGTACAGAGTAAGGTGGGGCTGTCGATGTTAGTGCAGAATTCTTTTGCTTATTTTCGGATCAGGTGTTGCGTTTACGATTGACCCAACTATTTAAGTTTGTTGCTACATAGTTGTGCTACTATTCCACCTAACATTACTGTTAGGTTATTACTCTCATTCTGTCATCTTTAATGAATGTCTGAATAATTTTCCTTCAATGTTTAGTCTTCTGAATAATTATGCTTTGCCCATACATTAACAAGCATTTACCTAATCAATTCTTGGCTGGCTTTGTTTATCTGGTAATTTTTTTTAGATCATATGCATAATATTGTGTGGACCTTTTTTTACCTCTTGATTATATTTTATATCGCGTGGTTTTTCTTGCAATTCAAGAATCATCATCCACATCAATAATAAACTTCAATTTGGTGGTGCTAGAAGCATAGTCCTAACAGCTACCGAGAATTTTGATAATACCCAGTTGGAATCTTAGAGATCCCACATTTTATACGTCATGTCTTCCATATTGGATTCCCCACTTGGCTTCCCCCCCCCCAAACAAAAATCAAAATTACCTTGATGATCCCTCTTCAGAAATTGTGTCAGATTGATTCGAACACCAATCGAACTCTTTGTAGATCTTTACAAGTAGAACTAGAAATTGGGATCTCTTGGTGGCTCTGATTTCAGTGCTTTAAAAGATCAGTCGCATTGTGGTAGAGTCTGAAGGACTTGGTTGAGGTCACATTTTTTTAACCGGCTAGACCATGGCTGGTCCTAGGTATATAGAACATTACCTTTAATTTGTCAGAGTAATGTAATCCTTCTATGCACTGCAAAAATTTTTTTCTCCCCTTAGATCTTACATTGCATGATTAACTCACCAGATCACGTTGATTAAGTAGGCTTTATACTATTAAAATATCATGCAGGTCTTTGTTTTCTCATGCGATCTTTTTATAGTTCCTCGGCCATAGTTTCTGTGAATCTGCAGTACTGTACATTGAATCTGGGTGATCTCTCTAGTTCAAGTCCTTTCACTGTGGAACCACCATCACATGGCCGATGCGGAAGATCTAACGACCGAAGGGCTGTCGGGTAACGACCGAAGGGTCTATCTGCACTGTTTGTTCATTTCTTCTCTCTCTAACAAGACCCTGATTTGCAAAACCTACCTGTAAGACTAATGAATCTTTAGAGGGTCTACTACAGTCTGATTGAAAATTTTTGTGTCAAATCTTCCGTATAGCCGACCCCATCGTTGATGGGATAAGACATGGATGATGATGATGATGATGATGACGATGAGACCCATTTTCATTTCTGCTCCCTTTGTGGACCTTGCGTACCAGACATGGCTTATGGAGGGTCCCCTTTCCATCTGGGTAAAATCTCTTGATTAAAGTAGTTTGTGATTTGTGATTCTTACGGAGAAGCTCAAAGTAGTTTGTGATTTGTGTGGCTATGTCAGCAGTGGCGGCACAACATGAGTAACATAATTACAACCTGGGATAGTGCAGGAACATGCCTTGGGATGCTTGATACCATACTACATCTAGCTAAGTTCAGAGTCAAACATGGGTATGTAGATTATATAGGTTGGGGAATTTGGTCTATCTGGTGCCTGTTCATACTTAATAGTGATAGATTTCCTGATTCCTAATTGCACTAAATCATTCAATTAATGTCAAAATATGATTTCGAACTACACTGAATCATTGAATTAATATTTAAATTTTGTAGTTACTTGATTTCTTAGGCCTTGTAATTTTGCAGTATACATCAATTTGTCTTTTGTTATTTTCCCTGTTTAAACTTCAGCTGATGTATCACACATGGTTCTATCTCTAATTGTTATTAATCTTTACATTTTAATTGAAGGTACCTTACGCTATGAATATGAGTTGGGTTGACAGTAATAGAGCCAGTGCGGATTATAGAAATGGAGTCAATCATTTTGTCAACTATCTATTTAGCAGAGAAACACTTGGGGATATGATTCGTTGTCATTGTAAACGCCACAAAACTATCCAATATCAATCACGGGATGATGTAATTGCTGATTTATTTCAATTTGGTATAGAACCAGGTTATAGAACGTGGAAGATGCCAGAGGAAACTTATGTTCCACCTCATAAATCTACTGAAACTGAAACAGAAATAGATGACATGCATGGGTTAATAGATGCTGCCTTAGGATTGCCAAGTATATTTGAAGATGACATGGACGATGAACCCGTTGTACATGGTGAAGATCGGATAGATGCGGATACAGATAGGTATACAAGAATTTTTAATAATGCATCTCAGAAGCTATACCCTGGTTGTAATAAATTCACGACATTGTCATTCATCGTTAAACTACTACACATAAAATGTCTAAATGGTTGGAGCATTAAATCCTTTAAGATGCTGTTTGAGTTGCTTATTGATGCTCTCCCTGATGGTCACACACTGCCTTCTGATTACAACTAGTGTCAGAAGATAATCCGTGACCTTAGCCTTGATTATATTAAAATAGATGCATGCAAAAATGATTGCATACTGTACTGGAAGGATAATGCCTCAAAGACCCATTGTCCAAGATGTGGTCAATGCAGATGGCAAGAGAATGGTAAAAAAATCCCAGACAAATCCCTACGTTATTTTTCATTAAAGCCGAGACTGCCACGACTATTTATGTCAGAAAAGACAGCTGAAGATATACGATAGCATCAGGAACAACGTGTTGATGATGGTGTAATGAGGCATCCAGCAGACTCAGAGGCATGGAAGAATTTTGATCAACTTCATGAGCAGTTTGCTTCTGATTCACGAAACGTTAGACTTGGTCTTGCAAGTGACGGGATGAATCCATTTGGGAACATGAGTGTTTCTTACAACACATGGCCGGTCGTCCTTATTCCATATAATTTACCACCATGGGTGTGCATAAAACAGACTAATTTTATATTGTCTATGATTATTCCTGGTCCTCGTGCTCCTGGAAATGAAATTGATGTATATATACAGCCTTTAGTTGAGGAGTTGAAGGATATGTAGGAAATCGGCATTGAAATATATGATGCATACAATGGGAACAACTTTCGATTGTGTGCCGCTTTGATGTGGGCAATTAATGACTTCCCAGCATATGGTAATATATCTGGATGGAGCACGAAAGGTAAGATGGCTTGCCCGGTATGTAACGAGGAAACTACGTCACGACAACTAAAAAGTAGTAGAAAACAATGTTACTTGGGTCATCGTAGATTCCTACCAATTAATCATAGGTGGTGTTTGTTGAAAAAATCATTTGACGACAATCCAGATAGAAGACCTCCACTGAAAAAGTTGTCTGGTGTCGATGTATTGCAGCAGTTACAGCACCTTCCGCATGTGACATTCGGAAAAATACCAGGGAAGAAAGGAAAGGGACATCTAGAGAAAAATACTTAGGATGGACGAAGAAATTTTTTTTTTTTTCGAATTGCCATATTGGAGCAGTAATTTGTTGCGGCACAACCTCGACGTTATGCATATAGAGAAGAATGCGTGTGAAATTATCCTCGGAACAATGATGAACATAGCAGAAAAAACAAAGGATAATTTAAACGCTCGTTTCGACCTGAAAGATATGGGCGTTAGGAAAAATCTGCACCCAATAAAATCTGAAGATGTGTATAAAGTGCCAGCTACATGTTATACGATGAATGCAAAGGAGAAGCGTGCCTTTTGTCAGTTTGTCATGGACATAAGATTTTCGGACGGCTATTCATCAAACATATCCCGTTTTGTCAAGTTTGACGAACGGAAGGTTTCGTGTCTAAAGAGTCATGATTGTCATGTGCTATTACAACAACTCATGCCTATTGCAGTACTTGACCTCATGTCAAAAAACATATATGAAGCCATAATTGAACTTTGCATTTTCTTTAAGGAGTTATGCTCAAAAGCATTGCGGTTAGACATTCTCGAAAAACTTGAGAACCAAATAGCTCTGACTCTTTGCAAGCTCGAGAGAATATTTCCGCCAGCATTATTCGTTATTATGATGCACCTTCCTATTCATCTAGCAGCAGAGGCTAAGCTTGGTGGACCAGTTCAATACATATGGATGTATTTTTATTGAGAGGTGAGTCATTTAATAAATCTATATATTTACGCAATCATTGTTAGTTTATTTTTGTTTTTTACCGTTATATATTGGACGTAAATAATTTAAGTATTTATTTATTAGGTATTTACGTACACTCAAGTCATACGTACGGAATATGGCTCATCTAGAAGGCTCTATTGCCGAAGGGTATATCACGGAAGAATGTTTAACATTCTGTTCAAGGTATCTTAGTGGTATCGAGACCCGATTCAATCAACCAGAAAGGAATTTTGATGGAGGTCAGATACACCCTGAAGCAACCTTGTCTATTTTTTCCTCCACCGGTCATCCGATAGTAGGAGGCCGCACGTACTTCCTTACCAATGCTGAAATAAATTAGGCTCACTTCTATGTGCTACAGAATTGCATGGAACTCTTTATTGAGTAAGTTTTGTTTAAAAACTTAGCATACTACATTAAATAATATTCTTAATTCATCTAAATGCCTGAGCACTATGTTTTATGTTTATAGTCAGCACATAGAGGAGATCACGAGATCTGGTGTGAATAACATTGAGCGGAAGCACATGAATAAATTTGCTGAATGGTTTAAAGAGATGGTAAATATTCATATTAACTTCATTAAAACTATAATAAGCTTCCTAATACTTATATGATATATATTAATTAATCATAATCTGAAACAGGTAGAGAAATCAGACGTAAGTGATGAAATCAAATTACTTGCAAATGGCCCTCATCGTGAAGCGAAAATTTATGATACCTACAATATAAATGGTTATAGATTTTCAACAGAAGCATCTCAATTGTGTAGAAAAACGCAAAACTACGGTGTTCAGGTTAAGGGAGATGATACCACCAGCAATACAGAAATATTTTATGGTGTCCTTCAATAAATTTTGGAGGTGTGTTATTTTAGTATGCGGGTTGTGTTATTCAAGTGCAAATGGTTTGATGTCGAGAATCATCGGAATGGATACAAGCAAAAAATGGGAATGAAAAGCGTAAATGTTACACGCACTGCATACGGTGACCAACCATACATATTAGCATCGCAGGCTATACATGTATTCTATATAAAACAAATTAAAGATCCCAAATGGCATGTTGTAGTAAAGACGCGGTCACGGAACTATTACAATATGCCTGTCATCGATAGAGAGTCCCAACAAGATGATGAGCCTTATCAGCAGGATGATAATGGCGATATCCCTATTCAGTTTACTTCTTCTATGTTGGATCGTGATGATGATATAGACTGGGTAAGAAATGATATCCCACCTCTCATCGGTTAGATAATGGTTTCTAGGAGCCTTATAATTGCCTGTCAGGTAATTAACATCCATCCTAAATATTGTGGAATATTTGGATCATTGATTCTTATAGGTATACTCTATCTGACTGCTTCTAGCATTTTTTTGGTCCTGATATCTCCATAGAACTTCATCTTATTGATTGCTCAATCTGACCTACACTTACTTTTTCAGGGTATCAAATGTGCTTGATATACGGGCTGAGTGACTACTTGATCTCTAACGAAAGGGCCTTGAATATCATCAGAAAAAATAAAGAATGCCTTTTTAGTATATTTGGTAATCTTTATCTTAATTACTATGAGGTGAATCGATAGCGTATGTGATCATTGTTGTCTACTATAGTTGCAAATCATAGACCAATGAATGGTCCACCTAAGAGGCCCATCTAGACCTTATGTTGTTATCTAAATAAAAGTACAAAAAAATTTAGAATTCTTTAATTCTTTATTTTATTCAGTCACAGCATTCCTACATATTTTATGTTGTCTACTATAGTCCATCATTCCTACATTATGTCAGATATCTTGTGAAACCGTATTTATCTTTATTTTCCCATTATGTATCTGCACAACATATATAGAAAAATATGTCATGTGGAGCTCTGCACACCTACATAGCATAGAAATGTGATTGAGCTTACCAAAGTGCGTATCTATGTTTGAATCATGATTGTCCAGAGTTTTGTTGAAAAACTCCCATCATTTAATCAATATCTCTCAGTTCAATATAACTTCCCACTTTGTCGAAACATTTCCACTCAATATTTCCATATATGCTATATAGCAATGTCGAAATATTGGTAGAATTTATCATGTTAGCACTCAGGATTTTCGGGGTTTGTGATGTAGGTTAATTTTTCTACTTTTATTTAATCTCGTCATTGGTTCTATAGTCTGCATATTCTCTTTCTCGACACTGATATTTATGTCATACGATATCCCCTCCGTGGATTTTTGGAGGTATTATATAATCCTTTTTTTTAAATTCTGGAGCTATTATATGATCGAGATCAACAAGTATTCAGTTTTCTAGTTTTTGGTTAGGCGAGAAAGTAGTGTGGATATTTTTTAAGGTTAAAGTGTTAATATTTTGTTTTATTTGAATTCCTGTTGGAATATCTGAGTCAAATTGGAAGCAGTTGATAAAGAATAGAGAATATTGGGTATTAAGAAGTATAGATAGTAGTTGTAGCTAACATTTAATGTAGAGTAGACTATTACTGATTTAGTTGAAGGATATGGAAGCATTAAATTAAGTACTGCAAATTACCACCCCTTGCAGGATTTTCTGCAATAGGAAATAAAAGTTTTGGAGGAATTAAAGAGGGAACTTTGATGTTTATTCCTCAATATCTGCATATTGTGTTTTGATTCTTTTATTCTACATAGTGTCTTCTATCACCACCATCTATGTTCTTTTGCAATGTGCGGGTGCCTTGGAGGTTTGTTGTTTGGTTGCATTAGGTTGAGCTGCATAACCAACAAGGTTGGTCACCTATCTGAAATCACAGTGGATTAAGATCACAGTTAATCCAGCCTCGTCAATGCTCGGCCTCGTTGATATAGATGAACATTGCCGAGCATTGACTGTGATCACTGTGATCTGAAACCTCAGCCTCGTCAATGCTGAGGTTTTCAGTATTTTTAGTATTTCAGTATTTTCAGCATCAATATATACATAATTAACTGTTCAGCATTTTCAGTATTTTCAGCATTTCAGCATCAGTATTTTCAGCATTTTCAGCATTTCAGTATTTTCAGCATTTTCATATGGTGTGTATATTGCTATCACGAAGCCAAGTTGATTAACAGTTGATTAATAGTGGATTAAGATCACAGTTGATTAACAGTGGATCACAGTGATCACAGTGGATCACAGTGATCACAGTGGATTAAGATCACACTGGATCACAGTGATCACAGTGGATCACAGTGATGAGGTGAAAATGACATAGATGAGTCTCTACTATATAGTATATATATATCTGAAATCACAGTGGATTAAGATCACAGTTAATCCAGCCTAGCTCGTCAATGCTCGGCCTCGTTGATATAGATGAACATTGCCGAGCATTGACTGTGATCACTGTGATCTGAAACCTCAGCCTCGTCAATGCTCTGTTAATACAATGTGATCACTATATACATATCTGCAACCCATTGTTAATCCACTGTGATCACTGTGATCTGAAACCTCAGCCTCGTCAATGCTCGGCAATGTTTATGTCCAGGTTACTGAAGCACTTCTTCAAGAGGTTTTTGCTAGTGATCACAGTGGATTAAGATCACAGTGATCACAGTGGATCAAATGGATTTTTTAGCATTTTGACTAGCAATCTGCAATTGCTAAACAAAGCATGGCTTTCAACTTTATTCCTAAACAAACTATGGTTTGCACTTGCTTATTTTTACATAAATTTGTTTTCATCTTTACTCTTATATGTCCCTTATTTTTCCATATAAGAGGTAGTACCTTTATTCTATAAATGCTTCGTGGTAGGTGGCGTCGGCATGGGAGGGTGGGGGGAGAGGGGGGTACTCGTATAACAGATTCTCCTATATTGGATCCTCCAACACGTGATCGTCCTATATTGGATCCTCCGACACGGGATTCTCCTATATTGGATCCTCCTATACATGATCATCCGAGTTTGGAGGACGTAGAGACACAGGAGTCGTTTGATACCAATGTTCCAGCCAATACATCTGTTATAGTATCCTCTATTAGAGGTATGTTGAAGTTTTATCATTTTAAGACAAATTATTATTTTTATATTATATTACAGATGACCGTATACTAATTTTATTGTTATTTTTCATATAGGATCATCTTCTTCTAACCTAAAGAGACCAAGGGGCGATGCAAAGGGTATCCCTAGACCAACTAATGTGGCAGACAAACTTCCGATAAGAATTAATGATGGAAGACCTGTGGGTCCGAATCAGAATAAATTTATCACAAAGATCGGTGTGTGGGTGAAGGACCAAAATAACTTTCCTTTTTGGCAGCAAAATTTTGACAACTTCCAACATTCAAAATGGGTTGATATGGCGATGACTGCTAGGGTAAGATAAAATTTAAAGAACTGCATGTATAATTTACAATGTATACTTATTGTTATTTCTTAATATTATCAGGAGTATTTTGATATTGATTTCGCGGGGGATCTAGCTTCCATCTTGAAAGACAACTGTAGGAAGACCTGGAATGATACTAGGTCGAAGTTGTATCGGGAATTCTACGAGTCATATACACATCAAGAGGCGATCTTTCACATTCCCCGTGGTTTGGATAATGTTACTTGGACCAAGATTTGTGAGGATATTTTCTCGCAGCCATGGTGGAGGGTAAGTAATGAATTAAGTTGTTTTGTAATGCAATAATTACATGTATTCACTATTATAATACGTAACATTCTATTTTTTTAGAAAACATGTGACAGAAACATGAAAAATCGTGTACATCAGCAGGTCACACATATATCTGGACAGACGAGTTTCGCACAGAGGAGAGATGACTTGGTATATATGTATTAATTTTAGAATTTGTGATAATTTTTAGTGTATTATAATTGAATAGTATTCTTGTTATTTGCAGCGAACAGATTTGGGTCGGGACCCAAACCGAAAGGAGTTGTGGGATCGCACCCATGTTAAGGAAGACGGGACCTCCGCGAACTCGCACACCTAGTAGATCACAGTAAGTTTTTCTGATAATAGTTATCGATGTCTTCAATTTATATTCTTGTTGTCTTCAAGTGTACAAAATATTATTTATTCATCTCTCATGCATTGCAGAGTTGGATAGATCAGCTGATGGAGCAATCTAGACAGAACTCTGGGACTGTAGACGAGGATGCAATATTTCAGGAAATCCTTGGTCCAGAGAGTCGAGGACGCATACGGGGCCAGGGGATGGGCATCAGACGTCGGGAATACTTCAGCTTTGAGTATCCTTTGCAACAAGAGATGCAAGAGCATATAACCACTCTCCATTCAGAACAGGAACAACTTCAATTTGAGCACAAGCAGCTTCAATCAGAGCACGAGCAGCTCCATTCAAAGTACGAGGAACTCAAGTCAGAGCACGACAAGTTCATCTCAAAGTATGAGAGCTTGGTAGACGAGAACCTGCAGTTGAATGAAGCCATTAATGGATTACGTACAAACTTTCAGGCGCTTAGCCAGATGTTACATCGGCTACGTTTAGTAGAATGTAAATGTTAAAATTATTTCTAACATTTTATAAAAAATAAACTTTTGTAATTTGATCATGTAGGATACATTTGCATCCATGTCTTCACAAATGTCAAGCTTTCAGCTTCCATACCAACAACCGACCTTCACACAGATGCTACATGGTGGTTTTTGGCCTCCAGCACCACGTGCTCCACATCCTACCCATGCAGACATCTTTGAACCCCCACGACATGAATGATTTAGATAATAAATTTTAAATTTTACCTAATCGGTTTCGAATGTTTTTTCTAGTACATTTGCCACTGGGAATGTACTCCTTGCCAAATTACAGTTCTCTTGATTATCACTTCGTGTACACCTCTCCTCATGTAGTAGTTTAGAATGTACTGTGGAATTTGAAAATCTATGACCTGCATTATGTGATGAAAAAAATCTATCTGTATCCCTAGACACAGAATCATCACAGACATTTGAATTATTCTGATTGCAACCACTGTGCAATGTCAACAAATCATTTTTTTTTTGGTCCTTTGTGTGAATGGCTAAAGCCTATATTATTATCTGATGCCAATTCCAGATTGTCAGATGAAATGCACGCCACACTTAATTGTCATCTTTATTCTAGAGCTCAATATTTCTTGTGTCCCTTTACAGTTCTAGTATCTCAAAGCTCATGGCTCTCTTATCATCGAAGAAAATGACAGTCCTTTTTTTGCTGACACTATCATATTCTGTCACCACCCTACACAATCATCAAAATCTTTGAATAATTGGAAACAATGCATTACACAAAATAAATCACTCTGTTCTTTGTGAATATTGAATTATGCCTCTATCGGATACCATTTGAGGTTTGGAACATTTTAGGAGGAACTGAGTTATTTTGGACTTTGGAAAAAATCTTTAAAATAAGGATTCTACCCAAATTATTCGAGAAGTATTGTCTACCTTGAATAAGAATAAGGTGCCAAACATAATTGCTCTAATTATTGTGGAATTGACCTTAAGAATCACACCATGTACTTGCGGGGGAGGGTGATAGAACAATATTTAAGAAAAGTTGGACAATCAACTGGTATTTATACCAGGATAGTTAAGATCAGGGGTTGACCCAGCAAATGAATTTTTGAAGATTTTATAACATGAAGTATATAATAGAGTACCTTGAGAGATAATCTGGTGGGCATTAAGAAGGAATTATGTGCCTAAAGGGTGTATTGAGAATCTGAGATTATTGAGAACATGTACATGGAGTAATAACTAGCATGAAAACCATTTGTGGTGAGAACGGTGAATTTTTGGTTAGTGTGGGTTGTCATCAGGGATTGGCAATAATGCTATAACTTTTTACTTTCATCGTTGCTAAACTTACTACCAATGTTCAAGAGCAGGTATTATGACCGAACTGCAGATAGTGGAAGTTTGTGTAAATTGATCGAACTGCAGATTTTTGTTTGAATATTAGAATTGTGACACTTTACGTATATGTTCTTTATGTTGTAAGTTCTGATCTTCGATGACTCTTGTTTATCTTCTTCAGTTTCACAAGATGCTGATACGTGGATTGAGATGCCAAAAAAATTTTCTGAAGAGCGAGAAGCTTACTAAAAAGCGGGGAGATCTTGGCTGAAGCAGATACCTTGAAACATAGCATTGAATCTATGGAAATCAAAGCAAATAAGAGAGAAGCACAGCATCATGTTGCACACATACATATGTGATTTATGTTTCTTGCCAATACATTATGGGATTTGTGCTTCTTTTCCATTGTCTTGTGTAATGAACATTAGTTTTTTTGAAAATTAGAATTGTTTTAGTTGCTCATTTCCATGACTTAGCTGGCTATATATGGGTAAAAATTCAGAAATACAAAAAAATGTTGTTGCACGTGTTTGTATTGTTTTAGATTTTGGTTTAAATTTGTTGTATATGGTTTTAGATTTTGGTTTGTTGTATATGGTTTGTTGTATATGGTTTTAGATTTTGGTTTGTTGTATATGTTGTAAATTCCTGCAGCTGACAACCAATTAAACCAGATCAATTCCGGTGGCCAAACATCCATTTAATTTGGACCAAATCCGGCGGCCTGAATGCTGTTTATAGCAGAGCAATTCCGGCGGCGAAACAGCAGCAGTTCTACCATTTCCGGCGTACAGTAGCACCAGCAGTTCTAGGAGACCAAACAGCATGCAGTTCTACCATTTGGTGGTGTACAGTAGTAGACCAAACTGCGCAGTTCTAGCTTGACTAAACAGCAGCAGTTCTACCATTTGCTGGGGTACAGTAGCAGACCAAATCCGGCGGCCTGAAGCCGTTTATAGGAGAGCAAATCCGACAGATGACAACCAATTAAACCACATCATTCCCGGCGGCCAAACAGCCTTTTGGACCACCATTTCCGGCGGCTAAACACCATTTTCGGCGGCTAAAGACCAGCCGTTTAAACCACCATTTCGGGCGGCTAAACACCAGCCGTTTAAACCACCATTTTCGGCGGCTAAACACCAGCCGTTTAAACCACCATTTCCGGCGGCTACCCATTTGCGACGGAGTCTGATGCGGCCGATATATCCGACGGCCACACCCCCGCTTAAACATTTAAGCGGCCATTTTTGGCCCCCATAATTAACAAGTTCTGTTGTAGTGAGAGGAGACGGTGCTAGAGTAAGGTCACAAGGAGGCCTGACGATCGAAACGATGGGAGGCAACAACAACTATTTATTTATTCCATAATCTCATGCAATGCTGGTTCGACCATAAGCCCTTTAAGGTGGCTGCCTAAGACCTCATGTGAAAAAAGAACCCCACGATCCAAACCTACTTAAACAACCCAAGGCCCAATAAGAAAAATAACCTCATGCAGGCCAATAAATAGGCCAAAGCTCCAAATACAATAAAAATCTATGACCACATATAAAATAAAAACTTTATACTATTAATGATTTAATTAATATTATTAATATTAATATCTAATTAGACTTTTCGTCTTAGTCATCAACTTATATTAAGTCAGTCCTACTTAATCCCGTGAACATATATGACACCAACAGCTAAGATTCGCATGTGCATACAAAGTACAACGGCTTTGAGATAAAATTCGTTTCACGGTGTCTATATTGAGAGTCGAACAAGGAACAACTCCAACATGAGAGAAAAAATACCACCAGATCAAGAGCTTGTTGGTTTTTCTCTTTTTTTGTAATTCTATAGGTCGACATACACTTTTTATAATAAATAGGTAGGGGCCAAGGAAATTTTTCGTTTTTTTTAAAAAATCTTAGGATTCAATTCATAACGCCCTTGCCTAAAAGAAAATCTCAATTATATCTTAAATGGATTTGATTCTCATGAACTTATTGGAAGCCTTGACCAAGGTCATTAGAGAGATGATATGATAGGGTCGTCGTTACTGTTGTGACCTCCAACTGGCCTCTGGGTCATTTTCTCAATCTCAACCACAAACCTCTGCATGGCGGAAGCCGGCAAGCCCAGCGGCAGCAAAATCCCTTCCTCCCCTTTCTTGTTGGTCGACGGGCTGTAAAAGGTGGACACCTGCCCACTATTCCCCAAGTCGCCGGTGGCTGGCCCGCCAAACAACGGCACCCCCCACCCGAAGTCCAATGAGTCAAAATTCGCTCGTGTCAAGTCCGACGCGAGGTAACTATGGGTTGTTACGAAGGGAGGCCGCCCCCGAAGCACCAACAGATCCGCCACCGACTGTATGTACTCCGCCGTGACCTCCGTCTTCGCCTTTTTGACCAACTCCACTGCGTAACCGAGTGCATTACTACACAGCTTTTCGGCAGTGGACACAGCCGCCGGGGTTGCCAATGTGTTCCCGTAGAACCCGGCAGGCAGCGGTGGCTGAAACTTGTGGCGGACGCTCGCGGTGAACAACGTCCTCACCTCTTGCTTGGGGTGGAGGAGGAGGGCGGCGGTGCGGCACCGCCAGACGCACGCGGTTATGAGCTCAAAGGCGGAGGCCGTGCGGAGGTGGGGAGGCACGCGCCCCCTGAGCGCCGCCATCTCCGACGCGCCAAAGAATAAAGAGCGGTGCACCATGGGTTCAGGCGGCGCCGGCGAGGCGCTGACGTCGAGCACCTCGTCGAACTCCGGGTGCAGGTGGGTAACTTTTGGTGGGGTACGTGCATTCAGCAGCTCTCGTGACCAGACTGGTGGCACGGAGGGTGCGACTGCGCCACGTGCGATCTCGGCGACGGCCTGCAAGAATTGGAATTGCCCGTGGGCGTCGCACGTCGTGTGGTTGACGCGGAGGCCGAAGATGAACCCACCGCACACTAATCGCGTCACCTGCAACAGAAATTCATAGTAGTCGATCGAGATGATCATATGATGAATTTTATCACAATCGATGGAACCCAAAACTGAATCATAACCGTCGGTTACAAATGACCCAAAACTCAACTAAGTACCTAGCTAACTCACCTGGATTAAGAGTAAGGGGCAGTGAAGCAGGCCACCGGAGCCCTCCACGTCGTGGATGAGCTCCTCCCAGTACGGGAACGGCGGCTGCGGCGGGTTTCCAAACTGCTCGAGCCGAGCATCGGCGTCCGCCTCGACGAACACCACCCCCTCGCCGGTGCACTCAACGAAGAGCTTCTGGCCCGGCCCTTCCCTGAGCCGTCCAGCTAGTGGGTAGTAGAAGACCAGGGCCTTTGCTAATGCCTCCCGGATGACCTTGGCGGGATCGTGCCCTCCCATCGAAGGGCTGTTCCGGTAGAAGCACAAGGTATAGATTTGGAATCGTAGGCCTGGTTGGTCGTCGATGTCCGACAGCGGCTTGAACTCGTTGGTCGTCGGCTTGGCCGGAGCAACCAAAACTGGTTCACTCCGCCGGACGGTGAAACTCGGCGACGATGCCATACTGTAATGTTATTCAAAGGTTAGGAAGCGTTTAGGGAGTTGGGGGGAAGTCATGAATGCAAGTCAAGCATATATAGAGGAACAAGTATAGCCCCTTTTTTTTTTTTTTTTTTTTTTTAAGGGCAATGCTATTCAGCCCAAAGGTTTTGCCGATTCCGCTCAGCCTGATTAAATATTGCTAGTGGGTTTATGCCACCCGTTACACACTGCCCATTCAGGTCGCCTAAATCGGAAAAACCTTTGGGCTCAGTAGCATCTCTCTTTTTTCTAATGAAAAACTATTGCTGGCCCGTGCATTGCATACTTGCATGTGCAATAATCTACCTATTTACATGTATTAAAGATGAATAATATGTAATAGGTCCCTCTAACAAATCAAATTTAGTAAAAAAAATAGTCAATATCGTTAATTAGCATTAAGTCCTCCAAAAAAAACATATCACTTTTACCCTTGAGTCAACACGTGAGGAAGATCCTAAGTGCAGCTGTACAGGTGGGCATCAGTCGTGTAGCAAAAAGGGTAACAATATTCGTAAATTGTTACTCATTTGATACAATAAAATCACTGTAGCAAATTTTTTTATAAAATCTTAGTAACTTTTTTACTATAGTAAAAGCACTGTAGCAAAAGAGTAACAATTTGCGTAAATTGAGTAACAATTTGTGCAAATTGTTACTCTTGCTACAATGAAATCATTGTATGAAAAAAGTAACAATATTTGTAGATTAAGTTAAAAACTGCCGCTTTTTGGTCTTTTCATCCTTTTGTATGAGTTTTTATTTTACCCTTCACCTTATATAATAAATCCCATTAACCCACTAACTCATTCTTCCTTCCATCCTACTTTTTGTTCCCATTTTATCCTTCACCATATATATTAATCAATGCCAAGTATTTTGAATCCTATGTCATGAAAATAAACAAAAGGGCTAGGATCGTATTTAATTTTTGCCCTTCCCGTTCTATTCCTATACAAATCACAAATACCATCCAAGAATATTACCCTTTTGCCACTAATCAATTGAGTCCTATTTATATATTTAAAAAATCTAGGGCTATTATGGGAATAAATTCCATTAACCCACTAACTCATTCTTCCTCCATCCTACTTTTTTTCCCATTTTATCCTTCACCATATATATATATATATATATATGCCCAGAATTTTGAATCCTATGTCATGAAAACAAACAAAAGGGTTAGGACCGTAATATACAATTTTTCCCCTTCCCATTCTAACCCACTAAATCATTATTCCTTCGATCCTACTTTTGTTTCCATTTTACCCTTCACCTTATAATTATATATTGCTCAACACCTAGTATTTTAAATCCTATGTCAAGAAAAAAAACACAAGGGCTAGGACCATAACTTGATTTGTGTAGGGATAGAACGAGAAGGTCAAAAATGGCATATTACGGTCCTAGCCCTTTTATTTGTTTGCATGACATAGGATTCAAAATACTTGGCGTGGATTAATATATATGGTGAAGGATAAAGTGATGAAATCTTGCTAATATTTTTGCTACAACCAAAGCACTGTAGCAAAAGAGTAACAATTTGCGTAGATTGAGTAACAATTTGTGTAAGTTGTTACTCTTTTGCTACAGTGAAATTACTTTTGGTTCCTTCCATCCTTTTTCATGAGTTTTCATTTTACACTTCACCTTATATATTAATCCACATCAAGTATTTTAAATCCTATATCATGAAAACAAACACAAGGGTTAGGACCGTAATGTGATTTGTGTAGGGATAGAACGAGAAGGGCCAAAATGGTATATTACGGTCTTAGCCCTTTTTATTTTTTTGCATGGCATAGGATTCAAAATACTTGTCATGAATTAATATATATGGTGAAGGGTAAAATGGAAACAAAAAGTAGGATGGAAGGAGTAATGATTTAGTTCGTTAGAACGGGAAGGAAAAAAATGGCATATTACGGTCCTAGCCCTTTTGTTTGTTTTCATGACATGATTCAAAATACTAACATGGATTAATATATATGGTGAAAAATAAAATGGGAAAAAAAAAGTAGTATGGAAGGAAGAATGAGTTAGTGGGTAAGTTGGATTTATTCCCATAATAGCCCTTGGTTTTTTAAATAGATAAATAAGACTCAATTGATTAGTGGCAAAAGGATAATATTCTTGGATGGTATTTGTGATTTGTTTAGAAATAGAACAGGAAGGGCAAAAATTGCATATTACGGTCCTAGTCCTTTTGTTTATTTTTATGACATATGATTCAAAATACTTGACATTGATTAATATATATGGTGAAGGGTAAAATGGAAACAAAAAGTAGGATGGAAGGAAGAATGAATTAGTGGGTTAGTGGGATTTATTTCCATAATAGCCCCTGGTTTTTTAAATGGATAAATAAGAGTCAATTGATTAGTGGCAAACGGGTAATATTCTTGGAAGCTAGGTATTTGTGATTTGTGTAGGGATAGAACGGGAAGGGCAAAAATGGCATATTACGGTCCTAGCCCTTTTGTTTGTTTTCATGACATAGGATTCAAAACACTTGGCAAGGATTAATATCTATGGTGAAGGGTAAAATGGAAATAAAAAGTAGGATGGAAGAAAGAATGAGTTAGTGGGATTTATTCCCATAAAAGCCCTTGGTTTTTTAAATGGATAAATAAGAGTCAATTGATTAGTGGTAAAAGGGTAATATTTTTCGATGGTATTTGTGATTTGTGTAGGGATAGAATGGAAAGGGAAAAAATGATATATCACGGTTCTAGCCATTTTGTTTGTTTTTATGATATTGGATTCAAAATACTTGGCATGGATTAATATATACTAGTAATGTCCGTGCCTGTCGGCACGCAAAATATTTCAAGGGCGAGGATAATATTTTGAGGCAGGTGACAATATTTCGAGGGTGACAAAATATTTCGAGTGGCAACAATATTTCAAGGGGGATAATAAAATTTTGATAACAATATCTTTTTAATAAAGCCCATAACTTAGTCGCCCCGAACCACAGTATCACCGTGGTTCAAGGTCTAGGCAACGACATCTGCCATTTCGAGCAGAACGATCGGTTTCAAATTGTTGTGATTGACATGCCATTGAGAGAACCATAGAGGACTCCAATCATTCAGGTCGGTTGATCAAATAGGAGAGGGCCGACGATTGCGAGAATGCGAGATCTAATGGGGGTCAGGATCGCACGTTCGAGAGGGGGCTGGGATCACTCATAGAGAGAGGTTCAAAAATATAGAGGGCATATGTTGTAATCATACTACTGATTTTATTAGACCAATAAAATATGTACTAAGATACAGGTAGATAGGAATTGGATACTACCATATGTGCTAGGATACATGTGGATAACTAAATACTGTATATACATCTTGAAAAGTGCTCTACTATCCTCTTTCATGCAGTACTTCATGAGTTAGAAGTCTAGTGCTAGCTCGCTTTCGATCCTTTCATGCAAGCACAACCTACTCTTAAAAGCAGACCTCTCTCTCTCTCTCTCTCTCTCTCTCTCTCTCTCTCTCTCTCTCTCTCTCTCTCTCTCTCTTTGAGCAAGCCAAGAGAATAACAACAATTTTTAGGCCTAAATGATAAATAATCTAATTATATTCATTGACTAAATCAAAATTTATATTGTGTATGAATGGAAAAATAAAATGAATTCAGAAAAAATCTTTGGGCCATGACAGACACAGTGTTGGCCAAGTATTTATACATTATAGGGTGAACACTAAACCCATAGCTTAACTTAAGATCTCAAATAAATTTGATCACCAAGACATTTGAGACATCATCCTAATCCTTTTTGTTGAAATTCTCAGCAATCTTGCAACCTTAGTAGGGATATCATACTTGAATAAGAAGAAGCAAGAAACAACAACCTTGCCATATACATCCGGCCCCGATCGGCCATAACACTTCTAGTAAAGGATTAATCAATTAAAATATTTTAAGAAACTGATCAAGCAAAACAGTTGTACTTGAGATTAATTAATGAATACTTAATCATTAAATCGAAGAAGCAAAAAAAAAAGGAACAATCAGTATAACGGGACCAATGAAGCACTTAACCGAACCACCGAACTGCACGCCGCCGCTGGAGCTGCTCGTCGCCACTGAACCGAATCACCGAACGCTGCCACCGTAGCTGCTGCTGCCGCTGTCGCCGCCTCTGCTACTCGCCGCTACCGCCGGAGCTGCTCGAGAGAGATGGGAGAAGAAGCAGGGGAGGCTAATTTTAGGTTTATTACCTTTGTCAGGGACCTTAGGCTAAATGAAATCCGAGTGTGTCCTGTTCACGGGAACAATATATCTGTTGTCAGGGACCTCTCACACATTAACCCAAGAAAAAATAGAGGAACAATAAGCATAAGCATATAACCGAGGAACAAAGAAAACCTTAAGGTGGAAAAAAAATCAAAAGAACAATAAAAACCAAAGAAGGAAACTGAACAATAAAAATTATTTGCAAAATACAGTATACAAAAAAAAAAGATGAACACAATCAGTTACTCTCCGATCAAAACCTATTGATGTTTTTTGCATATTACCGAGGAACAAAAAACCCCAAAGTTGGGAAAAAAAATTTAGAGGAACAATCAAAACCCACGAAGGAAAGTAATCAATAAAAAAAATTTGTGAAATTCAATTGACAAAAAAAAAAAGATGAACACAATCAATTTGTTCTTGATATTTGTAAGTGCTAAAGAGGCTAAATGATTTATGTTGAAATTAAGGTATTGTTCTTAAGATTAATAAATCATTAAACCCAAGGAGAGAGAGAGAGAGAGAGAGAGAGAGAGAGAGAGAGAGAGAAACCTTTTAAGGTGCATGCCCCAAAATCATGGTTGAAGATGGGTTTTCGAAGATGGAGGGTCAGGCAGGCAGGGGGGGGGGGGCGAGAGAGAGAGAGAGAGAGAGAGAGAAAGGGGAATGGGTTTCACGCACAGGCCGGCACAACTGCCCGGAAAGGGGGCAACTGCGATGGGCATAAAAATCCGAAAAATAAAATAAAATCAAGAGAGAGGGAGAGGGCGGCCTACCTGGGTGTGGACGAAGGGGCTGAGGGCAGCGATCGGCTTTACAAATTCCAGCTCAAGACGGCTTTGATCTCAGTCGTCGACCGGAGAGATCTCCCCATCGACGTTCAGGCCTGACTTCCGCTCCCCTCTTATTCCTCTCCGGCTTCTCTCGGTTTGCCGGAGGGGCTGAGGGCAGCGATCGGCTTTACAAATTCCAGCTCAAGACGGCTTTGATCTCAGTCGTCGACCGGAGAGATCTCCCCATCGACGTTCAGGCCTGACTTCCGCTCCCCTCTTATTCCTCTCCGGCTTCTCTCGGTTTGCCGACCTCTTCAGTTTGAAGACGCAACGGCGACGGAGGAAGGGCGGCAGCCGACGTGGCTGCTTACCATAGAAAAAAAAAACCTAAAACCTGAGAAAGAGAAGGAGAAGAAGAGAAAGAAGAAGAAAAAAAAAAAACAGAGACAGAGAGACCATTACCGTCGCTGCCTCCGGTCTAGATCCACATCCGTCGGCAAATCGGAGACGTAGAGAGAGAAAATCAGAGAGAAAAGAATAGAGATAATCAGAGCGAAGGAACCCAGGCCTGGCGGTGGGGGTAGTAGCAGGGGTCTGGGCGGCGGGGGCTTAGAGAGAGAGAGAGAGAGAGAGAGAGAGAGAGAGAGAGAGAGAGAGAGAGAGAAGGAGCGACGAAGGGGGGACTGACGGGAAGAGAGGAACGGGGATCGCGTAAATGATTTAGGGCTCGATGATGAGAGGGGTGCGCCAGATCTGGGGGTCGATTAGAGAGAGGCGCAAGAATTGGGGAGGTTAACAAATTGAGAGAGGGAACGACGAGATTTGGGGATCAGATTGAGAGGAGAGGGCTGAGAGAGAGAGAGAGAGAGAGAGAGAGAGAGAGAGAGAGAGAGAGAGAGAGAGAGAGGATGACATGATTTGGGATCAAATTTCTGTGGGACCAATGAGATAGGCGCGGGGATGTGCGGCAATTGGGGAGAAAGCCGGGCAATAGATCACAATCTTTTATTTGTTGGAGATTTTGTGATGAGGTGGCAGCCGATCACAACCTTTTAATGGATAGCTGGTGATTGAATTCAAGACAGAACTGATATTCGTAGGATCGTATGGTTGAAAGTGAATTAGAGATTGACGATCACAACCGTTGTTTGTACCCCACACAAAACTGTAGCTTATTATATAGATGGTGAATGGCAAAATGGGTATGGATGTAAAAGGATGGAAAGAAGTAAGGACCTAAAAGTGCGGTTAGTTATGGAGGGGTATGGATGATGCATTGGGTGAGGGACCCTGATTCGTCACGGCTGTTCGATGCCAGGCAACCCAACACTACATGTGAATGGCACTTAGCCCAAATTAATGGCCGTAGAAAATCAGTTCCGCCACCTTAAGGTACGGGACACATTAACTAATGACTGTTCTTTTTATCTTTTCTTTTTTTTTTCAAGTACGATTTTGTTCCAACCTCTAACCTCTTTGAAGAGGTTGGAGCATCCTGCTCTCTCTCATTGGTCAATTCCAAGGATGTGTTTGTCATTTCATATGTTTATCATGGTGAAATGACCAAACTCCCATGAGATGGACCAATGAGAGGGAGCGGGATGCTCCAACCTCTTTAAGGAGGTTGGAACAAAATCGCCTTCTTTTCTTTCCGTTCAAAGTTGGTGGCCGGACTTCAGGGCGTTTGATCTTCTCTAAAATGAGTTAAAGTTCAAATCTTCTCTAGTCAGTCGGGCCCGATCGCAAGTCCCTCTTGGACCCGGAAACTTCAACAGAACATCTCTTTTCGGATGGTATAATAGACGGATATCGACCAACGACTGAAAAAGACATCCATAGGACCTCCTAGATGACCTTGGCGGAATCGTGCCCTTCCATCGAAGGGCTCAGGGCCAGCCCTGATATTTTGGAGGCCCTAGGTAAACTTCAAAAGTTGGGCTCCCTATATATATTATAAGAAAAAAAATTAAGTACCAATAATTATTTTTTACAAGTGTCAATACAAAATTTGCTTTTATTGGAAACTGCCTTCTTTGGCTATTGGTGTTTGTCGTTTGGACTTGACTATTGGGTCCCCCTCCTTTTTAGTGTTTGGGCTTTACAATGGGGCCCCTATTAATATAAATTAATTGGAGGCCCTAGGCAACCGCCTTGCTCGCCTACCCTCATGGCCGGCCCTGGAAGGGCTGCTCCAGTAGAAGTACACCGTATAGATTTGGAATCGTAGGCCTGGTTGGTGGTCGAAGTCCGACAACGTCTTGAACTCGTTCGTCGTAGGCTCTGCCGGAACAACCAAAACAGGTTCACTCCGTCGGACGGTGAAACTCGGTGAGGATGCCATACGTACTGTAGTGTTATTTAAAGGTTAGGAAGCGTTTAAGGAGTTGGGGGAATTCGAAGTCCCCAGATCAATGCAAGTATATATAGACGAACAAGTATAGCATTTTTAAAAAAAATTGAGAAATGATTCATTAAGGACTCTGATTCATCACAGCCGTCCGATGGCAGGTAACACTACACTACAGGTATCAATGGCACTCCGCCCAAATTAATGAACGTAGAAAATCAGACCCGACACCTTACTGTACGGGACACCTTATCTAACGACTATTATTTTTCCTTGCGTTCAAAATTGGTGGCCGGACTTCAGGGCGTTAAATTTTCTCTACGGCGACCAGTTGGCTGACGACAGGTTATTGAGTTCAAATCTCCTCCAGTCGGTCTGGCCCACGTGTACCCGGAGAGCAGCACGGCCGCACGATTGCATGCGATCCGACTAGTGAATCACACTCCAGCCGACTGCACACGGGGTAATTCCGTTTACAGCATTTCAAGGGACTTGGGATTAACCGATCTCTAGATGAGGGACCTCTTATTAAGTCCCTTTTTTTTTTGACAGAAACGTGCATAGTTTTGATCTCCCAATTGACGGTTTGTAGGGTATGAAAATGAGTGAAAATGTTACGTACCTTGGATCCCATTGGTCCGAGCCTACAAATCATAGTTTGAATATCACGGGTGATTCGACCGGATCACATTGGTGACTTAAAGAGCCGGACCACAGGAAGCTAAGTACCGTCTACCCATGGGTGAACTCCTGGAATTATTCCGCTCATTTTAAGATCCATATTCAATATGTTCTATGCCATATTTCAGTATTGACCAAATACCCCTATGATCCCTTAACACATGTAAATTAGGTTCTTAAGATTCGGGCTTGCACTCAATCGTGCTACTTCGCATCTAACGTGTCCAACCGGGTCAGAAAATAATTCCTATATGCAACGACATGGTAGAACCTTCAGGGTTCGGGATCTCTCGCTCTAACCGGATCCCTGATTAACTATTCCGGTGACACACCAAAAGTTTCACTAATCAGCCCTAATCTATTAACCCGCATAGCCACCAAGAGTGCGACATGACTTAAACTTTAGTGATCCTATACTTATGTTACTCCCTCGTAACCCTGTTCTCTACTATACTCTGATAATATTTAGTCCCTCCTATTACTGGTGCCATGATTCGACTTGGGTGATGAGGAGCACCGTTAGAACCCAATATACTCTGATAATATTTAGTCCCTCCTATTACTGGTGGCCGGACTTCAGGTCGTTTGATCTTCTCTAAAATGAGTTAAGAGTTCAAATCTTCTCTAGTCAGTCGGGCCCGGTCGCAAGTCCCTCTTGGACCCGGAAACTACAACAGAACATCTATTTTGGGAAGACATAATAGACGGACATCGACCAACAACTGAAAAAGACATCAATAGGACCTCCTAGATGACCTTGGCGGAATCGTGCCCTCCCATCCAGGGGCGTAGCCAGAAAATTTTTTTGGGCTGGGCTGAAACTAAACTAGTTTTTTTTACAATGAAACTTTTACTTTTTAAAGAAATACTAAGCAAAATTTTTTAAGCAAAATTTTTTAAGCGAACATCGACGATACTAGAAATTATATTAATAAAAAAAGGATTAATTGCACTTTGTCTCCTGAATTTTTGCTCAAAAACGTTTAATCCCCTAACGGTTAAAAAACTACATTCTGCCCTATTGAAGTCAAATAAAAATTACAAAATGAGAGAAATTAAGTAGTTGACAAAAGGAGTATTGTGCTAACATTTCAAACTTTAGGGAGCGTTTTGGAACAAAGTAAACTATAGGGGGGGTTAAGTGTTATTGGCGGCGATTCATGTTTCGTGAGGACTCAGAGGCGATAACGATTCACGTACGTGTCGCGAGGGGCCAAGGGCCTCGCTGGGTTGATGCGGGCTGAGGTCTTGGTTGAGCCGAACTGAGACATGTATTTAATAATAGGATTATTTTGACTTTGCCCCCCGAATTTTACCTTGAATTAGACTTTACCCCCCATCTTTTCATTAATTAGATTTTACCCCCCAAAACTAACTGTTCCGTCAGTTCACCCTCCTAAACTTTATTTCTTTTCCGTTAGCTCACCCTTTTTCTTATATGGTGAGCTGACAAACAATTAGTTTTGGGGGGTAAAGTCTAATTAATGAAAATATGGGGTGTAAAGTCTAATTCAAGGTAAAATTTGGGGGGGCAAAGTCAAAATAACTCTTAATGATATGATAATATGGGTTATTTTTTTCTCAAAACTCGGCCGGGCTACAGCCCGGCCGAGTCAACTATTAGATCCGCCCATGCTCCCATCGAAGGGTTGTTCCGGTAGAAGTACACCGTATAGATTTGGAATCGTAGGCCTGGTTGGTGGTCGAAGTTCGACAACGTCTTGAACTCGTTCGTCGTAGGCTCTGCCGGAACAACCAAAATAGGTTCACTCCGTCGAACGGTGTAACTCGGTGAGATGCCATACGTACTGTCAAGGTTCGAAATCTCCATTTCGGTGGAAATTTCGACCTTCTGGATATGGAAATATTTAGACAGTGTGGAAATATTGCAATTTTGTAGAAATGGTGAAAATATTGATTTTTTGATAGAATTTTTTAGTGAAACTCTGGATAGTCATAAACCAAGTATAGATACACACTTTGGAACACTCAAATAATATTTGTACCCTATCTAGGGGTGTAGAGCTTCACATAACATGTATTCAATGTATTAAGTCAGTGAGTCTTGTGCAATCTTATTTGGTTCTGTTTTGATATATATTTTTCCAAATGTTTTTTAATCTTTTTTTTGGATAAAAATATTTTTGAAATAAAGATTAGTTGATTGTTAAAATAATGTTTCAAACGATTTTGAAAGCAGACTTAAAACAAGAAAGTTATGCAAGTTTGAAATTGTGCTGAAATGTGAAACACTGTTTTTTTACTAAGTCTGGAAAAAATAGTTTTTTTTATAGAAAAGTTTTTATACATTCAAAATTTCCTAAGACGGACCATGGTTTTCTAGATGCACTCGTACTTCTACATATTGTGGAATTTTTTGAGCTAAAAAGGAGTTGATTTAATCACTTTTCTCACCATGTAGATTTTATAAAAATCCATAAAAATTGTTTTCTCCTACTAAAACTGAAAGTTTACTTATTGATTCCTTTGTTTTTTGATTTTTTTGATATTTTTATTGAAATCAAATGGGGGGGTATTTGCTTATTTACATATAATAACTTAAAGTAAATGGAGAAATAAAAATAAGCTGCTGCAAACGACCTTGACTTAAATGGAGAAGTAAAACGGCATTTACTTAAATGTTATTATATATAAATAAGCTGCTGAGAACCAGGCCCCCCAGTCCCCTTTTATAACCAGTCAGTCACAGAATTTCGGATATATTTCGCGAAATTTTTAGTGAAATTTCTACAAAATCTCGCGATATTTTGTGGAGATGAAAATATTTCGTGGAAATATCGCGATATTTCACGAAACCGCTCGATATTTTGACATTTCCAATTCAGCTCGAGATTGCAGGTGGTATTTCATATCGGGTTTTCATTTTTCCGATATATTTCGCGATATTTCACGAAATATATCGATTTTTTGTACCTTGCGTACTGTAATGTTATTTAAAGGTTAGGAAACGTTTAAGGAGTTGGGGGAATTCGAAGTCCCCAAATCAATGCAAGTATATATAGACGAACAAGTATAGCATTTTTAAAAAAAATTATGAAATGATTCATTAAGGACTCTGATTCATCACAGCCGTCCGATGGCAGGTAACCCTACACTATAGGTTAATGGCACTCCGCCCAAATTAATGAACGTAGAAAATCAGACCTGACACCTTACTGTACGAGACACCTTATCTAACGACTATTCTTTTTTCTTGCGTTCAAAATTGGTGGCCGGACTTCAGGGCGTTAAATTTTCTCTACGACGTCCAGTTGGCTGACGACAGGTTATTGAGTTCAAATCTCCTCCAGTCGGTCTGGCCCACGTGTACCCGGAGAGCAGCATGGCCGCACGATTGCATGCGATCCGACTAGTGAATCACACTCCAGCCGACTGCACACTAGGTAATTCTGTAAACGTGCATAGTTTTGATCTCCCAATTGACAGTTTGTAGGGTATGAAAACGAGTGAAGATGTTACGTACCTTGGATCCCATTGGTCCGAGCCTACAAATCATAGTTTGAATATCATGGGTGATTCGACCGGATCACACTGGTGACTTAAGGAGCCGGACCATAGGAAGCTAAGTACCGTCTACCCATGGGTGAACTCCTGGAATTATTTCGCTCATTTTAAGATCCATATTCAATATATTCTATGCCATATTTCAGTATTGACCAAATAACCCTATGGTCCCTTAACACATGTAAATTAGGTTCTTAATATTCGGGCTTGCACTCAATCGTGCTACTTCGCATCTAACGTGTCCAACCGGGTCAAGAAACAATTCCTATATGCAACGACATGGTAGAACCTTCAGGGTTCAGGATCTCTCGCTTTAACCAGATCCCTGATTAACTATTCCGGTGACACACCAAAAGTTTCACTAATCAGTCCTAATCTATTAACCCGCATAGCCACCCAGAGTGCGACGTTAGTTAAACTCTAGTGATCCTAGACTTATGTTTCTCCCTCGTAACCCTGTTCTCTACTATACTCTGATAATATTTAGTCCCTCCTATTACTGGTGCCATGATTCGACTTGGGCGATGAGGAGCACCGTTAGAACCCAATCGATCAACTGACTAGGATTTGATGACTTGTCATCTATAACACCATACACCTTCCGGTGCTATGCCTAGCATCCGAAACGTCGCCAGTCATACGAAAACCACCAAGCTTGGATTAATTTTGTGGACAGATTGACTCATCAAATGTACCCATCCAACTCTGGACGTCGGATAATCTGTAGGGATTGCATG
The DNA here is from genome assembly GCA_947650365.1 of Chamaelirium japonicum. Lineage (NCBI taxonomy): Eukaryota > Viridiplantae > Streptophyta > Magnoliopsida > Liliales > Melanthiaceae > Chamaelirium > Chamaelirium japonicum. Next base: position 61,427,799 of record OX393549.1, on the reverse strand, counting down.
CTACTCTAGCGCCAGCCGGGTAACCCAACGTACCGTGATATTGGACTATGGAGGGTTCGCACATATTGGCACATCAAAGCACCACACAACTGATTGGTTCAGCATACATGGTCCCTCAATGTTAAGGATAAATTATCTATAGTAGTAAGACGGTTCATGCACTAGTGTCTGAATCATTGATATGTGCACCGTCTTGGTTCCTGTTCAACACGATCATCGTTCTGCTCAAGTGAATAGGAATCCCATGTTCCGTGGTGGAGAGTTTACCACATCCTCTACTTGCCAACAATTTATTTTCGGTGAAGTGACCGGCATCACTAAAACTGTGAATTAGTTCTAGGTCTACACAGAACTGGTCCACTGGGTCTCCCAAGTACGGACCCACCATGCACCTCATTGGCCTACTGTGTTTCCTAGGATCTTTTATTATATATGAATTAACATATACTAAAATAGTATTCTAATTAATGCAATAACCAAAGTTATATTTATTAATATTAATACAAAAAAATCACGCTCAAGACACACAAGCTACAACACTTAGTACTACTCTCGTCCAAGCACGCGTAACTACAGAGGTCTTACGAAATCCGTAAAGGCGTACGACTTTAAAACACATCTTCTATGTTTGGGAGAAAATATTATACAAGTAGCTCGGGGATCTTTTTCTCTCCAGGCGATGTGGGCCTAACTCGTGGACTTGTACTCCTCACCTCACCTCACCTCATCCATCATGGCATCACAGCCTCAGAAGTCTTGGATATTGGCTATTGGATCTTGGTCGTCACATGCAAGCACATGACGATTTCATAAAAAACATGAAACACATACCACTAACTCTGCTCTGATACCAATTGTTGGAAATAATCTTATGGTAGAGGCCCGTAGCGTAAGCAAATAGTAGGTCCGAAGAGTGTGAGTGGTGTGCGTTATATATCAAAACTTTCATCGAAATGCCTCATACGTGCGTGTATGAATCTAGCATGGCAATTACACGACCCCCTAACACCGATATAGCGAAAAGAACAATCTAGCATGCATGCATATTCTTTTCTTTGTCGGTGAAGACAAAATCAGATCTGCTTAGAGAGACTTCGGTGCAACGGCTATAAGTTTTGATCTTGAACTCATCTTAGGTAAAAATTTGGACTGGAGGTAGAGGACTTCAAGACAACTTTTGTATCTAGTCGGAGGTCATTTGGACTCTTGGATCTCCCATAATAATAAAAATATCATGGATATTTTTTTTAAATTATAGACAGCAGGAGATTGCGAGAAGCGCCTTCTAGTTCACATGATCTCGCATACTGTATAGAACCTCATCGATGGATCTCTAAGTGACTCCAAGCGATGAGACTTAACTTCTCTGCTTTCAAATCACTACGTGAGAAAGTCGACGGCTCGTCCGAACTCAAGTGGCACACACGCGAGAGAGAGAGAGAGAGAGAGAGAGAGAGAGAGAGAGAGAGAGAGAGAGAGAGAGAGAGAACAGGAGAAGAAGAAGAGAGGGTGCTAAGGCAACCATCAAGGTCGGCCCCCTTTTCTCCCCTTGCTTTTATATAGAGTTCGCCCCCCCAAGCTTACGTATACAAGTGAATATCCAATTCATATCTATTTCATACGAATATAGCCATCCTGGTTCATATGAAAGAAGATACTCTAATTAAGTTCATACGGAATGGATACTTTCGTACAAATTAATGAATTAGAATGACAACATTCAATCAAAATAATATGAATATCCAATTCAGATCTCTTTCATACGAATGTAGCTATTATGATTCATACGAACTTAATCTGAATGTCTAATTCAGATCTCTTTCGTACGAATGTAGCTATTCTGATTCATATGAAAGTAGACACTCTGACTAAGTTCGTGTGGAATGAATACTTTCATACGAATGAATCAAAATGACTATATTCGTAAGAAATAAAACAGAATTGTAAGTTTCGTATGAACTTAATCGGAATATCCAATTTAGATCTCTTTCATACGAATGTAGCACACTCCGATTAAGTTTGTGCGGAATAAATACTTTTGCACGAATGAATCGGAATGGCTACATTCAATATAAATAGATCTGAACTTTTACTTTTGCACAAACTTAATCTGAATGTCCAATTTAGATATCTTTCTTAATATGAATGTATGCATTCTGCTTCATATGAAAGTGGATACTCTGATTAAGTTCGTGCGGAATGGATACTTTCGTATGAATGAATTATAATGGCAATATTCATACAAAATAGATCTATATTACTAGTTTTGCACGAACTCAATCTGAATATCCAATTAAGATTTCTTTCATATGAATGTAGCCATTCTGATTCCGATGAAAGTGGACACTCTAATTAAGTTCGTGTGGAATTGATACTTTTATGAATGAATCAGAATGGCTACATTCATACAAAGTATACCGATTAGCTAGTTTCGCACAAACTTAATCTGAATGTCCAATTAAATTCTTTTTCATATGAATGTAGCCATTTGATTCATTCGAACGGTCGACCCTGGACAACGGGTTAACAGACATGCACCCGATTGGCCCTTGGTAGGGGGTCGACAGGCACAACGGTAGGCCCGGACAACGGGTCGGCAAACGCGCACCCAGCCGGTCCTCAGCAGGGGGTACGTTGGTGGACGCAACAGTTAACCCCGGACATCGGGTCGACAAACGTGCACCTAGTCAGCCCTTGACAGGGGGTCAGTGGGCTCAACCGTCGGCCCCGGACAACGGGTCGATAGACGCACGATAGTCGACCCCGGACAATGGGTCAGCAGACGGACAACAGTCAGTCTCGGACAGCGGGTCAGCAGACATGCACCCGACCGGCCCTCAGTAGGGGGTCGACGGGCATAATGGTTGATCCCGGATAACGGTTGGCAAACAAATCGGTTTTGCACCATAGAATCCCAGCCAGTTAGGTTAGCACTTAGCTGGGAGGGGGTAACTGTGGGTGCAAAATCTGGTTAACGCCCAATAATAGGACCCGCAGCTTTGATTGGGGCCCATGAATATGACAGTGGGACCCAGAACCCTTCCTAGGGCCCACAGGAATGACGATGGGACCCTCATCCCTGATATTTGTCAAAATCCCTGATATTTATATATAGCAGACCTCATAAATATTCCGGAAAATAGGGGGGGGGGAATTCTTTATTCCACATTCCACTTTTTGTTTTCCAGAGCTCCGAGAGCCTTTTGGTTTTCAGATTCCAGTCAACCCTTCTCCACCCTCTGTTCACCTGTGTAAGCACTTCTCGGCCTGTCGATAGTGGCTTAACTTCATCAGAGATAGTGGATTCAAAGGTTGTGTCTTATCGCATGGAGACGTAGGCTTCAGCTGAATTTCATCACCACATCTTGTTTCAATATTCTCTCTTTCTCTCTCTCACTCTCTCTCTCTCCCCTCACCCTTTCTACTCTACAATGTTAGTGTGACAGCTCAGCACGCGACAGCTCAGCACTCTACAACGCTGGTTCTTCTTAGCAATCCTCCCCACAGCCTTCAACTCTGGTTCTTCTTAGCGATCGAAATCCCATGGAGAACTCGTAATATTGACGAGACATGAGAGGAAACTGGATGTCGTAGCGTCCTCTATCTCTCTCTCTCTATTGCGATCTAAGGAAGAACGAAAAGAACCCCCGAATAAAGGGAAGAAAGGCGTATGCGATTTCTCCCTCTCTCTCACCTTGCTCATGAACCAAGAATCGAAGGAGGAAATGGAGGGCTGCAATGCAACCTTCTGCAGCCCTCTCTCTCTCTCTCTCTCTCTCTCTCTCTCTCTCTCTCTCTCTTTTCCTTGCTCTTGGACAAGAGAGGAACGACAAGAGGGGAGTTAGACTATCCGTCCCCTCTCTCTTTCTCCTTTCGGGCTTTGCTGTGAATGGACAAACGGGAGAAGGGGCAGATCCTACTTTCATAATCTTCTCTCTCTCCTCTCGGGATTAGCCACACAAGGGATTGATTAGAGAGGATTGGCAACCCCCCCTTAAATCCCTGTAGACCACTGCCACATATTTTCTCGTTTTCAATTTAGGGTCTCTTATGGATTTGGATTATATAATGAGGTGCGCTAGGTGTGACGCATCCTCGTTGTACCGAAATTGGTACCCGCACCCACTCAAACCCTAGATCCAATCTCAACACCTGTAGGATTAGGGTTGGTTTAAGATTAATTAGCCACATACCTTTGAGCCTGACTAATTACCCACTAGACCGATCGAGTCCAAGATAGGCTGGGTGAAATCAAGCCAAAACCCAACAATCAGGTGCATAATGCACAAGGTTCATGCTTAGTTTTTCAATAATCAATAACAATATACATTGCACACTACAAGGAATAGGTTTTTTACCGACGGAAATTTATAATTTCGTCGGTAATAATATATATTTTACCGATGGGAATAATATTTTTCGTCGGTAATATAACTTAGATTTTTTTAATTTTTTTTGCATATTTATTACCGACGGTTATATATTATTCTTCGGTAATATATATTTACCGACGGTACTAATTAGTTCCGTCGGTAATATAGATTATTACCGACGGAAATAAAACCCTCCGTCTCTAATAATATATTTTATTTTTTACTATTTTTTTTTGTTTATTTTTATTGACGGAATATATAGTAATACAGGTTTTTTTTTTTTGTTATTATTACCAACGGTAACTAATATCCGTCAGTATAATACTACCTTTTACCGACGGAATATATATTTTTCGTCAGTAAAGACCCTGCGATTTTTTCCAGAGACCCACTTTCCCTTCATGTTTTTTTTTTTGGTAATTTATACCGACAGTGAATATATTTCCGTCGGTATAATAGATTTTTACCAACGAAATATTTACCGTCCGTCGGGAAAAATCATGTGATTTAACCCCTGTTATGTTTCGATCTAACCTATCTCTCCGTCCCCCCCCCTCTCTCTCTAATTCCTCCCCCCTGGCCTCCCTCCCCCCTCCTCGGCCTCCCTCGCCTCTCTCTCTAATTCCTCCCCCCTCCCCGGCCTCCCTCGCGTCCCTCCGGCTGGCCACCCCTCCCCTCTCTCGCGCCACCTACGGACCGGCGAGATCCTCCTCCTCCTCGAGGCCTCCGGTGAGCTCCTCCTCTTCCTCCTCCTCCTTGAGGCCTCCGGTGAGCTCCTCCTCCTCCTCCCTCTCCCCCTTAGTTTTTTTGTTCCAAATCGCATCCTAAAGTTTGAAATGTTAGCACAATACCCCTTTTGTCATCTACTTAATTCCCTCATTTGGTAATTTTTATCTTATCAAAACTGATTTGAATGGGGGGAATGGGGGGCAAAATTTAGTTTTTAGACTAGGGTTAAGTAATTCTAAAGTTTGAAATGTTTGCACAATACCCCTTTTGTCATCTACTTAATTCCCTCATTTGGTAATTTTTATCCTATCAAAATTGAATTGAATGGGGGAATGGGGGGCAAAATGTAGTTTTTAGACTAGGGTGAGCGTCGGTTTTGTCGGTCGGTTTCGGTGTCAGTTTTGTCAGTTTTATTTTTTTTGGTTTACGAAAAATCAAAACCGAAACTGAAATGGTCGATTTTTGTCGGTTCGGTGTGATATGAGGTATGCTAGAGCCATAAATCGACTCGAGCGACAGAGAGAACCGTCAGACCCCAAGTGTTTACTTGACGAGGCTCCCTGACTTGTTGACTTACTGTCGCATAACTTCGGTGCTATGCCTAGCATTCAGACTATCAGCAGTTCAAATGCTGGCCACCAACCCTAGGTTTACTATATGACTAGTCTACTCATCATAATACACCCATCCATTAGGGATGTGGATGGCCTGTAGAAGTTTCAGTTCGGTGTTCCATACCCAGGAATCGAAATCGAAATTGTGCGGAGTCATATAGCATTGTTTGAAATTACTGCAGGTGTTGTATAGCCAGATAGACGAAGATGTCTTCGATCGATAAGAGTTGGATGCGTAATTCGAATCGCATGAGCTAAGAGCACAGAGAAGGAGTCAAGAAATTTCTTGATTTTGCATTTGAGCGTCTTGCACCGTTTGATGAAAAAATTGTGTGTCCCTGTATAGACCGTAGAAGGGTGACTAGGAAGGTTCGAGAGGAATATGAGGTTGATCTGGTAATGCGTGGCATTGACATTAGCTATACCCGTTGGTTCTCGCACGGTGAGAAGCTAGATGCAGTCCCCATGACAGCTCATGGTGAAACTGCAAACACAGTGATCGATGATGATAATATTAATATAGACGATGACGATGACATGTAGGGTATGATATATGATTTGCAAGGTGGAATAGGCACGAAAACACCATCATGTGATCAGCCCAATATTGAAGCAGACAAGTTCTACAGATTGCTTAAGGATGCCGAACAACCTCTATACCCGGGGTGTGAGAAGTTTTCAAAACTCTCTTTCACTGTAAAGCTTCTTCATTTAAAATCCCTCAATGGTTAGAGTAATAAGTCATTTAATATGTTGGTAGAGTTGCTGAAAGAGGCTTTTTCTATAGGTGAGACAGTACCGGAATTATTCTACGAGGTGAAGAAGACAATTAAAGATCTCGGTATTGGTTATGAGAAAATTGATGCATGCGTGAATGATTGTATGTTGTACCGGAAGGAGTATGAACATACGCGGTCATACCATATATACGGAGCAACGAGATATAAAGAGATGGATACCGAGTCTAGTACCAATCGAAGGAAGAAAAATATATCTGCAAAGGTTCTCCTATACTTCCCGCTTAGGGATAGGCTTCAGAGGTTGTTTATGTCATCGAAGACTGCTGAGCACATGAGGTGGCATGCACGAGAACATATAGATGACGGGGTTATGAGACATCCGGCCGACTCTCTGACGTGGAAATATTTTGATCATACCTATCCTAAATTCATATGTGAAGTTTGCAATGTCAGGTTAGGGCTTGCTAGCGATGGCTTCAATCCCTTTGGGAATATGAGTGTGTCGTACAACATTTGGCCAGTTGTCCAAGTTCCATACAATTTGCCTCCCTGAATGTGCTTAAAAAAGCCATACAAAATGCTCTCCTTACTCATTCCCAGACCCAGGTCGTCTGGTAATGATATTGACGTTTACTTGCAGCCGTTGATTGAGGAGTTGAACGAGTTATGGGAAGTTGGGGCCGATATGATGCCTCGTTGCGCCAGAATTTTCGGATACATGCGGCACTTCTATGGACTATCAACGATTTTCCTGCATATGCCAACTTATCCGGGTGGAGTACTAAACAAAAATTAGCGTGCCCTACATGCAATAAGGAGACGGATTCATTACGGTTGAAGCACGGAGGCAAGTTCTGTTATATGGGCCATCGAAGATTCCTTGTTGACGGCTATAAGTGGAGGCAGAATAAAAGAGCATTCAACGGCAAGAAGGAACTACGGAATACGAAATAATGACTTCATAAGCCGGTCTAGCGGTGGCTCATGCTCATGATCAGGTACTTACTAATCTTTATAATATTAGTAAAAAATATGAATCTTAATAATTTGAGTTTAGAACATATTATCATGCTAACATGATAACTTACGAATTTCCAACACTTAGACTCTAAATCGGTCAATCGGAGCGTAAATTGTTAAAATTTCCAATTAGAACTCGCTCGCAAGTCCGAAATACAGAATAATTCCAAGTACGAATTATCAGATGCCGATTCGATGATGATCCGATCGAATCCAAGCCTATTTCAAATCCGAAACACGCTAACTTATGATTTTCCAACACTTAGACTCCAAATCGGTCAATCGGATCGTAAATTGTTAAAATTTACAATTAGAACTTGCTCGCAAGTCCGAAATACGTAATAATTCCAAGTACAAATTATCGGATGCTGATCCAATCGAATCCAAACCTATTTAAAATCCGAAACATGCTAACTTATGATTTTCCAATGCATAGACTTTAAATCGGTCAATCGGATCATAAATTGTTAAAATTTACAATTAGAACTCGCTCGCAAGTCTGAAATATGGAATAATTCCAAGTACGAATTATCGGATGCCGATCCGATGACTATCCGATCGAATCCAAATCTATTTCAAATCCGAAACATGCTAACTTATGATTTTCCAACACTTAGACTCTAAATCGGTAAATCGGATCGTAAATTGTTAAAATTTCCAATTAGAACTCGCTCGCAAATCTGAAATACAGATAAATTCCAAGTACGAATTATCGGATGCCGATTCGATGATGATCCGATCGAATCCAAATCTATTTCAAATCCGAAACACGCTAACTAATGATTTTCCAACACTTAGACTCTAAATCGGTCAATCGGATCGTAAATTATTAAAATTTACAATCAGAACTCGCTCGCAAGTCTGAAATACGAAATAATTCCAAGTATGAATTATCGGATGCCGATCCGATGACGATCCGATCGAATCCAAACCTACTTAAAATCCGAAACACGCTAACTTATGATTTTCCAACGCTTAGACTCTAAATCGGTCAATCGGATCGTAAATTGTTAAAATTTATAATTAGAACTCGCTCGCAAGTCCGAAATACAGAATAATTCCAAGTACGAATTATCGGATGCCGATCCGATGACTATCCGATCGTATCCAAATCTATTTCAAATCCGAAACACGCTAACTTATGATTTTCCAACACACTACAAGAAATAGGTTATTTACCGACGGAAATTTATATTTCCGTCGGTAATAATCTACATTTTACCGACGGGAACCATAGTTTCTGTCGGTATTATAACTAAGATTTTTTTAAATTATTTTGCATATTTATTACCGACAGTGATATAATATCCGTCGGTAAAACATGTTTTACCGACGGTAATAAAATTTCTGTCGGTATAATAACTTTATGTCGACGGAACTATAATATCTGTCGGTAACGAGTAACGGCATGCTTTTTACCGACGGATATTATTTTACCGTCGGTAAAGCGTTATAATACCGACGGTCAAATAATGTCCGTCGGTAAACCTCGACGATGAAACTCAGGGTTTTTTTCGGCTCTCTGGAAAAAATGGAACCCTGAGCTTCGTCGTCGATTTTTACCGACGGATATTAATTTACCGTTGGTATAAAGTCATAATATTGACGGTAACGTAATGTTCGTCGGTAAAAACCGACGACGAAACTCAGGGTTTTTTTCGGCTCTCTGGAAAAAATGGAACCCTGAGTTTCGTCGTTGCGTTTTACCGACGGACATTATTGTCCCGTCAGTAAAAAGGTTTTTTTTACCGACGGAAGTATAAATATCTGTTGGTAAAAACCCTGTGATATAATTCAATCAGTGATCCCCTTCTGTTCTGTTTCGATCTAAATATATCACGCCCCTCTCTCTCTCTCTCTAAATCCTGCTCCCTCCCCCCCTCCCCGGCCTCCCCCCCTCCCCCCCTGGCCTCCCTCCCCCCCTCCCCGGCCTTCCTCCCTCGCGTCCATCCGGCCGGCCACCCCTCCCCGGCCTCTCTTGCGCTACCGATCGACCGGCGAGCTCCTCCTCCTCCTCCTCCTCGTGGCCTTCAGTGAGCTCCTCCTCCTCCTCCCTCTCCCCCCTAGTTAATATGCAATTTGTCTAGTTTGTATGGCTAGATTTGCAAAAAAAAGTAATTTTTTTGATTAACTCGATTTACAATGAAATACTAAGCAAAATTTTTTAAACGAACATCGACGATTAAGTGAGAAATTATACTTTGTCCTCCTGAATTTTAAACGAACATCGATGGTTTAGATTTCATTTTTAAGCCTTTAAATTTGGGTGCTGCTATTTGCCCCTATAGAATTACTAGTAACACCCTTAATTTTTCACTTTGAGATATTTCATAAGTTGGGATTTGGGGGGTACTAGTAATTATGTAGGTAACACCCTTCACTTTTCAGTTTCATCACACCGTTGAATACTTGAAAGTTTTGAACGCATCAAATAGTGGTAATTGAGGTCACCACCATATAATGTATAATATTAGTGAGACTGTACACTGGATAATAGTAACTACTGAGGTTATAGTACCAATGGTTCGGGTTGGGTTGGTTCGGGTTAAAAAACTCACAACCCAGAACCGAACCGACCATAGCGGTTTTTTTTTTGAACCGAACCAAACCGAACGGTCAAAAATACCCGATCCAAACCGAACCAAATAGAATGGTTCGGTTCGGTTTGGTGGGTCAACCCGAACCGATGAACACCCCTACTATAGGGGGGTTAAGTGTTTTTGGCAGCGATTCACGTTTCGTAAGGACTCAAAGGCGATAACGATTCACGTACGTGTCGCAAGAGGCCAAGGGCCTCGCTGGGTTGAGGCGGGCTGAGGTCTTGGTTGAGGCGGACTGAGACATGTACTTAATAATATGGGATAATTTTTCTCAAAACTCGGCCGGGCGATAGCCCGGCCAAGCCAACTATTAGATCCGCCCATGACTTGACCCCTTAACTATAACTATGCTCCATCGGCATGTTGACCTTCCTCCTTAAAGTTTTAACCATTAGGCTTAATTTTTATCCCCAAAATACTCTTCCCAGTGGAAATATAAAGATTTTTTTCCATCCATTAGGGATGTGAATGGCCTGTAGAAGTTTCGGTTCGGTGTTCCATACCCGGGAACCAAAACCAAAATTGTGCAGAGTCTTATAACATTGTTTGAAATTACTTCAGGTGTTGTATAGCCAGATAGACGAAGATGTCTTCGATCGATAAGAGTTGGATGCGTAATTCGAATCACATGAGCCAAGAGTACAGAGAAGGAGTCAGGAAATTTCTGGAATTTGCATTTGAGCGTCTTGCACCGCTTGATGGAAAAATTGTGTGTCCTTGTATAGACTATGGAAGGGTAACTAGGAAGGTTCAAGAGGAATGTGAGGTTGATCTGGTAATGCGTGGCATTGACATTAGCTATACCCGTTGGTTCTCGCACGGTGAGGAGCTAGATGCAGTCCCCATGGCAGCTCACGGTGAAACTGCAAACACAATGATCGCTGATGATAATATTAATACAGATGATGACGATGATATGCAGGGTATGATACATGATTTGCAAGGTGGAGTAGGCACGGAAACTCTGTCAGGTGATCAGCCCAATATTGAAGCAGACAAGTTCTACAGATTACTTAAGGATGCCGAACAACCTCTATACCCGGGGTCTGAGAAGTTTTCAAAACTCTCTTTCACTGTAAAGCTTCTTTATTTGAAGTGCCTCAATGGTTGGAGTAATAAGTCATTTAATATGTTGGTAGAGTTGCTGAAAAAGGCTTTTCCTATAGGTGAGACAGTACCGAAATCATTCTACGAGGCGAAGAAGACAATTAAAGATCTCGGTCTGGGTTATGAGAAAATTGATGCATGTGTGAACGATTGTATGTTGTACCGGAAAGAGTACGAACAAGCGCGGTCATGCCACATATGCGGAGCAATGAGATATAAAGAGACGGATGCCGAGTCTAGTACCAATCGAAGAAAGAAAAATGTATCTGCAAAGGTTCTCCTATACTTCCCGCTTAGGGACAGGCTTCAGAGGTTGTTTATGTCATCGAAGACTGCTGAGCATATAAGGTGGCATGCACGAGAACGTACAGATGACGGGGTTATGAGACATCCGACCGACTCTCTGACGTGGAAAGATTTTGATCATACCTATCCTGAATTCGCATGTGAAGTTCGCAACGTCAGGTTAGGGCTTGCTAGCGATGGCTTCAATCCCTTTGGGAATATGAGTGTCGTACAGCATTTGGCCAGTTGTCCAAGTTCCATACAATTTGCCTCCCTGGATGTGCTTAAAAAAGCCATACACAATGCTCTCCTTGCTCATTCTCGGACCCAGGTCGCCTGGTAATGATATTGACGTTTACTTGCAGCCGTTGATTGAGGAATTGAACGAGTTATGGGAAGTTCGGGGCCGATACGTATGATGCCTCATTGCACCAGAATTTTTGGATGCATGCGGCACTTCTATGGACCATCAACGATTTTCCTGCATATGCCAACTTATCCGGGTAGAGTACTAAAGGAAAATTGGTGTGCCCTACATGCAATAAGGAGACAGATTCATTACGGTTGAAGAACGGAGGCAAGTTCTGTTATATGGGCCATCGAAGATTCCTTGTTGACGGCCATAAGTGGAGGCAGAACAAAAGAGCGTTCAACGGCAAGAAGGAACTTGCAAAGGCCCCGGAGCAGCTTTCGGGGGTAGAAGTCTTGTGCGAATTGGATCAGCTTGATGCCGTGGCACTTGGGAAAGATAAAAAGAAGAGAATGTATGAAGATTCTACGCGTGAGCATAACTGGAAGAAGAAGAGTATTTTCTTTAAACTATCGTACTGGAGCAGCCTACTCTTGCGGCATAACTTGGATGTTATGCATATCGAGAAAAATATGTGTGACAACATTATAGGAACACTGTTGAATCTCGATGGTAAGACGAAGGATAATCTTAAATCTCGTCTCGATCTTAAGGAGTTGGGCGTACAAAAATCACTTCATCCCCAAGAGATTGGGGATAAGTAAGTGTTGCCAGTTGCATGCTACACCATGAGCTCACAGCAAAAGGCAGCCTTATGTGCATTCATACGGTCTATGAAAATGCCAGACGGTTATTCTTCGAATATCGCACGATGCGTGCAAGAGAACGACCAGAAGTTGTCTGGATTAAAGAGCCACGATTGTCATGTTTTTATGCAGCGATTGTTATCTCTTGCTATACGTGGGAATTTAATCGAACAGGTGTCCGGTCTGTTAATTGAGCTCAATACTTTTTTCAGACAGTTGTGATCGAAGGTACTTAGACTGGACCAACTTGATCAGATGGAGAGAGATATTGCGATCATATTGTGCAAGCTAGAGATGATATTTCCACCTTCCTTCTTTGATGTCGTGGTGCATTTGATCATTCACTTGGCAAATGAGGCCAAACTCGGCGGCCCAGTTCATTACCGCTGGATGTATTTTATCGAGAGGTAATCGTCTTGTCTCATTTTTTAATGTATTTGATCGTTCTTGATGTATTTATCCATAATTACTTTTTCTCAAATTAGGTACTTGCGAATATTGAAATCATATGTTCGTAATAAAAGTCGTCCGGAGGGATCAATTGCTGAAGGATACCTAGCAGAAGAATGTCTAATATTCTGCTCAAGATACCTACATGGTATAGACACACGATTCAATCAACTTGAGCGAAACTATGACGGTGGTCCAATAGACTTCGATGGGGGTCTGTTTATATTTGCCGAAATGGGTAGACCGGTAAGAGGAGGCAAAACCTATCGATTGTCTGTAGATGAGATTCAACAGGCACATATGTATGTGTTGCGCCAATGTGATAAAGTATGGCCATTCATTGAGTAAGCATTTTACGATCATTTACTCATTCTTTCAGTCCATTCATTAAGTATATATGCTAATTATAATCTAATTCAAACCTGTAAAATAGGAAGCATAAAGCCATCATTAATAATCGAGGTACTCGAAATGCTCCACAAATTCATGATCATGAATTCCCATCGTGGTTCGAGAAACACGTAAGTATTCACATTATTACTGAAGTTTATTGACATCCATTACCGAACAATAATTATGTGTTCATATCATGAATGTCATATGGTTATTATAGGCACAAGAGCTGCACGACAACCACGATCCGCTGATGAATGAGGATCTCTGGCGCTTATCTTGTAGTCCTTTGCAAGACGCAATATCGTACGATGGTTATATCGTGAACGGTTATAGATTTCGAACGAAAGATAGTAAAAAATCACGAAGAACACAAAATAGTGGGGTTGTCGTCAACGGTTAGCAAGAAGAATTAGGAAATATCGACTTCTACGGCGTCCTCAACGAGATTCTCGAGATTAAATTCCTTGGCCAAAATCAGATCGTATTATTCAAATGCGATTAGTATGATGTTAATAGTCGCGGAACTGGTTATAATGTCAACAAATACGGTTTTATCAGCATCAACACTGGCAAGAGATTGAATATTCAATATCAAGATCCATTCATTCTTGCCTCTCAAGCGGAACAGATATTTTATGCACCGGATAATACCTCTCCAGGTTGGCAAATTGTAGTCAGGTCACCACCCAGAGATTTTTATGACATGGGAGACAAGGATGCGGGGGTCGTCGATGATGATTTGGATGCATACCAGAATGATGAGATAATCATTGTCGACGCAGTGCACGACAAAAATAAAGAGGTCGACAATATAAACTGGACAGCGAATATAGATCAAATGATAGAAGAGGGATGCGATGAGAGTGACAGAGATGAGACAGAAAATGACTAGACCGTATGTAAATCAAATTGTTTCATATTTAAATCAAATTGTTTCATATATAAATCATATTGTTTCATATATATATCATATTATTTTATACTGTTTTATATGTAAATCAAACTGTTTCATATGTAAATCATACCGTTTTATATGTAAATCAAACTGTTTCATATTGTTTCATAAATCATACTATTTAATATATAAATCAAACTGTTTCATATTGTTTCATATGTAAATCTTACTGTTTCATATGTAAATTAAACTATTTCAGATGGCATCACGGTCGGGGGTTCGTAGAGGTAGGGGTAGGGTAGCTCGGAGCACTCCGGCTGCCACCTCAGGGTCCGAGGCCGAGCCGTCCGAATCTGGTAGTGTTGTTCCTCTCTCCACTCCAGCTCCTGATGTGGTCGCAGTCTCCAGAGCTTCGAGCAGTGCTCAGCACTCGGCTACAGCGTCTATGCCCACAGGTAATGTTTAGATCTAAAGTTTTATACATGTTGTAAATACTTGTTCAGTACTGATGTATATTTTATTTGCAGGGTCGAGGATCACCAGGCACGTAGGCGACCGGGGCGTGACGACAACCCGGCACTTATCGACCTTACGCGAGCCGCTGTCCCTACAATAAAGCAGCAAAACTTTTTTGGGCGAGCACGTTTCTGACGCCGCCACGTGGGTCGGTATGATAGTACGGAAGGAGAGGAATGCCCCGATTATGGGGTTAATGGGGTGGAAGAACATTGATGTATCCTATAAGGAGAGAATATATCAGGTGTTTTTGGTACGTTAGTTTTATTAAAGCATTTTAGAATAATATCGTACTTCTTTATAATTTGATTTGATAAAATGACTTGTTTCTAAATTGATTTTACAGGAGAAATTTAAATGGGAGAACATGGAAATCGACATCCATCGGGAGGACTTATGGAAGATGATGGGTGAGTGGTACAGGGATTACAGTCACGAGCTCTACCAGCTCTACGGTTACTTGGTTGGCCAGCCGGCTGAGGAGTTACAGGTTACGGCCGGGACGAGAGATGCGCCACCGCTACACGTTCTACAGTTTTTGGTCGCTCACTGGGCCACCCCTCACTTTCAGGCATAATTATAATTTTATTGATTCGTACTTGTTTTAATGTTATACTAAAAATTTATATTGATGTTTCAAAATTTAATCGATTGACACAGGCGAGTTCACGCAAAGGCAAGCAGAATAGATATGCCTCGAAGACACCTGCTCTAGTGAAGGGGAGGACCTCCATGCCCCAGCTTGCCCAGCAGCTGGTAAATGATACAAACATTGTTATTATTTAAAGCTCTATACATGTTATATTAACTCATTTATTTATTTTATATGTCCAACAGACACAGTCCTTGGGCCATGAGCCTAATCGGATTGACCTTTTTGAGGCCTTTAGGAGGCGGCGTACCGATAGGGTATTTCTGGACGACAGGGTTGCCTCGCAAGTGGTAAGTAATTAAATTACTGTTAATATATTCTTATACGTATGCCATAAAATATCATTGAATATCATTGGTGGTTTTCAAATCCGAAGCACGCTAACTTATGATTTTCCAATACTTAGATTCTAAATCGGTCAATCGGAATGTAAATTATTCAAATATCCAATTAGAACTCGCTCACAAGTCCGAAATATGGAATAATTCCAAGTTCGAATAATCGGATGCCGATCCGATGACGATCCGATCGAATACAAACCTATTTCAAATCCGAAACACGCTAACTTATGATTTTCCAACACTTAGACTCTAAATCGGTGAATCGGAGCATAAATTGTTCAAATATCCAATTAGAACTCGCTCGCAAGTCCGAAATACGGAATAATTCCAAGTTCAAATTATCGGATGCCGATCCGATCGAATACAAACCTATTTCAAATCCGAAACATGCTAACTTATGATTTTCCAACACTTAAACTCTAAATTGATGAATCGGAGTGTGACGACCAAGATCCAATAGGCCAATAGCCAAGAGCCAAGACTCCTGAGGCGGGAATGCCAAGATGGATGAGGTGAGGTGAGGTGAGGTAAGGTGTACAAGGCCATGAGTTAGCCCCACATCGCCTGGAGGAAGGAGATCCTAAGCTACTTATATAATTTCTCCTTCCAAACATAGAAGACGCATTCTAGGTGGTTCGATGGTAACCATGCTAGTGCAAAACCTTGAGATTAAGGGTTCGAGTACCCAAGAGACCAATAGAGGACAATATCTTGTGTTTGGGGGCTCACCACCTTCCCTGCCAAGACGCGTTTTAAAACCGTGCGCCGCTACGGAATTCGTAAGAACTCCGTAGTTAAACGTGCTCGGGCGAGAGTAGTACCAGGATGGGTGACCTCCCTTGGAAGTTCTCGTACGGGCATGGGCAAAGCGGACAAAATCTTGTATGTTTGGGGCGGATGTTACAAAATGGTATCAGAGCTGGTTCTCCTCGCTATGGGGGGGTCTAACCCTACACGAGGACGTGTAGCCCTGAGGGGGGTGGATTGTGACGACCAAGATCTAATAGGCCAATAGCTAAGAGCCAAGACTCCTGAGGCGGGAATGCCAAGATGGATGAGGTGAGGTGAGGTGAGGTGAGGTGTACAAGGCCATGAGTTATCCCCACAGCGCCTGGAGGAAGGAGATCCTGAGCTACTTATATAATTTCCCCTCCCAAACATAGAAGACGCGTTCTAGGTGGTTCGATGGTAACCATGCTAGTGCAAAACCTTGAGGTTGAGGGTTCGAGTACCCAAGAGACCAATAGAGGATAATATCTTGTGTTTGGGGGCTCACCACCTTTCCTACCAAGACGCGTTTTAAAACCGTGCGCCGCTACGGAATTCGTAAGAACTCCGTAGTTAAGCGTCCTAGGGAGAGAGTAGTACCAGGATGGGTGACCTCCCTGGGAAGGTCTCGTGCGGGCACAGGCAAAGCGGACAAAATCTTGTATGTTTGGGGCGGATGTTACACGGAGCGTAAATTATTCAAATATCCAATTAGAACTCGCTCGCAAGTCCGAAATATGGAATAATTCCAAGTATGAATTATCGGATGACGATCCGATCGAATCCAAACCTATTTCAAATCTGGAACACGCTAACTTATGATTTTCCAACACTTAGACTTTAAATCGGCCAATCGGAGCGTAAATTGTTCAAATATCCAATTAGAACTCGCTCGCAAGTCCGAAATATGGAATAATTCCAAGTACGAATTATCGGATACCGATCCGATGCTGATCCGATCGAATCCAAACCTATTTCAAATCCGAAACACACTAACTTATGATTTTCCAACACTTAGACTCTAAATCGGTGAATCGGAGCGTAAATTGTTCAAATATCCAATTAGAACTCGCTCGCAATTCTGAAATACGGAATAATTCCAAGTACGAATTATCGGATACCGATCCGATGACGATCCGATCGAATCCAAACCTATTTCAAATTCGAAGCATGCTAACTTATGATTTTCCAACACTTAGACTCTAAATCGGTCAATCGGAGTGTAAATTGTTCAAATATCCAATTAGAACTCGCTCGCAAGTCTGAAATATGGAATAATTCCAAGTTCGAATTATTGGATGCCGATCCGATCGAATACAAACCTATTTCAAATCCGAAACACGCTAACTTATGATTTTCCAACACTTAGATTCTAAATCGGTCAATCGGAGCGTAAATTGTTCAAATATCCAATTAGAACTCGCTCACAAGTCTGAAATACGGAATAATTCCAAGTACGAATTATCGGATGCCGATCCGATCGAATCTAAACCTACTTCAAATCCGAAAAACGCTAACTTATGATTTTCCAACACATAGACTCTAAATCGGTGAATCGGAGCGTAAATTGTTCAAATATCCATTTAGAACTCGCTCGCAAGTCCGAAATATGGAATAATTCAAAGTACGAATTATCGGATGCCGATCCGATGACGATTCGATCGAATCCAAACCTATTTCAAATCCGAAACACGCTAACTTATGATTTTCCAACACTTAGACTCTAAATCGGTGAATCGAAGCGTAAATTGTTTAAATATCCAATTAGAACTCGCTCGCAAATCCGAAATACGGAATAATTCCAAGTACGAATTATCGGATGCCGATCCGATGACGATCCGATCGAATACAAACCTATTTCAAATCCGAAACACGCTAACTTATAATTTTCCAACACTTAGATTCTAAATCGGTCAATCAGAGCGTAAATTGTTCAAATATCCAATTAGAACTCGCTCGCAAGTCCGAAATATGGAATAATTCCAAGTACGAATTATCGGATGCCGATCCGATAACGATCCGATCGAATCCAAACCTATTTCAAATCCGAAACAAGCTAACTTATGATTTTCCAACACATAGACTCTAAATCGGTGAATCGGTACGTAAATTGTTCAAATATCCACTTAGAACTCGCTCGCAAGTCTGAAATACAAAATAATTCTAAGTACGAATTATCGGATGCCGATCCGACGACGATCCGATCGAATCCAAACCTATTTCAAATCCGAAAAACGCTAACTTATGATTTTCCAACACTTAGACTCTAAATCGGTGAATCGGAGCATAAATTGTTCAAATATCCAATTAAAACTCGCTCACAAGTCCAAAATATGGAATAATTCTAAGTACGAATTATCGGATGCCGATCCGATGACGATTCGATCGAATCCAAACCTATTTCAAATCCAAAACACGCAAACTTATGATTTTCCAACACTTAGACTCTAAATTGGTCAATCGGAGCGTAAATTATTCAAATATCCAATTAGAACTCGCTCGCAAGTCCGAAATACGGAATAATTCCAAGTATGAATTATCAGATGCCGATCCGATGACGATCCGATCGAATCCAAACCTATTTCAAATCCGAAACACGCTAACTTATGATTTTCCAACACATAGACTCTAAATCGGTGAATCGGAGCGTAAATTGTTCAAATATCCATTTAGAACTCGCTCGCAAGTCAAAAATATGGAATAATTCCAAATACGAATTATCGGATGCCGATCCGATGACGATCCGATCGAATCCAAACCTATTTCAAATCCGAAACACGCTAACTTATGATTTTCCAACACTTAGACTCTAAATCGATCAATTGGAGCGTAAATTGTTCAAATATCCAATTAGAACTCGCTCGCAAGTCCAAAATACGGAATAATTCTAAGTACGAATTATCGGATGCCGATCCGATGATGATCCGATCGAATCCAAACCTATTTCAAATCCGAAACACGCTAACTTATGATTTTCCAATACTTAGACTCTAAATCGGTCAATAGGAGCGTAAATTGTTCAAATATCCAATTAGAACTTGCTCGCAAGTCCAAAATACGGAATAATTCCAAGTACAAATTATCGGATGCCGATCCGATCGAATCCAAACCTATTTCAAATCCGAAACACGTAAACTTATGATTTTCCAATACTTAGACTCTAAATCGGTGAATCAGAGCGTAAATTGTTCAAATGTTCATTTAGAACTCGCTCGCAAGTTTGAAATACGGAATAATTCCAAGTACGAATTATCGGATGCCGATCCGATGACGATCCGATCGAATCCAAACCTATTTCAAATCTGAAACACGCTAACTTATGATTTTCCAACACTTAGACTCTAAATCGGTCAATCGGAGTGTAAATTGTTCAAATATCCAATTAGAACTCGCTCGCAAGTCCGAAATATGGAA
This sequence comes from Chamaelirium japonicum, assembly GCA_947650365.1. Taxonomy (NCBI): domain Eukaryota; kingdom Viridiplantae; phylum Streptophyta; class Magnoliopsida; order Liliales; family Melanthiaceae; genus Chamaelirium; species Chamaelirium japonicum. Next base: position 61,407,843 of record OX393549.1, on the reverse strand, counting down.
TAATTCCAAGTACGAATTATCGGATGCCAATCCGATGACGATCCGATCGAATCCAAACCTATTTCAAATCCAATGCACGCTAACTTATGATTTTCCAACACTTAGACTCTAAATTGGTCAATCGGAGCGTAAATTATTCAAATATCCAATTAGAACTGGCTCGCAAGTCCGAAATGCGGAATAATTTCAAGTTCGAATTATCGGATGCCGATCCGATGACGATCCGATCAAATACAAACCTATTTCAAATCCGAAACACGCTAACTTATGATTTTCCAACACTTAGATTCTAAATCGGTGAATCAGAGCGTAAATTATTCAAATATCCAATTAGAACTCGCTCGCAAGTTCGAAATACGAAATAATTCCAAGTACGAATTATCAGATGCCGATCCGATGCCGATCCGATCGAATCCAAACCTATTTCAAATCCGAAACACGCTAACTTATGATTTTCCAACACTTAGACTCTAAATCGGTCAATTGGAGCGTAAATTGTTCAAATATCCAATTAGAACTCGCTCGCAAGTCCGAAATATGGAATAATTTCAAGTACGAATTATCGGATGCCGATCCGATGCCGATCTGATCGAATCCAAACCTATTTCAAATCTGAAACACGCTAACTTATGATTTTCCAACACTTAGACTCTAAATCGGTGAATTGGAGCGTAAATTGTTCAAATATCTATTTAGAACTCGCTCGCAAGTCCAAAATATGGAATAATTCCAACTACGAATTATCGGATACCGATCCGATGACGATTCGATCGAATCCAAACCTATTTCAAATCCGAAACACGTTAACTTATGATTTTCCAACACTTAGACTCTAAATCGGTGAATCGGAGCGTAAATTGTTCAAATATGCAATTAGAACTCGCTCGCAAGTCCGAAATACGGAATAATTCCATGTTCGATATATCGGATGCCGATCCGATGACAATTCGATCGAATCCAAACCTATTTTATATCCAAAATACGCTAACTTATGATTTTCAAACACTTAGACTCTAAATCGGTGAATCAGAGCGTAAATTGTTCAAATATCTAATTAGAACTCGCTCGCAAGTCCAAAATACGGAATAATTCCAAGTTCTAATTATCGAATGCCGATCAAATGACGATCCGATCGAATCCAAACCTATTTCAAATCCGAACCTATTTCAATCGGAGCGTAAATTATTAATATATCCAATTATAACTCGCTCGCAACTTTGATCGGATGCCGATCCAATCGAATCCAAACCTATTTCAAATCTGAAACATGCTAACTTATGATTTTTTAACGGTTAGACTCAGTTATAGATATAAACTATTTTTTTAACAAATACATGTTAATTGCAGGAACCGGGCGGCGTCAGGGGATGATAGCACCAGCGTTGGTGGCGGGCCGCGTGGAGTGGTTGAGATAGCTCATGCATCATCTCTCAGTTTTGGATTGTGTAGAAATTATTTTATAATATGTGGTTATTTTTTATTCTTGTCTATAATTGTCGGGTATTGTGGTAATATTTGATAATTTGCTGTAATATTTTATAAATTTAGGTAATATTTGTTAATTTGCAGTAATATTTTATAAATTATGGTAATATTTGATAAATTGTGGTAATATATTGTGGTATTGTTGTAAATCACAGGAATTAAATAACATTATTTAGGTAATTTTATTTTTAAAAAAACATACTTTTTACCGACGGAAATTAAATATTCTGTCGGTAATACTCTTTTTATTTTTTTAAAATTATTAATAAATTACCGACGGATAATATATATCCGTCGGTAATATATATATAATTACCGACAGTAAGCTATGAATCCGTCGGTAATATATATATAATTACCGACGGTAAATATAATAACCATCGGTAAAAAGCTTATATATAGCCGACGGAGAATTAATGTTCGTCGGCAATAATATATTATATATTATTAATTGTTCAGATATTACCGACGGCTCTAATATCAGCGTCGGTATTAATTATTATTACCGACGGAAATATTTAGTCCATCGCATCGTTTTCCCGACACCTTTTTTACCAACAGACTAGCGACGAAAATCTCTTCCGTCGCTATAAATTATTACCGACGGAAAACTAATATTACCGACGGATATCGTCCGTCGGTAAAAACTGTTTTTTTTGTAGTGACACTTAGACTCTAAATCGGTCAATCGGATCGTAAATTGTTAAAATTTCCAATTAGAACTCGCTCGCAAGTCCGAAATACGAAATAATTCCAAGTACGAATTATCGGATGCCGATCTGATGATGATCCGATCGAATCCAAACCTATTTCAAATCCGAAATTGTTAAAATATCCAATTAGAACTCTTAGACTCTAAATCTATTTAACCCTTAGACTCTAAATCGGTCAATCGGATCGTAAATTGTTAAAATATCCAATTAGAACTCGCTCGCAAGTTCGAAATACAAAATAATTACAAGTATGAATTATCGGATGCCGATCCGATCGAATCTAAACATTTTTAAAATCTGAAACACGCTAACTTATGATTTTCCAATGCTTAGACTCTAAATCGGTCAATCGGATCGTAAATTGTTAAAATTTACAATTAGAACTCGCTCGCAAGTCCAAAATACGAAATAATTTCAAGTACGAATTATCTGATGCCGATTCGATGACTATCTGATCGAATCTAAATCTATTTCAAATCTGAAACACGCTAACTTATGATTTTCTAACACTTAGACTCTAAATCGGTCAATCGGATCGTAAATTGTTAAAATTTTCAATTAGAACTTGCTCGCAAGTCCGAAATACGAAATAATTTCAAGTACAAATTATCGGATGCCGATCCGATGACTATCTGATCGAATCCAAATCTATTTTAAATCCGAAACACGCTAACTTATGATTTTCCAACACGTAGACTCTAAACCGGTCAATCGGATCGTAAATTGTTAAAATTTCCAATTAGAACTCGCTCGCAAGTCCAAAATACGGAATAATTCCAAGTATAAATTATCGGATGCCAATCCGATGATGATCCGATCGATTCCAAACCTATTTCAAATCCAAAACACGCTAACTTATGATTTTTCAACGCTTAGACTCTAAATTGGTCAATCAGAGTGTAAATTGTTAAAATATCTAATTAGAACTCGCTCGCGAGTCCGAAATACGAAATAATTCTAAGTATGAATTATTGGATGCTGATCCGATGACAATCCGATAGAATCCAAAACTATTTTGAATCCGAAACACGATAACTTATGATTTTTCAACGCTTAGACTCTAAATTGCTCAATCGGAGCGTAAATTATTAAAATATCAAATTATAACTCGCTTGCAAGTCCGAAATACAAAATAATTCAAAGTACGAATTATCAGATGCCGATCTGATAACGATCCGATCGAATCCAAATCAATTTCAAATCCGAAACACGCTAACTTATGATTTGTCAACGCTTAGACTCTCAATTATAGATATAAACTATTTTTTTTAACAAATACATGTTAATTGTAGGAGTCGGGCGGCGTTAGTGGATGATCAGAACACCAGCATTGGTGCCCGGCGGCATAGCGTGGTTGAGATATGGCACGCATATTTTCTCAGTTTTGGATTGTGTAAAATAATTTTGTAATAAATATGTGGTTATTTTTTGGTCTTGTCTATAATTGTCTGGTATTGTGGTAGTATTTGGTAATATTTGATAATTTGCGGTAATATTTGATAAATTATTGTAATATTTGATAAATTATGGTAATATTTGATTTAGTCAGTTATGATAATATTTGAATATATTGTGGTATTGTTGTAAATCACAGGAATTAAATAACATTATTTCTGTAATTTTTAAAAAAAAAATCATATTTTTTTACCGACGGAATATATTAATTCCGTCGGCAATAATATAGTTTATTTTTTTTAATTATTTATATATTACTGACAGAAATTATAATTCCGTTGGTAATATATAAAGTATTACCGACGGTAAGACCTCTAGCCTTCGGTAATAACCTTTTATATTACCGGCAGAAGTTAATTTTCCGTCGGCAATACTCTATTATATTTTTAATTAAATATTCTTATATAAACGACGAACAGAAACATTTCGTCGGTATTAATTATTAATACCGACGGACAAAAACAATTCGTCGTCTATTTTTCCCGACGCCTTTTTTCCCAACAGACTAGCGACGGAAATATGTTCCGTCGCTATAAATCTTTACCGACGAAAAAGTCAATTTACCGACGGATATTTTTCGTCGGTAAAAACTATTTTTTTTGTAGTGGCATTCCTTTATTCTCATCCTATCTAAGATTTTTTGGGGGTACTTAGTGTTAGGTCCTTAATAACAGATCCGTTTAGTGAAAAGGATAACAAAAAGAGAGTTTTGCACCCGGTCCCTCCTAAAAAGATGCATTTACAGAAAGTACCTCCGTTGACTTTTTCTCCCCTTTAAATGACAAAATTTTCCTTAATCCTAAAATTCAAATGTTACTCTTCATTGTAGCTATGAGTAACAATCTATAATTGTTAGTCTTTAGCTATAGTACTTTGCAGATTGTTACTCTTTGCAACTGTAATTTCACTGCAGCATATATAGTGACTGCTACAGTGATTTCACTATTGTAGCAAAGTGTAACAATCTGCAAAGTATTGTAGCAAAGAGTAACAATCTCAAAGTACTCTAGCAGATTGTTACTCTTTCCTACAATGAAATCATTTTACTGTAGCATCTACAATGATATCACTATAGTGTCTACAGTGAAATCACTATAGCAACTACAATGAAATGTGCTTTGAAAGATATATATGTTACTCATTATTACCAAATTGTTACTCTTTAAGTGATTTTCATGTACAACTGCATGTAGGGTTAAAATGAATATTTTCTAAACAACAAGGCCTAACGTTAAAGCATCTATTTATATGTCCTTATCATTTTTTTGTGAAATCACTCTCAGTGGCTAAGGGGGGTTCGGCCTGGACCCCTACCAGTTTATTAGGTTAAAAGGAAGCTATAGAGATCAATCAGCCGACCGGCTCAGATTACAAAGATCAAGGAGGAAAGCGCACGCCCCAAACTCTGTGTTACAAGCCCAAAGGTGGACCAATGATTTGATATGTGAGGTGATGACCTCCGCCGTGTTGGTCTTCCCCTGAAAGGTCATGCGGTTTCGCTAGAGCCAAATCACCCATGAGATCCCGATAGCGAAGATGTCCCACCCCCTCCTGTCTGGCCCCCGAACTGTTTTTGTCGCCAAGTTCCCCATAAGCTTTGACGGACCCCGGTGAAGGGCGCCTGACCAGCTTACCTAAGAAGTGAGACCACACCAGCTGGGAGAAGTCGCATAGGAGGAGCAGGTAGTCAGTCGACTCCTCGGCCAGCCCATTCACAAGTCGAAACAGACACCCCTGGGTGGCTCCGCCTCATCAGATTGATCTTGGTCAAGATCCTGTCTCGGAAAGCAAGAAGCATGAAAATCCTCATTTTGTGAGGGCATCAGGCATACCAAATTGCCCTGGCTTGCGGGCAGGACACCCCTCCAAAGTTCAGGAACCCATAGAAACTACGAACCGAGACGGCCCCCGAGGCAGTCCAACGCCAACCTGCTGAGTCCAGTTCTTAGGTTAGGCTAACGCCACCCAAGACATCCAGTAGTTGTCCAAGATCCTAGAGATGCTCCGTTGGAAACGGCCCCTCGAACTTAGGTCACCAAGTTGTCAATCCGCCCCGAATAGACGCCTGAGACCAAACTGTCGCAAACTTGATCGGAGCCAGGGTGTAAAGGTTATAGAACATGGTTTGCAGGGGGAGGTCGCCGATCCATGATATCCTCCCAAAAGCGTACCCTCGATCCATTCCCCATGATAAGCTTGGCATTAATGACTCCCCTCTTGATATCGCCAAACTTCTGATGTAGTCTCCACCACCACTTCCCCTACATCGCGTGGTTGAATTCCCAGAGGTTGATAATCCCCAGGCCCCCCTGCTCCTTGGACTTGCAGGCGCTGCCCCAAGTGAGAAGGGGATAGGAGCCCGAGGTGGCCGAAGGCCCGTGTCATACGAAAGTTCCTGTGTAATCGGTCGATGCGCCTAATGACCTATACCAGGAGCTGGTAGAAGGAGAGAAAGTAAGATGGGATGGAGGACAAGACCGAATTAGCCATGATCAACCTTCCCCCAATGGACAACTGATTCCCCTTCCAATCAGAGAGATGGCGCTCCAACTTCTGAACCAGGTCCAACCAAGACTCGTGCGACAGTTTGCGGTCGAAAATAGGAAGTACTCCTAGGTACTTGAGGGGGAGGGCACCCCACTTGTACCCAAGGAACCTCCCCAGCTCCTTCGGAAGCCGATAGTTCCCTCCCAGGTAAGGTTCAAAATTTTTATTTCGGTCAATATTTCGACCCTCTGGATATGAAAATATTTTATGGAAATATTTCGATAGTGTAGAAATATATGATTTTATAGAAATTATGGAAATATTGATTTTCTAATAGATTTTTTTAGTGAATCTCTGTATAGTCATAAACCAAGTATATATACATAATTTGGAATACGCAGATAATATGTGTACCCTATCTATGGGTATAGACTTCACAAAGCATATATTCTGTATTTGAGTCTGTGAGTCTTGTGCAGTCTTGTCTAGTCCTATTTTAATCTATGTTTTTAAAATGGTTTTTTTTTTGTGGATAAAAGTGTTTCCAAAATAAAGATGAAATAATTATTAAAATAATGCTTCAAACGATTTTGCAAACGGACTTAAAACAAGAAAGTTGTGCAAGTTTGAAATCGTGCAAAAATTATGTTGAAATGTAAAATACTGTTTTTTTTACTAAGTCTGAAAAAAAAAGTTTTTATAAAGAATTTTTTTTATATATTCAAATTTTTCTTTGACGGACCATGGTTTTCTAGATGTACTTGTAGTTCTACATCTTGTGAAATTTTTTGAGCTAAAAATGAGTTGATTTAACCACTTTTCTCAACATACAAATTTTATGAAAAACTGAAAAAATTGTTTGTCCGACTAAAACTGAAAGTATACTTTTTGATTCACTTGATTTTTAATTTTTTTAATATTTTTTATTGAAATCAAATTGGGAGGTATTTGCTTATTTACATATAATAACTTAAAGTAAATTGAGAAAATAAAAATTAAGTAAGACGACTATTTCGGTGCCAAAATCCCGAAATATCTTGAAATTTTTGGAAATATATCGAAAGTTTCATAAAATATCATGATATTTCGTGCAGTCAAATATATCGTGCGAAATATCACGATATATCACAAAATTATCGTGATTTTCATTCCATTCGATATCGCAATAGGAATTTCGTACGGAGGAAAGAGAAAACCGAGATATTTCATGATATTTCGTGAAATTTTTTGAGATTTTATACCTTGCTCCTAAGTAGTATAACACCGATTTCGCGAAGCTAACGCTCAGTCCGGAGGATATCCTAAAGCAAAGCAGGAGGACCCTGTCCTTATCATTAAATACGATCTACTTGAAGTTCTGTAGACCAATTTGTCCTTTTTTTTTGTTGGACCGGTGCAGTTAGAGGACAGGGTGCTAGAGTATCGGCTCAAAGAGGCCCCGAGATTGAAACAGGAAAGGCAGCTAGCATAGTTGCTATTTTTATTAAATTCCAAAATCCCATGGACTTGACATCAATGGTCACACGCAAACAAGGCTCATCGATGAAAATTAAGTGCTCTACACAGTGTCTATACTAGGAGTCGAACAAGGAACCTCTCCAACATGCGAGAGGAAAGTTTTGTGCCATTTAATTATTTTTTGGGTTATTTAGACTTTGCCCCCCAAATTTTGCCTTGAATTAGATTTTATCTCTCATATTTTCATTAATTAGACTTTACCCCCCAAACTAACTGTTCCGTCGGCTCACCATCTAAGAGAAAGGGTGAGCTGACAGAAAAGAAACAAAGTTTTGGGGGCTGAGGTGACGGAACAGATATTTTTGGAGGGTAAAGTCTAATTAATGAAAAATGGAGGTAAAGTCTAATTCAAGGCAAATTTTGGGGGGCAAAGTCAAAATAACCCTTTTTCAGAGCGACGAAAAGATGGTGGTGTGCTTCTGGGTTATCTTCTCAATCTCCACTGCAAACCTGTGCATGGCTGAAGCCGGCAAGCTTAACGGCACCAGAATTCCAACTTCGCCCTTATTGTTCCTCGACCGAGTGTAAAAACTCGCCTCCACCGCACCAGTCCCCAAGCCGCCGGAGGCCAAACCGCTGTACACCGGCACCCCCCACCCGTAGTCCAAGGAATCAAAATTCGCCCGCGTAATGTCGGACGCGAGGTACGTGTGGGTCACTACGAAAGAAGGTCGTCCCCGAAGCACCATCAGATCAGCCACGGACTGCACGTACTCTGCCGTGACCGACGACTTCGCCTTTCCGACCAACCCCACCGCGTAACCCAGTGGACTATTACACAATTCTCCGGCGGTGGACACGGCCACCGGCGTCGCGAATGTGTTCCCGTAGTACCCGGCGGGAAGCGGCGGTTGAAACCTGCCGCGGATGCTTACGGTGAACTTCGCCCTCACCTCTTGCTTGGGGTGGAGGAGGAGGGCGGCGGTGCGGCAACGCCAGATGCAGGCGGTTAGAAGCTCGAAGGCGGAGGTGTCGCGGGGGCGGGGAGGTAAATGGCTCCTGAGCGCGGACATCTCCGACTGGCCGAAGAAGAAGGATCTGTGCACCACAGGCTCCGGCTGCGACGGGGAGGCGCTGATGTCGAGCACTTCGTCGAACTCGAAATGTCGGTGGGTCACCTTAGGTGGAGTTCGCGCGGTCAGCAACTCTCGAGACCAGACTGGTGGCACGGAGGGTGCCTCGGCGCCGTGCGCCATCTCGCCGACGGTTTTCAGGAATTGGAATTGCCCAGCGGCGTCGCACGTGGTGTGGTTGATGCTGATGCCGACAATGAAACCCCCGCACAATAATCGTGTCACCTGCAATAAAAATTATAGGGAATTAAATATATGCCTCGATCCCTTGATGTTAAAACCCAAGTTAAAGTTAAAGTTAAAGTTAAAGTTAAAAGTGATAGGTGAAAGCCCCCTTGCATTCTTTTGCATGCTGAATGTGATTTATCTCTTCTATATGAGTGTAATGAATTATTGCGATTCAATTTCAACTTTCGCCTCTCTCTTAAATACATTGTAAATATATTATAAATACATTGTCAAGAAAAGAAAACTCTGACTACAATTAAAGTAATTTGTGAATCCAACATCTATCTATCTATCTATATATCTATACTACTCTTATAAAACTAAGGCTTTGGTGCCACATGGCAACCTCTCCATCCCCACTGTTTCGATCTAAAATCCTCGTGCAGTAGAATACGATGCATGTAGCAGAACCATGATGGTGGAGATGACCACCGATAAGACCGAGCAAGAAAGACTAAACAAACAAAACACCCAAGAAATTTTGACAGGGACCGATCGATGGATTTATTAGTATGAGAAAAACACGTGTACAATTACAATTGTCTTTAACCAATCCCTTATACACCCACAAAGAGAAAACCCCCAAAGATAATAGAACCCGCAGCCCTACACCCCGAAGAACAACGAAGAAAATCCTCCCCGAGACTTTTCGCCTCCAATGGATTCCCTTCTTTCTTCCTTGGTGATGCCTGCCTTCTAAACCCTAACCCGAGATGCTCTTATGCCATCATGATCCCCTAGGTTCGTCCCAGGATCGATCACCTTTTTATAACCTTATATTCGTATCCAAATTTAAGAAGGAGTCCCACGAGAAAACGCAGCCCGAACTGCCACACCTGCGTACTGCCGTAACAAGTCGTGTGCACGACCTGGGGACGTCGTGCACACGACTTGACCTAGTTTTCTCGCCTGACACATATGTCGATGCTAGTCGTGCGCACGACCTGCCAGTTGTGCGCACGACTGTGCCTGGTCGAATCCTTCTCCCCCCGGTGCTCTGTCTTTCGCCGTTTCTTCGCGCACTAACATTGAAGTTTGTATGCGGCTTGTTTAGAGCCATATTTTCAACAATCTTCACCTTAGCTTCATAACAAGATATGAGCACCTCCATGGATTGAATCATCATATCTTTGCACCGTAAATCCATTTCCTGATGGTCGTCGTTGCCTTTGCCCCTGCACCGGGAGCGCAATCACTGAACTTGGTGATTGCCCAAGTCTTTTAACTTGGTAGACCTCCTTATCAACCTTGCCCTTTACCATGCTCCACATGCACACTTGTTCTTTATCGAACACTGTGTATGTGTCGCCGCTCTTTGGGCTACCACCATGCTCATGGAATCTCCGACTATCGTCTATCGATGATCTTGCCGTAAATCACAGCCCTTGATTCGTATCACGACACTTTCTGCGCCCATCACTCCAGAGCTCTTACCCGTCGACCAATGTTTGAACATCCTCTGTACCCTGCAGTACCACTGATGTGCCCATGGCTTAATCTGCCGCCACCACGACCGTAGTCGCTTTTTTCCCGCAGTCCATCGACAGCCACCGCACCATGCTAGACCATAGGTGTGCCCGTCAATGCTAACATCGACAGTCGATGATCCGCATCAGTGCCCGTCGGCATCTCTACCAGTCACTCATCGGCAACCCATATCAGTCGCTCGTCGGTGGCTGAACACGATCTCATTGGCGATTCCTACCCCATCGAGGTGCTCCCCCTCGATCCAAGAACCCGCACGTACCATGCCATTGCAGTCTGCCACCACGATCCGTCAAACCGGGGAGTAGGAACCAAAGACTGCATCCTCCTCCCGGCTAACTCCTTTGGTATCTCGAATTGCCCCGAGGGAGGAGGTGCTCGATCGCAACCTCCCCCTTGAAGACTCCTCTAGAGACCCGAAGCTCCCGAAGAGCCTTGGACCGTGTCTCCCCCCACCGTGCCCTTCGCCTAGGGCGCTCACCGTACCATCATTGCAACAAGCCTCCCGGGACGAGGTGCTATACTGCAACCTTTCCCTGAGCTTTTGACTTCCATCTTGAGTGTCGCTCCCGGATCCTCCGTCGCACCGCGTGCCGCGCGTGTGTCTTAGACCCCTTTCCTCGATCTACCTAGTTCTACGCCATTGACCAGAGCCTCCCCAGAATCCCCAACAAGAAGCTCTGATACCAATTTGTTACGTTCCGAGACACTCGCACAACGGAACATGATGTGCGTAGAAGAACCATGATGGTGAAGACGACCACCGACAAAACTGAGCAAGAACGACTAAACAAGCAAAACACCCAAGAAATTTCGATAATGACCAATCGATGAATTTACTAGTATGAGGAAAAGTCGAGTACAATTATAATTGTCTCTAACCAATCCCTCATGCACCCACAAAGAGAAAACCCTCAAAGAGAATAGAACCCACAGCCCTACACCCTGAAAAACACTAAAGAAAACTCTCCCCGAGACTTTCTGCCTCCAATGGATTCCCTTCTCTCTCCCTTGGTGATAGCTATCTTCTAAACCCTAACCCGGAATACTCTTGTGCCACCATGATCCCTTAGGTTCGTCATAGGACCACATTTTTATAACATTATATTCGTATCTGACTTGGAGAAGGAGTCCCACGAGAAAATGCAATTTGAATCGCCACGCCTGTGTATTGTAGTAACCAGTCATACGCACGACCTAGGGAGGTCGTGTGCATGACTTGACTTGGTCTTCTTGCCCGACAAATATGTCGATGTCAATCATGTGCACAACCTACCAGTCGTGCGCACAACTATGCCTTGCCGAGTCCATCTCCCCTCGGTGCTTTGTCTTCCGTTGTTTCTTTGCGCACGAACATTGGAGTTTGTATGCGGCTTGTTCACTATTTAAATAGAGAACTCGAATGGAAAATCTACCACGTGTCATAAGAAAGTCAACAATTATGGCTGGGTATATATATTTATATATACCCTCATATATGTATATAAATACATCCAGCTGTAATTGTTGACTTTCTCAAGACACTTGGTAGCTTCTCTATTCGAGTTCACCATTTGAATGATGAACTCGAGTTCAGCTTCCCAGGCCCCTTTCAAGATTCATGAGTAGAGTTCTAAAAAAAAAAGGTCCATGAGTTGGTAATATAATTAAGACAATAGACTAACCCTAATATGGTAGGCCAATATATTGATTTTCTAGTCTACTCAATTATTATTATTGTTGTTTTTTAAAGGTACATCATTATCAGTAATCGTCTGTTAGTGCTGATAGCACAAAATAGATCAAGGTTCAAACCTATCCAGTCCTCCGCAATGACTAGATCGAGGATGGCAAACGGTTCCAACAATCTATCAAATGGAAGGCAAGAGCTTTGTCAGCTGGATGTGACCTCAATAGCCCATTTTTTTAATCTATACCTATATATTAAAATAGGAGCCCTCAAACAATTGGGTGACACATGGCAACCTTCTCACCCTTCTCTAGGTGCCATGTGTCAACCTCATGAGATGGTTCCTTGTAACATCTCGAAACTTTGAAAGAATTAAAATTTTATAAGAATTTAATTGTATAGTTTTTGAAAATAAAAATTGGACTACGACATTGCATCCAGCTCATCGAAACGGTCAAAAACCGTATATAAACTTTTACGTTTTGCCCACATATAAGACCTAAAAAAATATATAAAATAAAAATAATAAAATAAGACTTATGGAAAGATTTGAACATGAACTTCTAAGTTTATTCTCAATTATTTCCTCTCTAACCTTAAAGCCATTTAGATGTCAATGTAAAAGTTAAGAGATAAAATATACGAAGCTTCAGAAGTTCAAAGGTCAAGTCAGATGAACCTATGAAATTCTGACCCAACACTTGACTTTTGGGTTAATTTCTCACCTGACTTAATTTTATGAAGAAATAATAGGCTATTTTGTAGTAAAGTCCTCCGACTTTTTATATTCCCGAAAAAAATGTATAAATACCCCCTAATACCCCATCTCTCACACAAATCCCAATACCTTCTTGAGATTTGTGCCTAGCCTTCACCCCACCTTCACCCAACCACCACTCGACCGACGCCAAGCACCGCCAACCTCCATTGGCCACCACCTCCGGCGACCGCTGCCGCCCGCCACCCCCTCTGGCTATCGCCACCGCCCGCCGCCGGTCACCACCTCCGTTCGTCACCTCCGGCCATCGCCACCGCCGAACACCACCAACCGCTGCCACCTCTAACGACCGCCACCATCGGCCACCACCTCCGGTCGCCGCCTCCGGCAATCGCCGACCACCACCTCTAGCGACCGCCGTCGCCGGCCACCACCTCCCACCACCCTGGGTTAGTCTAGTCGGATATGAAATTTAAACCCATTTAATTCGGATTCGGGTTTTAACCCGTTATATATTGTAAGTGCATCTCCAAAAACTTGAGTAAAAAGAAGACTAAAGTCTGAGTAGAAACCATAACGTTCTCAAAACTCAACATAAAGCCTTTCACTCTAACCAATTAATCATTTAAGGCTTTATGCTTACAGTCTCATATTAATAAACATATAGATTATAAAAGGTATAATATATTGATCATATTTTATTCGTACGAACTTTGAATTGAGCCCTGTCAGTGGCCTTGGACTTGTAATGACAAAATACATCTACTGAGACCATAATTTGTCATAACCAATAATTAAAAAATAAATTTATCATTTTACCCCTAAGATAAAATGATCATAACTTTTTCATTGGAACTCGGAATAGAGTTCCATCTATGACCACATATTCATGGTTACGATTCGGAACCACCAATATTATAAAACCCTAAACCAGGGCCCTAAAAAAAGACCATTTTACCCTTATATCATATTTAGATTATAAATTCACCAATTTAACTCGGAACCTGATTCCAATTGTGGCCACATACTTGTGGCATCAAGGCCATATTTTAGTCAGAAAATTATAGGATATTACAATAAATATTAATGACTATATTTGGTATCCCAGGATAATCAAATCGACGAACCATCTTTGAGGAAAGTCAACGGTCTCTTGAAACGAGGTAGGGGAGCAGAACTGGGATATTCCTATAATAACTTTGTCTTAGAATTTCAATTATGTTAGTAATAATGAGTTAATTATTGTTGCATTGATGTGAAAAATTATTAATCAATTGAGGGTATGGAGTTTGTCCTGTTATATAGCCAAAATGTCTATAGGTGTGGGGCTTGCCTGGTGTGACCTTAAAGACCCTCGGTGTGGGGCGTACCTGGTAAATGTACCTGCGTGTGAAGCTTGCCCGAAAAGACTGTGGGTTTGACACTTTGTCCCGTGCCGAGGCCCAAAAGAGTGTCTAGTTGATTAATGTTTGCACATATGATAATAATTCTCTTTATTTCGTATAATTGTATTTGCTAGCACTTATTTGCCGTGAGAATATCCCTAGAATCCTATCCTCTATTGGGCATATGTTGTCTTAAGGTTTACACCCCTACAGATGATTTGGTTGGAGATCCTAACACTACAGGGGAGGCATTTGAAACTGAAGAAAATTTAGAGGATATTAGAGATCCGATATACGAACTATACATAGAATTTGAGCCGAAAGAAGAGCAGTAGTCATCAACAAGTTGGAAGGAATAATCTTAGATAAAGTTATCTTTTTGAAGCACGTATTGTAATGAATTAAGGGTTATTTTGACTTTGCCCCCCAAATTTTCCCTTGAATTAGACTTTACCCCCCACATTTTCATTAATTAGACTTTACCCCCCAAAACTAACTGTTCCGTCAGCTCACCCCCCAAAACGTTATTTCTTTTCCGTCAGCTCACCCTTTCTCTTAGATGGTGAGCTGACGGAACAGTTAGTTTTGGGGGGTAAAGTCTAATTAATGAAAATGTGGGGGGTAAAGTCTAATTCAAGGCATAATTTGGGGGGCAAAGTCAAAATAACCCATGAATTAATGATATTAATAATGTTGGCTCTCTTTTTCTTACTTCTCTTAGTGGGATTGGTCAAACTAAGTTGTTCTTCTAACAACTTATCTATTTTTGCAATTAGAATAAAACCGGAAAATAATTGGGGTGTTATATTCCTCTCCGAAAATGCTCGCACTCAAACAACCATCTCTCTCTCTCTCTCTCTCTCTCTCTCTCTCTCTCTCTCTCTCTCTCTCTCTCTCTCTCTCTCTCTCTCTCTCTCTCTCTCTCTCTCTCTCTCTCTCTCTCTCTCTCTCTCTCTCTCTCTCTCTCTCTGTGTGTGTGTGATTTTTTAAGGTTGGGTTGAGACCAGGCCCAAACAACTTGTTGTTGAGACCAGGCCCAAACAACTTGTTGTCCTTACTAAATTTATGGACAATACTAGGCTACTACCCCGTGTGTTGTTATGCCCACCCACGGAGAGGTGGTGTGCACGGATTGGAGAAGAGGAGTGGGGCCCAATTATAAAAAAATATTTTAAAAATGTGATGAAGTGATCGAGGTGAATCGTTACCTGATGCAGTAAAGCTTGGCTAGAATGTTTTATTTATTTTTATGTGTGCGCCCCACTCCCCTTCTCAACCCTTTCAAGCCACCTCCCCATGAGCTGGGCCTAGAGCACACAATGTAGCTTCCAAGTATTGTTGTGTAGCTTCCAAGTATTGTTCTAAGTATATCCCTTGCACCATGGGTATCTTCCCTTGGGGTTGGAAGAAAAGAGTAGTCCAAATAAAATCAAGAGTTAAATTGTGTTAGATACCCTATCGCCTCAAAACCCGGGTCGTAAGAGGAGGTCCATAAAGGATACATATATGAAGACACCACCACCTAGTCCCTAGCCGATGTGGGAATAAATCCAACAATCACCCCCTCACACGAAGCTATTCCAGCCACCGCTACCTCCCTCTCGTATAGCAAGATCAGGGGAAGAGGTACACTCGAGCACAACCTGGCCACATCAACTTACCTACGCATAGACTTGAGATGCTGCAGTTCACTATCTTGAGAATCGTGATCGGAAGGAACTAGTCTCATTCTCGATCTTAAAGGGGAATCACTCACACCAATGATTCCTTAAGTATTCCTCACCTCTCTGTCGCTCCTTGCTACACAAGAGGGGGGCCGACTGGTCTTTGGTCCTAACCTCGGGGGCGGGGGGGGGGGGGGGAGATTGTTGGGTTTAGTCCAACATCAGCTAGTGGCTGGGTGGTGGTGTCTTCATATACCCTATGTGGTTCTCCCCTTATAACCTGTGTTTTGGGGCAAGAGTGTATCTAACAAATTGTGCATAACTTACAATATTTTCTACAAGGGAAACAACTACAAAGTTGGACAGGGAGGGGGAGGGGGGGAGGTAAAAGGTGCAGGAAGAAGGTATCATGTTATATCGGACCAACGGTAGGGCTGCAACTTGGACGGGTCGGGCGGGTTGGGAGGTCAACCCAAGCCCAACCGATGGTATTGAATCCTCAACCAAGCCCAACCCAACCCGAGGTCGGGTTGGTGTTGGCTAACCCAAGCCCAACCCGAGCTCAACAATTAGAACTCGGGTTAAGATCAGGTTGCCCGTGTTTTGTATGTTGATCGGGTTTGAAGGTTGGATCAGGTTCTATACAAAGTAGTTTTGGATTTAAAAAATGTTAGTAGATTAAAGCAAGCTCCAAAAACTAACAATATAAGAAATAAACTAAAAAAAGGAGATGGTGAACAGATTCAAAATCAAAAGGTGAAACAAAAGAAGTCAAAGTTCCAAGTTATCTTTGCTCATGCCCAACCTGAATTCAATATAGGGGTCGGGTTCGGGTTGCTCGATACCCCTGCCCATGCCCAACCCGAATTCAAGTCGGGTTGAATATTTTGAACCCAAGCTCGATCCGGGAAGGCAAAATCCCAACCCAGACCCACAAAAAATCGGGTTGGGTTCAGGTTGGCCCGCCCAAGTTGGAGCCCTAACCAGCGGTGGCGGATGCGCAAGTGGACCGGCTGAGGAGGCAGAAGGGAGAGGAAGTGGATGGGACAGAGGAACGACACGCCCGTCGGGAAAGGTTTACTAAGGGCACTACAAGCAGTTTTGGACATGGAAACACAGGCACAATGCGACGCTGTATTTTAGGAGATCAAATGAGCAACATGCCTGGATCAAGACTAAGGGGCAGTGAAGCACACCACCAGTGCCCTCCACGCCGTGGATGAGCTCCTTCGCGTACGGAAACGGCGGCCGCGGTGGGTTGCCAAACTGCTCGAGCCGAGCGTCGGCGTCGGCCTCGACGAACACCACCCCCTCACCGGTGCACTCTACTACGAGCTTCCGGCCCGGCCCTTCTCTTAGCCGGCCAGCCAGCGGGTAGTAGAAGACCAGGGCCTTGGCGAGGGCCTCCTGGATAACCCTTGCCGGATCTCGCCCTCTCATCGAAGGGCTGCTCCTGTAGAAATACAAGGTCGAGATTAGGAAACGTAGGCCTTGCTGATCGTCGATGTCCGACAGCCGCTTGAACTCGTTCGGCGTCGGCTTGGCCGGAGCCACCAAAACTGGTTCACTCCTTCGGACGGTGAATCTCGGCGACGATGCCATCAGATTGTAATGAAACAATTCAAAAGGTTGGGACCTGGAACTGGAACCGGAACCAATACGAGTATATATAAGGAGAAAAAAAAAATACTGACCAGTGTCGGGTTTACAATAATCTACGGACATGTCCAACCATAAACTTTGGGTTCCTGCCACCCGTTCCGCATTAGGCTGAGCCAGAGGTGGATATGGATAGATTAGGGGTGTCTTGCATCAATCCTGAACCGCCCGTTTCTGTTACTAACGACTAATTTTGTGCCACGAGAGTGAAGATTTGGGAACAAACTTTTTTTGTTCCGTATGTTTGTCCACCAACAGAAACGCTGAACCCCCATTTTACACTAGAAAATACATCCAACTGATGGGAACTGGATGAGGTTTAAGCGGAACAACTGTTCCGCATGCCAAACACCCCCTTATGTTGCCGTCCATAATCTATAACTGTGACCCTTTGACGGCTCTCCGACACAACAGCAACTTCGATGGGGAGGCCTAACCGGTTACTGCATAGCACCGAGGGGGACACCTATCAAGGCACACCAAGCATTGTGGTGCCCCCCACAGGGTATAGGGCAAGCAACACAAATCTTCTCTCATGATTAAAATGTCTCAACCTCAAGTTACCGCTTGATCATCCGTCCAACAAATCACAGCCGTTCGTTACACCCCCGCTTGATAGGTGAATCACACTCCACCCTAACCGTCGAGCAAAACCAACGACTGTGATTTGTGGGACAAATGATTAAGCGGCAACTGAGGGCAAGACATTTAGTGGCGACATTTAATCTCCCCCGCTAGTGTGCGGATTAGGTTTTGGTCTTCTTCCTCCAGCTCTCTAGTGGGTGGTTGTGGTGGTTTTTGCGCCGATATGAGACGTCTTGCTTGTACCAGGCTGTCGTACCTCCTGAGATCTGTTGCGATCTCCCCTTTTGCATACCAAAAAAAAAAAAAAAAGATTTTATAGGGCAATGTTGTTGGTCTCTAAGTGTTTAACCAGAATCTAAACCCAACTGATGTGGGTGTCCCTTTGCTTGTCGGTCGGGGCTGATTGCGATTTAATGG